>CAMTDV010000021.1:17887302-19110976 GCA_947069175.1 Scalesia atractyloides | reverse complement strand
AGACATCCTATGGATGTAGTATTTTTGTATAATTATTTTATGAATGTTCATTCTTGAATGCGACCCACGATCTCAAAAGCATCCAACTCATACTCTTGTCATGTATTCATTGTAGATGTCTTCTAACCTCGCCCGTAGGAAGATGAGAGCAGGAAAAGCCCGCGAACGCATGGCTACCTTAATCGCTCAACAAATGGCTGCTGTAATACCCAACATTGTAATCCAAGTTCATCAAGCACTTACCAATAATCCTGTCAACCAAGCAAACCAAAACATTTTCAACTCTTCCCCAAACACCACTAAATGCACCTACAAGCATTTCAAATCATGCGACCCTCCGAAATATAAAGGAACTGAAGGTGTCACCGCACTCCTCCATTGGTTTGAAGAAATGGAGAATACTTTTCTAAATTGCGATTGCCCTGATGATCGCAAAGTGCGTTATGCTACCGGTCGACTATATGGGATAGCACTTACTTGGTGGAATACAGAGAAGGCCAAACGAGGTGTTGAAGATGCTATGTCCTTAACTTGGAACGAATTGAAGGAAATCATGACCAGACGATTTTGCCCAAGGAGCGAAATCAAGAAGCTAGAAGATGAATTTTACTCATTGAGGCAAGTGGAAGGAGACCACACCACCTACAACAAAAGGTTCCTCGAATTACATCAAATGGTTCCCAACATGTTTACTCCCCTCTACCGTTTGATCGAGCACTACATTCGTGGTCTTCCGTCAAAGATTCAAGACCCTGTGATAAGTACCAAGCCTGCAACTTTGGAAGCAGCAATGGAGCTAGCAACAGAGCTCACCGAGAACCGAATCCGAAACAAAGACTTCAAGGAGGAGAAGAAGAAGGATAAAGAATCGACTGAAACCTCCGACTCCACTCAAACTGAATCCCCTTCTCAACCCGAATCCCCTTCTCAACCTGAATCCCCTTCTCAACCCGAATCCCCTTCTCAACCCGAATCCCCTTCTCAACCCGAATCCCCTTCTCAACCCAAACCTAAGAGAAGAAGAGTCGGGCGACTTTTCGCTGCTACCCAACGAAATCAACCCGTTTTTCACGCTATACCCATCCGAGCTGTCCCAATCACCCAAGTGGCACCCAACTCAGCTTACCCAAATAAGAAACCATATCTTGGACCTCACCCTCAATGCAACCACTGTTTTTATCATCATCCCCTTACTTTACCTTGCCGGCTATGTACAACTTGTGGACGTTATGGTCATTTGAGCAATGTTTGTCGCACCTTTCAAGACCAAACCTTTTCCCCTACTCAAAACATGGCCCAAACTTATCACCAACCTCAATACCCCATGTTCCCATATGCTCGAGCTTGCTTCAATTGTGGCGACCCTACCCACCTTAGAAACACATGCCCTCAATTGGTTAACATTATCAACACTCAAGCCCAATCAAACCCAGTTAACCAAGTAAACCAAGAAAACCCAACCACTATGCCGCCAGCAAGAGGAAGAGTCTTCAATATCAACGCCAACCCTGTCGAAGATAATGACGGCCCAAACGAAGATACTCAGCTAGTCCTGTTCGCCGAAGATCCAGATTCAACTCCTATTGTTTAGTCTTTCTTTATCACATGTGTAGACTGTAGAGAAATTATTGGATATTATATATTATATATTGTTTTCGGTATATGCTTTTGCCGAGGCCGTGGCTCCCCATCCATCGAGGTTGAGTTGGATCCCCATTTTATTATGTGGTTGATCTTGGCGTGCCCGCACGATCGGCTCCGTTTGTTGAGCCTTGATCGGTTACGTAATATTACATTTCAATACATGCAATACGCTCGGCTCCGTTTGATTGAGCCTTGAGTGCACAGTTCAATTTACATTTCAAGTTCATGCAATACGCTCGGCTCCGTTTGATTGAGCCTTGAGTGCACAGTTCAATTTACATTTCAAGTTCATGCAATACGCTCGGCTCCGTTTGATTGAGCCTTGAGTGCACAGTTCAATTTACATTTCAAGTTCATACAATACGCTCGGCTCCGTTTGATTGAGCCTTGAGTGCACAGTTCAATTTACATTTCAAGTTCATGCAATACGTTCGGCTCCGTTTGATTGAGCCTTGAGCACACAATTTCAATTTCAGTACATTCAATATGTTCGGCTCCGTTTGATTGAGCCTTGAGCACACAATTTCAATTTCAGTACATTCAATACGTTCGGCTCCGTTTGATTGAGCCTTGAGCGCACATCCATTTTATTTTCAGTACATGCAATACGATCGGCTCCGTTCGATTGAGCCTTGATCGCACAGATATATTTCATTTCAGTATTTTATGTTTGTTGTATTGATTGTAGAGTTATAGGACTAATCATAATTCACTGATAAAACTAATGAAAATTTGGCAAGAATATGGTGGATACGCCGCTGGTACTTCCTATATATAAGTATTCTTGCCAAAGGATCAGAGGTATTATCAGGCGGTTATGAGGAGTTCCATGTAGGATTTAGTATTGCCTTGGTTGGAATTTGTGTTACATTTATATCATCATGTTATTTAAAGAGATTGGATTGTGTTCCATTTCTACATAAATTAACCTCTCCATCATAACAAACGAGAGAGGAACTTCCATCATTCAAACATATATGGATTCAAATACTTGCTGTTGTGTTTATTCATGTTCAAATATTTGCTGATGTGTTCATTCATGTTCGAATATTTGCTGTTATGTTTATTCATGTTCAAATATTTGCTGATGTGTTCATTCATGTTTGGATATCAGCTGTTGTGTTTTTATTTATGTTCCATGTAGATTGTAGTGTTAGAAGTTTTGCCTTAGGATATAACCATATTTTTCCCAAACGTATCTAAACTCTTATGCATGATATCATTATTTAGAGAATCCTTCCTGTTTATCAATATTCATACAGTAGGCAACAAAAAGCGATTCCTGAATAGGGTACTTAACCTTTACAAGGAACGTTACCGCCTCGAACAAAAACTTAAACCCTCATTTTTGCTAAGCATACAACTGTCAAACAAAACATCATCATTCTTATAGTCAAAATATATCATTATTTAAATTTCGGGACGAAATTTCTAAAAAGCAGGGGATACTGTAACATCCGTCAAAAACGGATTTACCAAACCCGCTCCGTTTAGCAACCGAACAGTCAGTCAAAATTTTCGTTGCGAATTAAATGCCCAAAATATTTTTAAACGATCCGTAATCAATTATTATACGGGGGTATATATTTAGTTTTTGAAAAACTGTTGAAAATTGAAAAATAAAAATGAATTGTTACAGCCGGGTTTCGAACCCGGGTCTGTACCGAGTCACCTAGTGACTTAACATCTCACACACAAACCACTGCGCCAACTGATTTGTTTGATAAATAATGAAATAATTTAGTTCATAAAGTGACTTTACAAATTCAAAAATCGGCGCCCAACGATTCAGTCGTCGGAATCCCGGAATATCCGCGAGCCTTAACTACGATTTACGTTATAACGTAAACCTTTAATCAAATGTCGGTTATAACCGATGTTTGAAGTCCGCGACACTTTTCAAAACCGCCGGAAAACTTAAATTGATGAATACAGTTCAAAATCAGACCAAATACATTTCGATTATTCCCTATAAATTCAACCACAATCGTCTGCAAACTTTTTCGCTAAAAATCACATCTTTTCACGGCGTAATTTCTCTCGCCGGAATAAGCCTGTTCGTCGCCGGAAAACCGGTTTCCCCATTGCCGAGCTTTTCTGAACCTCTGAAGCTTATACCGGTGATACCCTTACCTTTTCCAAACTTTTCGGAGACTAGCTGGTACAAGGAACACGTCGCCGGAGTTGAATTCAGTCGCCGGAGTTTCTGCCGGAAAACAGAGAGTTCAGTCGGTATATTCTCCGCTCAGTTTCTTTTCCTTTTCACTTCTATCTCACCAGTAATTAACCTAAAACACTATTGAAACTTGAATAAAAACTCGAACCAGTCAGACCCGATTTCTGGTTCAACTTTGTCGAAGAAGACGACGCACTTCCATATCATATAAGTATATTATAAATCATGATTTTAATCGGGTTAGACACACAGTCCAGCGGTGGACTGTGTGCACATAAGACGTTAATTATGCAAAGGTCTCGAGTTCGATTCCCGTCTCACACGCTGCCTTAATAAAATCTATTTTTTTTAATACTGAACCGGAGTCGCCTTAGTTATATGTTAAGTATATTAATAACCGGAATAATAACCAAGTTATACACACAGTCCAGCGGTGGACTGTGTGTTTGTTTATATCACAGGTCACGAGTTCGAGTCCGGTCCTCAGCACCGACTCGGACAATTATCTTTTCTTTTAAATAAGGCAGAAAAGGAAATATCTATTTTGTATTTAAGTATAATAAAAACCGAATATTATAACATGTTGAACACACAGTCCAGCGGTGGACTGTGTGTTAGATTAACCCACAGGTCCCGGGTTCGAGACCTGTGGTGTGCATGACCGTTTCGCCTTAAACTGTTTTTAAAATAAATGATTTTCTATTAATTCTAATTAATGTATATATGAAATTAAAATCGGATATATAACGGGTTAGACACGTAGCTCAGTTGGTAGAGCTGCGTGCACGCGTACGGGAGGTCTCGGGTTCGAGCCTCACCGAGCGCACAACAATATTCCGCAAACCGGTCAACGACCAGTCAAAGTCAACTGGTCAAGGTCAACTGTAGCAGAAAAAAATAAATTTTTTATTATTTTTATTTAATTATTTTAATTAAAAATCAATTATAAATACTTAAAAATAACATTTTTAAGATTAGAAAATAGCTTCAAACTCACAAAAATACACCCAACAATCCTACTAAAATAGTTTAATAAAATCCGTTTACTCACCAAACTATAATGCGATTTATCTAGGTTAAATCTCACTCGTGGTTAAAACCACTTCGCGTGCATTCATCATCATCAACCGAACGCACCCACTGTGAGTGAATCTTACAATTCCCCTTTTTAAATTACACGTTTTGGGGTGTGTCATGTGTTATGAATTAATTAATTTATTTATTTAAACTTGTGCCATACCACATCATGACTTAATCTTAGATTGATTTATTGTTGTGATTTATTTATATTCCGTTTATCAAATTACATGAAACTCATACATTAAGCCCATCAGTTCCTCGTGGGAAACGAGTAGAACATCGCGTGCTTCAATTCAAATTCATTATTGTTCATATTGAGTTTATATTGTTTGTAGTTGTGTTATTCATAATTATCATGTTTATGCAATTCATTCATTAGGCCCCTCAGTTCCTCGTGAGAGACGAGTTGAGCATCGCGTGCCTTTAATTGTTCCATTATTGTTCATGAGTGTTTTCATTTAACATCTTATGATTATTGATCAAGTTACATCTAATTTTATTCATGTTTGGTTGTGCACATATTTCATAATCAATTTAAATAAATTGTTCAAATGTTTTCCATAGGATTCACTCGCCAACATTATGTTGATCCAAAAACCTTTTTACACATGATACAGGTGAACAGGTTGAAGCAAGGATAACATAGGATATGCCTTAGAAGAGAACAAAGGAGTTAGATTGTTAGTTAGATCATGTTGTATCACTATTGTAAACTTTCATTTAATTTGTATTAATGAATATGAAACATTTAATAAATGTCATGAGCTTTGATGATAACCCAATCATGCCCCGATCACCTTATCCGCTGCGGGTTGGGGTGTGACAGAATTGTTCCAGGTTTAAAAGTTTGCCATATTTAGATAAAAGAGAAAAGTTGAGCAATTGATTGTTTGAAAATAATTTATTCAATCTGCACTGATACCAATTGTTGGTCCCAGATGGACAAAAACTTCTTTTAACGTAATATGGCAAGTGATTTTAACAACTATGAAAATAGTGTGCGGAAATAGAAATCGAACTTTCAAGAAACAGCAACTACAGAATTTTCAAGTTTATATCACTTTGAAACAAAATGGTTTACAAGGTGATTGTGAGCTTATTGATTAGTACAAACGAATGCTTGTGTAATTTTGTGATGAAAGGGCAATGGAGTGTTGTAGTATGTATTAAATGCTAAGCTTAACTCATCGTCCTTATAGAGAGTCTTGGGTATGAATAAACATTAGTTTATTAATACACTTGCCATGCATCAAGTTGCCTTTTGGCATATTCATTGAATCTTCTAGAGTCAACTTGCTTCTTCAAATATGGCAGGGCTTCGTTTTGCAGACAAGTGGGTTCATCAGAAAATTCTGATGCCCACTTCATCAGAAAATCTTATGAACCAATCAACAGAAATTCATCAGAAACATCATCAGATTTATCAGAATGGCCTCATCTGATAGTCTTTTCTTGTTCTTGACCTGTTTCTGATAATGTTGAAGGTATGTTGTTCCTTTCTTTTGTCCGGTCACGTGTCTTCTTTGCTGTTTTGACCTTTATGACTTCATCTTCATCCATTGATCAATTTGGATCACATTTTTCTTCAAAACTTACATAAAAGTTTCCTAAAAGTGCCTAATAAAGATGAATATGATCGGGTGGTTCCGCTGGTGGCACGATGATACTCCAGTGATTCATCAATGATGCAAATTTGCTGCTAATAATAATAAAAAACATCCTACTTTCCTAACCTCCAAATGTCGTGGTTTTATTTTACAGACTTCGATTCATTGTAGAACTTCTTACCGATCGAACCCACCTTTTTTTCTTCTTTAACGATCACCAGTCGCATCACCGTTGCAGCCCCGTGAGGGGTTGCTCCCTTTTCAGATATCGACTCTCAAAACCACAAAGCTATGATATCAATTGTTGGAAATCAAACCCTTGATCAAACACACAATTACGATTTGGACGAATTCGTTCGACTCTTTTATTATTTAACAATGGAAGCATACAAATTACCATAAACCCAACCCAATTCCAACTCTATTTATGTAAATAAATAAATTCCTAGAAAGACCATTATATATATAGGCTTTGGTTCAATTAAGAAACACCACGAGATGTGAGAACTATGAAAACTTCTACTTCCCATGCAAGTTGGGCCACCATTTTTTGCACAAACGCAAATGAAAATATTATAAACACAACTGTGAAAGCAAAAAAAAATGTTGAATCAGTAGTTACGTCTGATGTAAGTTTTGTTTACGACTAATGTAAATTTTGTTACGCGAGGAAAATTTTTTTACACCCGGTGTAAATTTTTGCGTGCGACATTTTTTTTATTTTCTATTTTTTTGTTGAAACAAGTGATTTTGTTTTAATATTTTTGAGAATTTTTTTTTAAAACCTTTTGAAAGGTCTAGTTCTCATGGTTCTCACAATTTAAGATGGTTCTCATTTTACCATTTCTCTCTCTCCCCCTCTATATATATAATGTTAATCAAGGATCATGAATATTAACTTTATTTTTATAATAATATATATGTAACTTTTTAATATTTTATTATTTAATATTATAATAGTTTATAATTATATTATACTATATATTAAATTATATCATTAGCTACCATACCCATTATCTCATTTCTTTTTTTTTAATTACAAGAACACCAATGACTCACATACTTAACTTTTCATTCCTCATGACATTTTTGTAAGTAACTCTTCTTTGAGTGACATTTGTAACCATCTAACAATAATTCTTTTTATTTTTATGTTTTAACCTCGAAGGTTTTCGTTCTTACCATTTTTCCCCCTCAACTTTTGTTAGTTTTTTTAAACAAATTACATTCCTACCTCTTAAATTTTAACTAATTTATTAAGTGTCCTCTCAGCTATTGTTAATTATTTTTAAATAACATACAATTCTACCCCTTAACTTTTAACTATTTTATTAAGTGTCCCTTTCACTTTTGTTAGTTTTTTCTTAAACATACCCTTAAGTTTTAACTAAATTTATTAATTGTCCTCTCAACTTTTGTTAGTTTTTTAAAACAACTTACATTTCTACCAATTGAATTAGTTTTTTTTAAACCAACTTACATTCCTACAACTTGAATTTTAACTAAATTTATTAAGTGTCCCCTGAACATTAATAAAATTATTATTACTCCTTTTACATATAGTGCTACAATAGTTTTTTTTAAGTTTCAAATTAATCTCTTACACTTTAAATAATATAGACCTTTAACGCAATACTTTTATTTTTCTCTTATAATTTCCATTCATTATTTTTATACGACTAAATTAATGATAAAATATTTTTAGAAAACATACTTTTACGTTATCTAAAATCAATGTTTTAAATGGTCATTATTAACTAAATTTGAAAATTGTTACTTGGTTCTTGGTGCAGTTAACTTCTTTCTATTATATTGTTTGAAACAATTAAATTACTCTCGCCATTTAATAATAAAACTCTCAGGCAACACATGACGAACTACAAATCAGCCCTCACTTACCCCCCCCCCCCCACACCCTTATTCCTTTCTCCGACTGTTAATTCCATCAAGTAACAAAGCATCAATCCACCCTGCCATCTCCACCCTCATCGTTCGACTTCATCATCTCCACAATGATTTATCGGTTAATTTGTCAATTCCAACAACAAAAAATTTCTTATTCCTTAGTCAAATAATGTACAATTGCAACAAGGTCCACAACCACGTTTTGGTCCACACTATAGGTGGATATTGTGACATCATATACGTGGTTCTTTGGATATCTTGTAAATTGTTAAACGATAGTGGGCTTAGCATTCACATGCATGAATATACAAACATGTTTTTTGTGATACTGTTAAGTTTAGACACTTAGAGAATAGAAAGAAAGAGATTTTGTAACATCCGGCCCCTCCACTACCAATATTGTCCGCTTTGCCCCTAATTGGTTGCTCATTCAGGAACTCACAGCTTTGCTTTTGGTCGTCATCCCTGTGGAGACTTCCCAGGAGGTCACGTATCCTAGTACTACTCCTACCTGAGCACGCTTAACAATGGATTTTCATGTGCTCCACAACCAACTAAGCACAAAACACGTTGGCGATTTAAGAGGGGGAATGTCTTATGAACCAAGAATCTCTCCTGGCTACGACGGATGTGGGATTTGCCTAGGGTGTCATAATAGTCCATGATAATCTTTCGGTAGTCCGTATCAGTATCGTTACAATCACCCCCGTAGGGACTAATAGGATCTTCCTCGATGAGGTTTGCCCCACCATCTTGAACGCCACAGGAGTGGCTCTGATACTATTTGTAACATTCGGCCCTCGCACCACCAATATTTTCCGCTTTACCCTCGATGTATTGTCCATCCAGGAATTTACGGCTTTGCTTTTGGTCGCCCCGATGGAGACTTCCCAGGAGGTCACCCATCCTAGTACTACCCCCACCTGAGCACGCTTAACTGTCGAGTTTTCATGTGTTCCACAACCAACTAAGCCGAAAACGCGTTGGTTATTTAAGAGGCGGGGAATGTTTTATGAACCAAGAATCTCTCCTGGCACGACCGATGTGGGATTTTTGCCTAGGGTGTCACAATGGTCCTGTTAATCTTAACACGGACCATTGTGACACTAATGATACCGATACCGATACCGACTGACTGACGAAAGATTAACATGGACCATTGTGACACCCTAGGCAAATCCCACATCGGCCGTGGATATGAGAGTTCGCTGGTTCATAATAATCCAATGCTTCTTAAATCACCAACGCGTTTTGGGCTTAATGCTAGTGGGTGAGAGGCAAACTCCACAGTTAAGCGTACTCAGGTGGGAGTAGTACCAGGATGGGTAACCTCATAGGAAGTCTTCACCGGAGAAACAAAAAACAAATCCGTGAGTTCCTGGATGGGTAACCCATTGGGGCAATGCGGACAATATTGGTGGTGCGAGGGGCCGGATGTTACAGATTTCGAGATTGGGAGAGAGATAGAAAGAGAGTTTGTGAGTTGGTATTTAATTGATTGTAAAACATATAGTTGGATAATCAATAGAGTTTGAAAGTAATTGTGTTTGAAGTATTCTAATAGTTTATGTGTTTTGTCTAATCAAGAATCTTGTCAAGATCCACGGTGAAAGGGGCCTACAATTGGTATCTTAAAACAAGCTCTTGGTTGTTTGGTTCAGGATTGATTCTTGTAGAAAATTAGTATGTGCTTAGTGTATTTAGAGTGTTTGAAATCTTGAAAGTTGTTCGGAAGGATTAAAGGGCTGCTAGGGATTCTCGATTTTAATATTAAGTGTTCAGATTATTTTTGAAGATTTGTGGTGGTAGTTTGCTTAAAATTTGAAATTTACGAAGAAAATCTTTAAAGTGTTCTTCGATTGTTCATAAGTTTCATTCCAATCTTCAAAGGGTTTGCGAGAAAAGTTATATAATTTGCTTCAGTAATTCAGGTGGAAGGTTTTAAGGCTATCTAGTCAACTCTTTCTGAATTTTGAAAAGATTTAATAAGATTTGGAGATATTCACTAAATCGCTACAATATCGGATATCTTGTAGAAGACTATAACATATTTTTGAGATTTAGGAGAACACAAGTTCATTATGTTCACGAGAATTACTGATTTCCTTGTTCACGAGTTAGGGTGTTTACGAGATTGGAGTTCTCGAGTTCCCGGGTTTTCTTGGTTTTCGGATACAACGAGCTTTTGGAATTAACAATTCACGAGTTTAAAAATTTAGAAAAAAATGGTGATAGTGTGTACGAAAAATGGGTGATAGTGTGTACGGAAAATTTGGCCGCTTTAACGAACTGTGTTGTTAAAAATGTCATTTATGGCAAATTTAAAAAGATGGATCATCAAGTAGGAACTACTAACAAACCGCCTTAGTTGCTTAAAGCCTCACGGTATGTGGGATAGAATGATAGGTTTGAATCATTTACACAGTATGAGGATACAAGGATGTGGATTTTGGATTTGTAACACTGATGGTTATGTGAATCCTACGCATGACTTTGAAGGAAGACAGTGACTTTCTATATTGCAATGTAAGATCAAGATAAGATGATGTACGAAGCATAAAAGAGAGCCTTAACTTCAATCAAGATGGTTCTACCGCATGAAATCAAACATACCTTTCGCGGGTATACAACCTCAAAAGAGCTATGGGATGCCTTATAGAAACATGTGCAGGCAAGGCTGATGTTAAGAAGAACAAGGTTGGTCTGTTAAAGAAGTAGTTTGCAGTGTTCAAGTGTATGAAAAATGAGTCCCTAGAAGAGATTATCACAAGGTTCTATCATCTACTAACTGAGATGCAGAATTATGATATTAATGGATATACTGATGGTGAAACAAAATAGCAAGCTACTTGATGCACTTCCAGTTAAGTGAGATTTCTACACTGGTGATCAAGAATATGAAGAGATGGACTTAGAGGAAGTTGTTCTAAAACTAAGAGCATTTAAACTAAACAGAAGAAGAAGGAGGCGGGTTTTTAACAGGTTCAAGATCCATGGTGAAAGGGACCTACACACACTTAAACACAACATCCTTTGCCTCAACTAGTTCGTTTTAAGGCGCTAAACAACTTGTAATCCGTTTTTTGGCGCCAACTTATTTTCGGTGCTTGGTAAGGTATTGAAAGTGTACACGGCTAGGGCTATTTGAAGCATTGGAGGTTGGCGGGAGAATTGAAGGTTAGAGCTCCTGCAACCAAACCAAATGGTTAAGATTTTCGAGAAATGAACAAGAGAGGGAGAGAACGAGAGAAAGAGAGAGATTTGCTCAAATCACAAACCTAACCCACCTCCCATATCTTTCATATCTATGGCAACGGTTTAGGGCTACACGGTGGTCGATGATTGTGTGGATATGGAGAGAGAATGTAGGTGGGTGACTGGGTGCGGTGAGGTTTGGGATTTAAATTTAACTAGCGTTTAACACCTGCGTTGCGGGCACGTAAGTCGTAAAACCGTGCTAAGTAGCAAGAAAACTATGTCAAAAAATGGTAAAACAAAAACATTAATCTATACTGCCACGTAACTTAAAACGTAGGGTATAAATTGTAAAATATCGATTTGCGAATTTATACCGTCATGTGACATAAAACGTAGACAAGTATAAACACAAATTTATACTGCAAATTGGCATAAAATATAGATAAACTCGAATTTATACCGAAAAAGCTTTAACATAACGAAAAGAAAAATAGGAAACTTGAAGACCATATAAACCATTTTAACTAAAAAACAATATAAGAAAAAAATTCACTACAAAATAAAAACCATAAAAAAACCAAAGAGACAATAAACAAAAAGCTACAACCTTCTAAACTAAGGGTACAACTAACTAAAACATGGAACACCAACTAAGCTAAATGTACAAAACTATATGCCTAGAAATGTTACAAATTTATATTGGGAATATTTTACAGAATAGTAATCAAGTTTTATGAGTGTTCTAATCAGGTCACTATTAAAAAAAATTGTTCCAATTAAGTCATTAAAGTTTATTTTATGTTCTAATCTTATATAATTTACCTGAATAGCAGGTAAACTATTCTATGTGACATTTATATATTTATTTAACTTTTATAAACATGCTAAAATAATTAATTAATAAAATAGATCAAATAATCAAATCAAAACAACATCTAGATCACTGATGATCATCGATTGATGTTCCATATCCAAATAAAAAACCCTACATCATTGACCCTACCATTCATCCACATTGATGGAGCGATTAGTCTGCAAGTTTTAGAAGTAAAAAAATGTGAGAATTCTTAAAGTAGGTTTCTTATCATGTGAAGAATGTAAACTAATATCCTCATGAACATATCATAGCTTTTATTTGTGCTTTAGCAAAGAAAAGTATTAATATATCATTTGTTGTCATCAATTCGGAACTTTGATTATCCGTCACCGACATCTACTAAGGAAAGTTGCAGGGAAGAGGGTTGCGTATAAGTTTTCTGTTGTATAATTATATAATATATAATTAATTTTTAATCCACATTAGCATATATTAATAGTATTATTTGTAAATAAATAAATGAATAATATACCAATTCATAAATAAATAGTTTTTTTTGTAGTTTTTAAATTTTTGTTGCAATTATAAGGCATATCAACATATTTAAAAAGGAAACTTAATTAAATAAATGTCATTTAGGATGAATGACCTTCTATTTAGGGAAAATATCTAGGATTGAAACATCAAAGTAAACTTTAGTGACCTAATTAGAAAAAAAATAATTATGAGTGACTTAATTAGAACACTTATGAAAATTGGTTACTATTTAACAAAGTTATCCCATTTATATTATATAATTTTTTTTGGACTGCAATGACGTTTTAGTCATTTCATATTCTTTAACAAACAAAAGTTAACTCCATGTATGAGCAACGATAAATAGATAATAATTTCAAAGTTCAGGAACTAAACTCCCAACTTGTAAAAAATAGGAAACATTTAAAAAAAAATAAACCACACTGAGGATCCGTATTTTTTCCTCCAAAGCTAAAGTTGCAATGCACACATTCAAATATCACATATTAGTTTTACAACAGATCGAGAAACAATTAAAGGACCACACAAACGCGGCTTCGGTTCAAAAGTAGTTAATCCAAAGCTTTGATAAAATATCTGGCCATGGATTGCGTGTGGAATCCTGTTGGATTTGGAACACCGAAAAATAGATTAAGATTTATTTATTTTTTTCGTTTTGGAAGCCCGCAATGGATTGAGTGTGGTGTGCTTTAAAGGGGGGTGGGGCAACTTGTCGTTGCCCACGCTAACCCATTAGTTTTCGCCATTTATTTTCCAAGCTTAGCGTCAGTTATCCTTAAACTTCGTTTGTATTTTGAATAGTTGATGCCCGGGTCTAGAGTGGGGGGTTTGTCTGGGGCTTTAACTATTTCTGGGGCTCCATCCGAGGTGGGGGGTGTTGGTTCCTCAAGGGGTGTCTGGTTGTGTCCTTTTAAGGGCTTTCATTGTTGCCCCGATGGACAGGCAGGGGCCAAGGGGTTCCCGAGGTTGGTGGCCCATATCAAGCGGCTTCATTTGTCTTCAGATGACAAAAAGTGGGCCATGCGCGATGCTGTATCCGCGGATTTGGATTTATTTGTTTCGGTTGGTGAGGCTCTTAAGGTTTCATGCCAATGGTTATGTGGGGAGTGTATGTGTTTACATGCTCTCAGTCGGGGGTGCCATCATGCAGATGGGGTGACACGATTCAAGTTGGTTACGGGAAATGCGGAGGAGTTTATTGTTGGGATTCCTACGCCGAATGTTGGAAAGGAGATTGTTTCTTTTGGAGGTATGGGGGTGGACGTGGGTCTGCTTGATCGTGTCTTCTCCCTTCCTATCAAAACAGTTAAGAGCATCCCCCATAGTTGTCACATGGCCTTTTCCCAGGCTTTAACGACATCTCTATGCAAGGTGGTGGCTGCGCCAGAGTCTGTTGAGGCGTGGGTGAGACTGTTGTTGTTGCCACGTTGCACGTTGCGGGTTTTCAGGCCTTCTAATCGTCAGGAGCGCAGGTCGGGGAACAGGAAGTCCTTACAACGTCTTAGTATTCAACGGGCCCTGGCAGCGTGGGGTAATGGGGATGGTTTTGCTAAACTCATCCTATCACTTTTTGCCCAACCATCAGAGGTTGTTTCGCGCCCTGATGAGCATCCCCATGGGTCTGATAATTCTAGGGTGAGCACCAACGTTAAACAATGTTTACGGAAAGTTGCAGATGGCCATTTCACTGCGGCGGTTAAAGTTTTATGTTCTTCGAGGGTTGCACCGTTTGGTGAGGATACTATGAAAGCATTGGTGGCTAAACATCCTGTCCTACCTCCTCCGGCTATGCCTGAGTCCTTACTATCGGAGCCACCCCTTACTGTGGATGTTGATAACGTCCTTGGGGACATTAAATCTTTCCCCAAAGGGACCTCTTGTGGGAGGGATGGGTTGAGGCTCAACACATTTTGATGCTCTTTGTGGGGAGGGGTCGGTGATCGCATGCGGGGTGCTTAGGGCCATTTCTGAGGTAGTCAACTTGTGCTTGGGGGGGAGGTGCCCTAGGGTCTTGTCAGAGTTTGTTGCTTCTGCACCCCTCACGCCTTTACTTAAACCGGATAACGGGATTAGGCCTATTGCCGTGGGTGCAATTTGGAGGAGGTTAGGTTCTAAGGCGGCTATGAGGGGGTCGGGAAAGAGATGGCTAAATATCTCGGTGATTTTCAATTTGGGGTGGGTATTCCTAGCGGGGCGGAGGCTGTGCTCCATAGTGCAAACAGGTTTTTAAATGTGTTCCACTCGGATGGGTCGTTAGCCATGATTACTCTTGATTTCTCTAATGCTTTCAACTTAGTGGATAGAACCGCCCTTTTGTCAGAAGTTCGAACCCGATGCCCCTCCATTTCCTTATGGGTGGATTTTCTATATGGACAGCCGGCTAGATTATATGTCGGAAACGATCATATTTGGTCAACCACTGGGGTTCAGCAGGGAGACCCCTTAGGGCCTCTTCTCTTTGCCTTAGTTTTGCATCCCCTCATTCATCAGATACGAGATAGATGCAAGCTACTTTTCCATGCTTGGTACTTGGATGATGGTACAATTATAGGTGATGCTAAAGAGGTGGCTAAAGCTTTAGAAATCATCAGGTCTTTGGGGCCATGTTTGGGGCTTCAACTTAACGTTAAGAAAACATAAGTTTTTTGGCCATCGTGCAATGGAGTTAAGAAGCAAAAGGGTTTGTTTCCTAGTGGGATTGGGAGGCCGGTGTCGGGTGTCAAACTCCTCGGGGGCGCTGTTAGTCGCGATAAGGGTTTCATCAGTAGGTTGGCCGTGAAAAGGGCATCTTGTGTAGTGGATATGATGAGCTATCTTCCACATCTGCGGGACCCTCAATGCGAGCTTCTCTTGCTGCGCTCTTGCATGAGTGTTGCTAAGTTGTTGTTTGGCCTCAGAACGTGCCAACCCACATTTGTTGGGGAGGCTGTTTCGGATTTTGACAAAGGCCTTCGGAGAGCGATGGATATCGTGGTTTGCGGGGGTCCGTTTTTTGGGGATCTTCAACGGAGGCTTGCATCCCTTCCGACCCGTTTTGGGTATGTTCGGCTGAGGATGTATCCACGTATGCTTTTGTGGCCTCGAGGGCGCAATCTTGGAGTTTACAGGACCACATTCTTCGAGACTGTGGTATTGTTGGGTTAGATTCTGATTATGTGTGCGCGTTGGATTCCATGCACATGTCCCTTCCGGATTTTGATCTTGGTGGTTTCTCTAATAAGGACACCGCCCCCCCTAAAGCCCAGAATGCTTTGGCGAGTGCCCTATTTAGTAGAACTGTCCAGTGTTTGGGAGAGAAGTTTAGTCTATCCCCTCGTCAGAAAGCTGTGTTTGATTGTCTCCGGGCACCTCATTCTCAGGATTTTCTGACAGTTATCCTCATTGAAGGACTAGGCCAACACATGTCAGCAGTGGAATACCGGGCAATTCTTAAGTACCGGCTAATGATCCCTTTGTTTCCGGTTGATGAGCCCTGCCCAGTTTGTCGCAAGGCTTGTTTAGATACTTTCGGCGAACATGCGGTCCATTGTAAGGAGTTACCTGGTTTTAAATACCGACATGATTTGGTAAGGGATATTCTCTATGATGTTCTAAAGCGGGCAGGGATTTCGGCGAAAAAGGAGGCTCAAGTGAACTTTTGACGGATCCGCTCGACGGGAGGTCTACTCTTCGGCCAGCTGATATTCTTGTGTTTGGGTGGGCTAGGGAAAACACGCTTGTGTGGACCTTACAGGAGTGTCCCCTCTTGTTGGACTCAGGGATAAAGGGTTTGTTGCTGGCCAGGCTGCGTTAAAGGCGGAATCAGGCAAGGTCGCTAAACACGAGAAGGCTTGTTTAGAGAATCAACACGTGTTTATCCCATTCGCTTTTGATACATTTGGATCCCTAGCCCCAGAGGCTGTGGAATTTCTAAACAGGGTCCAACAGGTTGTGAATAGTAATCTTTCAACCTTTAAGGGCCGTTTCGTCTTTAGTAGGATTGGTTTTGCAATTCAAAAGGGGGTTGCGGCGCAACTTGTTGCCCGTTTACCTGCCACTTGTTTGTAATTTGTTACTTTGGTATATAATATGATTTTAAGACAAAATGATTTTGACGTTTTATTTAATTTTTTCTTTCAAATAATAGTGTGCCACGTTGTTTAAAAATATATCTATTTGAATTACAGAAAAAGCATTTAACTAAAAGATTGTATATGATTGTTCGTTATTTATATTGGGTTTGATTATTACTTAAAACTAGAATAAGTCCACCTACAGGACAGGGCGTAAAAGCATAACGAAAATTTGCGAAACGTGAAAAGCATAGCGGACAAAGTTGAAAATTTGTAGGACCTGAAAAGCATAGCGGACAAAGTTAAATTAAAAAAATTGTAAGGTTAAATTGTAAAGAGTAAATTGAAGTTTTATCCCCCTTCCCCGAGGTTTGGGTCACTAACACTCTTACCCCTTACTTTCAAATCTTGTTACCTTAAACACCCCCCTCCCCCGCGTCTAGCTCCAATTGCATAAATCTTAGACCCTGGACCTAAACTCTGTTAAATCAACCATTACCCACTAACGATCAAAGGGTAAAATGGTCATTTCTCCTTTTATTCATCTTCCCCAACCGTGTATTCATCCCCACCCAGGCCAAAATTCGTTGTTGGAACCATTGTTTCTGGTTTCAATGGGATTTTTCTTTTTTTGTCAACCTCTCGTTCACCACTAATAAATCTGCCTCATTCATCCTATATTCCACCATTATACAACCTTCTGAAAGTACTACACCAATTTCTCCTCCACCATTATAGAGATGATACTCTCTTTCTCTCTATAAAATCTTCAAGTTCAACAGTGATAATAATCTTTTACACACATTTCTTCACAAATTAGGGAAATTTTTCCTACCCGTTTTGGGTTTTAGTTAAATGGTTATTCATCGATGATGGTTTCTGAAACAACCAGAAACCAAAAAATTCATGACGTCATCACCACAAAAACTTCAATCAAACCCAAATCAAGACGTGTAGATACGTATCTCCTTCACCTTCAAGTTCATTATCGTTACATGCAGTAACACTTTGTAGGAGATTACCTTCTCTAATTTCAAGATATTCGGCTTCTTCGATGGTGAACTGGTCGGTTGAGATGACCCATTTATTTCTATTTCTGGAGTAAAAGGTTCCAAACTGGGATCATATTTCCTCTGCACACTCTTCAGATTGATTCGGGTAGCGGCATGTTGGGAAATCGAAATTTGTTTGGATAAATCTGAAGTCGTGTAATCACTTTCAGATCAAACAATTGGAGTGGCTACCAATCTTTAATCGGATAAAATCATATTTGATTCTAGATTTCTGTATGGATTTTGGTTGTGAGATTTTGGGGATTAGTTGCAAATCAAAAATTCGTCTAAGGGTTTTCTCTAAAAATTTGGGAGCGTATTTTCAGTTTTTCACAACTGCTTGCAGTTTCAATTTTGAACAAAAACACATTTAGTCCCTCAAGTTTCAAAATTGCACATTTTGAACAAAAACACCTTTAGTCCCTCAGCTCGACCCCAGCCAGGGGCTCTGCCCCTTGGACCCTGCTCCCAGGGGCGCTACCCCCTTGGATCCCCCGTTAGTCCCGATGACATTCAAATAAGCGTGCACTCCAATTTTAACGTCACACACAATCTCAAATTACACTAAAATATTCAACATGGCATTGATGCCTTGGTTAATGCTATGTATGGTCCTAATGGTCTGTAACCCATTTCTTTCTGGAGCCGATCAAATATCGCATCTAGTGAGCTCCGCATTGTTGAATGGAGTGGAGAATAAGGGTTTTGTTATGTGAAATTTGGTTGAATTGAGATCTATAGGTTTTGGTGAGGTGGGGATAAAATTAGGGTTTTTAAGATAACACTAAGGGTAAATAGGTCATTTCACAATACCCTAACGTTCTCATTAACAAGATGTCAGAAAGGCAAAGATTGATTAAATTGGCCGGATGCGGGGTAAGACAACAAAATTTGAAAATAGGCGATAAGAGTGTCAGTGTCCCCCAAACCACGGGGGGGGGGGGGGGGGTAAAATTGCAGTTTAGTCAATTGCAAAAGATGAATAGGTTTAGGTTAAATGTAAAAAAAAATTGTGAGGTTAAATTGTAAAAGATAAAAAGTTTTGGGTTAAAAGTATTTTTTTAAACATGCTAAGCATGAGGTACAAGACCATTATGCATAGAAAAGTTGCAAATTAATATTGTGTAAATATATTGGTTGCATTGGTTAGTACGACAATTCTTGACATCACCTAAAACCCAAGCTGAATATGGCATGAAAAGAAAAGAAACATATTTTGTTTTGTGTCAACTAACACGGCTCGTTTAAAAACGGGTTAACCCATTAACCCTTTAAGTATTTAAAGCAAAAAACCTTTTATATTTATAGTTTGTGTTTTCTTTTTTTTTTTATTTCACATGAGTAGTCAAAATAATGTTAGTTTTCTCACGCCATATTATCTACTTGTCATTTTCATATACTTATTCACCATTAAATGAGTTATTACTTACTATAACCCACTTACGACCCAAAAACTGGCTTATAGCTCTTTATAACTTATAGCTTATACCTTGTTAACATGTATGATTAATTTCAAAAAATATGTTAAATGAGTCGTGCTCAGGTTAACCCAATTTTATGTATATGCGGGTTAGTGTTGATATCTTTGATACAAATAAAAATATGGATCAGGTTCAGGTTGCAAATTTCAACCTACAACCCGTCAACTCGTCAAGCCGACATGATTGACTGACTGTTTACATGATGCGTGATTATATTCACCAGTTGAGACATCGAGGTTCAATGAATGAGTGCAAGAAACATTGGTGCGGTGGCTCACAATAGGGGGGGGGGTGCTTCTTTGTGGTCGATGACTGAAAGAGATTAGGGTTATTAGGTTTGTCTCTTGATAAGGATCCTAATTGCCTAATAGATCATTTGTTTAATCACCTCCCGGATCCCAAAGCCCGAGACGTGATACGAAGCCCGAAACCATTGTTAACTTAAACAAATAATTAAACACTAAATTATTTATCACTAGTATAAATAATAAATCCCGTTTATTGAGAATATATAATTATTCTAGATATTATATGTTTCGTTTCGTTAATTGTTCATGCTCACCAGTTAATTAAGTTAAGTGGATTTAATGTTTATTGTCCAAGGTATAACTCTTATAGGTCATAGCTCGGTCACTAGCGTTGACTTATCAAATCCATACATATAGATTCAACGATCTCCCACTTGGACGACCTTCGATAAAATCCTCAACGCATACACTCAGCAGTGCTCTGGCTTCACATGGCTGCCCAACAAGGTATGACTCTTTAAAGTCATAACCAAACATCTAGTGTTTAGTAACAACTTACGATGGCAAGACAATATACATATGGCAATCGTTGTCATTCATGCTTTCTATAATAGTCCTCAATTGAATTAATGGGACATGGATTAAATTCATTCTCATATGGTTCTGCTCAATTATTAATGTTCTCGATCAAGATTCATCATGGTCAAATCAAACACATTATTAGTTTGGGTAAGGCGGTAACTTCACCAGTCTGAATCAACTAGGGCGCCATGATGTCTAACTGTTACATATCATGTAAAAGTACAAAATCTCTTATCGGCTACATACAACTCCCACTGAACATCAGAACTATTCCCAATCAAAGCCTTTATGACTTGCTGTTATGCGACTATCACACCCCAACCGATGGTTGAATCATCTGGGCGGATGTAAATAGATTGCAAGAGACTTCATAACACTATTTGTGACAATATTTAATAATATCAAAATTTCATTTCATTGCTAAATTCAAGCACATCGTTTTGAAGCAAATACAACAACTTAATCAAGAAACAAAATACAACATAAGTACTAAAAATTGAAAGGTGTGTTTTTATAGTCTTCCTACAAGATTTCATTCATTCATCATCGTCATTAATTTCCTATAATACGTATAAAAGTAAAGTTCAATACAAAAGTATTGGCGAGCACACAAGTTTTGATTACTAGCATAAGTATAAAAGTTGAAACGAATCCACATGTCATAATAGTTAACTAGAATTAACATATGAACTAGCATGCAACTATAAATGTCAACCCAAAGATTTCCGCTAACGTAATCTAATCATAGCAATGAATAGACCGTTTTGTTTACTTAACATGACCTAAAGAATACGGGTGGTGCGTTAATGCTATAGCGCTATACATGTTAAGGGAGGCTTGTACGAAGTTAATGATAAGTATAAAGCATAAGAATAGTCTAGCATATATGAATTCAAGTATAACGTGTTAAGCATGTATATTGGATTGTTCGTTTGTGATTTAAGCATAAAGCATTTGATTGAGTGATTTTGATAATGTACATGTATTGCACCCGAAAGTGTTAAAGGTAAAAAGGGGGTCGAGTGTACTCACGGGTTTGCAAAGCTTTCCAAAGTAACGTGAGTCGTCGTGGAGGTGGAGCACCAAAGTTACATTAGAAAACTTGAAAGTATTCTTCTTTGCTTGGAATTCTTGAGAGGATTAGAGAGTTTGGGAGTAGATTAGTTTGTGGAATGTGTTTAGGATGTGGTGGAGGTTTGTATTTATAAGTGGGGATTAGGGTTTGAGAGTTAATGAAGGTGGAAGGTGATTGAAGGAGAAAAGAGGTGGAAAATGGTGAAATATTATTAGCTAAAGAAGGGTGGAAGGTGATTGGAGGAGGAAGGAGGTGGAAAATGGTGAAATCTATTTGACTAAAAAATGGGTGGAAGGTGATTGGAGAAAAAATGAGGTGGAAAATCTTTTGGTTTTGCTCACTTGGTTATTTTATGTTATAAAGGTGTATGCAAGTATACTATAAGTATGATACATGTATGAATGTGATTCCGAGAAAATATAATCTCGACGTATGTCTCTGTTTTAAATTAAAATATGTATTTCAGACTGATTACATATTATGCATGCATGATCGATTAAACAACGTTGATATAAAAATATGATTTCCATTATGATCAAAGTCTCGACATTATAAGGATTTAAATGAAGTAAGAATAAGAGTTTCTAAAATTAGAAATGCGAATACAACTTTCTAAATATGAAAAGTATAGAAAATGCGGAACGTTACAGTCTCCCCTACTATAAGAAATTTCGTCCCGAAATTTATTCAAGAAGAACACTTGGGATAAGATGGTTTTTTGGTGGTTCGATACGAGTGATAATTGGTTAAAATGTTTTGGCTAAAACGAGAAATTTGATGCTTAATGCCGAAGCAGCGTTTATGTATCAGCATGTTAAAAGAAAATGCATGGTTTCAAAAGTTTTGGCTAAATAGGTAGTTTGTGGTTGACGGAGCATACGTAGGCAATTTTGGGGGATAAAAGATAGGTTTGTATAAGTAGCTCGTTTGACTAAAGTGATTTAAGACATCAATCGTAACTAAGTGTAAAAATATGTAAAACGTGTATGTGTACGTATAGGCAATGCAGTTTGACCGAGTTTGGACAACTTGGTGAAATGAGTGTTTTAAAAAGAATGCGTCCTAAGGAGAAAAAAGTTTTAGTATAAATAAGGATGTAATCTGATGCAATGTGCGGCCCGCACCGTAGTTTGTAAGAATAGTCTTATCGGTTCCATGGCATATTAGTAAAGCCACAAGTCATAAAAAAATTGTTATTGATGAGAAAATAGGATGGTAAATATTTATGGTTTTCAAAAGGTTTTAGCGGTAAATCGGTCGACTAGTTGGAGTTTGCATGTAATAAAAATAGTTTAAAAATATTTTGACTGAATTGAGCTAGTGAGGATGTTAGCTAAAATGGATTGAATGTTTAGGCCGATTTACTATAAATAAGGTTTGGACAAAATGTTACGAGAATAGTTGGGAATAATCATGGCATGAGAGTGAATGGACGATTTGGTAGATGTACACGAGGGGTAAAAATGGTACGTATATCAGATAGAATGCGAACATGAAGCGTTGAGGGATGCTAGTGATAGTGTAGTCATTGCAGCTTGAGATTTTCGGTATGAGATTTCATTATAGACAAAACAAGTATCAAGTGTTTCAAAGCGAGTTTGGGTACAATCGAGTTTGGACGAAATGTTAATTGAATAGTTGGGAATAACACCGAATTTCACATGGCACGTTTTATGAAAGTTTGGTAACATGTTAGGAACACTTATATATAGGAAGTACCAGTGGCGTATCCACCATGTTCTAACATGTTGCGTCCGTTCCACTATTCAGTGTCATGTTACGTTCTGTGTTACGACACCCAGTAGGACCTACTATGGTTTTCATGCGCCTACCATTATAATCCCGTGTGCACCCGTGATTATCCTAGTCATTGCATGATCCGTGTAGTCTTACTGGTAGTGTATAGTCACGGGTAAATTTTAGCGCTAAAAGTGTGGATGCGTGTGTGATAGCATATGAAAATTTAAGCAAGTATACATGATTGTATTTAAGTATGCGCGTATCTAACGTAGGCAAAGCCACTCGGGTTGTGCCCAAGTATGGATTTCAAGTATGACTACCATGTAGTATGAATGTATGAATGCGAGTATGATTGATGACAAACATGTTTCAGATTTGCATGTAATATCGAGCGTATAAGTTGAAATTTTCATGAGCTTAAGCACACATTAGTCTAGTATATAATTTTGAGTGCATCAATCAAAGGGTAAACAATGATATGTGTAAGATTGTTATGATAAACAGAAAGAATCAATTGTATAAGTTGGAACATGTATAACGATATGCATGTATATAGTTGTTTGAGCAAATCGTTGAGTTTATCGAACCGAATAGATCGGGTCCGCCGGGAATGGAGAATCAAGCTTGTGAATGTCGAGAGGATATTGAGAAAAGTATTAATTTGCGACGAAAGATGTGGTTTGTAAAAAGAAAATGCTACTTTCGTTTTAAAATTTGGTTTCTCGTATGTGTAGATCGTCTGACCTCATGAATCTCCCATGCCCACGGGTTTAGATTTATAATTGCGTATTAGCGGTTTTGAGAAAGGTCTTAAAAAGTGAGCTTGCTTTATTGAAAGTACTTTATATGAAAATAAGAAAAGTTGTGTTTGAAAATTTCCGTGGAAAACTTGGTTTTGAAAAGTATTTTTTTTAGCAAAATGGGCATATAGATAGTCAAGCTTCATTGGTATTGGCGTGTATGATTAGGGTTACTATGTCTAGAGTATGTATAGGGAGTTAGGTTGACCGATGAGATGGTTGTGGTAGGTTTATTGAATGGTAGTTTGATGGGAGGTGTCTGGTTCTGACTAAATGTTTATAGGTACGACGCTTGGTGCACGCACACGACATGGGTGTACGAGTGGGTTTACGGGTCATGGGTTGTTGGGACATTTCCCTAGGCGTGGTGTTTATCAGGTTTATTGGGTGTGAGTATAGGCGAAAGGTGTTATGAGTATTATCCTGGTTCTTAAAGGCGTTGATGGGTTTTAACCGGCAAAAGAGCTTACGTGTCATTAACCCCAACGATCGGTGGAAACATCGGGCGTAAGCTACTAGGACGAACAGTTGTCTACTATGAGAAAATTCACATAACACTATTTTAAGCGACAATATTTAAACGTCAATATCCCATTACTAATTAAACATATAATCTCAAATAAATTTACATAAATATCAAGATTTTTTTTTAACAACAAAATTCAAGTTCGATTCTTCCCTAGATTTATTACAATGCGTTTCTAGGAATACCAAATCCTAATCCAACTGTCAAATAGTCAAATCACTCAACCTGCTCATATGTTAAATAAAACGTCAATACAATTAATGATAAAGTGGTAGCATAGCAGATTTGGTGTCACTAATAGGATGAAAAAGCTTTTAGCATACACCGCATGACATTAGTAACAGTTGTTGAACTTTTGTAACTACTCAGATTCAAGTGAACAAACAACCGCGATTGCTCGAGGAAGCATAACACAAGTGTTGACATCTAAAGGGAAAAGTAAATGAGAAATAAAAATTCAAGCCTTTAACAACACCCGGGACTCCGGGTGGCGGGTTAACCTCTAGTATACTATCATGTTAAGGGTGGCGTACAAGCAATCAAGTAATACATACAATTCAGCAGATTTCACGTATAGTCATGTAATAGCGGGATGTGAATAAGAGTTGAGTTGTGTGATGTGTTTTAAAATACGAACACATGTGACACCCAAAAGTGCGTTTAAGCGTAAAGGGGTTCAAGTATACTCACTGTTGGTGCGTTTTGGGAGAGATGAGTGATTGAGAAGAGTTGTGGAGAGTGCCGGATCAACCTGTAAGCGAACAGAAGTGCATCAGTCTTCTGAATTGCTGAAACAGTTACGGTTTGGGAGAACAGCAGACAATTTCGGGCGAACTTGTACCTTTGGGTACAAGTTCGGGCGAACTTGTATGTTTAACTTACTGGAGGTACAAGTTCGGGGCGAACTTGTCCCATTTGCTGAAGTGGGATACAACTATACAAGTTCGGGCGAACTTGTCTGATTTCTTTGGAAATCAGTACAAGTTCGGGCGAACTTGGTCACCAATCTAGTGACAAGTTCGGGCGAACTTGATGCTTTCCCAGCAAACTTGACTGTTTTGGCATCCAAATCGTGCGTTTTTGCGTCGTTTGCTGAGGAAATCGAGTGTCCATCCCTCCAACCTTAGGCTACTGAGCAAAACCAAGGCTGAAGAGGTCTTTGGAGCGAGTTTTAGCCATTTTACAGAAACTCGGACTACTCCGGGCGAACTTGAATGTTCGAACGGTCTAGTCCAGTTTGTGCAAAGTGACGACTTCGTCCATGTGCTTCCGAATCTGAGATCTAGCTTGACAACGCCTCGTTCCACTTCAAAGTGAACGAAACATACGTCGTTTAGTCGAATATTGTGTAGAAATCGATGTTTGAAAGGTTCTACTCAGATCTAAGCATAGATCTGAGTGAAAAACAGAAGTTTTGTATAAAAAGATGAAGATTTTCGTAAACAGAAGAGATTCGATTGAAACGAAGGCAAAGCTTGTGCAAACAAGTGTTCACATCCTAAAGGGAAAATAAATGAGAAATAAAAATTCGAGCCTTAACAACCCGGGCCTCCGGGTGGCGGGTTAACCTCTAGTATACTATCATGTTAAGGGTGGCGTACAAGCAATCAAGTAATACATACAATTCAGCAGATTTCACGTATAGTCATGTAATAGCGGGATTGTGAATAAGAGTTGAGTTGTGTGATGTGTTTTAAAATACGAACACATGTGACACCCAAAAGTGGTTTAAGCGTAAAGGGGTTCAAGTATACTCACTGTTGGTGCGTTTTGGGAGAGATGAGTGATTGAGAAGAGTTGTGGAGAGTGCCGGATCAGCCTGTAAGCGAACAGAAGTGCATCAGTCTTCTGAATTGCTGAAACAGTTACGGTTTGGGAGAACAGCAGACAAGTTCGGGCGAACTTGTATGTTACTTCTGGAGGTACAAGTTCGGGGCGAACTTGTACCATTTGCTGAAGTGGGATACCACTATACAAGTTCGGGCGAACTTGTCTGATTTCTTTGGAAATCAGTACAAGTTCGGGCGAACTTGGTCACCAGTCTAGTGACAAGTTCGGGCGAACTTGATGCTTTCCTAGCAAACTTGACTGTTTTGGCATCCAAATCGTGCGTTTTCGTGTCGTTTGCTGAGGAAATCGAGTGTCCATCCCTCCAACCTTAGGCTACTGAGCAAAACCAAGGCTGAAGAGGTCTTTGGAGCGAGTTTTAGCCATTTTACAGAAACTCGGACTACTCCGGGCGAACTTGAAGGTTCGAACGGTTTAGTCTAGTTTGTGCAAAGTGACGACTTCGTCCATGTGCTTCCGAATCTGAGATCTAGCTTGACAACGCCTCGTTCCACTTCAAAGTGAACGAAACATACGTCGTTTAGTCGAATATTGTGTAGAAATCGATGTTTGAAAGGTTCTACTCAGATCTAAGCATAGATCTGAGTGAAAAACAGAAGTTTTGTATAAAAAGATGAAGATTTTAGTAAACAGAAAGATTCGTTGAAAACGAAGGCAAAGACTTGTGCAAACAAGTGTTCACATCCTAAAGGGAAAATAAATGAGAAATAAAAATTCGAGCCTTAACAACCCCGGGCCTCCGGGTGGCGGGTTAACCTCTAGTATCCTATCATGTTAAGGGTGGCGTACAAGCAATCAAGTAATACATACAATTCAGCAGATTTCACGTATAGTCATGTAATAGCGGGATGTTAATAAGAGTTGAGTTGTGTGATGTGTTTTAAAATACAACACATGTGACACCCAAAAGTGCGTTTAAGCGTAAAGGGGTTCAAGTATACTCACTGTTGGTGCGTTTTGGGAGAGATGAGTGATCTGAGAAGAGTTGTGGAGAGTGCCGGATCAGCCTGTAAGCGAACAGAAGTGTATCAGTCTTCTGAATTGCTGAAACAGTTACGGTTTGGGAGAACAGCAGACAATTTCGGGCGAACTTGTACCTTTGGGTACAAGTGTTCGGGCAGCGGGAACTTGTATGTTTAACTTACTGGAGTACAAGTTCGGGGCGAACTTGTCCCATTTGCTGAAGTGGGATACAACTATACAAGTTTGGGCGAATTTTGTCTGATTTCTTTGGAAATCAGTACAAGTTCGGACGAACTTGGTTACCAATCTAGTGACAAGTTCGGGCGAACTTGATGCTTTCCCAGCAAACTTGACTGTTTTGGCATCCAAATCGTGCGTTTTTGCGTCGTTTGCTGAGGAAATCGAGTGTCCATCCCTCCAACCTTAGGCTACTGAGCAAAACCAAGGCTGAAGAGGTCTTTGGAGCGAGTTTTAGCCATTTTACAGAAACTCTGACTACTCCGGGCGAACTTGAAGGTTCGAACGGTTTAGTCCAGTTTGTGCAAAGTGACGACTTCGTCCATGTGCTTCCGAATCTGAGATCTAGCTTGACAACGCCTCGTTCCACTTCAAAGTGAACGAAACATACGTCGTTTAGTCGAATATTGTGTAGAAATCGATGTTTGAAAGGTTCTACTCGGATCTAAGCATAGATCTGAGTGAAAAACAGAAGTTTTGTATAAAAAGATGAAGATTTTCGTAAACAGAAGAGATTCGATGAAAACGAAGGCAAAGCCTTGTGCAAAATCGTTGTAAAACGTTGTTGTAGCTTGAAAACGGGTGGAATCTTACTTAGAACACAAAAGGTTTCGGTTTTGGGGAGCTCCGGGCGAACTTGCAGCAAATTCAAATGAGAAGAGGAGCTGGCGTATTTTAGGTGAAGGTGAAAAGGTAAGCTGGAACATCAAGTTCGGGCGAACTTGCTTACGACAAGTTCGAGCTAACTTGCTTGTTTCTTGCTTTTTGGGACAAGTCCGGGCGGACTTGTTGGCTGTTTAGGAATTATTGTGGCTTAGACAAGTTTGGGCGAACTTGTGGTATACATGTTCGGCCGAACTTGACCTAGTGGCCAAGTTTTGTTCGATATTTCGCGTTGCGAGTTCGTTTGGCGATTCGGTTCGTATTAGATAGTTATATTAAGCGTTTCAGCGATGCGTTAAGCGTTACATTACCATTGAATTGAGAGAGAGCGAGTTACGTGAGCGTGCGAGCGTTTTAGCGATGTTAAACCATAACATAAACAAGTATAACACATATAAACATAATTCCACATAATTAACTGCGTTTTGCGATGCGATGGCCCAAGTGTTTATTAAACAACAACACACTCGGCTCGTATAGTAGCATATCTACTTGTGATTGCATTGAATTAGCGGTTAATAAGCGATTAAATGGGATGTAGATGCGACAAAACATAATTCCATTAACATAATTTTTTTTCATAATCCAAATCTCATAGTACAATTGGTAAGTATAAACAGAAAACACGAAAAGGAAATAAATAAATTAACAACTAAATTGGAGTTGTTACAGCTAGTTCTAAGTTTTAACATCCGTCAAAAACCGGGTTAACCAAACCCGCTTCGTTTATTAACCGAACATCCAGTTAAAATTTTCGTTGCATGTTTAGGGCTCAAACTAATTTTAAACAATACATAATTAATATATATATTAGAATTTAAAATCTATAATTGAAAATTAATAATAAATAATGAAATAAAAATATTTTGCAGACGCCGGGTTTCGAACCCGGGTCACTCTCAAGACCAAACAACCGGAAGACTTAACCCACACAGTTTTCACCACTCCGCCACACGCTCATGTTGTGAAGAAATTTAAACAAATAAAACTTAAAGTCTCACCGCGAACAATCCGATTTAACCCAAAAACTGAAACCGCCAATCAATCTTCAATCAATGAAGTTTCGTGATTATTTTGGGCATAACGGACAACTGGGCATCGGTTATAATCAGTCCATTGACTTAATTCGAATCAAAACTGATCAAACCATATGATTTTGAATTCGAAACCGAAAATGTAATTAAATCCGAGTTATACTTTATTCATCATTTGAGCTCGCGAGTTTATCAAACTTACTCTCTCCAATTCGCTCTGAAAACCTTGCCGCAAGTCGCTGGAGTCCTCTGCAACTTGACCGAAAGTGATCGCCGGAAAACCGGAGATTTATCCCACTGTTGTTTTACTTTATCAACCGGGCATCTAGAGCTCATACCGAAATCATCCACACTCAACTTAAACTCCCTGTAGAGTCTCTGTCCAAGAAATACATCGCCGGAGATTTTCTGCAATCGCCGGACTTTTGCCGGAAAACCGAGACTCACATCAAAACGGTAAAAACCTCGACTCTTTCGGTTTCAATCCATTTTTAGACTATTACTAACTTCAATTCATCAACCAGAATCAATCCCAGACGACGTTGCCGAATATTCTGCAATCGCCAGAAAATCTCTGGAATTTCCAAAATCACGCTGTGAATCGGTATAATCATCTAACCTTCTGATAATCATTGTTTAGTAACTCAATTTCACATCTAATCGATCAAAACTGTTAATTGATCCGATCAGACGGAGTTCACAAAACAGAGCCGACGATCCTTGCCGGAGTTCTGAGAAAGACATCTGTTTCGGTACATTCATTTCCAAAACCCTCTCTATCCATCACATTTCAATCACTTATAAATTTCGTTAATTGAATTAAACAAGAACAGTTGAATAATTGTTTTCTGTGTCTTTGAACGAAGAAGATGAAGTCGAACTTATGTATAAGTATAATTAAAACAAGATATTAAACCGGGTTAGACACACAGTCCAGCGGTGGACTATGTGCAAACGATTAACACACTTCTCGAGTTCGATCCTTGACACAACCTCACTCTCTGAAATAAAAATGTTTTTTTAAAACCGAACCGGATCAACTCGCTGTAAGATGTTAAGTATAATAAAAATCAGTATATTAACCAGGTTAGACACACAGTCCAACGGTGGACTGTGTGCAACACTAAACAACAGGTCCCGGGTTCGAGACCTGTTGTGTGCACCGGTCCGATATAATTAAATTCTTTTTAAAAAAATAAATGATTTCTGATTAAATTAAATAGTATATAAATATAATTAAAAAAGAAATATTTCGAGTTAGACACTAGCTCAGTTGGTAGAGCTGCGTGCACGCGTACGGGAGGTCTCGGGTTCGAGCCTCACCCAGCGCATACATACACACGTCCAAACCGGTCAACAGTCAAAGTCAACGGTCAACTGGTCAAAAGTCAAAATTTTTATTTTCTTTTATTTATTTATTTTATTTAAAAATCAATTAAAAATACTTAAAAATAAATATTTTTAAAGTTAGAAAATTTCCTTGAACTCACAAAAATAAACCAACAATCCCATTAAGAACTCTAATTAAAAATACTAATCACAAATAAGAGTTTATTTATTTATCGAACTATTATGTTATTATTTAGGTTAGTTCCATTGCCGATTAAATCCGAATTCGTGCGCATTCATCATCAATCCAAGAAACGCACCCACTGTGAGTGAATTCTTACAAATTCCCCTTTTTATTCATGTTTTGGGGTGTATCATGTGTCGCTTAAACTAATTCGCTTATTCAAACTCGTGCTATACCATATTATAATCTAAACTTAGAATGTAAATATTGTTTGTTGTGATGTATTACATATTGTCAAGTTGTATGCAAATTATTTGTTAGGCCCATCAGTTCCTCGTGGGAGACGAGTTGAACAACGCGTGCCTTAAAACTCATTCATTAGGCCATCAGTTCGTAGAACAACGCGTGCCTCAAAACTCATTCATTAGGCCCATCAGTTCCTCGTGGGAGACGAGTTGAACAACGGGTGCCTCAAAACAATCAATTGTTGTATGTGTGTGCAATATTTAATATTATGTGTATTGTGAATAAATTTACATCTACATTTACTCATATGTGGTTATGCAAATGTTTTTCATAGGATTCACTCGCCAACTTTTTGTTGACCCAAAAACCATTTTTTACACATGATACAGGTGGACAGGATGAAGCAAGGAACACATAGGAAAGTGCCTTAGAAGAAAAATAATGAAGTCTAGAAAGATGTATAGAACATGTTGTACTTGTATGATTTGAATTGTATGATCTTCTTGAATATTGTAATAATAAATATGAAACATTATAATAAATGTCATGAGCTTTGATGAAAACCCAATCATGCCCGATCACCTTTTTCCGCTGCGGGTCGGGGTGTGACAAAGTTAGGTTCTTTTGTTGTGAATCGAAGTCTCGTGGGTGTAATAAGCGGCTATTGGCGTTTATCGGCTAAGTTGACTGTGGGTTGTTTACGTTTTACCAACTAAGTGAGGTTAACGAAGTGACATCTATAAGATTTATTTTTTCTTGTGACTGACTTGAGTATGAAATTTGTGGGCAAGAGATTCATTAGACCGACTAGATTGATAGGTAGTATTCTATATGACTTTAGAAAATCGGGTAAGAAAATAATTAAGTTATGAATGGGATTTCACGTATGGGAATCACGTGAATAGATTGTAGGGTAAAATACATTTAGTAAAACAATGAGATTTGGGATTTATGTATAAGTAGAAAATTTGACTCAATGATAAAAGGGCTAAGTATAAGATTTTATCGAGTGGTTGTCATGAACGTGGTCGAGTTATGATTTAAATTTTCCCATTGAGATGTGGACATCACTCCTAACTCAAGGGTAAGGTTTCTTCGAGGAACGAGGATTGGTAATGATCACCGAGGTAAGGCAATCACCCCTAACTCGTTTGTGAAGTCGTTGTAAAAAGGAAAGGAGCGGAACTAATCGTCAAGATAAGGGAATCACTCCTATCTTGATGATTATGCTTCCATTTTTGGAATACGAAAAATGTCTTCCTAGTATAGAGATAGTTTGATTAAAACTTGCATCTTTCGAAACGGAACTTTGACTAACCAAAGTGATTGAAAGTTCTCTTGAGTTTGGGAAGTATGCTTTGGCCTAATAGGTAAAATAATCTCTCCAAATTTCGGTTAATGGTATTCACTGTTCCGGTTACTACATGCCCCTAGTTAATCGAAAGTTCGAGACTTTGGTGGGATTGAAAAATCGAGGAATGGGACTAATTATCAATATGCGGGTATCACCCTTACTTGATAATGTCGTTCCCTAAATGTTGTTGGTACTTACCAAACGAGATAAGGAACTAAATCCGACTCGTTGGTAAGGGTCCACTAGAATAACTATAGTGAAATTTTTTCATCAAGGTGACACTTGATGTATAATTTCGTGTAAATCAGGATTGCAGATTTAGAGTCTTTCACCAAAGTGAGGGTTTCACGCCTATTTCGGTGAATTCGTCTCGTGTGCATAATACGAGTGTTTTCGTGCCTTCACATGGTCATGTAAAGTTTGCCTTAGGAAAGGCATATGTTTGGAAATAAGAAGGTAAATATGAGCATATAGAAAGACTTTTTAAGAATTTTAACACATGAATCAAGAAATTTAGCATGTAAATCAAGAATGGTCGAGTGAGGTGTAACATCTCCAAAATTTGTATATATAAAAAGTTAAAATAAAGTATATAGAAACTTATATTATTAAACGGGTAGATCACGGGTAAATTGACTGCTAAAAATATGAAGTATGTAGACGAATATAGGAAACGTTTAAAAATTATAATAATAAAAATACATTATAATTAACCTTACTCCGTTTTTAATGAAACTTAGGTTAAAATGTAGATAAAAATATTCTCGTTCTAATGGCGTATTCATTGTTTTATAAAACGTCAAATTTTAGAAGTTATAAGCGATAAATGAGTTAAGCTGCTTAATTAATTAGAATATATAATAATAATAAAATAATTACTAAATCAAATATGAAAATTCAAATGGATATGAATTCCATGGAGCGTGAGCTTCAAGCTACTTTTCAAATATAAATAGGAAGCATCAACTTCCTTTTTTCCATGCTTCTTTCTTTCTCTGCCCTCTCGCTATTGTTGGTGCATAATGTCTATGTTTTAGTCTATTATCGAGTCTGTATTGTATAGAGCTGAATAGGCTAGGTATAGCAAGTATTTATGAAGTATGTAGCCAAGTTCGTCCATGAAAGGTAACATGTAAGCATGTTCGGCCGAACTTGCATAGGCAAGTTCGGGCGAACTTGCATCACCTGGGCCGAACTTGTGAGCCTATAAATACCTAGCTCTAGATTCTCATTTGTAACTTTGGTATTTCAAAGGCGAAGCTCTGTCAGTTTGTAACCAGAACGTTTGATCTATAAAATTGACGTTTAACTGATTAAATTCTGTTTATTGGTAACACGACGTAATATTTCCGCTATTATGGACGTTAGATATCAAATTTAGGTTTCTAAGCATCGAGGATTGGTCCTACAAGTGGTATCAGAGCTAGAACAGCCTGATTTGATAGTATCAAGACAAGAACTCTTCTATTTCTACTACATTCTTCTTTTTTCTTAACTTTTAAACATAAAATGAAGAATTCACGGTCAAAATCTTTTGAATTTTGAATATATCATGTAAAATACAACAAAGATAAACCTTTGAAAGATTGGAGACCAAATTCAACCGAATTCATGTCGAAATTTTGAAAAAACCATGTTTTTGAAAACCCTAAAGATCGAGCTTATTGGCCATGTTCGGCCGAACTTGCCCTAAAACATCACTTTTCAAGTGATTTTTTAGTAAGTTCGCCCGAACTTAGGTGGTTTTTGAGGAAATTTAAGTCAAGTTCGCTCGAAGTTACAAAAGTTTCACCGATTTTACATCAAGTTCGACCGAACTTGTGTAATATCTATGAGATTTTAAGCAAGTTCGCCCGAACTTGGGTATTTTTGAAGGAATTCTTGATAAGTTCGCTCGAACATACAAATTTTTCATTAATTTTACACCAAATTCGACCGAACTTGAGTAAAATCAAGGAAATTCTTAAGTAAGTTCGCCCGAACTTACTTGTGATTCATCAAAATTTTTTAACAAGTTCGCTCGAAATTCTGTGATTGAATTTCGTCATAAGTTCGCTTGAAAAGAAATTTTTCAAAGTTGATCTAACAAGTTCGACCAAACTTGTTAGAAAATCAGAGAATTCTTCATTTGTCACTACAAGTTCTACCGAAGTTGTAGTAGGACTAATCATTTTCAAAGTTTTTGAAAGTTTTTCAGCGTACACATTTCGTGATTCACAATGGAAGATCAATTAAGAGCTTATATGTACGGAGCTAGTTTGTCAAACGCCAACGTGATTAATCAAGTCAATCTTGATAACGAAATGGGAACGACCGTCAAACCGCCCAAGCTGATGAGCATGGACGAATACGAAGCATGGAAAGAGAAATTTACCTACTAGGTTCAAGCCATGCACTTCGTTGGCTGGGTATCAATCGAAAGAAGCTACACTGTTCCGGTAGACGAGCATCATCAAGTTCTTGAGAAGTATAACTACTCGACAATTTAGAAAGATGAATATATCGCCGAGAAAAAGATGATCAGTCTCATTCAACAGTCAGTCAAAGAAGATATTCTGATTCTGTTACCAGAGTATACTACCGCAAGAGAGCTTTGGTTGTCGTTACAGAAGAAATATCAAGGCAGTGCTGAAATGATAAAAAGCAAGAAATCACTTATTCTGAAAGAGTTTGATAACTTCAGCATGCTAAAAAATGAGACCATTAAGCAAATGATTGAGCGTTTCTATCATCTCAAAGTGCAAATGCGAAGACACGGTCTTGAGAAGACGGAACAAGAATATATCGACAAACTTGCTGACGCACTACCAGAAGGTGAATGGTCAACTTATTTGATGGTTCTGAAGAATAGTGATAAGTGGGAATTCTTCAAGTTGTCAACCTTTATCGATAAACTCGAAGGCCACGAAATGGAGCTTCTGAAGGTAGTGAAGTCAAAGAATGCTAATGTTGTTCAAGACATCGATTTGTACTACAAAATCGGAATGCAAGATAACATTTCGAGTCCAAAAATTGGAACTGCTTTTAGTGAAAACATGAATGCTTCTCTACAGAATCAGAACCATTCACAGCCTCAGTATGACCAAAGTCCACAAAGTTCTTACTCGAACACTGGTTCAAATTCAACGGATCAAAGTCAAGCGAACCAGAATCAACAACAAAGTTCTGATCTGAATGTATATAAATGCAACATCGCAGTGAATTTGAACAATGTTGTTTCAGAAGAAGTTGCAAAACAACATATGTCACTACTTGCTACCATCTTAGAGTCTTATGAATGTCTTGTTGCCGGTAAAATTGGAAATCCCGAGATGACCGCAGAAGATTATGACCAGGTAGACGAGGAAGAGCTCGAACTAATGGACATCAAATGGTCATTAGCTTCGATCATCAGAAGAGTGACAAAGTTCGTTGCACTCACAGGCCATGACATAGGAAACTCCAGCAACAAATTGGGTTTTGACAAATCCAAAGTCACATGCTTTAACTACCGTCAAAAGGGACATTTTAAAAGAGAGTGTAAGAACACCGAGGCAACCGGAAATCAAAGTCCTTTCAGAGGAGTGAATAAATATTATAAGAGAGCACTTCAATATAAATCGTTCCCGAAGAAAACTCAAGTTGAGATTCAAGAAAAGCCAAACAGTTAGTACCACGGAGAAAGCCATGGTTGCATCCACAGAAGATGACGGTTTTGATTGGAATTCTTACATTGGGAAAAAGACTGGAGTTGCTTTGATGGCAGAGATAGTTGAAGATAATTCTGCAGAGGAAGCAGCTGGCAGCAGCAGAAGCAGCAGCTTTCGAACAAGCTATTCTGGAACAATACTTGCATCAACAGCAAGAAGAAGAGGAATATATCTATATGCAGAGACAAGGAATTTTTTCTTCTAATTCTTGTGATAGTTTTGCAGGTCATTTTGATAGAAGCTCGCAAGAACAAGTGGTTGAGGAGAAAAAGATTAATGTAGAGATCATCAATGTTACCAAAGAAGTTAATGCCGAAAACCTCAAGGACATGGCAGATAAAGATTTGATGGCGAATCTAACCAAGGTAGGTCCAGTGGTAAAGGTTGTCGAGAAAGAAGTTGTCAGAGTACAAGTTGTTGAGGTTGAGAAACCTTGTACAAAATGTACTGAACCTTGTGTCGAATGTGCCGGAAAATCAAAGATCATCGCTGAAAACAATGTGCATAACGATTTTAAAATATGATTATCGCACAATGAAAGAAACGTATGACAAAATGAAAAATGATTATGGCAGACTCGACAGAAATAACATCGAACAACATGATAATATAAGAATGTTGAGTGGTACAGATAATGGATAAACAAAAAGCAATTAACATCTATATTAACACTATTGCTGAAATCAAACAACAACTTCAAGACATGACAATTGAAACTGAAAGAGTTCGACAATTGTTAAGAAGTTATACCACAACGCGTATGCTATCGATCACATTCTTCAGACAATCTCAACGGAAGAAAAACTTAAAAAGAAAGCGGGCAAAGAATATAGCAATGTTCCTCCACCCCTTTGCTAGAAATACTGTGTTAAATCTGCAGACGGGATGGACAAGGCACTCAATGTTGAATTACTTTCTGAAAAGAAAGACGAGTTGCCAGAGAACATTGATATAGTCTATGCTAAATCTGATGATGATAACAACGCTGTGGTTAACAAAGTGGTTGAAAATGTTCTAAGTGATTCTGATGATGGCAGCTTCAAAAGCGCCAACTTGAGTTCAATGAATTCTGATTCACAATCTGAAAATAATGATAAGTCGTCAGAGGATGGTCTAAGTGACGATTCTAACATTGTAATGTACATAATTAAGGATTCGGAAAGACTATACTTTGATGATAGCTTCTCGATTCAGAATGTGAAGGAAGAATTGCTTGATAAATTCTTTAAACTTGTGGAAGTCACATCAGAGGAATTGGAAATTAACAAACGAAAATTCTATTCCAAACCTAAAAGAAACAATTACCGGGTTGGGTTTAGAAGAAGAAACTGATGAATCTGTAAAGAAACCATCACCATTTCATGAATATAAAAAGAAAAACATGAATTTTGTATCTGGGACGAGTACAATTCATGAGGAGAATTTGATTGGTAAACAGTCAAATGATGAGTTTAAGAAGGAGAAAGAAATTCGAGATAAAGCCAAGGTTACATGTGGTGTCAAAACTTCAAGTAGGGTAAAACCACCTATTAAAGGACATCCACTTGATAATCGGACATGTTTCAAGTGCAATGAAATTGATCATATGGCACGACAATGTCCGAAATCAAAACCAGCTTATCTTCGAAGAAAAGAAGATTCAAATGTTGTTAAACCAAAACAATCAATGTTTGCAAAACCTGTAAAGATTTTGAAACGAAATGAATCAAAACCAGAAGTTAAACCAAAGCCTGAAAAGACTTTTGAAAATTCCATTTTCGAAAAAGGTGAAACTTCTAGGTCTAATGAAAACAAGTTTTACATCAAAAAGGCTAATATCAAATCTCAACCTGGATTGCCAAGAAAAGGTCAACAACATCTGGTGTTGTTAAGTCTGAGCTAGTAAAGACTGACAACACAAAAGAATCAAAGTCTGAAATCACTAAGTCTGAGCAGGTGAAGACTAGTGAGAATGTGAAAGAAGTTAAAACAGAAATCAAGAATGATAATGTCAAATCTGTAAAAGATAAGAAAAAAGTGAAATTTTCAAACATTAACATTGTTGAAACAGATGATGAATTTGATTTTGATGATGTTTATGAGTTGAATATGATTTTGTTGATGGTTATCCAGTAAACCCAAGACCAAGAAGGCTTGGGTAGAGCTTTTCACCTAATTTCTGAATTTTACAGGGGCTCCAAAGATCCGTACTTTCAAAGTGGATTTTGGATAGTGGAGCATCCAGGCATATGACGGGAATGAAGGCATTGTTATTCAAGATTAGAGCTATCAATGGTGGATATGTTGGATTTGCAGGAAATCAAGGTGGAAGGATAGTCACCGGGGGAAAACTCTCCAATGGCGTAGTTTCATTTGATCGCGTGAACTATATTGCAGAACTTGAGAACAATCTTCTGAGTATATCGCATTGTGACAAGAAATTTACAGTCCATTTCAACGATAAAGAGTGTATTATCTTGAAGCCGGGATTCAAAATACCAGATGAGTGGATTCTGATGCGAGCACCGCGAGAGAATGATTTATATGTTCTTGATATGGGTGTTGCTACCACTTCATCACAATCAGCACAATGTTTTGTATCAAAGGCTACTGAAAAAGATTCTATTCTTTGGCATCGTAAGATGGAGCATATTCATTTGCGAAAAATGAATTTCTTGGTTCATAATGATCTTGTAGAAGGCGTAAATCTTCGAAGTTTTCAGATGTTTGATCATTGCTTGGAATGCAAGAAGGGAAAGCAGATCAAGAAATCTCATCCGAAGAAAATTCTAAACTCAATCAAGTTGCCATTAGAACGTCTCCACATGGATTTATTTGGTCCTGTAAATGTTCAAAGCATCTTAGGAGACTTATATTACTTGGTCGTGATAGATGACTATTCGAGATATTCGTGGGTATTCTTTCAAGAATCAAAAGACGAAACGTTCGAGAACTTGGTTATTCTATTCAAGAAACTCGAGAATCTTTATCATCTGCCGGTCAGACGCATTAGAAGTGACAACGGCACAGAGATTAAGAATAACTAAATGAAGGAATTCTGCAACTCAAAAGGGATTCTGCACGAGTTTAGTGCTCCCTATACTCCACAGCAAAACGAAGTAGCTGAACGGAAAAACAGAACTTTGATTGAAACTGCGAGAACCATGCTTGCAGATTCTAAACTTCCTATCAGTTTCTGGAGTGAAGCGGTTGCTGCGGCTTGCTACACGCTAAACAGGGTTCTCACTGTCAAACCAACAAAGAAAACATGTTTTGAGATGATAAACCGATGGAAGCCAAATTTGAAGTTCTTAGAACCATTCGGAGCACCCTGTACCGTAATAGACCAAGATGGCAAATTCGGAGCTATTGAAGCACAGCACGTGGATTGTTTTAATTACATGGATCCTATTCAAAGGAAAGGTGACGCGTGGCTGTTCAACTATCAAGACCTTTGGAAGTCATTTGACTTGCCCAAAGAACCAACTGATGAAGAATTTGCAGCGTTATATTATCTTCACCAGTCAGTGAATCAAGAACAAATTGTTCGACCAATTGTGGTTAATCAACCTACGTTGGATCCATCTTCTTCTGGCGCAAGTTCAAGCAATAATGGTGTTCCGGCTGAAAATGTTTCTGAAACATTATCAACACCTTCTAATATTCCAACAACTGCCTCTACTGAAGCAGTGAATACAACAACGGAACCCAGTATGCCTCAGAATCAAAATTCTGACTCAGATGAAGCACCAACATTTGATGCTGATGGGGACCATCTTCTTCAGATGAAGAAGTGGAGCAGATAACAAGTCTTCTTAATCAATCTGCAGCCCCGAACAACAGAAATGAAGCTTCATCAAGCTCTCTAAACATTGAATTGGTTGTTGATCTCAACTTCATGAATCAGCAAAACTCAGTTCCAAGTGAAGAATTGCCGCGATCATATTCCTATCATCCGTCAACAAATATTATCGGAGAACTTCAAACTCGTGTTAGAACTCGAGGGCAAATTAATAAAGCACTTAGTTGTTTCTACATACGTGTTGCTACAACCCAGAACTATTGTTTTTATTCATGTTTCATCTCTCAGATTGAGCCTAAGACAGTTACTGAAGCTTTAGCCGATGAAAACTGGGTACAAGCAATGCAAGAAGAATTATTGTAGTTTGAGAAGTTGGGTGTGTGGAAACTTGAAGACCTACCAGAAAATCAGAAAGCAATTGATTCAAAATGGGTCTTTAAGTGTAAACGTGATGATAGAGGGGTTATTGTTCTTAACAAAGCTAGGCTTGTTGTCAAGGGATTTCACCAGCAGGAAGGGATAGACTACACGGAAGTCTATGCACCAGTAGCTCGATTGGAATCCATTCGAATTTTTCTAGCTTTCGCATCATAGAAAGGATTTAAGGTCTATCAATTGGATGTCAAATCAGCTTTTCTGTACGGCAAATTACGCGAAAAGGTGTATGTTGGACAACCACCGGGGTTTGTCGATCCATTCAACAAGAAGAAAGCGTACCTGCTGGATAAAGAACTCTACGGACTACACCAAGCCCGAGAGCTTGGTACGAGACGTTATCGCAACATCTCGTCGGAAAGGGCTTTATCAGAGGAACTGTGGATAGTACTCTTTTCACCAGAGAAGTTGATGGCCATCTGATTATAGTTCAAATCTAGTTGACGACATCATCTTTGGATCTACAAACCATAGTCTCTGCAAGGAGTTTGAGGGAATCATGAAAAAGAAATTCGAAATGTCCTCGATGGGAGAAATGAAGTTATTTTTTGGTTTGCAAGTAGATCAGCTTCCGGATGGTATTTTCATTCATCAGACTAAGTATGTTCACGACATCTTGAAGAAGTTTGGAATGGAAAACTTGAAGCCTCTATCTACACCTCTTGCTCTAAATCATGGCATTTGTGTTGATGAGACTGGAGCCAAAGTTGAAGAGACGATATACAGATCGATGATGGGATCACTGATGCATCTGACGGCATCGCGCCCAGATATTATGTATCCAACCTGCCTATGCGCCAGATATCAGTCAAGCCCGAGGATCTTACACATGCAGATCGTGAAGCGTATCTTCAGATATCTGAAAGGATGCCCAAGCACCGGCTTGTGGTACCCGAAGAACGACAATTTCGACCTCACATGCTATGCTGATTCCGATTTGGTGTAGATAAGTTGAACTCAAAATCAACTACGCGGGATGCCAGTTCTTCGGAACAAGAATGGTAACCTGGCAGTGTAAGAAACAGACTACGGTCGCTCTCTCTACCTGTGAAGCTGAGTATATCTCGGCCTCCAGCTGTTGTTCACAGATTCTGTGGATTCAACAGCAGATGAGAGACTATGGTCTGCAGTTTCTAAACACTCCGCTTTATGTTGATAACAATGCAGCCATCGATATAACTAAAAATCCGGTTCATCACTCACGCACAAAACACATTGAAATTCGTGACCACTTCATCCGTGACTGCTACGAGAAGAAGTTGGTACGAATAGAAAAAATCCACACTGACGAACAAAAGGCTGATTTTTATACCAAACCATTTTCTTTGTCACGATTTAAATACTTGCTGAGAATTAATGGTATGAAAAATTTGCTTACAGGTGCGGATGCTGAGGTTGAATACGGATCGGACGACGAGGCGTGATCCTCATTGGTTTGTAAATATTTTTCTAGTTTAGAATTTTATTAAAAACTAAAATCCAAATATATGTTTTTTGATTTTAGGGGGAGAAATGTTAGAGAAAATACAAAAACATTCGAAAAATTTTAAAATCCAAAAACATTGAAAAAAATTCAAAATGTTCAAGAAACATTGAAAAAAATAAAAAAATTTAGTGTCATAAAAGGAAATGATAGTACATTAGTGGACTATCACAGTATGCTAAAGAAATTTAAAGCTTAAAAGTGATAAACGAGTCTTACTGTGGATGTGTCGATAGGCTTTACATGTTTAGTAAACTCTTTTCGAGATATAAACTAAATTTTACAATTGCTTAATCTTGTGGATTAACACATCTTGGATATATGGACTTAGTACTCCGAAATTTCGTTTGAAAGATTGTCTGATTCTGAGATACGAGGTCTTTATAGATAGTTGATATCTGGGGTATTATACAAGTTTCTTCTGATTTTGCGGAAGCAATGGCCTAGAACTTCTATAATACTTTTGCTTTAAACCCCCAAATTGCATGCAATATTGAAAAGTATCAAAAGATATAATCTTATGCAATGCTGAAAAGATTCCTAAAGTGGAACACACCTTAAAGACGAGCCTTCATCTCTTTGTCTGTATGGTAGTACTAACCTGAGCTCTCAAGGTCTCACACAACCCAGATACAGATATCAATTACGCTATATTCACCTGTAAGATGAAATCAAGGGAATCTGGATACGGGGTATATTCAAGAAGTGGGAACCATAGATAAGTCAAGTTTCATGAATTCTACCTTAACATATCTTGAAACAGTTGAGAAATGTGGTAAAGCTTAAGAGAACAAACATATCGACAATCTAGGTAAACGAGTTTAAAACTTAAAGTCATCTAAAAGTCAACGGTACTGGTGATATGTCTCATTTAACTGATATGATCCTTAGACACAAATTCACAAAAATATGTCTGTAAATATGTTTGTACATAGTTTACATTACTTATTACATTGTATTTTAGCTTTACAGATTAAAATCAAAAAGATTTTCGATGAGTTTTAGCATAAACTTACAAAAATACAAAAAGATTTTATTTCTACATTGTTTTCAGCAAACCAATGTTGGAGAACGGATCTTCGAAGTCTGGTAAGATGCTAGAACTGGTGGGAATCTCTTTGACAACGGGCTGGGAGCTAACCTGTTAAATCTGAAAAATCAAAATGATAAAAAGTTCATTAATTTGAAACTTTCATTTTGAAAATATCAACAGTTTGTTTGTAACGGGTCAAACCGGGGTCATTAACTTGGACTCGGCAGAAAAATGGTCAATAACTTGGACTTGGTCAACTGAGTGGATTTTCATAACTGGTAAAAAGTTGGAAAGTTCAGGGGTTAAAATGAAAATTTGAAAAAGTTAAAATTTGTGGTTTGGTAAGTTCGGCCGAACTTGCTAAACAATATCAAGTTTATCAATCAGCAAGTTCGACCGAACTTGCAGATGGCTGATTGTTACTTTTAATAAGTTCGCTCGAACATTGTTGGGTTTTAGTAATGGGATTTGCAAGTTCGCCCGAACTTACCTAGGTATAAATACCTAAGTAAGTTCGGCCGAACTCACTTCTGCACAAACCTAATACTCTGAGCGAACTTGAACTCGAGAGCTTTTGAGTGAAATTGAATCTTTTGAGTCGTTATTCTGCCCGATTGTAGTCCGTTTTTGGTGATTTACACACCAATTACCATGGCTGAGGTGAGACATTGGAGTTTAATCCGTGTTTAAACCTTAAACTAACCGAATGGATCTGAAAAGTTTAAAATCTGATAGTTATAGGTGTTGTTGGACAAAATTGAACATAAATCCTTAATCCACACATAAAATCGACCGGGTAACTTGTTTTGATTAGAATGAATCGACTGATTGAATTGTTGAACAAATTTGGATTTTGGGGAAGACGACAAGTTCGGTCGAACTTGTTGTCAAGTTCGACCGAACTTGCATCAAAATCCACTGAGAAACTAATGCATGATCGACCGGACTTGTCCAAAACTAAATAAAAGGAAATGAGACATCTTCGATGGAACTTAGTTGTTAAAATCTGAAAAGAATGTAAGTTCGCCCGAACTTACATTTGAATATGTTGAACATGTTTGTTATACGTCCGGGCGAACTTGTGCAGTTCAGAATGATTGTAACACTAATCAAGTTCGCCCGAACTTGATTAAAAGTGTTAGAAATTTTTAATGATTTTTCTCGATAAGCGTGCTAATTGTTTTACGTCATTTTTCAGGCACAGATTCCAGCGCGTGTTATCTTAGTAGAGTATTCCAAAACTCACAATACATGCATTACGCTTGACAAGTCTATTTGTCCATCGCTGAAAGAATATGATAGTATCTTGAAGTTTCTCGAAGATAGTCACATTCGTCGAGCGATTACGGAGTGCACAGTATCTTATCGATCACATATTGTTCACTTCTGGATGAATGCGAGTCTTAGCAATGACGAGAAGACGATCTCTTCTACATTGCAAGTTGGTGATGAACTCAAGCTGATCATAGTAACTGAAGATGATATCCGAAGGATTCTGGAGCTCAAAGATAATAAGGATGATCCGATACGTTTAGACGAGAAAATGGTTCGCGGATGCTTTTCCCGCATGGGCTATAAAGGAAGTGTAAACAAACCGACGCTAAAGAAAGGGGAAGTGCCTAACCCCTACAAGCTTCTGATTCATGCATTAATTCATACATTTAGCCATCTCAAAGCCGGTTTGGATGATGTACATGATTATTTGGATAGCATGGCAACGGCGCTTATTTTGAAAAAGCCGTTTAACGTTTCGAAGTTGGTTTTTACTCATATGTCGAAGAACATGGAAGATTCAAGATTGTGTCTTTATCCGAGGTTTATACAGATGTTAATTGACGAGAAATATCCTAACATTGCTCGAGATCCGAATGACGTTCTTTATCTAGTTCATCTTGACGAAACAACAGTGAAGAAGCTTATTAAGTTCCAGAAACAAGCTTCAGCTCTTGTTGCCAAGCCGGTATTCGGAGCCATTAAAGATTCTCACTATATTTCGCCACCAGACAACAAATGGAGAAAAGATGGTAGCGACGACGAGAAAGAACTTAAAGCTGAGAAGGAGTGGTTTAAAGAATTCAATCCAAAGGCAAGGAGCGAATGGTTCTTAAAGGCAGAAACTGATAAGCCTAAAAGAAACGTGCTGCGAAGAAAGTCGAAACTTTGCTTATCAACGAGGATGAACCTGATAATGTTGAAGCAGTTGTTGGATCGAGCGCTGCAGTGGTTATTGAGAGTCAAGAAACTTTGAAAACGACTCAAGAAGATGTGATTTCTGCTACTTCTGAGAATGAAGAATCTGATAAAGAGCCAGAAAAGATTGAGGCAGAAATTAGAGCAGAAAAGGAAAGGAAATTGGATGCAGATTTTGATCCTAACGCTAAAAAAGAATCTGACGAGGAGAGGCCAAAGAAAAAGTCAAAGTACAAAGTCTCCAGCAACTGAAATATCAAAGAAGACTACAGGGTCACCTCATACCAAGGGAAAAGAAAAGCTAAGAAAGCTAGTGAGCAAGAGGTATAAAAGCAAGGTGAAAAGCACAGAAGCCACACAAGAACCTTCTGGTGCTCAGGAGAAAGGAGCCACACAAGAACCTCCTCCACAAGAACCTCCTGTTATTGTTCATGCTTAAGCTGAAAGGCCAGGAGTTACACAAGAACCTCCTGTGTCTGGATTTGTTGAAGTTCCTATTGCTGAATCTCCTACTGCTCCAAAGACTTCTGTTCCTGAAAATTCTACGCCTAAGAAGTCAACACCAAAAACTACAACACCGAAAGATTCAACACCAAAGACACCAAGGGGAAGTATGTTTAGTGATATGCCACAAGGTCCAATCAGTCTCGAAGACTTGGATGAGTTTTTCCCAGAAACTAATGCTGAGATGCTAGAAAAACGTGTGAAGGTATTGGAAGAGAAAGTTGCACAAATGAGGTTGAAAAGGCTGAGCTTGTTAAGAAAGTGAATCAAGGTGAGGTTGAAAAGTAACTGCTTGATGATAAAATAAAGGTGCTGGAGAATGAACGTGAATATTTCAAGGCGTTGAAAGAAAGTCTGCATGACGCCAATGAAAAACTACAGACATAGATTGCAGAATTAAAGACTATCCAAGCATTAAATGATCAAAGATTCAACAGATTGCAGAAGGTGTTAGCAAACAATCTGAATATTGATTTCATCGCAGAATACGATCGTCTGGATCGTCAGGAAGCCAAAGAACATGCTGAGAAACAATTGGCTGAAGGTGATAAAGGGAAGCAGGTTGAGGGTGAAGCCCCTAAATCTTTTGTTGCGAAATCTTTTGATGTCCCTGAGAAACCAATTGAAGATATTTCAAAAGCTTCTAAGTCTGATATCCAAAAGGTTGACGAATCTGTCAAGCCTTCTGATCCCATCGTTGTTAATGAAGATAAAGACGATGATGAAGCCAAAACGGAAGATAAAAATGAAGACGAAGAGGAAGAAGGATATGAGGATTGAAATGTTGGGGATGATCACGATGATTTTGATCAAGGAGATGATGATTTTGATCAGGGAGGTACATGTTTAAAGATCAATGAAGCTAAAGTATCTGATGAGTTTGATTTTTCTGATCTTATGAACGATGAGTTGAATAGAATGGAAGATAAAAGCCAGGGGGAGTCAGGGCAGAAAGGGCCAACTGATGAAGATATTGATTTGTTAGATATTGATCGTTCTGCGAAGTCTGTGACTGTAGTACCTACGAAACCTTAATACTAATGTTGGAACATAATGTGGAAGAAGGTGAGTTTGTACATAATTACTCAAAAGAAGATCTGGCGAATCTAGTTGAAGTTGAAACTGAGAATTTAGAGTTTGATTTTGAGGAAGTCTTAAATGTCAACACATTTGAACCGAAAGAGTATAAGTATGAAAGAAGATTTGAAACTGATGAGTACAACCGTGTGATAGTTGAAGGTTGGTCCTTAGATGATGAATCAAATCAGAAAGCTAAGTATGTTGGTGAAAATTCAGAAAGTTTTCCTACATTTGAAGAGATGTATAAACAGCTTAATGAAGATATGTTGAAAGATAAGATTGCTGAAGAGATACGAGAAGGAAAGATTCCTAAACCTATGACCAAAGAAGAGATAGCTGAAGCAAAAAAGTCCTGGTTCAAGGAGATGCCACGTGAAAGTAAGTTTCGACCTCCACTAGCATTTTTCACCAGAAATAAAGATCTTTCGTTGGGTGATATACTGAGTTGGGGATGGTTTAAAGAGCTCAACATATACGCATTCAAAAGGGAATTTGGAGTGCAATACTTCAAATATCTTGCTGATTTCAAGACATTGCCGTATTGGGATATGGAAGAGCTGGTACAAATAGTGAATGTTACTTATCATATGAAGACAGTTGATCAGTTGTTGTGGAAGATGATTAAGTACGAAGCTGGTAAAGGTTGGAATCACTGGAAACCGTTTATTCCAAGACGAAGAGTTAAGATCAATAAGGTTACAGGGGAAAAGGACATAACGTTAATTATGAAACGTCCTAGAGCCATGAGGAATATGCCACTTATGCCGATCTAGCAAGACTTCTATCCTTTATTCAAGTGGTGGCAGATTGATCCAGCTACTTGTGAAGTAGTGATTGTGTTAAAATTTGAAGGTCATCTGGATATTGCTAAGGAACGAGTTGAAGTGATGGGTCATCAGGGTATGAGAGGTTTGTGGAGGACGATACGGATTCTAGATCCTATATGGTTAGTTAACTGCTCGAGAGAAGATATAAAATGCCTTTTCTACAGCAAGATTGTTTTCGAAGAAAGAGAAAAGGTACAGGCGATGTAGTATCGGAAAGTTGTTAACGTTTGCTATGCACGCGAAATAAATTCTGGTAAAATGTGGCAAACGAAGTGGAGGGATCTGGAGAGAGTTGAATATCTTAAAGAAGAAACCAGAAGTGAGGCGATCAAAGAAAGAATGGAAAAAGCAGTAAGGAAAAGTTCGCTCAGAATGGCTAACTTTAAAAGACCACCGCCAACTGATCAGACGCCGGATCCGAAACAAGAGAGACGAACGAAGCCTTTCAAGAACTTCTTTGGTCGGTACGTTAATGTTTATAAGAAGACAGAAGTTTTGAAGACTGATACAAGATGAAGACTATATCCGGGGGAGTCTGTTGGTGCATAATGTCTATGTCTTAGTCTATTATCGAGTCTGTATTGTATAGAGTTGATAGGCTAGGTATAGCAAGTATTTATGAAGTATGTAGCCAAGTTCGCCCATGAAAGGTAACATGTAAGCATGTTCGGCCGAACTTGCATAGGCAAGTTCGGGCGAACTTGCATCACCTGGGCCGATTCTCATTTGTAACTTTGGCGTTTAAGGGGCGAAGCTCTGTCAGTTTATAACCAGAGCGTTTGATTTATAAAACTGACGTTTAACTGATTAAATCTTGTTTATTGGTAACACGACGTAATATTTCCGCTATTATGGACGTTAGATATCAAATTTAGGTTCCTAAGCATCGAGGATCGGTCCTACATCGCTCTCCTCTCTTTCTGTTTCATTCTAATTTCTTTAATATTTCACCTATAATAATAATAAAGCCCTGCCCCGTTTTAAGTGTTTTAATCCCTGATCACTGAGTCAATACTCTGTTCGATTAATCTTGAACCCACAACTAATGCCAAAGCGCTACCTGATAAAGGCTATGCTTTGTAAACTAAGTTGGGGTTCTATCTCGGGGTGTATTGGTAAAGTTGAATTGGTTTACTATACTTAACATGAGTGCATTAAATATTTTATTAAGAGCTAAGGATTTATGCCCAAGATTATACCAGGAGACCTGTAGTTAGACCCTAAAGTTACCAAGTGAGTCATTCTCTCTTTTTACCAAATTGCTTTACAAAACCTCAAATGTTTTTTAGTTGTATTTACAGTGATTAATCTTTGTAATATGCAATTACTGACGGTATGTGGGGTTTTGTATACATTATGAGTCCAGCGTTACTATTGGACAATGAGACAGCCAATAGTAATATGACCATAGTCATTGAAACTGCCATCATGACAAATACTGATTGAGTTTTTCTTAGATAAAAACAATGTAATCGCCCTTGATACTGTAAAATATAACAATGTGTCATTTTATAAAATAGAATGAACTCACCATTATTTCTTGCTGATAAAATGTTTTCAATACATGTTTCAGGTAATTTGCAGTAAAGATAATAGAAGCCAGCTATGGAGCACTGAATGCTTAAATACAGTGGCTATAATTACCTGAACAAATGAAGAAATTTATATTTTATTAACTAGGATTTATTCCTATAAAAACATTTAAATGAAATACGGGTTTTAACCCATTTATTTAATATTAACTATTTGGTGCTTTATAGACTCTGAAATTATTTCGTAACTACGGTCTTGATGAAAAAAAAATTTCCGCTGCGTATATAATAAACACCGGTACCACTTGACTGGTTCACGACTCCTGCTCCCATGGTGGGGTCGGGGGCTGTGACAGAAGGTGGTATCAGAGCCATAACCACTGGTAAGCCATTTAGGTGTTCTTTTAATACCTAAAACTTAAACTTTATGTTAGGAAATTAATGTAATAATTTATGTGTTATTCTGTGTAGGTAAATGTTAATATTTATATTATGATTTTTATGTTTTGAGTTCACAGTATGAGTAACCAATAGGATTAAGTGTACCCATAGGCTACCTAGGCAGATATATTATTATATAATACTACAAAAAGCAACTTGGGTTATACCTCTTTGTTGTTGCATCTGTTAGAAATAATATGCATATACAAAAAATAATAATAAAAAAAGTTGTTAAATAATAAAATCGATTGTGTAATTTTTAATGTAAGTTAAATATTTCTACCAGAGCCTAATTAGTATATTCCTAAATACTAGAGAAAGCTGTGTGATTTTATTTATATTCCTATATTTATAAGTACTTTACTATATTAAAGTACTAGGGGTGAATCTTGCCTGTAACTTACCACTGGTTAACAGAAAAATGTTTTTATTGTGAAGCTAAAATTTGTAGTAAAATAAATATGTATATGGCAACTTGTAAATACCTACAAAAGAAGATGAAAGGTGAAGCTAATTCTAAATTTCGTAAACATAAAAAAAACAACTTTGTTGGAATTGTGTTTTGTAATCATGTCCATGTACTATACTAAAAGTTTTTATGGTCAAATAAAATATAAAATATGTAGACAAGATTGGTTAACTTTATTAAATATAGTTATGAATTATAATATTTTTCTATATACTAGAAAAGAAACTGCTTAGTAAAAAGTTCATGTAAGATATTATTATTATTATTATTATTATTAAACTTAAAATCTTAGAACACACGTCAAACGGAAATCATATGAATGTTTAATGGTTAAACTCTACAAATATTTTATTTTAATCGATAAAATGAAAGTAATTGAAATTTTCTTAAGGTACGTACGTATTCTAAACTATTTACTACCTATATTTCATAAATTAATATTAGTTAGATTTGAAGATTTATATAAATAATAAATACATAGATAAATGTATTCTCTTTTAAAAAACTGATAGAAAAAAATGAAAAATGAATTACTTAGGATCCGTTAATCTTTCACTTTGTAACATAAATATACAAAAATTTATGTCAGTATACATAATAAATTTATATAAGATTAGAATGAACCATTTGGAAAACATATTTTAGTAGATATAGCTAATTGATAATTTAAATTAATATACTATTAAATAAAAGTTAATTATTACTAGTATATTAATATATTTATAGCAGTATAATGTTCGAAGATACTATTAGTTCAAAAACTATATAAACGAATATAGTTAATATTATAACATTTTGTATAAAAAGTACCAATTAAAATAAAATTTCAAGATAATTGAGTAGAACCAAGTTGAAACCTTCCTAAACTCCTTCAAGTTATTAACTTAACATTTTATATTTAGTATATTAAAAATTGACTTTTATGTTATTATATATGTCAATTGCTAACATATGTTTAAGCCAGAGTAAGTTGATATTTTTCTACCTTTGTAACAACCCGCTTCCTCGCAAGCTCGTTACTCTCGTTATGCCTAGCACCAGAGATTCAGATCATAATGTAACCTAAATCGCTTATTACGATATATCGCATATTTTCGCATTACATCGCACTTCACAACGCTTACGCTTATATCGCACTCGTTAAACACTACAAACTTTGCGTGAAGTTTCCAAGGATATATGATCGCTTAAACTGCAACGCGACTCTCGCAAGACTTGGGAACAAAGTCGCATGCTACATCGCTTATTTTCGAATCTTAACTTAATTTAATCGATTAATACGCTTAACGCTTTGCTAATACACTTAATATAACTATATAATACGAACTGAATCGCCAAACGAACTTTTAACGCGAAATAATCAAACAAAACTTGGCCACTAGGTCAAGTTCGGCCGAACTTGTGCACCACAAGTTCGCCCGAACTTGTTCAGGCCACCCAAACCCTTCAAACATAACAAGTCCGCCCGGACTTGTCTCTTAAACTCAGGAAACAAACAAGATCGCCCGAACTTGTAACAAGTTCGCCTGAACTTGTTGTATCCAGCCCAATCTTTCACCTCACCTATAAATACTCAGCTCCTCTTCTCATTTGAACTTGCTGCAAGTTCGTCCAGAGCTCCCCAAAACCGAAACCTTTGTTTTCTAAGTAAGAATCAACCCGTTTTCAAGCTACAACAATGTTTACAACGATTTTGCACAAGGTTTCTACCTTCGATTTCATCAAAACTCTTCTGTTTACGAAAATCTTCATCTTTTTATGCAAAACTTTTGTTTTTCACTTAGATCTATGATTAGATCTAAGTAAAACTTTTAAACATCAATTTTTACACAAGATTCGAACTAAATGACGTATGTTTCGTTCACTTTGAAGTGGAACAAGGAATTGTCAAACAAAATCTCAGATCCGGAAACACAAGGACGAATTCGTCACTTTGCACAAACTGGACTCTCCCGTTCGAACCTTCAAGTTCGCCCGGATTAGTCCGAGTTTCTGTAAAATGGCTAAACTCGCTCCAAAAGACCTCTCCAGCCTAAGTTTACTCAGTGGCTTAAGGTTGGAGGGATCGACACTCGATTTCCTCAGCAAACGACGTGAAAACGCACGAATTGGTGACCAAAACAGTCAAGTTCGCTCGGAAAACCACAAGTTCGCTCGAACTTGTCACAGAAGGGTGACCAAGTTCGCCCGAACTTGTCTAAAAAGCACAACAAATCAGGCAAGTTTGACCGAACTTGTCCAATTCTCAAGAGAATTTGACAACTTCGCCCGAACTTGTATCATACCTCAACAAATAGGGCAAGTTCGCTCGAACTTGTCCACTTTCTCAGGAAACCAGACAAGTTCGGTCCGAACTTGTACCTCCAGTAACTTCAATCAGTCAAGTTCTCCCGAACTTGTCTACTGCTCCTTCAACTGTTAACCGTTTCAGCAATTCGCAAGACTGATGCACTTCTGTTTACAGGCTGATCCGGCGCTCTCCTCAACTCATCTCAGATCCTGTAACTTTCCCTAAATGCACAACTGTGAGTATACTTGACCCATTTTCGCTTTAATGCACTTTTAGGGTGTAACAAACGTTCCTATCAAAATACACGATACATGCTAAACTGATTTATCACACGCGAAAATCTGTTATACATATTTATACGTGATGCTAGAACATATAGGATAGGGCACTTTTCGTTATCTCCACCTTGGCTAGTATGGTACTAAAGATTGGCTCTCACCCGACAGGGTCTAGCTAGGAAGAACGCGCAGCTCTCGAGAGTATAGCATGAGAAATTGTCTTGTGAGTTTATATGTTGTATGAATCATGTTTATGTATGAGGAAATTGCCATGCTTTTACCTACTATGCTATTATTTCAAAAAATTGTATGCTCGCCAATACATTTTTGTATTAACAATTATTTTAATGAATGTTGTAGGTTAAGGATTTCCTACTCGCTGCAAATGGACTTAGTTTAGAAACTCATTTTTAAATTCTAGTTTATCAAACTTGTTTGCTTAAGGGATTGTAATTTGTAATGATTATTTGTGAATACAAGTTTGATTGTATGGGAAATTAAACGTTATAAAGCATTGTCACTATAATAGTCGTTATGGATTCTCATGAGCAATCTGGTTCGCCCAGTGCCACGCCCCGATGATTCCGCCATCGGTTGGGGTGTGACAGATTGGTATCAGAGCCATAACTATAGGGAATTAGGTAGAACTGCTTTGTTCGACCATAGTCTATAGTCAGGACTCCAAATCAGAATGTTACGCATCGATTAAATGCTCAAAACAGATACAAACAGACAAGTTCGCTCGAAATTGATCAAGTGCGCCCGAACTTGATCAAGTTCGCCCGGACTTGACCAAGTCGCCCGAACTTGTCAATCCCATCTCAACATCAACCAAGTTCAACCAGGGTGGAGCAAGTTCGCTCAAACTTGACATCAGATTGATGCCAAGTTCGCCCGAACTTGACCAGAATCCTTTGAATTGAACTCTTAAACACTGCTTTTCCTAAGGCAGCCACAATACACGTGAAGAATGCTCGTATCACACAAACGAGTCGATTTGTCGGGAATATGTGTGAAACCGCGAACTCTCGATGAATCAGTCACTCCGCGTATTCTCCTCTGCACGAAATTGTCTCTTAAGTTAGGAGTGATATCCACATCTGAACGGAAATTTTCCATTCTATCCGTGTGGAAGCCTCCTGATGGGTCTGGGAGGTAAAACCACAATCAGGGATTCGAAGTTATCAAGTTAGGGGTGAAATCCGAACCTTGAAAACTCGTCCCAATCAACGATTTTCAATCTTACCAAAGTCTCGATTGTTTCCAACACTTTGGGACGCGTAGTAACCGGAAGGGTGATGCCGTTAGCCGTGGGGCGGTGAGAGCATTTACCTACTAGGCCAAAGCGTGTGCCTGAACTCGCGGAATGATCAAATCACTTTGGGTAGTCGTTGTCTCAAAACCCAGGAGCTCCATTGATTTTAAGCCGCAATCGTCGTTTTACGCATTATCAATTTACATGTGCTTCGCGCACGTTTTAGCAAATTTTAAACTTTTAATGCTTTCGATTTGTCGCTTACCGCTTTATCGCTTTCATCTTACTATGTTATGCGCACAACTCGCACAGCCATCGCAATCTGAAACAAGAGCTAATACTCGCAACATAACTAAATCGCAACGACCCTCTTAACCGCGACCTCACGTTATACCGCAATTATATATACGTATCTAAATATATACATATATAGTATGTGATTGCACGTGCTTATGTGAATACGTGAGAATTTAGGAAATATGTGTTTTCCTATGTGGCTCCTATGTGAATCTTAGAAATACGTATTACTATAACAAGTTTTTAACGCGCTAAATCGCATCGCAATTACAAAATCATTGTGATCGAATCTCATTCCAAATCTCTTTTGTTCAAATGTCTTCGAACGCTTCCAACTCTCGACGTCAAGCTCCAAGAAACTCCGGTAAGAGGATTGCTTCGCTCATGGCTAAGGAAATGGCCAAGGTCATTCCTCAAATCATCTCCCAGGTTCAATTCCTCAGCAACTCTCAAACATCTAAGGGTTCCAAGACCAACGCACCGAAGTCTACTTTCACCTAAAAGCAATTCAAGGCCTGTGACCCAATGGTTTTCACAGGTGAAGGAAGTGCATCTCAAATGTAGTAGTTTGATGCCATCAAGGTTACCCTTCGTCACAGTGGGTGCCCAGAGCATTTTCATACCACCAGCGCTACCGAAGTATTTCAATCCCGAGCACTCGATTGGTGGACAGCCGAGCGCATCAAACGTGAGAACGACGCAGCTTACGCGCTATCGTGGGAAGAACTGAAGGAACTTATGAAGAGAGAATACTTCCCTCCCCACGCAGTCCAAAAGCTCGAGAACGAATTCTGGAAAATCAAGCAAGTCGAAGGTGATAACGTCGGCTTCACAGCAAGGTTTAAACGCTTAGCATCATCTGCCCACGCCAGGTCGACACTCCTGAAAAGGCCATCAAAAGGTACATATGTGCTTTGCCTGATTGTGTGGGGATTTTTTCGAAGCGTCAAAACCGGCTACCATCGAAGAAACCTACCAGTTGGCCGCAGAAATCAATGACAAGCGGGTCTTGGCTGGATTCTTCTCCAAGGATTCCACCAAGAAGCTAAACCAAGCTACTATCGAGCTATCTGACGACGATGACACACCGCCGCAAGCTACCGCCGAGCCCAGCCGCAGAGAAAAGAGCTCGAGTTTCAACTACGCCGCAACTGAGCCGCTCAACCCTGAACCTCTCCAGACAGTTGCACCTCTTCCAAGGCGTGCCTACACTGGACCTTACCCCCAGTGTCATATATGTACTCATCACCACCGGACCGGAGCCAGCTGCCGCTACTGCATCAATTGCGAGTGTTATGGCCACTTCACCAGCAACTGCCGCACATGACCACGACAACTTGAGATGCTAGCATTCCCCGCACCAGGGGCACCAGGAGTCGCAGCCCCAGCAGAAGAATATGTCGATGAACTAGGCGCAGGACGACGTTATCGAAGGTACAACTTCCGACGTTAGTATTTATGCTTTATAATTGATCTATCATTCGTTGTCACTTCTATATACGACGACGTCCTTCTATCTCGAGTCCCCGCACTTAGTCTAAGCGCAGACACTAATCATTATTACTAATGTTATATAGTATATCACGATATCCCATTTTTACCCCTACTACGCGCCTTTAAAACAAGTTACGATAAACTGCAAACACCAAATTAATCACGGGTGCACACGGGATTATCTTGGGGTCTGCACGGGGATCGTGATGAGTTCTAATGGTACCCTAACGTTAAAAGCATGGTTAAAACATGGTGGATACGCCGCTGGTACTTCCTATACATAAGCGTTTTAACCATGTCGACAAAGTGTGACATCCATTCACGAGACGGAGAAGGTGTGGTCGAAGCATGGTGGATACGCCGCTGGTACTTCCTATATATAAGTGCTTCTGCCATGCTAACAAACTCTCGTGAAAAAAATGCCATGTGTAGTTGAACGTTATTAAACCTTCTAATATTATGATGATTATTTGCAAAACCTAAACCCCTTCGCAAGGGCGTAACATCTCATCGCTTTCTCGATCGCGCAAACGCTAGATACCCCGCGAAATCTAGAGCAACGCAATTGCACCTTCACAGGGATCTACCTCGTATCGCTTATCGCTTATCGCTTATCTCTCCTCTCTCTCGACGCTCGAACACTATCGCTTCGCGTATCGTCTTCGCTTCATGACGCTTTAACGCTTATCGCATCTCTCGTTCTTACCGCTCCGCTATTCCAATCGTCAATCCATCCATGTCATGTTGGCACACATGACATCACTCCATAGGACGGAGGCGGTATGGCTAAAACATGGTGGATACCCGCTGTTACTTCCTATATATAAGTGTTTTAGCCGTATTTACAAATTTCTGTGAAAGGATGCCATGTGGGGTTCGACGTTATTCAAGCCTCATAATTTCTTGGTCCCCCCTTCACCGCGTGGACCAAGGATACCGAAATCTATCTGTATCGTGTCAACATGCCTGACATCGCTCCACGAAACGGAGGCGATATGGCTAAATCATGGTGGATACGCCGCTGGTACTTCCTATATATAAGTGTTTTAGCCATATTACAACCTTCGTGGAAAGATGCCATACGGGGTTAGACACTAATTAAACTTTTGATACCTTTAAAATTAGTTTTACCATTATGTTTTAGAATTAAATGGAAAAAAATTCTAAATATTTTGAATTTTTAAAAAAATCTTTTAGACAAGTAAAACCCTTCTGATAATGGGAATCGACCCGCCTAGCGCCACGTTCTGAGAAGATTTTCATAAATCGAATTTCTTTAAAACGCTTTTCGTGGTGGTTAACAAACTTTTCAAAACTTAAAAGCACTTTCCTAATCGCCAGCTCGTGAGTTATCAACCACGAGTCAATAATTCGTTTTACTCATCGATTCTTTACACCTTCGAGACGCTTTAACTCACCAGTCCTCGATCGACCGCTCATTCATCCGTCAACGCCTTACCACTATCTATTCGTGTCAGTTCTCAAGTCTTCCTTTCGAATAAATTTCAAGACGAAATTTCCTAAAGTAGGGGAGACTGTAACAACCCGCTTCCTCGCAAGCTCGTCACTCTCGTTACGCTTAGCGCCAGAGATTCGGATCATAATGTAACCTAAATCGCTTATTACGCTATATCGCATATTTTTCGCATCACATCGCACTTCATAACACTTACGCTTATATTGCACTCGCTAAACACTACAAACTTTGCATGGAGTTTCCATGGCTATCTGCTCGCTTAAACTGAAACGCGACTCTCGCAAGACTTGGGAACAAAGCCGCATGCTACATCGTTTACTCATCGAATCTTAACTTAATTTAATTGATTAATACGCTTAACGCTTTGCTAATAGCTTAATATAACTATATAATACGGACCGAATCGCCAAACGAACTCTTCACGCGAAATAATCGAACAAAACTTTGCCACTAGGTCAAGTTCGGCCGAACTTGTGCACCACAAGTTCGCCCGAACTTGTTCAGGGCACCCAAACCCTTCAAGCATAACAAGTCCACCCGAACTTGTCTCTTATACTCAGGAAACAAATAAGTTCGCCCGAACTTGTAACAAGTTCGCCCGAACTTGCTGTATCTAGCCCAATCTTTCACCTCACCTATAAATACTCAGCTCCTCTTCTCATTTGAACTTGCTGCAAGTTCGCCCATAGCTCCCCAAAACAGAAACCCTTTGTTTTCTAAGTAAGAATCAACCCGTTTTCAAGCTACAACAATGTTTACAACGATTTTACACAAGGTTCCTACCTTCAATTTCATCAAAACTCTTCTATTTACGAAAATCTTCATCTTTTTATGAAAAACTTTTGTTTTTCACTTAGATCTATGATTAGATCTAAGTAAAACCTTTTAAACATCGATTTTTACACAAGATTCGGACTAAATGACGTATGTTTCGTTCACTTTGAAGTGGAACAAGGAATTGTCAAACAAAATCTCAGATCCGGAAGCACAAGGACGAAATCGTCACTTTGCACAAACTGGACTCTCCCGTTCAAACCTTCAAGTTCGCCCGGATTAGTCCGAGTTTCTGTAAAATGGCTAAACTCGCTCCAAAAGACCTCTCCAGCCTAAGTTTTACTCAGTGGCTTAAGGTTGGAGGGATGGACACTCGATTTCCTCAGAAAACGACGTGAAAACGCATGAATTGGTGACCAAAACAGTCAAGTTCCCTCGGAAAACCACAAGTTCGCTCGAACTTGTCACCAGAAGGGTGACCAAGTTCGCCCGAAGTCTAAAAAGCACAACAAATCAGGCAAGTTCGCCCGAACTTGTCTAATTCTCAAGAGAATTTGACAACTTCGCCCGAACTTGTATCATACCTCAACAAATAGGGCAAGTTCGCCCGAACTTGTCAGTTTCTCAGGAAACCAGACAAGTTCGCCCGAACTTGTACCTCAGTAACTTCAGTCAGTCAAGTTCGCCCGAACTTGTCTACTGCTCCTTCAACTGTTAACCATTTCAGCAATTCGGAAGACTGATGCACTTTTGTTCGCTTACAGGCTGATCTGGCGCTCTCCTCAACTCATCTCAGATCCCGTAACTTTCCCTAAACACACCAACTGTGAGTATACTTGACCCATTTTCGCTTTAATGCACTTTATGGGTGTAACATACGTTCCTATCAAAATACACGATACACGCTAAACTGATTTATCACATGCGAATATCTGTTATACATATTTATACGTTATTCTAGAACATATAGGCTAGGGCACTTTTCGTTATCTCCACATTGGCTAGTATGGTACTATAGATTGGCTCTCACCCGACAGGGTCTAGCTAGGAAGAACGCGCAGCTCTCGAGAGTATAGCATGAGAAATTGTCTTGTGAGTTTATATGTTGTATGAATCATGTTTATGTATGAGGAAATTCGCCATGCTTTTACCTACTATGCTATTATTTCAAAAACTTGTATGCTCCCCAATACATTTTTTGTATTGACAATTATTTTAACGTATGTTGCAGGTTAAGGATTTCCTACTCGCTGGCAAATGGACTTAGGGCTTTGTTTAGAAACTCATTTATAAATTCTAGTTTATCGAACTTGTTTGCTTAAGGGATTGTAATTTGTAATGATTATTTGTGAATGCAAGTTTGATTCTATGGGAAATTAAGCGTTTTAAAGTATTGTCACTATAATAGTTGTTTGCTCGGAAGAAAATTAATCAAAGAAACCCACAGGGTACCTTTTCTCATTATACATAAAACCCCGTAAATCATTCTATCTAGAAAAAAATAATTTTTGAAGTGATATACTTGTAATCATACTTTAAACACCAGCTAGACACAGAGCAAAATCTTACAATGATGAACAAAAGGTGTTTCGAGTAAAAAAAAGCATCATCTGAAAATGTATCCAATGTCAATTTCCACCTCTAAATGCACAAATAACATGTCAAGAACTTACTTCTTTAAAAGTAACCAACACTCCCAGATGCGCGTACCCAGTGAAGGACCCATGGGAAATTGAGACACGTCTGTAAACTTGATGGTATTCCATGAATCTTCTTTCTGTGAAAGATGAAAAAGAATAATACTAACACATAAAAACTTTACACATATTCTGATTCCTGTTCAGAGGTTAAATTCAGGCAAAAACATACCTTGTGTGCCAACATAGAATTCATTACCGGTATGTCTTGTATCATTTCGTGAAAACAAATTACATTGCTTGGTTGAACCCATTCAACTGTTGTTGATGGAGTTAGCATTGAGACTTATAAATGAATCAAATGGTGATTAAATCTTTAGTAATCAATAAAATTCAGTATTAAGAAAACTTTTATATGCATAAACAAGAAAAAGTAAATGCAATCCACAAATGAGCCTTAGGTTTTCTAGCAGAGATGAACATCTTCAAAAGAATAGATTAACTGGCCTTCAAAAATCAACTCAATTTATTCAAATAATCCAACTCTAACTTTTCAGCAACTAAACTACAAAAAACCCTAACCTTGTAATTGGACTAGATGAAGCGTGTCTTTAAATAACTTATAAACCCTAAATCTAGCCTATTTACGGAATTCACATGAATAATTCAAAGCACAAAACAAAAATATTAAAAATAAAAGTTGAAAGAAATTGAAGTGATATCTTACCAGAGTTTAGTTTAGCTATACGAATCAAGAAGGGATTAGATGTTCCATACGCAACTGGAATTGCAGCAGAAGCCACCAGATCACACCCAATCTAGAACTCCAAGCCATCAGTTTTTTTTTGAGTAAATTGCACAAAACATCCTTTATGTTTTCTCAAACTTGCAGATTCCAGCCTTAATGTTTAAAAGTTGCTAAAAATAGTCTTTAAGTTTATTTTTGTTACGGGTTCAATCCTTTACAGCTAACCACGTTATTTTCTTCAGTTAAGTTCCCTCACATGCATAACATGTGAGGGTATATTCGTCATTTTGGTTGATCTTCCACCCACTTCAATTATAAAAAAAATATTTAAGTTTTAACCTAGTTTAAACAAAGCTTGGTAAAACGTACGCGACTACAGAGGAGCACGATTACCGTTTGATAGTGTTTAAGTCTAACTTGCAGCGTCCTAAGCGTCACCACTTGCTGGATCCGACTACTGAACACGGTGTTACGAAGTTCTCTGATTTGACGGCATCGGAGTTCCGTGAGAGGTATCTAGGGTTGAAGAGTCGTTTGTCGTTTCCGTCTGATGCGAATAAGGCGCCGATTCTTCCAACTGATGATAATCCTGAAGAGTTTGATTGGCATAATCAAAATCTGTGTTAATCTTTACAGCTTAGTGGGCGAGCTTAACAAGATTCCTATCTTAATTCCGGGTTCGCCGGAATCCAGCGAAGTCGCCGGAGAAGAAGACCGGAAAAGAAGGTGTTTGGTTTTTAAAAGTTTAGTTTTATTGCACATTAGTCCCTGCGGTTAGAATTTTTTTAAAATATCCTTAAATATTCTTTTTTCTTATAATTGACGTGGGTGGAAGATCAACCAAAATGACGAATATACCCTCACATGTTATGCATGTGAGGGAACTTAACGAAGAAAATAACGTGGTTAGCTGTAAAGGATTGAACCCGCAACAAAAATAAACTTAAAGGCTGTTTTGAGCAACTTTTAAACATTAAGACTGGAACCTGCAAGTTTGAGGAAACATAAAGGATGTTTTGTGCAATTTACTCTTTTTTTTTTTTATAAAACTCAAATTAGGGCAAAAACACACAGTTCACAACAGGCTAACAAGATGATGCACGGGAACGAAAGGCTTCTGTGGTTGTCGAGAACATGGCAGATGCAGTCTCGCCGGTCGTCTTGGAGAACGAGGGTCTAGATCAGATCGAGAGGGAGAGATATAGAAATAGAAGAAAACCAAAAAACAGTGAAGATAGTGAATTTGGGGGAAATAGAGTAATTGAAAGGCGGGCTTGGGTTTAGACTGGAAAATTTTTAGAGGGAATTGAATGTATTTAGGGGAAATGTTAAGAGGGAAATTAAACTTTTTCAAATTTTAATAAACTAAAATACCCGGTATTTTAGTGTTCGTAAAACTATAACGAATACTTATACAAAATTATAATTGACTATGTTTTATATAAATAAAACAGGTGATAACAAAGTAATAGAAACAGTTATATGTAAATAAAAAATACAAGTGATATATTTTGGCGTTAAACATAAACAACATTCTTTTGGCTATGACTCATCAAGCGAAAGTCTTGATCGCATTGCAGTATCATTTTTTAGAAGATAATTTGGTGTTCGAAGATAATAAATTTTATGACAAGGGTAGTTATTTAAAAGAAAAATATATATGAAAGGGTTTTAAAAAGGAAAAGATGGAAAATTCCAAAAGAAAAAAAGAGTGTTCGGACAATGGGATACGCAAAGTTTCATTAAAAACCTAAAGAGTTAAATGCTTGGTTGGTCCCTGTGGTTTGCGAAAATTGCAGACTTAGTCCTAATGGTTCACTAATTACGCACTTGGTCCTGGTAGTTTCAATTTTTACACTCGGGTGGTCCTTACCACTAACCTTTGTTAGATTTCTTAGTTCACTGTATATGAAATGTCTATTTTACCCTTGAGATTAATATAAAACAATTAAAGAAATAAAAATGAAAACAGATGGGCCATCCTTATCTTCTTCTTCATTCCATTTTCACACCACATTACTCCTGCTCCACTGCTTCTTCTTCATCTTCATGTTTTCTCCTTCAATCTTGCCTAAAACTCCATTGTTCATCTATTTCTCCCTTATCCACCCAGCAATAAAACCACCAATTTCACCTAATTCGCTACAACAGGCCTCCAATTCTCCACCCGCCAGTCAAATAATAATCTACGAAAACTCCATCACTAAACCACCAGCCTCACAGATCCAAACCTATAATTAAAGAGTTTGTATTCGGTTACCCCACAAACACCGTCGAACGCCTCCACCACCGGCAGACCACCGAAAACGTCACCAACGAACACCTCCTAAAAAAATTAAGTGGGCCGTCGGGACCACTGTTTGTTCGTCTTCAAACCTACACTTCCAGCATCGTCTACGTTTCAAACGCCCACCTTATCGTCGTCATTTGCTTCTATCTTCGCTACCGGTGGAAAGGTTTGTGTGGCGGCAATGGTCGTCACTGATGGAAAAGGGGGCCAGGGACGGTGGTGTAGATGACGTGCATCTTTGTTGTCCTTTTGTCGGACGGTGGTGACGGTGATGTCTTCTTTTGTTTAGTGGCAACATGGTTGTTTATGGAAAGAAGATGGGTGATTTGAGGTGGAGGCGGTGGTCGAAGGTGACGGCAGAGGAGGTGGGTATACGGTGGAGGTGGTGGTTGCAGGTTGTGAAGGAGAGGTGGTGGTGGTCGCTGAGTTTTTGAAAGAGAGGGAGGGGGAGTGATGAAGAAGATGAGTAGTGGGCCCCTTTTTTATATTTTTTTATTTTTTAATTATTCAAGGGTAAAATAGGCATTTCATATACACTTAACTAAGAAATCTAACAAAGGTTAGTGGTAAGGACCACCCGAGTGCAAAAATTAAAACTACTGGGACCAAGTGCGTAATTAGTGAACCATTAGGACCAAGTCTGCAATTTTCACAAACCACATGGACCAACCAAGCATTTAACTCAAACCTAAATTAGTGGCATAAAAGTTAAATGCCACTAAAATATGTGCTAATCAAAATACGGCATATGCAAAGTGCCATTAAAAACCTAATCAGTGGCATAAAAGCTAAATGCCATTAAAAGTATACGCTAAACAAATATAATATACGTAAAGTGCCACTAAAAGCCTAAATTAGTGGCACATAAGCTAAATGCCATTAAAAGTGTGTGCAACTATATGGCTTTTTATTTGTAGTGTAACCACTGCTGGTGTTAAAACCACTGTTAAAGTTGCTAAGGAACCTCATCTGTAGAAAGAAGTCCCCAGTACCAAGAAAAAGGGGCATCAACTGATGAGAATTTGGAGACTTCTCCTATCTCTAAAGTTAATACAACCACCTCTGGGGAAATCAGATGATCCCATTAAATTGGGTAATGATTTAAAATATAAAGGTTTGACGGAGAGAGTGACAAAAATTGAGACATCAGTGGCAGATATCAAAAATATGTTGCAACAGATGTTAGAATCCTCAAAGTCTCAAAACACTGCCCAATCATTTGTTCCTCAAACCACTGACATTTTAAAACAGTTATATACTCTGCTTCAACAACAACGCCAACATGTTGACCATCAACATGATATACAAGTGCAAATGCTCAAAAACATGGTTGAATAAAGATATAAAATTACTCAGGCAGAACTTAAAAGCATTAAAGAAACTCTTACAAAAATGCCTGATACTAACCCTGCACCTATCTTCGAAAAAGTTGATGATGCCAAAAAGGGGGAGAAAAATGAGTTTGTGAAAAAGCCCTCAGTAACTTATGTTGAGACATCTGTCAAAGAAAAGAAAAAGGGAGGTGATGAAACCCTAGAAATTTAAGCAGATGATGAAGTGCAAAAATGAGGACTATTCAAACTCATAAAGAGACAAAGGAGCAAAAGGGGTTAAAAGATTTGAAGATAAAAGCACAAGAGACCACTGCAATAGATGTTGAGACTACCAAAGGCACAACAGATGTTAGAACAACAGTGGTTGATACAAAACTTCTTAATTTCCATCAGAATCAACATTCACTTCTATAACTCAAATTCCTACAAAGACTTCTTCACCAAAGTTAGTCTATACAAGAAAAAGAAAGGTCACGGTGAATGATGATGATATACCAGCACATATTCCTTTATCATCTTCACCACTTACTCAAGCAAATCCAGAACCTTTCATTCCTATTTCATCACCAACATCAATCTCACTTACTCAATCACCCACTGGTCACAACCCTTCTAGAAACATACCACTGGAAACAATATACCCTCTGGAGCTGGCTGCAGTTCAAAATGAAATGTTACAATTCTATAAAGAGGCTAATCCATCCAAAAGAATCTTTCCATCTCTTCACGGCTACAGAATTCCTAAAAACATTGATGAATATCTAACATTGAAAGCCAGACAAGCTAGAAACATAGCAAAAGAAGAGGGAAAGGAAAGGGTAATATCTACTTGTCAAGACTAGAGCAGCATGAGCTAAGCAAAGTCAAGAAATTGGAAGATTATGCAAGAGAGTTAAACAAGAAGATGTCAAACTTACCATCTAATGCTGATCTCCAAAAGAAGCTAAGGAAAGACCTCATAGAACTTATCATGAGAGAAAAACCATATCAAGCATATGAGCATCAGTTCAAAGATTGGTCCATCATAGCTCTCAAACAAGAAGTAAATAGATGTGAAAAGATGAAGAAAGATCCTCAAATGAGGAAGAATGCACCAGACTGGAACAAGTATAAAAATTACAGTGCAGATCTTGCCTTAGAAGCATCCACCCAAGCCTTAAATGAAAGAAAAAGGAAATTACAGATGGATGGGGAAGATAATCATAGGGAAACTAACATCAGTAAACAGGCCAAAAATCTACCATTGCATGATGATCCATTAAAGCCTCAAGCTCACCCTGAAGAAACTATCAAAAGGCTATCAAGCAGTTCACCATTTCCAAACTCATCACAAATAAAACTTCTCCCAAGAAACCCATTGAACTCAAAAATACTAAAATGGATGTCTGACAAAAAGACCCCATGTATTGACTCTGCTCAAGTCCAATGGGAAAGTGAACATATATCAAGAGAGGATGCACTAAGCCTGGGTGTAGCTAACCTCCAAGATCTTTTGGAACTTCAACTGTGTAGGGATGAAGATGATGAAAATTCCCAGAAATTTGAACTACAGTTCAAAGGATATATTAAGGAAAAACTACTGATAGAATAAAGATCATAAATAAGGAAGAGTTTTGGCATCATCTGTTCTAGGGGGAGATTGTTGGGATTGAACCCTTACAAAAGAATACATGATAAAAAGCCAAAACAGGTCTGTACAAGATGATCCAGAACAAACAACACTTTGATTCACTTCTTCTCACAAAGACAAGATAGCTAACATTTGATAGCTCTAACATCTACCCAAAGTTAAGCTCTTTTGAAGTTATAAAGACTGTTGAAGACCAAACCACTCATAAAGTCATAAGTCTGCTGGAAGTCAAAGGTCTGATCACCCTTTGAAGAACATCTGATAAAGCTTCATCAGTGGTTGAGCTCATCAGAGGATTGCATCATCAGTGTCTTATAATCAGTGTTTCTATAGTTATAACAGAGGATAGCATTAGCAGATGTTAGAGTTTGTTAAGGTTGTTAGATGTCACTGTCTTGATGATGTCAGCAAAGATGCCACAGAGGTTAGGGATTCTAGTATAAATAGGCAGTGCATGTACTGTTCTATTCAGCCCATACACACACTCTTATTTAATACTCAAATCTATGTGAGCTCGGTCTGAGGGGGAGTTAGTGATTCATATATGTATTTACTTGTATTATTTTCACATCTTTTGAGTAATGAAAACAGTATTGATGAAAGCTAATATCTCCTTGATTGTGTTACAAAGTTTTAAATCTCATTCCTCTGCAAAGTATTGTATGTTTTATCTTCTCTCATCATATATTTGTTTAAAACAATGCGATCAAGTTAAATTCAGATCCTAACAGAACCCGACAGGATCATGCTACTAACATGCAAACACGATATACAATTAATCTACCAATGAGATGGATATAGCTTTGTAGTTAATGATTAACCAAGTAAGACATCGAGCTTCAATGAACGAGTGCTATAAACACGAATGGATACAGGTGCGGCAGTTCGCGGGCAGCGATGGCCGATGGTGTTGGGTCAACGACGGCTTTGGCTTGGTCAAACGGGAGTTTGTGGTCGATGGCATTAGGGTGATTAGGGTTGTCTCTTGATTAGGATCCTAATTGCCTTATAGATCAATTTTTAATCACCTCCTGGGCCCCAAGCCCAATACGACTAGTTCAAGCCCAAGATGTGATACGAAACCCGTAAACCATTGTTTAGTTAAATAGATAATTAAATGCTAAATTATTTATAATCTTTATAACTAAGAAATCCCGTTCCCTTGAGAATATGTAAGTATTCTAGATAATAATATATATTGTGTTTCGTTAATTGTTCGTGATCACCAGTTAATCAAGTTAAGTGGATTTAATGTTAGTTGCCCAATGTGTAACTCTTACGGATCATAGCTCAGTCATCAACGCTAACTTATCAAATCAGTACATACAAATCCAACATTTCATGCTAACAACGTAAAAAAGTTTATAAGTCTTATGATTCACTGTGTATGTTATACTCACCTTGGGAAGGAAAGTTTCGAAGTTCAACAATGTTTTTCTGAGTGTAAATCACACCGGCCCTTCTGGTCAACACATGCTGCATTGACCATCACCTAGTCAATCCAAAATAATGCTTTCATGCTGACGATTATAAAGATCAACCACATGAGTCAAAATCACATATCATACTTTAGTATAGAAATTGAGTCTAAAAGTGGGTGATGAATTAGCTTAGTTGAAATGTGCACTAGGGGTGTACAAAGAAATCGAATTAAATAAAATACTAGTAGGTCGGTTAATGGGTTTTTTTCTGAAAACCGAAAGTAGCGGTCGATTATGGTTATCAATGTTTCCATGCCCGCCATAATCGAACCGACATGTAGTAAAATCTTTCTCGGATTTAGGACATTTCATCATTTCTTTTACTATTTGATATTTTTGTTTGAATGTTTTTAGTATTTATGGGTTATTTCATATGTTTTGGTCATATGTTTATTTGAATATATGAAATATCTCATATCACTTGTTTGAATATTTGGTAATAACCGGTATTAATATATAGATTATATGTATCTTTAATACTATGTGATATACTAATATATAAAAATATGTAATAACACTTTATTCCATGTTCCATTAAAGAAATTGAGCTATTTTTAACTAGGCCTAAATTAACGGTTAATGATGGAGAGGGTGAAACCCGATCTTTAATGTGTTTAGATACCGGGTGTTATGTGCGTTTTATGTGTTTATATGCATTGAATAAGGTAACTACGAGGATTCGTTCTTTTGCAAGTTAAGCACGTAATTCAGTGAAGTTATGAAGGCTAGAGATGAAGTGGAACATTGAAGAATGGTAATCGTAGCTCATGGTACCGACAGGGATGTGTTCGGGTCGAGAGATGGCTTAAAGATGCGAGAAGTACGAAACAACAAAGTCCGAGGGCTATTTGGTGCTTAATCGGAAGTTGATTTATGGCCAAATGTATGAGAAACAAGAAGGAGTAAAGTCCAGGGACTTGTTGGTCATTTGATGGAAGTTGAAATGTGAAGGAATTGGGGACCTCAAACCCGCCGTAGCCTACAGTCAACTGACCGTAGGTTACGGTCACCTTTAGATAGAAACAAAGGATCCAAAAAGTCTGGACCGAAGCCTACGGTTTCACACCGTAGGTTACGGCCAGTTATAGCAAGCAAGAACAGAGAGATCAGGGACCGTAGCTTATGGCTCGGTTGACGAAAAACGCGCGTGAAGGTTCCTTTAGGGTATATTAGGGTTTAATAAAAACGCGCGTGAAGGTTTCAGAGAACGAATTTGGGACTCTAGGGCATAAAAGTTCAAGACTTTTTCACTCCTCATCATCAATCATCTCACCAAATCAAGCACTACAATCATTATTTCATCAATTTCTCAAGCTTTTGAAGATTCGATGTGTGAGATGAGTGGCTAAACTTCTATGGTTTCCTCCGGATGGAGGGTTTGTGTAAGTTAGACAATATTATGTGTTTTTGATCTTGTATGAACTCGGTGATCTAATCATTCGGTATTTTTCACCTTTGATTTGATTGACTGATTTTAACTGATTACATTTTATTAAGCTTTAATCTTTAATCATTCAATTCCTGAGAGTTCTAGTAATCGGGATATATATGAGGTGGGATTAAGGTTAGTAATTGTAATTGATGGGATCAATTGATAACCTTTCGTTCTGTATTGACCGGAGTACTTAGTCTGTGAACATCATAATTGGTTAACTAGGTTAAACACTTATGTCCATGTGAGTGTTTTGATCAAACACATAATTGAATCTAGCTATAAACCTGAAATTCGGAGGAACCATTGTTTCTCCTATTGATAAAAACCTCAATTTTAGTTTGTTAACTTAGATAATCAACGAAATCCACAACCAAGTTTTAATTTTTCGTAATAGATATTCAATACTATATATTATAACACTTTCCACAATCCTCCTCTTGATCGATATCCGACTTATCCTATCTGCATAGTTTAGTTGGTTTTTGCATGTTCTTCACGACAGACATCAGTTAACCACTTGTAACCTACCGTTATAACCTTCAAAACCAATTAACCAAAGCCGTTATAACCGATTGGTTATGGTTATAATTATCCATTAACCGACATTGCCGTTATGGTTATGATTTTGAGCCAAAACCGACCCATACACACCCCTAACATGCACATTACCATGCATGTTACATCTTTGTTTGACCAACACTCCATGAATCCCCATGATCACGAACACTCCAGGAAAAACTATGATGACATGTTTAATTCATGCTTCTTAGTTTATTTACGTTTTCCTTTTGTTATCTAAGTTCTTTGTAAGTAATGAAAGAAGCAAAGAAAAGTTTGACAAAAAGTTTAGTTCTTGTTCTTCCTCTTTAGTTCTTGGAGTCTAATTACCCACACAACATTTCTAATGGGAGAATGACTAACATTATATCTTTGGTAGAACTAGGTGTGTGGTGTGTTCATTGCTAACATATCGAGAGTATACCAAAGAATTTGTAATTGGTAACATGTGTTGGTGTGTGTGTGATTTGAACCCATGTCTATCTTGGATCGTATTATTTTTCGATCATTGGGTTGTCTTTACCAAACAAACACTTTAGTTCTATGATACTTTATTAATATAGAATTCGATAGTGATTTGTCTCTATTTTATTATATCCTCAATTACCCAACCTCCCAAATTTAGTTACACATTTTGAAACCTTAATTGTTGTTTCATTATATGCAATAACAACATTAGTATTTGTGTGTTTAAGCTATTAGGTTTTTTATTTTTACTTAAGTGTGTTCTCTAATCACTTTGTTTTTAATATGTTTGTTTATTTGGTTCTATCAATTAAATTGTAATTCGTGATTACTCAATAAAGAATTATTAACGCTAAACCTGCTATTTAAAAAATTTATCCAATGTCCCTTGTACAAACTTCGTGACACCAACTAGTCATATAATTCAAAACATGGACCAACAACTAGTATTATAACTATGTTGTATAGACTATATACAGTTTCTAAATTACCTGGAGGAGACATTTAACCTTGTATATAGATCCATCGTTTGAAATCCACATACATTTGCATAGAACAAAATAAATGAAACATTAACCTGTTATAATTCATCCAGTGAATCCATTGAGAGATGCCTCAAATTTGATAAAACAATCTATTATCATGGAAATGTTTAAGGTTATACTCAATTGCTCATCTGAACATAACAGATCAAATCTTAAAACAAAATATGAAAATGGTTCATAATATTTTTTATATGCTAACTTGATATTCTCAAAGTAATAAACGGCGAATTCCATGTTTTAAACGGTGAACAAAACCGTTAAACTCTCATTTTTAAAGCATAATTCATGAACCGAATAAATCTCAGATAGGCCGATCGAACCAAGTGATAATTTGCTTTTGGGTTAAACAATTTATACGTTTGAAGGGTTATAAGAAATACTAATATAATAAAAAATATTACAAACAATGTATGTTTAAATTAGTATGTCTACTGTATTCTAGATTTAATATCATTAATTCGTTTTTTAACATGTGAATAAAAATCATTTAAGCTTGTATAATTTATAAGGTTTGGGATATACATTAAATTTTTTCTTAACGGTAAATTTGGATCACTGACGGACTACTAAAGTATCATCGTGTCATTAACAAAATCACCCGATCATATCCATCTTCACTAGGCTATAATGTTTGTGCACCAATTTGGGAGGAAACCTATACACCAATTCATGAGGAAAAGTGATAAATCTAGGAAAAACCCTTGTAAGTATCAAACTCAAGACATAATGTTCTCTAAGTTTTATCTCACCCCAAAATATCATTATGCTATAATGTTATGGACTGGGTTTCCATAGCTATTAGGGAATTTACCTAGATCATTTCATTCCATCTTACCCTAAAGAAATGATTTAATCCCTTAACTCTCACCTGGTCCTAATTTTTTAGTGGTTTTTAAAAAAGAAAATAAAAATTAATTCAATGTTTTAACATCTCGTTAATATTGTAAAAACTAACTCGTTAGAGCTTCTTAACACAAGGAGGAAGTGGTATATAATGCTGGCTAACATGTCATGTCACCTTGAACGCCCCTAATGTTACGGTACACCCAAAAACCCAAAAGACTTAACGGCTATGCTGGCCTCAACTCTCTATTTTAGTTTTTTTAATAAAATAGCCGTCGTTCAGGGAAAAAAAGGGAAGCATTTGTATTTTTCAAAATTTCGGTATTAAATGCACCACGTTTTAAGGCAAAGTTAGACGATTTCTTAATAACATAAAAAGCTAGAAGTATCTATAACTCAGCGTGGTATTACCAACATAAAAAACCACAAGTATATATGACTCAGCGTGGTAGGGGACGCCTTTGTGAATTATTGTAATAGATTTCTTTGTGAATTATCGTTTTAGAGGTTAGAATTAAATACAAAGTCTCATATAAATAAGAAGTTAATAAGAAGGGTATCAAATGAATCAGATTTCGATTGACCTTATTTAAACGGCATTGTAACCATCTCATTGAACTTTACGATATGAGATTTTAGGTTTTTGATTTTAGATGTTTAGCTTTTAGATTTTACACTTTTTTGTTTACATCATTATGTCTTTTAATTTATTATTGTGTCTTTTTTCCTTTGACATTGTGTTATATATTTCAACACTGTGTTATATTTTTTGCTCGAAAATATATTATATTTTTCTCTACTTGTGTCTTTATACATTTTTTTAGAAGCTTTTATTGAGTAAACTTACATATTTTTTTTGGATTTCCTTGGTTATATCATCTTGCTTTCTTTCCCTCAAATAAAGAATAAAATAATATTGTAGCAGTTTTAATGGCAAAATTCAAAATAAAAATTCATTATTCATTTATTTTACTAACTATTATTATTTTTTTTTTTGAAAGGAGAACTTCATTCAACAAAACACGCAAAAACCACCAACTCTCCAAGGAGGAGAGAAGGGGCCGCAAAACTACAAAAAGATTACATTACTCCAACCTTTCCAATCCTTAACAAAGTCTTTATGCCTATTCGAAAACCAAAGGAAACCGAACGCTTTAATCTCGGCCACAACCTCCACCACATTGCTCGTTCTATGATTATTGACTATTATTATACCTGGGATGGATCATAAGAAAACTTATCTTAATAAGAAAATTAAAAAACTCTATCAAATCACTAAAAAAACCAAGGGAAGTGGACTTTAATGAAGAAATGAAAATTGGAATATATATATATATATATATATATATATATATATATACATTTCTAATTTCTCTATATGTTATCTTTTTTTTAGATGACACTATATGATCACAATTTTTTATCTTTCATTCGATTATATTCGAGCATATTTTTATGACATAACAAAAATATTAAGGTGTATTTTTTTTTTTCAATACTACTATTTATTAGTACACATGTAAAACATTATGAAAACCTACCCCCCCCCCCCCTCAAAAAAAAAAAACAAAAACAAAAACTCAACCTAAAAGCTAAACTAAACCTAAAACCTAAATTTTAAGGCTAAATTACTTGTTATGTCACACATGTGCACTACTATAATAGTAGTATTGAAAAAAGACGACACGTTAAATCTTTTGTTTGTGTCAAAAAAATATGCTCGAATATACTCGAATGAAAGATAAGAAAATTTGTGATCTTATAGTTCTATTTTTTTTAATAATAAGATATGAAGAAGATAGAAATGTTTGAAAAGTTATATATATTTTTTTCAATTTTACCCCTCATTCATTAAAGTCTCATCCCCCTCTTTTAGTGGTTTTGAATAATTTTTTTTAGTTTTCTCAAATTTAACTAGTTTTCTCATTATTCCTCTCCCTATTGTAACTTTGAAGTCATATATATATATATACGATGACGTAATTTTAGCGACTATTATTGTAACTTTGAAGTTATATAGACGATAACGTAATAATTTTCAAAAGTAACATATATACGTGATCTCATATTTGTGCTACATATTTAGAAATTATATATATATATATATATATATATATATATATATATATATATATATATATATATATATATAATAGAACAAGTTGTTAGCAAAGTAATTTGATTTTTTTGTCTTTTTATGAATTTCACATATAAACTTTAAATTGTTTTTTTTTTTTTTTTTTAATTTTACCACTCAACTTTTAATATTGACATATAAACGTTCTAAAATTTCTAAAAGCTTTTTAACATGTCATTTTAAGACCCTCTTGAGTTTTACTGCTTATTTCCAAAGTGACGCAACACTTAATCCTATCCCCTTTGCACGTAAATTATATATAAAAATATCCTTCATCGGGACAAAATCATTAAACCCAAACAAGATACGGCATATTAAGAGATGATACCTTAGAAAGCAACCTAGCCTTCGGGTCAGTCAAATATTAATTGGAGTTTCTAATGGACCACATTAGCCTTACACTATAAAGTAATTAGATGTCAAGTTAAAAATTAAAGTAAATTAATGAAAAGAACCTCCATAGCAGCTATATTTGACGGTTTCCACGACCATCATTATGATCCTAACCTAAGACGATAGTAACATAAGTTTTCGGCCGTGTTAGCTTCAGGTTACACATTGAACTTTTTTTTTATTTTTAACAGTTAGAAGGGACACAATTACATCATCAGTTGGCCATGTTTCATAGGAAAAGTTTACAAATTTTGTTCTATGTTTCAACCACAAAAACATGCACTCCTTGATCTCTTCTAGTATGCATGTGTAGGTTTTATGACTCCTTTGAAAACTTATTCATTCTTGAACGGGGGCGGACCCATGTGTGTGGTTGGGTGGACGGGTGTCCCCCTTAAAAAATTAGTATATTTTTTAGGCAAAAATCCAGATCGCATCCCTTGAAAAGTTAGTTAAACCCTCGTTCGCACTCTCACGTATTGCAAAATACATCTAGTTATCGTGTATAGTTTGTATACTTTTCGTTTCGTTTGTTTCAATTATTAGGTAGAACTAGTTTCTTTTGATAGTTTGTGTATTTGCAGGCCTCGGTTGTTGAGAAGAGGAGAAAACACTTGAAAAAGGATGGAAAAGAGTTAGCATCGAGAATCGGGTCGTGACATGGCTGAACGGGAACGAAAACCAAGGAATTCTGGAAAATAGGCCCGTCGCGTCACGCGACCACAAAGGAGATAGGCCTTCGCGTAGCGCGAAGGCATTATAATAATATTGTTGAAAAACTACGTGCTGCGCTACGCGACTCCTCAGGAAGTTTCCCGTCACGCTACGCGATGGGGTTGTTTTCGCGGCAGAAGCATTAGTGGAGCTTGATTCTTGTTTAAATGGTATATAAACATCTTAATTAAAGAAAAAACCCTAATTACGAATCAGTAGCAACTTGGGCGAACGTTTGGAGCAATTTGGAGTGTTTGCGAGTTCTTGAAGCAACCGGTTGAAGATTTGAAGCATATGAAAGCATCTGGGTCGTGTTTAACTATTCGGGTTTCGTGATTTCTTTGTTTCTTGTTTTCCAACCATGTTTCTAGTTCATAAGGATACATGTTTAGTGATTGTTTCGATGACTATGATTGGCTAGACCTGTTTACTCATAGATTGGATGATTGGTTTGTAAAGTTTTGATTTTTATTATGGTTTATTAGTTAATTGTGGATTATTTGCGAAAGTAGTCAACTCGATAATTGATTTGATGGTTTGCATGCTTAAAAGTTTTTAACTATTGTTTATTGCTTCGTGTGAGTCTTGGTGGATGTCTTTCATGTAATAGGGTCATGCTAGATTGTGATTTTATATTGTGATCTTTAAGGTTAATTGCCCAATACACCTTAGAAGCGATATTCGGTAATTAAATAAATTTAAGTGTTCTACTGATCTCAATAGTTGTGAGGTGCGAGGTTATCGTTAGATCTAAGTCATTAAATTGCTAGGTAGGAGCTTCGTGAGGAGTCTGAACTAGTTGCCTTTTTGACCGTTGTCTAACAAGTCTAATCAAGAACCCGAGTCTATCTTAGGTTTATAGCCTATGAGGGAATAAATCATATTAGGGTACTTCCGTAAACCACTTAGTGCTATAAGTGTCTTCCTGAGAAGGGTCTAGATCAACAGGTGTTTGTAACAGCCTTTTTAGTGCTATAAGTGTCTTCCTGAGAAGGGTCGGTGGTCTTGTTCGGTATTTCGACAATTTAGGATTAGTAGATCCCGGTTCCATAATAACTGGTACCATAATAATATCATCACTGATGCAAACCAAGATTCCAGTCTAGGTAGTTACTTTCACCATCTGAGTAAAGCCTAAGTTAGTTCGTGATTAGTTAATTTAGTTAATTAATATTGTTAAATTGCAATTCTTAGGATATTTAGAAACCCCCTTCCCCAACAAATATAAAAATGGTTAGTGTCGTGTCTGTGTCAGTTTAGGTCTAGATAGAGTAATTAGCGGAGTTAAATAGAGTCTCGTGGGTTCGATATCCGGGCTTGCTTAGTTTTACTAGTGTTTATCGGTTCACTTGACGGTTAGTAGTATAGTCGAGTTTAGAGAGTCTAGAGTATTAATTAGTGTCTAGAATAGGTTAATTTTAGTTGTTTTCATTAAACTACTTTTAGCACATCAAGTTTTTGGCGTTGTTGCCGGGGACTCTTTGGCAATTGCGTTAACTATTTTATTTGGACCTAATTGACATCATTCGTGCTAGTTGTTTTGTTTGAGTCGTAGGAGTCTAAATATTTCTTTTGGTGTCTTTTATATTTATGTTGAATCATTTTTAGAGTCGTCATACTTGTTTCTTTGTCGGTTTTGTAGTGGATGCCCCATACACGTTAGCAAGGACCGCCGTCGAAGCCGCCAACGGACAAGTCTTCCTTCTCCTGTTCCGCCCCAAAGGTTAGTACATCTTCTTCTTCATCTTTCACCCATTCTGACTATACCCTTCAATCTAAACCACCGAGCTTTGACTTCACACTGAATTCGTCACCCCATAATTCCCCACCGTCTTCCCGTCCTCCGAGCCTGCCACCCGTTGCGCCAAACATGGCCAACAACCAAACCGTCCACCAAAGATCCACCGCCGGCTTCACCAATATGAACTCACCCATCACCCTCCCACAATTAACAATTACAAATCCTGGGAGATCCCGTCCTATATCATGACCGCTATCGCCAACTCGTGCCAATTTCACGGTCGTGATAACGAGGATGCCCCAACCCACATAAACCGCCTCACTCGCCTTTGCAGCACATTCAATCTTGAAGGTGTTGACTTGATTCGAATCCAGCAAACACTTTGACCACCTGGGCTGCCCTTAGAGATGCTTTCCTAGCTAAATACTTCCCACCCTAAAGCACCTCGTCTTCGTGACCAGATCCATTCGTTATAGATGGAGCCTGATGAGCCCTACCACTTAGCCTGGGAATGATTCCAAATCTTACTTTCTCGTTGCTCTTAACACGGATTATCTGACTGGGCACTTGTAGAGAAATTCTACAACGGTCTTACACCTGAAACCCGAGCCCAATTTGATACTTCAGCAGGAGGCCACCTCATGGGTAAGAAAACGTGGCCAAATGAAATGAACTGTTTGATAGTTTCGCGCATTCTGATAATGATCACCATGCTACCACTAGGAACTCCATTCATGTGTCTAGTACTTCCTCAGCTGCTCGAGGGGTACACCAAGTTAGCTTGGAAACAACGGTAGTTACTGCCCTAGACACCGTTAGGAGAGAGGTTAGTAAGGAAATTCAGGAGTTGAAAGCTAAGGTAGATAAGTGTGAAGTTTGTAGGGGAGGTCATGGTACTATAGAGTGTCCGAAGCATGTCAGATGCTCACTGAGGAGCAAGTCGACTTCATTACTAGTCTAAACCAAGGTCCCACTAACCCTTTTAATAATAATAATAATAACTCCAACTACAGTTCGAATTGGCGAGGTAACAATAACACTTTCTGTTCTTCCGGTAACCCCCTGGTTTTCAGTCAGGTTCAACTCAAAACAGGGGCAGGGTCAATTCTATAGTGGGGGCTTAAACAATCAGGGTCAGTTTTCTGGTAGGGGTTCGAAGGGTCAGTTTAGGGCAGGGGGTTTAATAGGCAATATCAAAGTGGGGGGGGTCTAATACTCAAGGTTCAAACAACCAAGACTTGGGTAGTGGTCTAGATGAGAATAAATCCATGTTATCCCAATTACTTATTAAGAATCAAACCACCCAAAGAACCCTAGAGGAGCATGCCACACTCTAAAAGAATACCCATTCTAACTTTCTAGATCTCCAAAGGCAAGTCAGGGACATCTCTCGTCAATTGAAAGAAAGGCTACCCGACCAATTCTCGGGCAACACCCAAACGAACCTGGCTGCTCCACTGAAAGCCATTTCAACCCGTAGTGGTAAAACTTCAGGAGAGGTAGTTAGACATGAAGTAGTAGAGGAAGAAGAAAAGTTAGAGGATGAGGAAATTGAGATGTTACCGAACACACCGAGAAGCCTCGAGTTGAGAGGAGCATAGAGAAGCGACCCGTAGAGGTTAGACCATCACCAATAATAGATCTTTCATGCGTCCCATATCCCGCCTGCCTTAAGCATTAGAAATACGCTAAGGAATACGGGTAGTTTCTCGACATGTTCAAGTAGTTGAAAATCAATCTTCTGTTTATCGAAGCCCTTCAATCCATGCCGAAATTCGCAAAATTCTTAAAGGACCTTCTTAAACGTAAAGATAGGATAGGAGAGCTTTCAAACATCCCATTGAATGGGGGTTGTTCCGCCGTAGTCTTTAAAAAGGTCCCGAAAAAATTGACGGATCCGTGCCTTTCCACTATTCCATGTCTCTTTGGGAGTGACACCGAGCGTAGAGCCTTAGCCGATTTAGGTGCTAGTATCAATCTCATGCCCTATTTGCTTAATGAGAAACTATACCCAGGAGAGTTGACACCTACCCGCATGTCCTTATCTTTTGCCAATCGGTCAGTCAAGTATCCTCGTGGCATTGTCGAAAACCTCTTAGTTAAAGTTTATAAGTTCGTCTTTCCCGTAGACTTTGTCATCCTTGATATGGAAGCTGATGAGAGAGTTCCTATCATTCTAGGATGCCCATTCTTGTGTACCACAAATTAGATATGTTGCATGTCGTTCGGGTTGTGTAACGCTCCGACTACTTTTCAGCATTTCATGGTCACTATATTCCAACACATGCTTGAGACTTCAATGGAGGTTTTCATGGATGACTTCTCGGTTTATGGTGGGACCTTTGATCAATGTTTGCTCAATTTAGATAGGATGTTGAAGAGGTGCATAGAGACAAACTTAATGCTAAACTGGGAGAAGTGTCACTTCATGGTGACTGAGGAGATAGTATTATGGCACAAAATTTCGAGAGAAGGTATTGAGGTGGATAGGGCTAAGATAGATACAATCAGTAGGTTACCCCCACCCACTAGTGTGAAGTCGGTTCGAAGCTTTCTCGGTCATGCGGGATTCTATAGGTGCTTCATTAAGGACTTTTCCAAGATCACTCGCCCCATGACTCGACTCATCGAAAAGGACGTACCTTTTTTCTTTCACGGGGAGTGTCTCAAAGCCTTCGACTTTTTGAAGGAAAAGTTGATCTATTCCCCCATCATTGTTTCTCCCGATTGGAGCTTGTTGTTTGAGCTCATGTACGATGCAAGTGACTATGTTGTCGGTGCGGTATTGGGCCAAAGAATAGAAAAAACATTTTCACCCAATCTACTACACGAGAAAACGTTGAATGATGCTCAAGATAACTATACCACCAGGCAAAAAGAACTCTTAGCCGTAGTGTTCGCATTTGACAAATTCCGCTCATACCTTGTGCTTTCCAAGACCATTGTTTTCACCGATCATTTCACGTTGTGTTTTCTCTTCCAAAAGAAGGATGCCAAACCCCATCTCATACGGTGGATCATTTTACTCTCAGAGTTTTATATAGAGATTAGGGAAGAAGGGGGCCTAAAATTTAGCTGCCGATCATCTTTTGCGATTAGAGGACCCTAAGAGAGAGGAAATTCGCTGAGGAGGCGATGGGGATAAATTCCATCACGAATCGATCAATTTTGTAGATGCTGAGAGAGAGGGTTTGCCTGGTTTTCCGACTTGGCAAATTATTTAGCATACGGAGCCGTAGTGAAAGGTATGACCACCCAAAAAACGATAATTCCTTAGAGATGCTAGGAAATACATTTGGGATGATCTGTTCCTTTTTAGGATAGGTGGTGATAGGATTCTTCGTAGGTGTGTTGCTAGAGAGGAAGGTCTAGAGATTCTTAGACACGTTCATACGGTTTGACAGGAGGTCACCATGGCCCCACACGACCGCCCAAAAGGTTTTCGATTGTGGGTTCTATTGGCCAACTGTCATAAAGGACACTCAAGATTATGTTAAACATTGCGATGCTTGCCAACGTACCGACAATATCTCATCTAAGGATGAAATGCCCGAAAATCCCATTCAACTCCTCGAAATCTTTGACGTTTAAGGCATTGACTTCATGGGACCATTACCGTCTTCTAGTGGGAATAGGTACATCCTCGTGGCAATCGACTATGTTTCCAGGTGGGTAGACGCCCAAGCTCTTCCTACAAATGATGCCCAAGTGGTGGTGAGATTTCTTAAGAAACTATTTATTTGTTTCGGAACCGCTAGAGCCATAATCAGTGACCGTGGCACTCACTTTGCAACGCAATGATGGAAAAGGCGTTAGCACGCTACGGGGTCACTAATCGTTTTTCCACCGCCTACCATCCTCAAACGACGGTCAAGTCGAAAATGCAAATCGTGGAGTCAAGCAAATTCTAGAGAAGACCGTAGGAAAGAGTAGGAAAGATTGGTCCGAGAAGTTAGATGATGTGTTATGGGCGTTCTGCACCTTATAAAACACCTTTAGGAACTACCCCTTTTATAATCATCTATGGAAAAGCGTGTCATCTTCCCGTCAAACTAGAACATCGTGCGTTATGGGCCCTTAAAACCGTAAACCTAGATCTAACCGAAGCCGCTAGGAAGAGATTTTTTCAAATTCATGAGTTAGACGAGCTTAGGGATGCGGCATACGCTCGATCATGGAGCATTAAAGAGGAAACGAAGGCGTTGCACAATAGGAGACTTAAGGGACTAAAAGAGTTCAAAACCCGGGATAAAGTCCTTCTTTACAATTCCTAGTTGGAAGTATTTGGAGGAAAGTTGAAGTCGAAATGGGCCGGACCATATGTAGTGAGTGAAGTTTTCCCGTATGGTACAATCGAGTTGTTGAACGAGGCCGATGGAGTAAAGTGGAAAGTGAATAGCCATCGTTTGAAGCATTATTTTGGGGGACCCTTACATTCGAATGAGGAGAGTAAATCCTCTTGAGATCACCCTAGAAACACCCAAATAGAGCCTTGAGTGAAAGCTCGACATAGAGTTTGTACCGTTTGTATCGAGTCATATTTTTGAGTCGTTTCGTAGCTAACGGTATTTTTTGTAGATTTTCGGTCTTTTGTTTTGTGTTTTTGAGTCTTTTGCAGGAATTCGTTACCGAAGAGGAGCGAAGATTTGAAGAGGAAATGGAGTTTCAAGTAAGTTCCAGTGTTAGAATATTTTAGGATGAGTTTTTGGGAGTTTTGGGTAAGTTAGAAAAATTTTCTAAGGCATGAAAGGCTCCAAACTTCAAAACTTTCTGTGGAAAAGGGCCCTTGGTGTTGCGTGACCTCAAACATACATCACCATCGCGTAGCGCCATGCCCTGAATTAAATTTTCCCTACATATGACACGCCGTGCTACGCGACGACAAAACAAGAAGGCATTCACGACACGCGACCCACCCTTGAACCCCTCAACCATTTTAACCGAGCCTTCGAGTCACGCCACTGCAGAACTACTAGGGTATTGCATTGCACGGCCCTTTTTACTCCTGCCTTATTTTCTTTCCTTCCCCACTCTTCCCCAAAACACACCAAAACCTTAACTACGGGAACCTAGCCGCAAACCACTCATTTTCCACCATTTCTACCACCAAACACCACCATTCTTCCTCCCTATTTATCCCACATCATCCATTTCACTCCATTATCATTACCCACCATCAGTTTCACCGATTTGCCCGCACAATCCACCACACCACGGGCTTTGCTCTCCGGACTGAAAAAGTTGAAATTTTTTTATCTTGTTCATCCCGCATCCGGTATGTTTTCTTGTACTTTTTCTGTATATTAGTCATTTGTTAGTTAGTTTGAGGTTAATCTTGCATGTTTAGGTGTTGAGTCTTGTCGGGTCAGTTTCGAGTCATAGTTTAAGTTTGTGTCTAGTGTTTAATGGTTGCGGGAGGTATGGTTTGGGTATGTATGAACATTGAATTGAGTTGTTTATGCCATATCGCCATCAAGTTCTGAACTTGCGTTTTTAGTTCAAGATTTAATATGCTAAAACCTCCTTTAACTAGGCGGATTTCTTTGACTTAAATCTTGTTTTTACTATAGAAAATTTTCAAATTTACGCACGTTTGGACTTAATGTTCGTTTTGGTAGGCACTTGGGATTTAATTGGGACAATTAAAGTGCCAGGATGAGGTAGTGTACATTGAGTCTTGTGTTTTGAGTCGGGTTTGGTTATAGTTAGAGTTTTGGTCATGGGTTTACTTATATGCGTGTACGAGTACAAAACGACCCGCCTGTATTCAATCTTTGTTCGGGCGAGGTTTGTTTAGAGCTTATGGTTTTATAAACGGTAACCCAAATTTTTATTCAACTTTATTTTCGGATCCAGCCGCAAATGTAACACTATACGGTTGTTTCTAATTTTAGAAAAATTTTGGAAAATTCAAAAAAATATTAAAAAATTAAAAATACCAAAAATAGCTTGTGATTACTAACTTTTTGCCTGTTTTTCTTTGTCTAAACATTGTTTTGTAGAAATGTCAGATGCAGGAAGTTCAAGTGGGCCAGGTCTTCCGCGTAAAAGAGGGCCACCACAACGTACACAAGGGGACTCGGTCGAACAAGTCAGTCGCCAGGACCCGAGACTCAGGCATGTTGTTTATCATACTTAGGAAAGAATACCTGCATGCTGAGTTATACGACTGAGGGACCACCAAGTTCTTCAGTACGAGGTCAATACCAAGGAATGGAAAAAGTTGCAAAAGTTTATTAATACAGAATTTTTTTGAGCATCGAACGATAGATTGGGATTGGTTGGGTATGATGGGTGCTAGACAGAGGGTTGAGTAGTTGTTAGCAGGAAAGGTTAGTGCCGCAGTCGGTTGTTATTGGGAATAGTATGAGGAGTTGGTCTTAAAGTTTCATTCCACCTTCCGGCACAAGGAAGGTGCGTTTGCACAGAGAGATGTTGTTTTGTTCAGTCTGGGTAGGATGGTGCATGAGTTGACCATCTCACATTTTGTAATGTCGACTGGGTTTACACGGTAGAGGAGGTAGTTACGCTGGAGTTTATGACTGAGTTGAGGGGAGCGTATGTGACTCCGAGGGAGATGAGGGCTTGGTTAGTGCTGATCTGGCACGATTTTGGAGTACTATTAAGGACCAACTGTTTGCCGGTTCGAATTTGATAACTTCAGTTAGGGATCCTATCTATAGGTATGTGTTGAAGATATTTTCTACCACTCTGGTTGGTAGGAAATCTAGGGAGAACAAGGCCAACTGGACGGACTTGGATATTTTTATGTGTTTGGTAGAGGATCACAACATGAACTTGGCTAGTGTTTAGCGTGGTCTTTCACTTGTACTCGTAGAGGGGGCGTAAGGCTGCTTTGGATATGGGTCCATAAATTACTAAGCTGGCTAAGAATTTAAAGCTGTTTGTGAAGTATAATCGACAACTTTTGACTAGGGGTCTACCTTCGAAGTTCTTTGCTATTAGGGACTTGCAGCAGGCATGTATTTTGACATGGACTGAGCCGGTTACTTGGGAGGATGTTAGGCACGGACCTCATGGTCAGCAACCCGAGGGTCACCCAACACATGATGTTATGGGGGCTATTCAACTGACTCATAGGCAGAGGCCATGTTAGAGGCATGAGATCCCGGTACCCAGTACCCTAAACATCAGCCACCACCAGATCCACTTACTTTAGAGTCTTTGTATAACAGGATGGATCACGGATTTGGGGAGATGCATGGCATGATTAGGACCGAGAAGGATAGACAGGAGAACGCGCTCAGGTACATGATGAGTCGCATGAGCATGGCTATTCCATACTTCTTTCAGCCATATGTAGTTTCGGGTCCATTTGATATACGAGGGCAGTTTGATCCTAGTGGTGAGGGTGGTTTGAGTCAGCCGGTTGGGAAGGGTTATGGTTTGTAGGGCAGTACGGGTATGTGGATCCGACACCCGATTTTCCAGTGTATAAGCAGGGTGATGATGATGAGGAGAGTGAAGAAGAGAATAACGAGGATGACGAAGATTAGTGTGGGGCTAGAGGATGATAGCTGGAGCTTAATGGGGTATCTTTTATTTAATTTTCTTTTATGTTGTTTTCATCCTTTATGGTCTGTACTTATACTTCATTACTTAAACAGGTTGGTTGGGCGGATAGTTGGTTGTTTGTTTGTGATGGTTGTTTTTAAACACTTTTATCTATCTACTATGCATTTTGGTATATTTGTGTTTGGTTTGATAGTTATGGTGTATTTGATGCCGCTTATGTTCGCGTGTGAGAGATTAGGAATTATTTGCTGAGCGTGTTCGGTTGGACATCATATGTGGAATTGACTAGCACATTGACAGTCTCGCGAATCAGCTAAGTCGTTTCCATTGTATATTTTTGTATTTTTTATCTATTTGGTATTTATTTTTAGTGTTAGTTTAGTTAGTTTTGAGTCGTGTTCTATACCTGCATTGGGGACAATGCAAACCTTAAGTGATATGAGTCGTAGTATTAGTTGAGTCAATAAAAGTTTTTAAAAATACAAAAACTAGAAAATTGAAAATAAAAAAAAACTGAAAAATAGAAAATGTCTTTGAATCGGAGTTTGAAAAAAAAAACAAAAAATGATAGAAAAGTCAAGTATGTTCGGTTCTCAAATAATAATAATATGAGTATAATATCTTGAGTATGTGTCTATTTTGGGATATGTGGGTAGGCTCTTCCGATTTTTTATGTTCTTTGAGCTAAAATAACTAAATGTTAGGATACCGGTGGGTACTCATCTAGGAGAAATAGAGAAGCCAAAACCTCCAATAATAGTACATGGAGTGCCGTTATAAGCTAAAAGTCTTAGAATTCAAAGAAAAATTATGTACTATTGAAATATTGAGCTAGATTTAATGATAAAAACAAGGCCTATGTAATCTTTATTGGGGATGGTGACTCTGATTTAGATTGCCTCTAGGTTGAGTTAAAGAAAAAAATGCTAAAATGCCTAAGCTCATGTGGTCGCTCTCGGGGATGGTGACTCTGGTTGAGACAACCTCTGGGTTAGATATGCAAATGTCTAGTGCCCATGAAAAAAAGAAAGAGAAAATTGATTTTAAATTCTTTTAGTTTTGGTAGAAACGGTTAGGAAATAGCCAATTGGTTGTTACTTTTATTTCATAAGCTTGAGGCGGGATTAGGTGAATTCGTGGCTTTCAAGTGTGAGACCCTATGTTGATTAACTGCACTGAAACGTAAATGAACATGATAAGGGCCTAGGAATCGGTGTTGCGTTTAAGAGGATCGTATACCAGCAATCAGAAATTAACATATGTTTGTAATAAAGTAACTTGAATTTTGAGACCGGATATAAATTTGGCTATGATTTCATTTACATATATCTTTTTCGGGGAGGAAAAAAGTAAGTGTGGGGATATTTGATATATAGCAAAATACATATATTTACGGTGTATAGTTTGTATACTTTTCGTTTCGTTTGTTTCAATTTTTAGGTAGAACTACTTTCTTTTGATAGTTTGTGTATTTGCAGGTCCCGATTGCTGAAAAGATGAGAAAACGCTTGAAAAGGCTAGAAAAGAGTTAGCATCGAGAATCAGGTCGTGACATGGCTGAACGGGAATGAAAACCAAGGAATTCTGGAAAAAGGCATGTCGCATCATGCGACCACAAAGGAGATAGGCCTTCGCGTAGCGCGAAGGCATTATAATAATATTGTTGAAAAACTACACACCACCCTACGCCACGCCTCAGGAAGTTTCCCGTCGCGCTACGCGACGGGGTTGTGTTTCACAGCAGAAGCATTATTGGAGTTGGATTCTTGTTTAAATGGTATATAAACATCTTAATTAAAGAAAAGAACCCTAATTACGAATCAACAACAACTTGGGCGAAAGTTTGGAGCAATTTGGAGTGTTTCGAGTTCTTGAAGCAATCGGTTGAAGATTTGAAGCATAGGAAAGCATCCGGGTCGTGTTTAACCATTTGGGTTTCGTATTTTCTTTGTTTTTTGTTTTCCAACCATGTTTCTAATTCATAAGGATACTTGTTTTGTGATTGTTTCGATGACTATGATTGGCTAGACCTGTTTACTGCCTAGATTGGATGATTGGTTTGTAAAGTTTCGATTTTCATTATGGTTTATTAGCTAATTTTCGATTATTTGCGAAAGTAGTCGACTCGATAATTGATTTGATGGGTTTGCATGCTTAAAAGTGTTTAACTATTGTTTATTGCTTCGCGTGAGTCTTGGTGGATGCATTTCGCGTAATAGGGTCATGCAAGATTGTGATTTTATATTGTGATCTTTAAGGTTAATTGACCAATACACCTTAGAAGCGATATTCGGTAATTAAATAAATTTAAGTTTTTTTGCGAATCTCAATAGCTGTGAGGTGCGAGGTTATTGTTAGGTCTAAGTCATTAAATTGCTAGGTAGGAGCGTTGTGGGGAGTCTAAACTAGTTGCCATTTTGATCGTTGTCTAACAAGTCTAATCAAGAACCCGAGTCTATCCTAGGTTTATAGCCTGTGAGGGAGTAAATCATATTAGGGTACTTTCGTAAACCACTTAGATAGCCTGTGAGGGAGTCTAGATCAACCGGTGTTCGTAACAGCCTTCAGAGTGCCATAAGTGTCTTCCTAAGAAGGGTTGGGGTCTTGTTCGGTATTTCGACAGGTTTAGGATTAGAAGATCCCGGTTTCATAATAAGTAGTACCATAATAATATCGTCACTGATGCAAACCAGGATTCCAGTCTAGGTAGTTGCTTCCACCATCTGAGTAAAACCCAAGTTAGTTCGTGATTAGTTAATTTCGTTAATTAATTTAGTTAAATTGCAATTCTTTGAATATTTAGAACCCCCCAACAGTTATAAAAATGGTTAGTGTCGTGTCCGTGTTAGTCTAAGTCTAGATAAAGTAATTAGCGTAGTTAAATAGAGTCTCGTGGGTTCGATATCCAGACTTACTTAGCTTTACTTGAGTCGATTGGTTCACTTGATGGTTAGTAGTTTAGTCGAGTTTAGAGTATTACTTAGTGTCTAGATTAGGTTAGTTTTAGTTGTTTTTATTAAACTAATTTTAGCACATCACACCCCAGAATAAAACTCTTGGAACCGCCACTACCTGTCAAGCCATATCTTCCACAAACCTGCCAAACAGACACAGTATGTCGCAACCTTCTTTTGTTTGTTTTGCAGCCTCAACTCGCTCGCTAGACTAATGATTTCTTTCACCGTGGAACATCAATGCAAATTACTAATTCCCAGCCATACACCAATCGTCCACCATACCGTTTAGCTACAAGGCACGAAACTAATACATGGTCAACCGACTCCAGGATATTACACGATACAGACACAATTCACTTTAAATTCGACGTTTGTAGACCGCCTTTGCTCAGTTCCACCCTAGTCGGTATTCTTCCCTCCGTAGCCCTCCACGTTACCATATTTGCTTTTGGTACGACCCATCCACACCGTTTCATTTTGTAACCATTGAAGTCTTGATTATTAAATGATGACCTCGATAGATTCGTTGATTACACGTTTACTTGATTAAGTTAGTTAATCAATCTCTGGTCACCAATAGATTCATTGGTTCACCATTTATTTTTTTAAACTCTAATGTTTATTTAATATCATAACTTAATTATATTAAATGAGAATATTGTTTCAAGTCTTAAAGTTAGAAATAAGTGAAGGATTATATAGTTTAAAGCATAAATCTGTTTTGATGTACATGTGTGATTTTAGAGTGGTAAAAGTTCAAGAATTAGCTAGTTAATGGGATCATATTCCTGTCATCCAAAAAATATGCGAGTCATGTTCGGTTTATGTAAAACACGATTATTAGGTTCTTCGCCTTGTGTCTGGATTTGTGTAAAGTCTCCTTGTCCATGTCGTTATCCCCTTTTACACAACTAATTATGGACTGTTTGTTTGATTATTTATTTATGATATTCGTGTCTTATATATATATATATATATATATATATATATAATATATATATATATCTAACTAACAGCACGAGTATGAGAAACATTATGGAAAGTTTCTTTAGCTAGTCAAACAACTTAAGGTAAACATTTCATTAATTGATTTGCTACTGAACATGCCAAAATATGAAAAGTTCTTGAAAGACATGTTATCGAATAAAAAAATTAGGAGAACTTTCTCAGGTGAGTCGACTCTGACTCTGAGTGATGAGTATTCTGTTGTCTACTGAATAAACTACCAAAGATAATGGCTGGCCCTGGTGGTTTTTAGGTTACATTAAAATTTGAACAAATCTAACTTACAACTTATACACTACTCTAAATAACATATAAACAACCACATCTAAAGTATAAATATGTATGAACATCAATAACCAATTTTTTTAATGATACCACTAATACTTCTATACAAAATATGGTATCCATCACGATGATTTATTAACAATTGGTTTTAAACCTGAAACTAGCAACCAACAAAAGAAAAAATCATAAACAATACTAACATGTCCACATAAAACCATCATCCAAGTACGACAAAAGTCATTACTTCATTTACGCATATACCTACACCATCAACGTCTAACCTTTCCTGTTATGCTTCATTCACTGCATCCACACGTGTTAAGACGAGTAGATTTTCTGAAGTTATAAAAGGGAAATGCAGTATGTCACCCATATTAAGGCAATTTTCTTTCATGAAGAGCGGCCAACATTCCATCGCATACCTTACACCTTCTATGTTCTTCAATCGTTTAACATTCTTCACAATGGTTTTCCCCTTCATATTCTTGACATTCAACTCATGCACCTTATTTGTTAGATTGGCTCTCTTTACAACTTATGTAGGTAATCGCTACATGGATATAATAATTAACAAGTATAGTAGCCATACGAATGTTATAATATTACTTAGTATCATTAAATAATAGAAATGACATACCATGCGATATTCTCCTTTACGTGTGAATTCATACTTATCACTTTCATCAACTTCATTTATCCGTGCAACACGTTTTCCTTCTACATCGCTTATCTTTAAAGCATTTCCACGTCTTTTCCATTTTTGTTAATCTTATTATTACATATACCCATTACATATAGATTCACTTATTTTGTCGACAAATTTATAACAAATGTTTATCAGAAAATGTTTTTAAGTTACGCTAAACATACCAAACGACTACGAGTTCTCCGTCCAGGTGTTGTCACCATAGCATTTTCAAATTTTGTACCGCATATTAGCTGTTTTCCGTTGTCTGAATTAGAATCTGCTGCAATATGTTTTCCTTTCTTTTTAACCTGTTAATACAATGCGTAATATTAAATCACATTTACTTAGAATCATTAACTAAATATGTCTACAAATATGAATGAAATAACTAATAATTTTTTATGTTACAAATACTTACATCTTCTTTTGTGGGGTATTTTGTTTCTTCATTTAAAAAACTTTTTGTTTTCAGCTTCGACTTTCCTTTTCCACCATTGTTTGTTTTCACTTCTTCTATGTCAGCAGCATCCTTTATCTGAATATCAAAATTTATAAAATCCATTAACATCTTATTGTCAATATATTCCAATCTACATATATATGTAAACTTATCACCTCACAAATCAATTGACCGATTGAATCTTCGGCACCAGACAAGATCTGTTATACAATAACATCCGTAAATAAGTCATATTTTGTAGTAAACCATGTTACCTTAATTGGATATACTTACAAAGTTGAAGTTTTCTTAGTATGTGTCTTTAGGTATTTCCACAACTGAGTCATCTTCAGTTGTTTCCTTTTTACTCAAAACAACCTCAACTCCTCTACGATAAACTATTAACTCAAATGTGACGCTATCCATTTTGATCAATATCAGTATATCTTCATCTTCTATGGCAATGTAGGTCTGTGATCAGGCGGTTCTAGACGGAAGTTAGTGCGTAAACGTAACCGATTCAGTAGAATGTTATTAAGAATGGAGTAAAAATAGAATGTAGCGGAAGTAACATATTCATTCATACCGAAAGAGTATACATCTTTGTCCAGCTGCCGGAGTTCCTGGAGAGAATCCGGCAGCACCTCCCTGGAGGGATTGCAAAAACTTAAATGACAAATGAATACACACCACCTATATATAGAGAACCAAGTTCGCTTGAAATGGACCTTGGACAAATTTGGGCGTACTTGTCATCCATATGACAAGTTCGAGCGAACTTGTCCACCTCATGACAAGTTCGGGCGAACTTGTCTATCACATGACAAGTTTCAAGCGAACTTGTCCCATTTTCACTATAAACTTCGTATTTTGGTCGTGTGTTTGATTCTAATCTATACAATATTCAACACACGCTCTATCTAGCCTATTCGATAAGTGACGAACACAAAGTGCATCAACAGGCAAGATCATCAAATAACTTCGGACACCCTTTTGTAAAAATATACCATTCATTGATTTTTTCTGTCTCAACTTTCCAATACTCACCTGCTGAGTATATATTATAACAATCTTTTATTGGGTAGTAAGAGTAAAAGTTTCTGACATAAGCTTCTAGAATCACCTGAAATTATTGAACATTTTATTATGAGATATAGATTTATATCATTTACTTGACATGTATAGCAAAATAAATTTGATACAAACATATGAGTATACTAACCATAATTTTAAAACTTCGTAACGGTTAACTGTGAACAATGATTCACCACAAACGTTTCTACAAAAGTGGATCCCTAGAGATTGTTCATCTATTGTCCTCAACAGCAGTAATGTGTTCTGTGTCAGTTATACATGACAACAGATTCTACAGTTACACTCCTCAGCCATACAACACAAGTTCCTCCATTTTCATGATGGATCATTACTTTGGTCTGTTGCCAATAATGTCGCAACCCCCGACCCCTACCCCTGGAGCGGGAGCCGCAAGAACAACAGTCAGGTGGTACTGGTGTTTATTAATTTGGCAGTGGAATTAAAATATCAGGATCGTAGTTAGGGAATGAATTTCAGAGTTTCAAAACACCAAACTTTTATATTAAACAAAGGGGATGAAAACCCACGTTTTATTCATAACATCTTTATAGGGATACACTCTAGTTGCTGAAAATATAAACTTTTATTTAGGTAACTTTATAGCCACTTTCTTTAAGCCTTCAGTGCTCCATAGCTGGCTTCTTATAGCTTCACATTAAGTTACCTGAAACGCGTTTTAAAAATATTTTATCAGCAAGAAATACTGGCGAGTTCATTCCAGTTTATAAAATGACACATCATTATACTTTACAGTATTAAGGGCGATTACAGTGTAAGTTTTCTATCAATTATTCAACACCGTAGGCGACTGGGGACACTCCCCGTGCTTAAGGTCATATTACTGTGGGACCTGTCTCCCAACAACTAACGGTTCCTGTCACACCCTTGGTGACTGTGGACTAGTAATGTACAAAACCCCAACTACTGGCAACAATTATAGATTACACAGACTTAATCCCTGTAAGTATAACTGAAAAACATTTGAGGTTTTGTAAAGTAATTTGGTAGAAAGAGAGAATGACACACAAAAAGATTTACAAAAAGAGAATATACTCATATTGAAAACTTAGATGTTCCTACGGCCTTTCTGGTGATAATTCCTGAGTACTTCCTGAAATTTCTATTAAAACATACAATGCACATGTGTTAGTAAATTAACCCAAGTCACTTTAACCATACAACATGAGACGGAACCCCAATGAATCTTAGTCAGACAGAGCCTTGACATGCGTCGGTGGGTCCTAAATCAATCGGGTAGGATGCCGAGACAACACGAGATAGAACCCCAACAAACTTAGTCAGGCAGAGCCTTGACATGCGTTGGTGGGTCCTAAATCGGGTAGGGTAACGATTAGTGATCAGGGGTTAAAATACTTACAGCGGACAGCGTTTCGCAGGTTTAGGGGGTGTTGCTAGAGAAACAAAGATTCAAGAGAGTTCTGATCGGAGAATTTCGATCGAACAGGTGCAGATTTTCCAGTCCTAGGCCGCTCCTTTTATACCCGAAATTGGCTTCTCCCGCGCGTCGCGCGGGATTCTGAGGTTCCTCTCGCGTGGCGCCTGAGACACCTAGCTAGGGCTAGGTCAGCCTCGTAACGAGTTAGGGTTGCCACATGGCGCGAACGGTGACACGTCACCTGAGCATCTCCCGCGCGTCGCGACAGAGACAGGGGTCTCTGGCGCGTGGCGCCTGGGAGACCCTGGTGGAGCCTGTCTCGTTTTGCGTGCCGAGTCTTGATTCGCGCGTCCGTTTCTTCGTTTCGGCTTGGTTTGGGGTGTTTTGGAGAGTTGTTACAAATAATCTCCCCATACGTTCTTAACAAATTCAATTGGTAGCACCTGCATTTATATTTATGTATTTCAGTTTATGTAATAAAATTTACATTTACTTATTGTAACTAGTATAGCATACCAGTTTTGATGATCCCAGCTCTTCTAATACAGAAACGCATGACGGAATCATTTTGTTTGCCTGTAATATACCAACATTTCTTATTAAGATTTAGTATTGGACCTTAATCTATATATATTCTCATATCGACCAACAAAAATGTTACTCTGTCTGACCGTTAGGCAAACAAATTGTTGTAAATATGTTGTTATGATTGTTATATTTTTAAATGTGTTCTTATTTAATGTCAATTTTGTTTTCATTACTTGGTATGTCTTATTAAAAATTTGCATCATATCCCTTTTATAAACACTTTCAATAAATAAATATATATATATATATATATATATATATATAATAATTCTAATGTAAATATTATCACATCACCATATTTTAATATAAATCAACAAAAAATATTTTGAATCATAAATTTATGTCAAAATCATAAGTTTTTATCCCTTCTCTTTTTCATAAGAACATCATCAAAATGTATCTTCGAAAGTACACTATAAACAAAAAAATCTACAATTTCAAACACATGCAATACATAAAATACATGTGAAATATACATAACATATCGAAGTTTCAAGATACTAAAAACCTAAATTCAGATTTGACGTCTAATTCGACATTATTCGCCGGAAAAAAACACCATATGAACTCTTTGTAGTAAGAAACAGAACTTGAGTTACTGAGTTACAGAATGAATCGTTGTATAACTGATCGGAGTTATAGTCGAAAAATTACCTTTACTCAGAAGTTGCACCGGCGCTAATGATTTCTTGAATGCAGTGAAGATAGATGATTTGATTTTATGAAGATAGTGTAGCTGATATGATGTAATGATTTTTATTTGTAGAAAGATTAAAAGATATATTGTTATTGTTATATTATAATAAAATTGTTTATTTTACTTTTCCTTTTTTCTTTTTATTTTTTTTCAACAAGTTAGATTATTAATATAGATAATTACATACTGGATTTATATAATTAATTTTGATGTTTTTCATTATATTATGTTGATTTAAAGTTGTAAATTTTGGTTTATATATGGAGAAAGAAATAACCAATTATTTTATTATATTTTTAAACTTTTTCTCAAATTGTCAATATTTGACGTATAATTCTTCTTTTAAGTATGATTTTGCAATCTTCTTTCTTAAATATGTTCTACATATTTTTCCTTTCATTTATATGATGCAAGTACTATTCAATCTTTAATTTTCTTCTTCTTTTGGTGTTTCGGTTAACATGTATCGTCATGATAAGAACTTCATCATCATTATACATTAGCGTTTCAACAGGTACACACCTATGTATAATATTTTTTTAAAGAAGTTATTCTTATTTTTTTTTTTTGCTTTTTTAAGAAATTTGTGTTTTTTTTTTTTTTTGTTTTTCAGGCTATGCCGATATGTATGAGTAGTTTTATATGGATGAATAACTTACAAACACTTAAATTTGATGAAGGTCATTCATGGTCTGTTATTATCAAATTAATAGAAGATATTTTCTAATTCTCGGATGGATGGTGTGAGGTTTAAACTACTTCGGGCATGACATATTTTTCATGATATTCAACTATCTTAGTGATCGTACTTTCATGTTCAAGTACTTATCTCATGATCCTAATAAAGAATATGGAAAACCATTTTGCAAGATAATTCATAATCCTTTACAATTTCCTACGGTACGTTTTTTTATACATGTCATTTTTAATTTAGGCTTTATTACACCAGAATATAAATAAATAATACACCTATCTGATTCAGAATAATTTTTTGTCTACAAGTTATACAGAATACTTTTATTGACAAACATATAATATCTTTTACCAAATAACTCGGTTACGCTTATTGCATCCGAGTTTCATCAATAAGAAGTTCGTATTAGGAAGATCGGTCCAAATTACTGTCTTGCTGATGGTTAGTTTAAATTTATAGAAGATCTTCGACTAAATCATGGTGATATTCTCTGTTTTGAAATAAAGGATTCGACATAATTTTAATATTAATATATTTGTTAAACATGGTCGTCAAATTTTGTTAAACAACACTCCTTTGATTCAGCAAGAGTACGAACATATTAGTAATGTCGAAGGTTATCTACAAGTTAGTGACGATTCTAACTATCATTTTTTGCAATGATAGTATCTCATGAATTGGTATTACACTATCCGTTTTTATCTTTAATTTATTATCTTTTATTATTGTTTCTATTTCATAAACTTCACAAATTTTAGTGTTGTTATCATATGTAGATCCTTCTCAAATTAATACTGACTTAGGTGGTTTAGATGAGTTTTCCGAAATAAAGATCAAAGTTGTTGAAGGAAATACTTGGGTTAAGAATCTTCGTACACAGAATATTGATGGTCAAACAAGGTTTGTGAATCGATTACTCATGTTATTGATTACTTTTATTTTACTTTATTTTTCAACAATTTCAATATATTACTAAAAACATCTGTTCATATATTTTGTTACGATAGGTATGGTGTTGTTAGATGGCATGATATCATTGAAGCCGAACATATTTTGTTAGGTGATGATTGTTTTTTCAATTGGTCAAAAACAAATTTGAGGTTATTGGTTACAAAGCTCCGGCAAGTAGAAGTATTAGACTAATATGCTTTTAATTTATATTTCAAGCCAGAAAAAACGTATTTCCTTCGTTTACTTATCTTTTCGGTTATTTTAGATCTATAGTACGTTGTATTTTAATGTTCAACTCAGATTTCCATAATAAATCCATGCGTACAGTTTTTTTATGATCAGTTTAAACGTAAAAATTTTCTAATAATAAAAAACATATCATTTATCAAGACCGTGAAATTCACGGGAATTAGCACTAGTATATGTAATATATCTAACTACAACACGAATATGAGAAGCAGTATAGGAAGTTTCTTCAGCTAATCAAGCAACTTAAAGTAACCATTTCATTAATCGAATTTGCTACTGAACATGCCAAAGTATGAAAAGTTCTTGAAAGACATGTTATCGAATAAAAAAAAATTAGGAGAACTTTCCCATGTGAGTCGACTCTGAGTGATGAGTATTCTGTTGTCTACTGAATAAACTACCAAAGATAGTGACTGGTCCCGGTGGTTTCATGATTCCCTGTTCGATTGGTAGTTTGATGATTAAGAGTGCCCTCACAAATCTAGTTTCTAGTATCAATTTGATATCTTATTCGTTATTTGTTAAGATAGACCTAGGAGAGTTGAAGCCCACATGGATGTGCATACAACTGGCGGTCAAATCCACAAATACCAGAGGGGCATCAAATTACTATTTTTTTAAACATTTATATATATGATAAGCAGATTGTTTTTAAATTTTGTTATGTGTCTCGTTGACATTTGTTCATCAAAGAAAGCCTAACGGGTTGGATCGTTGACATTTGTTATATGAACATTTTTTTTCTAATACACAACTTGCAAAATGTACTAGATTAATACTTAATATATACCTAACCGGTTGGACCGTATACCTAATAGGTACTATTATTAATAAACTAAGGATTTACCTGATACCTGATGAATAATTACCCGACACGTTCCCAATGAGTTTTGAACCAGGATTTTGGACGAACTTTTATAATTAAGTATGAGGTTGAGATTACCCAAACTCGCTCTATTATCATCCTACCAGTACCATGCCGAGTAGAACCAAACGGATCTGAAAAAAGGATGCAAACTCTGCTACAAAACGTACTTAGTTCCAATGGTTTTTTAGGGTTGTAAATGAACTGAACGTTCAACGAATAGTTTGTGAACCATTTGGCCAGACGTTCATTTATGTTCGTTTCTTTATTAAATGAACGACACGAACAAGAAATTTCGTTAGCTACGCAAAACTAAACAAACGAAGATGAACAGAGGATGAGTTCATTCGTTTTTGTTCGTGAACGTTTGGTAATGTAGTCATTTATGTTGGCTCATTATGTTCATTTGTGTTTGTTCACTTAAAGGTTTTTATGTTATGTTTTTAAATTATTGGTTTTAGTTTTTTTAAAATTTGAAACCCCAGTTATACTATATGCCTCCACAAACATCCCTAATTTGATCATTTCAATTTCAGTTTGTATTAACCCTTAAGAAACTTCTTGATTTTTTGTGTTAGTTATGTCTATGACAATTATGTCAACCATGTTCGCATAATTATGTTATGTATTTGTTTATTTTTTGTGGATTTTTTGTAATCTTTGTGATAAGAAATGCAAATTTTATTTTAAAATGAATGTTTGCTTATGAACATTTTATTTCTCTTCGTTTACATTCAATAAGTGTTCATGAACACGTTCATATCCTTAATGAACAAACACAAACAAGAAATCTCTTTCGGTAAGCATTCGCAAACATTTCATGAACAACTTGATTTCTTAATGAGCCTTATTCGTGTTCGTTCAATTCGTTTTCAACACCAGTTTTCTTATAATGTCAAAGTAAAGCAACAAGAAAATATGCAATGAAATATATTTTTTTGTTAATTTGTTTGTTTCTTTGCAACTTTTGGTTTCTATCATCTATTTTTTTTATGAAAATACAACAACATATAATAATAATGATAATAATAATAATATTCGTACATAAAACCATGTGATAATATTGATACATATTATATTATATCACTAACATTTACCTACTCGCATGTACAATAGCAGCATGCTCCTTTTTATTTAATTATATTCCCTATCCTTTACAACTCATTAAGCACACACTACAAGTGCAACGTCTTATAGCTATGATGCCATCTCCTGCTTTCTTCCATCTACGACAGCCTACTCTTGTTATTACGAATCCAGCCTTCTCGCCCTTCCGCTTTCTTCCATCTATGACAGCCTACTCTTGCTATTACGAATCCAGCCTTCTCGCCCTTCCACTTTCACAACTGCCTTCATGTTATTGTTAACCCTAGTTCTATCTATCTTTAAGATAAAAGTCCATGGCTTTTTCATTTGCACCCTCCAAATTTCATTAAATGACAATTTAATTCTCTTAAGTTTACTACCTTTCCATTGACACCCTCAAAGTTTCATCAAATTACAATTTAAGTACTCTTGGCTTTACTACTTTCAAAGTTTTACAAACTAGCAATTTAAGTCCATAGAAAACTACGTCATATTACAAGTTTCACCCATTAATTTCTCAAGTTTCTAATGTTCCAACTTTCGCATGTACCATATACGTTTTTAACGTATTATTTTCTTCAATAATTTATGTTCGCTAATTTCTTATTTAAAGAACGAATTTGTCATTAACCTCCTTGAGGTTCTAAAGTTTCGAGTCTACCCCTTTCACTCCTTTACTTTAAAAAACTAACTTTTTGCGTACGTATTTTTATGCACGCATCTTTATAAACTCGAGTTGGATTACATTGAGACGTAAACGTATTTTTTGAAAACAAGTCAGCTCAAATATAATGTGTTTTCATGCTTATTTTATGTACATTCTAGTTGGTCTAAGTTTCTATGTAAACTTTGTACCAAACCAAGTGTGGTTAAATATAATGCAGTTTTAGTCGATGATATAAATTCGAGTTACTATACATTTAGACCCTAGCAACGCAAGACGGATAAAATTACAATTATATTATTATATATCAATCTAGAAACCGTAGTCGTTCATGTTTACACCCTTCAACTTTGGTCCTTTCACTTTGCAAAACACTTATGGTTGCTCCTTTATGTGATTGTCTTATCTTTTTTCCTTTTTGTGGTTTATATTTTTTAAGCTATAATAAGCCCCTTTTGATTACACATTTTAGTTATTTCGCTATGCACACTTTATACTCTTTTGGTATGTTACGTCATAACTATACAGTATAAATTTGATCTACTTTACGTTTTATGCTTATAAAGTTACATTGAATTCAACCGAGGACACTAAAACATGCATTTTTATACGATTAACACATTACATAACGATTGAACTAACACATTCAATGTTTGCAACGGTTTGTGACGCATTGCCCGCATGTCATATTACTAATTTAAATATTAAATATTTATTCATTTAGTACCTAAAAAGGATCTTAGCACAAGATTTTTAATCAATGAGAAACATGAAAGGATGCCTACGAGTTGGATAAAATATTTTGTTATTTCTAATTGCATCACAAACTGATTTTCATTTACACCAAAATTTATTATTATAATCAGAATTGATTGTAAATTTAATCTTACATCAATAACCACCCTATTATATATTATCTTGATTCTCAAGTCATACAAGTGGCTTGTCAAATAAAGTATAACACATAATAAATGTACTTAAAGAGTGATGCAAACGAAAGCGTAAACAATGGTAACCAAGAATGCATGTACAACAATCAAATTATTTCAGCCGAAAGCTCCAAGTCAAATGCGTTGATCGCTAGTTTTTCAATTATCAAGCAATAGTCAAATCCAAGAAACAAGTCAAACCCTAAAACCCAATTAAGTAGTTCAACCACAAATGCATCAAAATAGGAAACATTTTAAATACAAATGATCAAAGATAATGATGAAATGCACCATCCTCCCCCCAAATAATCTTGCATCAAACGATAAAACATTCTCCAGAAACACAATTCCCACATCCCAAATACCAACCCAATACACCACCAATGTGATCCTGCGAAAACTTATACCAAGCCCATATTTCTTGTGGTAAACTTGAAGCGACCGTTGCCCGACCCAAACTAGACGAGGATTCCATCAGAGGACGCATCATTACCATCACCATCATCATCACTCCAGACCTTATAATAACCGACGCCCTTCCGATATCCGAATCCCAGCCATGTGGACTCGAATTTTCTCCAGACCTTTTGGGACTACACCAAAATCCATCCCTCATGTCAGCCATCAGATAAAGAAACATACTAGCCCAAGTATGCATCTAGTAGAGTTCGCCAATCCAACCTGTACTCAAACTAACCATGCGTCGGTTCAAACCCACTAGCGCAGTAGCTAAGTACTAAATAATTGGAACAAAAAATTAACTTAAACCCAACCCACATTTCTTCTGTTACCATAGCACCAGAAGAATCACTAAACTCATCACACTCGTTTCCAATGGCGCCAATATGATCACTTACCTTAGGACCCACGACGTACAATGCGAAACCAAAAAACTTACCTGGACGGGATGTTCTGTATCAACCAAGTCACGTGCCATGTCCACTCGATGCATGCTAAGGGTTGTAGACCCTTTTTTGCCGCTGACTACCCCACGTCATTAATGTGATACTCACTCCATTCTTACAAAACATGTAAGTGTTCTCGAACCAATCATACATCGCCTTCCGATCAAACTGCCACAGTATCCCAAGTAGAAAGTGATAAGCATCCATTGAAACCACTTCGCAGCCTACTTCATGTCGATACTATGACCCATTTAATACTCCACCGACCATCTCTTTTCAACCCTTAATATATTGCCCTTCCTCAACCATGTAAGTTGATATGGATCCGCGTGATCTGCTGTCTTCAATCTAAGTTTCTCAACAATGGCTAGCGACACCACGTTTTAGCAACTATCCCGTATATCGTTACATTACAAACTTTGCCTTTCGAAGTGCCCTTAGTTCAGAATAAGTTGTTCTGCCTCCACGCTTCATCTTTGATAACCTCGGGAGTAGATCACAGACTCTTACTCACCATGATCTATCTAGAATAATCATCTCATCAACTACAACCAATTCTCTCCCATCCCAAACTAATGTAGTCATCGTATACCGAAACTAATTCATCTGAAAGGATAAATAGCTATAATTGGGACACTTTAAAAAAATGCCCCACCCCATTGCACTTGTAACATCAGACCGTTCACCCCGTATAGGGGCCCATGGTTGGTGCGATAGCCTTAACCAATATTCCAATGTTGCTATTGACCCGTTGGGCGGCTACTGGAGCATTGACAGTCACTGCATGCGTTTCTGTTATACCACTAGTCAATGTTAATATAGTGTTATCTTATTGTTGCTTTTCTACCTTGAGTACCAACCTACAATGTCCGTATAGGTCCGATATTTTTGCAGTTGTACCACATCCGAGATCTCTGGTTTCAAAGCCCCCAAAAATCTTGCGATCACCTTATCCTCTTCTTCGTTCACCACACATCGCATATGGAAATGGTCAGAGAGGAAGATGAATTAATCAGCTGTCAAAGTTCCACGCGCAACCTAGTGATAATCTAGGAAAGCTTCTATCCCATGGCTAGGCGGCATAAACTTCATGCTTAATAACTTCTTAATCTTGGCCCAAAACTTGACCCGAGACTTCCCATCCCTCTCTTATTTCCTTTTAACCAGTTCAGAACTGGTCAAGTGTCTCCTTGAGGTTGAAGACATGCTCAGCTGTGTTGATCCTATCAACGAAGTCTGTAGCCATAACGCTTTCATTAAAATCCATTATCTTGACATTTTAACTAAATCCCTGTTACGGATCGTTCATAAGAGGAATTCGCATATTCCATTTGTCACACCCTCAAATTCCACATGCGGGGTTTTCCGCGAGGCGCGCAACATTCCGGGATCAAGCCACTAATAATGTTGAACCATTTCAAATTTAATTGTAAAACGTTTAACTACGACATTCAACATTTATAGTGATAATAGTTTTAGAAGTTTGAAAACGTAAGTTTAAGTTATCAGCGGATTCAAGAGTATAAAATCCAGACATAATTGAAAACCACAGTTATTTAGCATAAACAATGTAAACGGTTTAACCAAAAGCCATGACACACCCCAAGCTGCAAGTTTCCCATCCGAGCCATACCTAATGTCTTGCAAAGCATGCTAAAGTGTGTCAACATAAAGTTGGTGAATTCACAATTTTAGTTAAGCGTAAAGCGTAAGGTAAGTTTACATGCGAAAGCGTTATAAACCATGACTTGGGTAGCTAACCCTCATCAAGACAACTAAATTGTGTGTACCGAATGCTGACATTATAGTTTTGTGCCCTTATCAATGTCTATCCGCATTAATGCAATAAAAAGGTCAATAGTTCATGCCCAGCTCCCAACAAGGTGTGAGGTTTGTCGAACCTAATAGCGCTATCAACTAATACCCGTCTACCAACTGGGCATGTTATTCGGTAAAATGTGCAGGGACTTCCAGATAGAGTTTGTATTTAGTTAAGCGTACTATTCCCATATCCAGGGATAGTAGAGTATGTGTGATCCCAATCCAGGGATGCGCGTGTACCCCCAAACCAGGGTACTGTATGTGTTTCCCAAACCAGAGAAGTAAGTGTTGTCCCAAACCAAGGACGCATGCTTTTAGTCAAGAGTTGTGGACTCACCTTAGTTTGCTTGGCTAGAATATAAAATGCTTTGTAGTAGCAGTGGTCAGCCATGTCATGATATGGTTATCATTTTAGTTAAATTATGTGCACTTAAATTCTACACGTAACTACCACATATATGCAACACGTTGACACTTAGTTATCCGTTCGTGTGATTGTGCGTAGGTGTACCTCTCATATTATGTATCATGATTACTTAAATTTTTATCATGCATAGACACTTTATATCTACTAACACAACCAATAACAAACACAAACATCATGTTAAGCTTACGTAATTTCTTATCAGTTTTAGATTTGTTTTCCAGAATTTATTTAAAATAGTAAACGTACTATAAAAATTCCAAATAAATTATGAGACATGTCATTAAGTAGGTAGACCTTTTGTAATTTTCTCAAACCCTAATAATTTACTGAAAAAGCACTAAAAATCATATAGTACACATAGGTCTGATTCGTCACATTCTGTCGAAAGTTTACGATATAAATTATTTAAAAATCCTCGTTAATCCTTTTTACGAAGTTCCAGTTGGAGAATTTTCTAACCTCCTGGGAATATCTACTGTGAAAACTTCAAGTATTAATTCCAAACTTAGAACAAGTTATGACTCTTGTAATAGGCTGAACTGTTAGCACCGTAAAAACCTTTTCACTGACTTAAACTCGTCGAAAAATTATGAAACCAGTGAGGTTTGAAGCTATTTCAAAACAATATGTTTTAGGCTCAAGAACCAACCATTTTCACTAGGCTATGACCTCTTTACAAACGGCTGAAAATTTCAGACAAAATGTATTTGCTTTCAGCTTTCTACAAAAACATGGTCATGATGTCGTCTAACCCTATTTCGACCCTTACCCCATGTACTACACCATATACATCAGATTTAACAATAATATATCATCAATATCAAGTTATAAATGAATACCCTAATCTTTAAATCATAAGAAACATCAAAACTAGTCAAGAAAACTTACTTGTAAGCGTTTAAGGGTATTGAAATCGAACAAGAAAGCCACCAATTTCAAGATCCAAGCAACAAATCAAAGTGGAATGTTGTTTTGAGGCACAAGGTTGAAATTATGGTGGAGGTGGGGCTTCCATATATATTTGGGGGTTTAGGGTTGGGTTATGTTTTTTTAACTAATTAAAACCCATGGGTGGGTCTTTTGGTGGGCTTTTGTTACTTTTGGTGGCCCTTTCTAACTAATACAAGCCCACCAAATCATTTTTACTAAGTTTAATAGCCCAAATCTATAAAAATAAAACCCACTAGTTTGTTATAAAAATATTCTTATAACGCTAGATCACACAAAAACGCATATTGTTCGCAATTACGAGAAACAACTAAAAAGTAGTCCATGCAATCAAATAACATATAATTCAACTCAATTATATTACTATTTCTACGTTTGCAATACTATATCCATGTTTCACCAATGTTCGGGGTGAGACTTGTGTGCAGTTTGGTAATTCGGTTGATTTGCCAAATTATTGTTAAGTGAGTATCTGTGTACTAACTGACACACTTAAACAACCAACATGAAGTGAAATACAATAATGAATGTTTTAAATCATGTTAAAGATAACGGAGTTGTGTTAACAGAGTTTGCCTGAAAAATCTCAATTATCACACCATCTCTAATGTGTCATGGTGTGTATATAAAGAGTGGTATACTTTTAGCCATTTTTTACATTGGTTCAAGTTTTACTGTTTATAAAACACGATAGAATACAATCACACTATACTTCACATTGGGCAAATGCACTCATCCTTGGTGTAATATATTGATGGTAACATATACAGAGGTCATCCAAGGATACAACAAATTTTAATATTGAGTCTTCGTCAACGTCAAGTCAAACCAAAAGTAAAGAGTTAAAAACAACTCAAAAATAAAATAAAGAGATGAATAAAAAGGCTTCTAATTAATGATAAGAAAAGAGGTGTTTGTGGTATATTTATCTCTTGATGCTTCGTTAACTAAGGCTTACCTTGGATAATACAGGCCTGATTGTCAGACGAGAATTTGTGTGTAGTAATGCATAAAGTTGTGTAGTTCTTTTTTAGGGTCCCTCGCACACTCGACCATATTGCTTTGAATCAGTAGGGAAACGTCACGCAAGGTTGGATCAAACAACAATGATACCACCTAATCAGGAAGGAAAGTATTAGTTAAGAATACACTTTAAGGGTTTGACTTACTTGTGACTATGGTTCCCTTGGTGAGGCATCAATTTCTCAAAGGTAGTTAATTTTATAAAAACCAAGTCCTTAGTGCTTTGGTCCTACTTTTGGAAAGAGCTTAACAACCTAAAGTCCCATTACAAAACCTTTAACCTTCTTTTGAAACATCCACATGTTTTAACTCTACATAGACATAGAAAACATGAATCTCCCAAGTTAATGGCGACAGAAAATGGATGGTACATTTTAAGGGTTATGTCGAAAGACTAATCACCCAAGTTAACGGTGATACTTATATTTCACTCACTTTCAATAAATACCTACTTACCTAAATTCATTAACACGGGGCATGTCTGGGAGACACAACCGTGGTCAGCTGTTTTGGTCCCCACTGGATCTTTGCAAATCTTCTGAAAGTTGTTTTTGCCTTTTAGTGCCAAGACACGGTGCGTGTTTGGGAGACACAACCGTGTCTGGTTACCAACGACTGGCTATAGCTAGTTACCAGACACGGGGCATGTTTGGGAGACACAACCGTGGTCAGCTGTTTTGGGCCCCACTGGATCTTTGTAAATCTTCCGGAAGTTGTTTTTGCCTTTTAGTGACAAGACACGAGGCATGTCTCTTTTTGTTCTGGAATTTGAGCAATGGTTTCTAGAAGATGTCGGTTGTCTTCAAAGTTTGAGACGGGCATGTCTAGCGAGAGACAGGGCATGTCTGGATAATTTTTCAGCAATTCTTCAAATATTTTCCTGGTTTTGTTTCCTTTGTTCGAATTGCGTTTGTTTTATCTTGAAAATCAAAAATAAACTAAAAACTAGTATATTTCAAATATATTCTTAACAAAACCAATAAAAGTGGATGTAATATGATATTAAAAATATGTTCACCTTTGCTTATATCAAATATCCCCACACTTTAATTTTTGCTTTAGGCTCAAGCAAAACTCTATAATATTGGATTTAACGTACACACAAATTCGTGTTGATTTCGAGCATTTCAAAGCCCTCGCTTGCTTCAGACCATTTATTTTTGTTTGTAAATCACACACCTCACAAGTTTGTTCGCTTCGGTCGATGCTTATGTTAAATTGAACACTCGAGTCGAGACAAACCAAGAAAATATCATAAGCTTGACAAATGATCGAATTCATAATCGTTTAACATAAACAGAATTAAGTAAGCATCAAGGTCTTTTATTAGGTTGTAATGTAGGCTTGGGGTAGGGTGTTGATTATTTAGGGAAAGTGGCTAAAAAGGATAGTAAAGAAAATATTTGTAGTTTCAAAAAATAGTTTTTGGACTTTTCGTGACTTGGCAAAATAATTGTACATGACCTAAGTCGAGTTATAACCACATTTGATTCAGTTTATAATCTTGTCTTCATTGCTATTGATGTGTGAAAAGTGTATATAATAAATATTTCAGCAAGTTTTAATAATTAGACTCAACAAATAAACCACACATGTACGACAAGTGTGTCGGTCGTAATGTAGTATACTAGATAAGACCGAACATCCAACCATAGAAACTTTCTATATAAATACGAGATTAACCCTTACCGAATATAAGTCATATTTTAAAAAGTTTGTTTTTAGCGGGTTTTTAATTAATAATTTTAACTACTAAATTAAGGGAAAATGTCATAAAATAGTAACCAAGTTTTAAAAGTGTTCTAATTAGGTCACTCGTATCGTTTTTGTCCCAATTAGATAACTTAACATTCAAATCGAGTCATGTCCTTTTTTCCACATGTCAAGAGAAAAATTGAGCATAAAATGCTAAGATCAGATTATTTTAATATATGAAATTTAATTTATTAGAAATAAAACACTTTAATTACATTAAAAATTAAAAAAATAAGTTAAAATTCACGTCATCACTCGACGTTAGCATCAAATGAAAGGAAAAATAACAAAAATCCGCATCACCACGGTTACCTATGAAAAGGATGATAAAACCCTTAATTTTAATAAAAATGAATGTTGAGTGACCTGATTGGAACACTTTTGAAACTTGAGTGACTTAATTGGAACACTTTTAAAACTTGGTTACTATTCTACAAAGTTACCCAATTAACTAATAAACTGAACAAAAGCTATGGATGGAAACTGCGTCTGAATCAGATGAGGGAATTGAAAAAAACTACCTGGGCATAGGATCATACTAGTCAATAACCACAACCAAACTAAGCATGCATTCATATCAAAAACAATGATAAAATGACAATTTACCAAAGCTATGAATATAACCGGAAGAAAACCAAATCCAACAAATATATGAGTTCAACTAATATTCACCGTAAGACAAGGCAGAGGGATGAAGTTAAGCTGCTCATGGTGATGGAAAACGAACAAAAAAAATCTATACAAAACAAATTCAACATGTAAAGATTAAGTTTTTAATGTTTCCTAACCAATTTGCAACTAGATCTTCGAACTAATTGCCTCCAACTCTTGATGTCAGCTTGTTTCCTCCTCAATAGATTCTAATAGTAGGCTCTTCGTTGATCCTGTATTTTTAGCCACATGGTGCTTAAATATGTGACATTTAGGGATTTCATGCGTCTGGGCCGATTTGGTCAGGTACGACTTGTACCCTTTTAGGGAATGCGGCCATACTAAGCCCAAGGCCCATATTGAAGAGTAGAGCCTGTTAGGGATGAGCATATGAAACTTGGTACCGGTACAGAATTTCCCGTACCGTTTTTTTTACCGAATGGATACCCACTTCTTGGTGTTTTTGGTACCAGTTTGGTAAGGTATCGGTATGTTACCGAATATTACTTTCAAATAAGGGTACCGTACCGATACCCATATTTGGCAAATTTCGGTACCAGTATTTCATGTACCGGTACTTTCGGTACCATTACTTTGGTAGATTCTAAGTGTGAGACCTTTAGATTGATTAATCCCATATCAAGCTTATAAGGAAAAAAGTTAAACTCTACCACATTATATAAAAAACCCTTATGTATTTAAAATTAAATTCTTAATGGATAATGGACAAAGTTTATGAGCTTTGATATATTTTTATAGTGTTTAACTCAGAAGGTATATCCTCCAGGTCACCATCTTGGTGGGTAATACCATGAGCTTCATCTTTTTTCTTCTTTTTTTTTCACCACTTAACCTAGAGAGTATATCCACCAAGTAACCATCCCGGTTGGTAAGAGGCTTTAGTTATATATTTAGCTCAATTGATGGACATATGGAATACCTTTTTCATGTAGGCGCCATAATTGTGTGCCATTTAATTAAAAACAGTTATGTGTTATTACTTTTAGTGGTACCTCTTATACTATCTACTTTTCAAGTTTTGTATTTCTCCTAAGATAAGAAGTCACAAGACATCTTGATTTTTACTAAGGTATATTAAAAGCTATCTAAGAACCCCTAAGTCACCTATGCCTACCAGTATATCCAATAAAATATTATATATATTTTATTTTGAGCAATGGTTTTCATAAGGTGTTGGTATTCTTCGGATTTTGAGACACGGTGCATATCTAGTGAGGCATAAGGCATGTCTGGCCAGCAAATCTTTATTTTTTTCTCGGTTTAGCTTCCTTTATTCGAAATAGGTTCCCTTTATCCTGAAAATAAAAAAATAAACCAAAAGAAGTTTATTACAAATATATTTTTAACAAAATCAAAAAAAGTTGGGTTGAATTTGATATTAAAAACATGTGCACCTTTGCTTATATCAGTCTCCTTATCCCGAACGAATTACCATCCTTGTCCCACTCTTTGATCACGGTTTCTATGTCTATCTCGTATTCCGAATTTTGATTTAGCTCTAGCACCCTCATTATTTTATGTCACCGTGCGATCTCTTCATCACGTGGATCGGGATCATTTCGTGTGTTGCATTCTTCGGCGTTTCTACACAAAGGAGGGTGGCCTCATCCATGTCCAACCATTTGACCACCATAGGTTTAATACAACTTCATACAAATGGGAAACACAAGCAAATATTAATCAAGTATAAGCTTTGATCAACAGTTTTTAATTAGCAAATAATAATCAAGTCCAAGAAACAAGTCAAACCTTAAAACCCTATCAAATGGATCAACAGAAAATGCATCAATTTAAGAAACAAATTAATTGAATATAATAAAAGATACTTGTGATATATTTGGATCTTTATCTGACCGATAGATAGGGCTGTTCATTTTTATCCAAAACCCAAAACCCGACCTGAATTCAAAGCCACCCGAACCCGAATTAGTGAATATCCGAAAAAACCGAACCCGAGAAACCCGAACCCGACCAACCCGAACTTTAAATGGTTCGGTTATCGGGTCACTTTTTCCCCTCCAAAAACCCGAACAACCCGACCCGAAAAACCCGAAACACGAAACCCGAATAAAAACATTTATTGTTTTTTTTTATAAAAGTGTTTTGGTTTTAAGTCTTTAATATATGGAACATTAAGTTTTGGGACTTTTAAGTACTATAATAGTATTTGTCAAATAATGTTTGAACTTTGAGGATATTTTTAAAGTAGCATTATGAATTTTAATTATATTTTGTGAAAAAAACATTCATTTTTCATTTTACATCTAAACCCGAAAACCGAATAACCCGACCCGAACTAACCCGAACCCGAATAACCCAAACCCGACTAACCCGAACTTTAAATGGGTCATTTATCGGGTTAATTTTTCCTAGACAAAAACCCGAACAATCCGACCCGAAAAGCCCGAAACCCGAAGAAAAAACCCGATGAACACCCCTACCCATAGATTCCTCTTAGGATTTCGTTCTAGCCTAATTTGGCCCAACTTACTAAGATAGTGATCGAGGGTGTCCCTGCATTAAAGAGCATCGTATATAAATTCCCGTCCTTATAATTTAGCTAAAAACATATTTGTCTATAAAGTTTTTTAATCAATTAAAAATCCCTACATCCTTAATTCCCCATATCTAGGTCTATCCTATTAGAAATGACTCTTTTATTTTTATTTTTATTTTTCTTGCACTCACAAATATATAGAGAAGTGAATATTGATTCTCTATATTAAAGGATCACTATTCACTCCCTATATTTATTGCATATATCAGGGAGTTGGGCGAAGTGTCAAAATTGATGAAAACCATAATTTAAAAAAAATTATAAAGATGAGGATATTGATGTGAATGCTCCAAGTACTTAACACACTCAATGGTTGGATGAGTAACCATGCATTCGGGTGTGTGCATGATTCGGTCCGGTTCAGTTTTTTTGAGTAAAACCAAAACCATAATCGAATGTTTGGTTTTCATTTTCGGAAACTGTTCGGTTTCGGTTTTTTCAGTTATTTCGGTTTTAGCAACGGTTCGGTTCAATATTTTCGGGTTTTTTTTTTCAGTTTTTGAAACTAAATACATAAGATTTAACCAATTAAAAGTATAGTTTAAGAATCTTTCTTAAATGTTTACATTTAAGTTAATATATTTAGTCTTTTAAATTAATATTATTCATATAAACCTAACCTTCTAACCTATTTTAATGTTTCTCAAAGTTTTTATTAAGACATTTTCTTTTATAATACTTTAAATTATTTACTTTTTATGTTTAATTTTGTTATTTCTTGTAAAAAATAGATAAATCATTTTAATGATAAATAAATATGTTAATGTTTCTATTATAAATATTTAACAATCAAGAATAAAATAAATAATTCTTAGTAGCATGGGTTAAACACTTAAACTTAAATGTAAATATATGTGGATTTTTTGGTTATTTCGTTTACGATTCAGTTATTTAGGTTTTCTACTCGCTCCTACCATGCATATGCAACATCAAAAAAATTAATTTACAACTCAACCCTTGTATTGCTAAATCTTCTTTTATAGATGATTACTTGTTATTATCTCATTTTTTTTATTTTTTCAACCATATATATAAAAAATATCATTTAGTTTGTATTAAATTTTATATATACACAGATATAACGAATCATAACATTTTTTATGAGATATTAGATTTAAATAACCCAGACTTTTACCATTTGGTTGATAATATTCTCAACTTACGAATTGTATCACACCACTCTTAACTCTCAACTTCTAACTTATTTTACTCTAGCTCTCATACTAACTTAATCTTAACCCAGTTAATTGATGTTAGATATCACATCACTAAAAAAATTGTCACATCAAATGCTACATCAAGTAACAAATGTCACATCGGTAAAAACCAAAACCTAACTGAGATAGGATTAAGTTAGTTTGAGAGTATTAAGGGAAAAAAGTTGAAAGTTGGGAATAACGTGATACAATTCGTAAGTTGAGAATGTTATAACCTAAATGAAGAAATTTGAAGTTACCTTAATCCAACATCTTTTTTTATTATAGATCTTTTTAGAAACACACAATTGAGATCGATTCATCTAAATTTAATAAAAAATATGAAAGAACCAAAATACAATTGAGATCCTAAATTTAATAAAAATATGAAAGAACCAAAATATTTAAATATGGGAAACGTGTTGTAGAGTAAAACTAAAAAAATATATATTATATATGGGAAATGTGTTGTAAAGTATTGTAATTACTAATTAATAAATGATTAGTGGGTGTTTTTTATTATTGAGTAATAATAATAATTAAAGATTTGATAATTATTGTGTTGTAGATTAGGGTGTTCATAGCAGTTTCTACAGGTTGGAATTGAGGTTATACTCTATATCCATTCCAAACCAAAGCCCACTAAAACAATATCGATTTCGTTGACGATTATATCAAATTAGATTCATTACATGCAATTTTAAATATATTGTTTAAACTCCGTAATGTTGCCTAAAACTTCAAATGTACACCAAAAGTTCATCCCATACATATATTACTTTTTTACATGGATCAATGATCATTGAGATAAGGTACGAGAGATCATTATAAAAGACTCAAAAGGATGATTATGACTTATGAGACGTTCAAACAATACATAATAAAATCAATAAACCATGATATGACAATAATATACATCTAAGGCAATAGAAAATCATCAGGTGTCGTTGCATCAAAGTTACACAACTCATCAAGATCGGTACCCATTTGGAAATCCATAATCAAGTCATGATTAACTCGCAACTCCACCGTTGTGTCATCACATTCTTGGGTAGTCGTTGGTGATTGATCTAGTGATGGTAGTGATGTGGGTATGAACCATTGATCACTAGTACCCTCTATGGAACCATTATTTATCCGAAAAGTGGTTGTTTCTGACTCTTCCTCCTTCCTTATGGTGGTGTTGGTTGGTGGCTCCACCACCTTATTCCTTCTAGTCTTGGTGGAGGATTGAGCTAACTGCCTAACAGTCACAACAGCCAGTGAATCATCTATGCCGATTAAGAGAGGGAAGTTCACCTTGGCTCGTGAACCTAGTAGTTTGAAAGCTGCTTTATCATAAGCGAATGCTGCTTCTTCTGGTGTATCATATGTTCCTAACCATATTCTCTTTCGTTTCTTCTCTGGGTCGGTTACCTCCGCTGCGAATCGGCCCCAAGGCCGCCGCCTCACCCCTCTATACCGCCTCCACTCCACTGGGCGGTGCCCGCCTTGCTCCGCTGACGGTTTTCTTATTTTGTTAGCATGATGTAATCCCATATTTGCTCAACTTTTGTTACTGTGGTAGTTTATTGGAGAAAGAATGGTAGAGAGATGAAGGAAGAAAATCAATAGAATCGTTACTTAGAGATATGACAAAGTGGAGCGTTGCTAACTGAAAACACCATCTAATGATAAAGTTTGAGATATGATAAAATACTTAACACGATTTAAGCCTCATGGCTACACCTAATAATTTTTTTATATGCTTTTAGTAGTAAAATATCAAGGGTGTGCATATTCACACACCTAAATGCCTATTTGCACACTCAAGTGGGCCCCGTATATATGCTTCATATAGCCCTGTATGCGGCATATATGGTCTGTTATATACGTTGCACTTTATGTGGCGTATAGGGTTCCTGTCTCCAACCCGGGGTTCAACCAAGTACATTGTCAAATCAGTCATATATATATGCAACATATAAGGCTTGTATGATGCTTATATATGAGGCGTCTATACGCTGCATACAGACCTGTTTGATGTGACTTTGATCCGATGTTGTCAGGTGCGTGATAAAGGTATATGCCACATATAGGTCTGTATGAGGCTTATAAATGTGAATTTTGTTTCTTCGGATAATGGCAGACGCTTCTTCGTGACCCACATTCACTTATTCGTATATTTCCGGCTTTTCAACTGTTGGAAAAGTGTTAAGCTAAAATGTCATCGGTTTGGGATGGGAACTATTTCTTTGGGCAGTATTCCAACGACTCATGGGAGGTTACTGAAATGAGGAGAATTCTAATGAGGAGGAGGTTGCGTCTGGCGTCCAAGTTGATCATAAGAAACCGTTACTAGACTTGAACGAGGTTCCACCTCTCTCTCTCTCTCTCTTTCTTGATGAACTAACACAACAAGGGTATACGGATTACGGATACGGTGATGAGCAACCGTATTATGAAAGTAACAATGCATCACATTCTTTTTACGTGCAACAAGATCATCTGGGTGGATACGGAGGATATTGTGGTGAGCAATCGTATTAGGAAAGTAACAATGCACTAAATTCTTTTTGTGTGCAACAAAACCATCTGGGTGGATACAGAGGATACGTCGGGGATATGATGGTGAGCCTCCGAAAACACCACCATCTAATGATGGGCAAGGGTCCGGTGAGCAATCCTCTAACCCGGGAAATCCGTATCAAACTAAGCAGGTATCACATTTATTTAGTTAATTAGTATATATAATATAAAAATAATAAATAAGATTAACAAATATAAAATGTAAGTTAAATGTATCGGTGTTTCACCTTTTCAACTCTCTTGATGCACTAAAGAAATGGGTACAAAAAGTAGCAAACGCGAATGGTTACGTTATTGTGACACGCAGATCGAAGAAAGATAGGGTATGGTTTAAATGTGACCATGGTGGTTAGCACCGTACTAAAGCAACGGTTAGAAAAGCCAGTAGCAAAAAAATCAGTTGCCCGTTTTCACTAATAGCGATGCGGGTCAGCAACTATGATATCTGGCAGTTACTAGTGGGAAACCTGGAACATAACCACGAAACTGCTTACGATCTGTCTGGCCACGTGTTTGTGCGGAGATTTTCTCCCAATGAATACAAGCTAATAGAGCAGTTGACCGTTCAAAACATGGAGCCACGCAACATTTTTCAAACCATGAGAAAGCAGTTCCCAAACAGCATCCATGTTCAGAAAGACGTACAAAATGTGCTGCAGAAGATAAGAGAATCACAGATGTCACACCCCGACCCGCAGCGGAATAAGAGTCGGAGCATAATTGGGTTATCACCAAAGCTCATGATGTTTACTAAAATGTTTCATATTTATTAAATTCAAATTACAACTTAAATATTCAAATCAAATCCATACAATTACAAGGAAATGAAACTAAGTAAAACAATCCCAAAGCTTAAACTGATTTATTCTTCTAGGCCTTCCTATGTGTTTCTTGCCTCAACTGGATCACCTGTATCATGTGTAAAACGGGGGATATTTTGGGTCAACAAAAGTTGGCGAGTGAACCTTGAGAAAACATTGTTATTAATTTCTTGTTGTATTTAATATTGAAAATTTGTGCAATAATCACATGTGAGCAAACATATATATATAACAAAACACAAACCACGTTGGATGAGTAAATGACGTGAATGATGATGTATATGAGATCAAGGCTCAATCAAACGGAGGCGATCGAGTGACATAAATGATGATGTATGTGAGATCAAGGCTCAATCAAACGGAGCCGATCGAATGAGGCACCTGATACTCAACCCGTATCCCACGGGGAGCTGATGGGCCTAATGAAATGCATACACTGAAAATGATAACTTCAATCTAAACATAATTCACACAACAATTGATACACATTTGATCACGGATACGATGGATGCACAAGTGTTTAAATATAATAAGGAATTAAACGACACATGATACACCCCAAAATGTGATTAAAACGGGGAATTGGTAGAGGTTCACTCACAGTGGGTGCGTTCTTTGATGACGTTGGATGCGCACGAATTTTAGGATTTGATCGACGAGGAATACTAACCTAAAATAATAACGAAATGATTCGGTAAATTAGTACTTTTAATTTATACTCTTAATGTGATTTTTAGATTTATTTTTGTGAGTTTAAGGAGATTTTCTAACTTTAAAATCTTATTTTTAAGTATTTTAAATGATTTTCTGATTAAATAAATTAATAAAAATAAATAGAAAAATTTTGACCGTTGACCGTTGACCGGTCGGATTGTGTTTAATTATGCGCTGGGTGAGGTTCGAACTCGGGACCTCTCGTTTACGTGCACGCAGCTCTACCAACTGAGCTACGTGTCTAACCCGAAATATTCTCTGTTTTAATTATATTTATATACTAATTAGTTTTAAACTTATTTGGTTTTATTTAAAAATGGTTTCTATTACCGAACCGGTTGCAGGGACCTGGAGTCGAACTCGGGTCCTTCGGTTCGAGTGCGCACAGCCCAACCAGTTGGGCTGTGTGTCATATCTGTTTAACTTATGGATTAAATTATACTTATTAACATTCGGTGACCTGATCCGATTCAGTTCTAAAAAATGTTGGTTTTAAATTCTGAAATTCGGTAACGTGTGCGATTCGAACCCGGGACGTGTGCATTGTTTGTGCACACAATCCACCGCTGGACTGTGTGTCTAACCCGTTCAAATATCCGTTTTTAATTATACTTATACACATATTCAACTTCGTCTTCTTCGTTTACAAAGACACAGAACAGTGATGTCCGACTGTTCTTGTTTAAATCGGTCATCGAACATATAATTGATTGGAATGAAATGGATAAAGAGGGTTACGGAGTAAAATGTACCGAACAGAATGTTTTTCTCAGATTTCCGGCAAGAGTCGTCGGCTCTGATTGGTGACTTCCGTCTGAGTGAATCAATTAACAGTTTTGATCAATGAGTTGTGCAATTAAGTTACTAAACAAGGGATATCAGGGGGTTTAGATGATTGTACCAATTCACAGTGAGACTTCGGAATTTCCAGTGATTTTCCGGTGAGTGCAGGAATTCCCGGCAACGTTGTCTGGGACAGATTCTGGTTGAACGATTTATGTTAATACTTGCCTAATAATGGATTGCAAACAAAAGTGTCGAGAATTTTACCGATTTGAAGTAAGTCTCGGTTTTCCGGTGAAAGTCCGGCGAATGTAGAATATCTCCGGCGACGTGCTAAAGCTTCGAGAGATTGTGCGATTTTGAGCGAAAAGGTTACCAGAGGTTTGGGTGGGTATTTATAGGGAAGAACAGGATGTATTGAGTCCGAATTTTGGTCTTGATTCGCGGTCAAAGTTTCTCCGGCGGTTACGACTGAAATTGTGGGTCAGACATCGGTTATAACCGATGTCATAGTCGGTTAACGTGTTTTGGTCAAAAGGAAATTGGCCAAAGTCGCGGATTGCCGGATTTTCCGGTCACTGCGAGTTCTGAGCGTGATGATTTCCGGTTTTGAATTCGAGTTTTAATTTAAGTATTATTTGTTTCAGTAATTTCACAAAGGAGTCATGTGGCGGAGCGGTGTGTTGTGTGTTTGAGTTTGTGGGTGACCCGGGTTCGAAACCCGCGTCCCCATTTTATTTTTTTCTCACAATTTACGATTATTTATAAAATATGGTTTTAAATTCTAATATAGTTATTAATTATGTATCGTTTAAAATTAATTTGAGCAATAAATATGCAACGAAAAATTATAACTGGATTTTCGATTAATAAATGAAGCGGATTTTGGAAACCTGTTTTTCGACGGATGTTACAACAGAGAGACGGGAAGAATCCCATGCAATCACTATTAACCATGCTGACGAAGAACTACTTCATTTATGAAACCCGGCAGGAACCCGAAACTGAAGTCTTAACAGAGCGTTTTTTGTTCATCCCCGCTCTAGTGATACGTGGCGTGCATTCCCGCACATATTGTTGATCGACGCAACATACAAAACAAAGATTTACAACATGCCATTTGTCCAGGCAGTGGGTTTGACGTCAACGAGCAAGTCATTTTCCATCGCGCATGCGGTTATTTATAAAGAGCGCAATGATAACTTTGTATGGATGCTTGAACAAATCAGGTCAATGTTGGATGACTGTATGGAGTCACGTGTGATTGTAACAAACAGAGATCTAGCCCTGATAAACGCGTGTGCTATTGTATTCCCGAACGCCTCTAGGTATCTCTGCAGGTTTCACATGTCACAGAATATTGCTAAACACTACAAAAAGCCTTCAATTAAAAAGACTGGGATAAATTTCTATTATACTGGGAGACATTATGTGAGTCACCTTTGGTACCCGTATACGAATATAACTTACGCAAATTGTATGAGCGACTTGTAGCTTGCAACTGAGAAAGTAAGTTTTTTTTACAACATATGACTCACACCTTCCATTATATCACACACATGTACAACAGACTCCCAGCAACCGGTGTTTTGCTGAGCTAAAATGTGACTCATCCGAAGTTGCCATAGGTAATACTCGTTATGAACCAGCATCGGAGGTTTAAACATAGACCCAATGTTGGAATCCAGTGTGTTTTGAGACATTTCTGAATTTTTTTAAACAGATTTTGTTTTAAAAACTTCAAACGTAATAAAACTTTGTTTTCCAATGAAAACAATCAAACTAATTAGCAGGGAGAGTTGATCTTTTAAATCAAATTGATAGTTAAATCAAATTTTGATTGACCAAGCTCTGATACCAATTGTTATGATCTGAGTTTAATTGATTGTAATTGTTTTCAAAGATGGTAAATGAAAGAAGGTAAAAACAGAGTGAATTGCAGCGGAAATAGAAAAACTTTGTATTACAGTCAATGGAAGATTGTTTTCACCATCATGCTTTCAAACTTATAGTTTTGCATGTGAATCACAAACCCCCCCCCCCTCGCCTTTTATAACTAAGTTTGATAGTACAGAAATGCAAAGAAGATGATTGGTGAATGATCTTTTAATAGATGGATAAAACAGTACAACGAAGGTAAGTATTTATAGTACAATGCAAACCTCTGAGCATCTTTGCTGATGTCAGAGGTGAAATCGACAGCATACAAAATAACTAACCCTAACCACTGATTAACCTATCATCTTCTAAATACAAACATTGATTAACACTAAAGCACTAATATCCTTAAACTCTATTGGCCTTCATCGGACCTTTGACTTTATTCTTCATCCGAGCTTTGCATTATCTGACCTTAGCTTCAACAGTACTTGTATAGCAGAACTTGGCTTCATCAGTGGGTATCATCAGAGTTTAGAAACTATGTTATTTAGGATCAATCATCTGATGAGGTTTTGACTTTGTATCATATGTTCCTTTTAAAGGGTTCAATTCCAACATATTTAGTATTTGGGTATATTTTATCTTTTGTTATGTATGTACAAACGTATGCTACTAATATCATATTCAGTCGTATTTATGTTGTTGGTTTACATGATGTTTGTTTGTATTACATAATATCTCATAATGTTCGAACTGGACGAACAAATTAACGTGTAATTTTTTAAGTGATATAATATTGAAACGGCATAATGTTCGAAGCGGACGTGATTTACGATAAGTTGTTGAAACACTATAATATTCGAAAATGATGTAATATTTTATACGATAAAATATTGAAACGGCATTAATGTTTGAATCGTACCAAACAAATTAACAGTGTAGTATCTTAAACAAAATAATATTGAAATGGCATAATGTTCGAACAAAACATGATTTACGATAAAATATTGAAACGGTATACTATTCGAACTATTCTGAACAAACTAATGGTGTAATATTTTAAACAATATAATATTGAAATGACATAATGTTTGAACCGGACCGAACAAATTAACAACGTAATATTTTTAACGATATAATATTGAAACGACATAATGTTCGAACCGAATGGGAGTTACGATAAAATATCGACACGGTATAATATTCGAGCTGTACCGAACATGTGTGCATGTGTAATATTTTAAACGATATAATATTAAAACGACATAATGTTTGGACCGGACGGGAGTTTAAAACACCAAAACCCAAAATTCACCAATCTAAAACACCAAGACCCCAAAACTCAACCATATTAATTCACTTAGGTTATATACGCCGCATACAGCCTTGTATGTGGTGTACATAAGGTGTCAAATCCTGTCCCCCAAGTATCATTAATCATTGATTTCGAGGTAACCCTATATGCCGCATACAGACCTGTATACGGGGTACATAAACCTAAAGTGTGTAGATAGTTGATTTGGGTGTGCCAATATTTTCACCCAATATCAAACGTGTCAGCATCTTGTACGAAGAAATATAACGCTACAAGCATCATAGTACGATGGCAGACTTCTACAAACTATAACCCCGGCGTCATATCAGATTTTCAAACATTTCTCAAAAACTTTTAAGGATTTTACATCTGCAAAGTTTCATAAAGCCCATTAAAAATATTAAAATTATAATATCTATATATATATATAGTACAAGGATCCGTTAGGAACAATCCTTTATTGCGAGAACCGCGAGAACCAGTGTGAACACAAACAGTAATAGCCTAAAAAACCCAAAAAAATACCAATTTTTTTTTGTTTTTTTAATATTTTTTTTAAAAAGTCGCTATATTTACTCAACAATAAAAAAAATTTCAAAAAAAAATTGAGTACCAACTATCCATGCACATATGCATGTTCGTCATTTTTTTGACAAATTCCGTAATACATTATAAACATTAGACAATTAAAAAAAAACTTAAAAGTAATCAACATATAAATTGATTTAACATTTGAAAACCCATCATTCTTAAATAGACTAGCCATCATAATCTTCATTTTCAACCGGTTTGACTGACATATATTTAATCTAAGATCAGAAGTGATAGTCTGAACATATACCATATCAAAATGGGTTGAAATTACCAAATAGTATATTGTATGGGGAATCCGATTAGGAACTTTATCATCCCAAACCTTGTTTCCATACATGAAACAAAGCCAAATGCAAGACCAAAATTTTAAACAAAAAGAACCTTAAAAACGATAAAAGAAGTCAAACTACAGAGAAATAGAAGACGAAACACATACCTTCTCTGATAACAACTTGATGCTTAATTTTATGTGTAAATTTTCACAGACCTAACTCGGACTGCACTTAAAGAAAATCATAAACAAATAAACAATTATGGTAAGAGATAGATTAGAAGAACACGTATTGTTTGATACAGTGAGAAATTCGAACAACCCTAGACAAAAAAAAATCATATTTGTTAATCAGATAACATAAAATCGAAAAAATCATATGCCAAATCAATAACTGACATTAATTGGGGCATTGACTAAGCTATATGCGGCTGGAAAAATCTAGGGTTTAAGAAGAGAGAAGAAACTGAGTTGTAGGGTTTACCCCGGATTTAGAGAAATTGGTGATAAAACTGAAAGCTATAATATTGAAGATTCGTGGACTTACATGATGGCATTGAAAAGGTTTTGCAAAAATAGTGAAGAAGGAGATAGAAAGATCAGTAATGGCGATGAACTTTATCAAAATAAAATTCTTCAGATATTAAGAGACCGTAACGTCTGAGAAAGAAGAAAGTGAATAGGGTTTAGTCAATTTTGGTTGATTCAATCCAGAAAGCAATCAATAACCTGAATCGCGAATGAAGAAACTGTTAAAGACGAATCACGAAAGAAGACTGGTTGAGAACAATAACCCGACGTGAAGGAGAAGATAGGTCTAGGGTTTGAAAGCACGATATGAAAAGGGTAAAGCGTGTTTTTTAGGTTTAACTATGGATCCATATTGGTGGGTCGGGTTATCCATTTTGGGCTTCACGAAGCAACGTATAAGAGCCGGATGATTTTGGAGCCAAAAACCAATTCTAGATAGCCTTATCAAATGACACATCAGCTTATCATGTTTATTATATATAATAGATAATAGATTTCATACGCCGTGCAAAGTATATATATTATTTCACACATAAAACATGTGTTTTTATAGAAGAGATATTGTTTTAAGAAAAAACCTAAACTAATGTAACATGTTATATGTACGGCCCACCATGTGTTCGACTTTACTATCTTCTAGGCTTTTTTACATGTCCATATAAGCCGACGGTGAGGAGCAACCATTAGCCGACCTAAGTAGGGTATACGAATTGCATCGCCTCCCATGAAACTTTTTCTATATACGTTAAAATCCCGATTTACTCTTATAAATTTTGATGTCGACTCTTATGAAATTTTGACTGATCCCAAAGAAAAACATAATTAGAATTTATACATTTATACATTTACAAGTATAAATTAATAATATAACCAATCTCAAATAAACACTAATTTATATACATAAAATAAAGTAAATCAATTGAGGGACACGTGTCATTCATTTGAGATATTTTTTTTTGGTTTTCCGCCTTTATCTTCTACTTAATTTTTAACTAAAACATTGATCTTCTACTAATGGATAATTATTATTAATTAAAATTAATTATTAGATCGTTATCTAAATAAAACATTAGTATCTATTTATATTTAGGTTTATATTAAAACATTTATCTTCTACTTAGTAATGGATAATTATTATTAATTAAAGTTAATTATTATAGCGTATCTAAATAAAACATTAATATATATTTATATTTAGGTTTATCTATATTTATATCTATCTATATCTATAAATCAAAATCTAATCTTCTAAATTGTAATATAGGATTTCAATTCTAAAAAAATATTTATAATTTTTTAACCTTTTTAACAATTAGTTAATACATAAATATCACTTATTTTTATCAATAATAAAAAAGTAATTAATAAATTATCCCAAATAATTAATTGATTAAAAAGGTTTAATTAGTTACAAATCATTCACATGTTTGTGTAGTACCCGGAAGTTAATTTACATATTTACATTATATTTACCCATAAATATTAACATATCAATATAACACAATGAGCAATGAATATATTTAATTGAAATATGTTGTTAATTGTAATACATTCTAATGGGTTTGTCATACATTACAGCTAAAAAAGTTAGATTTTTAATAATTAATCAAAGAAATTTACCCTTTTTAATAATTAACTAATTCACGATTTCAAATAATGTCAACCTGTTTAATACACAGGTTTGTCATACACATATAATAATTAATTTAAAAACTTTATAATTCATCTTTTTCTTTTTTTGATGATCAACTTTTTTAATATATGGGTTTCCAAAGAATGTTACGTATCACTAACTTAAAAATTAGTAACAACATAGTAATCTACTTATTTATTTATCAATCTCATAATAACTATAAAAACAAATTAACGAAATTGTATTTTTTAAACTATTTGTTTACGATAATAGTTATTTATTCAACTCGTGTGATACACGGGGTTCTAACCTAGTATGATTATATAGGTAAAGGATCATATACAAGACATAAAATTTGTACGAAGTGTACGCAAAGGAGGACAAGTGTACTTTCCTTGAACGGCAATTTAGTCATTTCTCATTTAAACAACTTTTCCCACTTGATTTTCAAACGGCTATAACTCTTTCATACGTTAATATTTTTTTAAAATCACACCGTATTAACGAGAATTTCATTATCTTTAATTCGTACACCCCATTGCTATAGTTTTCTTAAAAAATTCAGGATTTTTAATACCCGTTAGTTCATTACGTGATTTTGAATACCCAACACATGACTACGTGATTTTGAATACCTATTACGTTATTACACATTCAACATAAACCATTACGCGACTACACATTCAGTATAAATCCATTACGTGATTACACATTTAATATGATTTGTTATAACTGATGTTATTACAATTATGCTTATTACGTAATTATACATTCAATAATAAGAACTTGATTGTGTATACTTTTATTACGTGATTAAATCTCTAATATACGGTATTATGTGGTTATTATAGGTTTATTTGGCTATTGTTTTGTATATAATTTATTCTTAATACGTGATTGGACCGGAAATATTTGGTATTTCATATGAAATATTATGAATTACATGTTTGTGTTTATACGAATTACGTAACCACTTAGTGTAGTATCATATAAAATATTATAATGAAATCACGTAATCACAAAATCAGTATTCAAAATCACTTAGTCATGTAATAATACATAGTCAACTATTGTTACGTAACTACGTAAACATTTAGTGGGGTTTCACATAATAAATGAAATTATGTAATCACGTAGTCATGCTAGGTTTTCAAAATCACATAATGGGTATTCAAAATCATGTAATTGTTTTTACAAAAATTATAGCAATAGACTGCTCGAATTAAAAAGGATGAATTGCTTGTTAATATGGCGGTGTATTTAAAAAAAAAAGTATTAACGTATAAAAAAGTTATAGCGTTCGAAAATCAAAGGGGGAAGAGTATAAGTGGAAAATGACCAGAATACCCTTTTGCTATTTGTTTCTTCAATTGTTTAAATCCCATATTTACGAAAATGCCATTGGATTACTTTGAGACATTGATATTGAAAGATCAATGGCTCACATACTCACGTATACTTCGTATTGTCTTTTATAGGAGCCAGCCTCTAATTATATATATACATTTAATATAAATATTTAAGCCCACAAGATGTTAGGTCAAAATAACTATTTTACTACATCAGTTTCAATTTAACTTTTTTTTTCTCAGTGTGGTAACCTAATTGTCACAATCAAATCCCTGACATTATCGCTATCCAAAATCCAAAATGAGTGTTAATTAGAAGGGTATTTTATGTTAATTAGAATGGTATATTAGACTTATCACATGTATGGGATTTTGGACTTTTCACATGTAAGGGTATATTAGACATTTTACATGTAAGAACTCATTATATAATATACTCAAATTAATAAAGGGTCTAGTTATGTAATTTACTTAAACTTGTAATCTACCAACCCCCACCCTTAGCCTCACCATCCCCCTCCTACCATCAGCCACCCCCTACGGACACCACCACAAACTATATTCGTAATCTTCCACCGCCACCAGCAAAAAGGTTACCACCCACCATCACCATCGCTTATTCACTTCCCATTATCATCTACCCACACCAAAACCATCCAAACCAGTGCTGCCGACCACTTGAATATATCAAAAACCACATACCATTAGCATCTCATTCCAAAACCGATCCATTGGCAGCTCCATTCCAAATCGAAACCATCTTTAGGTCTTCAATGCTAACATAAACCAGAAGAGAAAAGGAATTAAAACAACGACTTCGATGCTAGATCATTGTGTTCACAACTTTCCTTTAATGGAAACTTTTGTAAAACAAGATTGTATAGGATCGAATGTTAGAGTTGTTTGACGATCAAACTTTGTTCTTGTGAGTAAGTTAGGATGCATGGAACAATTTAGCATGATCCAACTATGTGATTTATGTTATATATCCTAGGGTTTCCCAAAAGGAAACTATATTGAATTTTGCATAATGAAACTTGAATGCTAGACTTTGCATGAACTCATAGGAATATTACTACAAAATTTATAAGTTTGTTTTGGTCATAACTTGAACATTCAGATACCAATTAAGGTCATTTTAGAGCCTACGGTCATCCATTTTATGTGTAGATTATCCAAAAAAAAATTCATAACTTTTCATGAACCCTAAGTACGTTTTTTGTAAATTTTTAATGATGATGTGTAAAACTGAGTTTTCTAATTAGAAAATAAGGTCCATTACGAGGACTATAACTTGGTTAATTTTGAGATTAAAGATGTGAAATTTTTACGGTAGTTACCTTTAAGAGTTCTTAAAACATCCCTTTGGTCTTGCATCAACCGGAGGAACACAATTTTTTTATGAATTAAATGATCAATTGTTATTAAAAAAATGACATTCTTGACCTTTTAGCGATGTGGGATTTTTCACGAATTTTCTATAAATAATTACAGCTCAAGAAATCTACACAAGCTCAATTGGACTATGTCCATCTCATAAAAAAATTCATAATTTATCTCCATCATTTAGTATTTTAAATAAAATACACAAACTCACTTAAAAACTAAATTCAATTGTGATTGCTGGAAGATTTTGTTAACACTAGAATTACATCGAATTAGCTATGCAAGGTGACTCTAAGATGTGAAACTGAAATAAATGTCATTGTATGTGTTATGTGATGTGTGTGACTCTTATTTGAATGAACATGAGTTAACATAAATTTACTTAATTGGTCACCAACGAGTCGCCGGGTCAACTTGGTGTATGTGTGACTCTTATTTGAAAACTTGAACAATGGTATTGTTGAATACAAGGGTCTTATGACTAAACACCTGAAACACACACTAATAGAATATCATAATGTAATAGGTTACCATTAGCAGGTTGTGTGTTCTATTTTCCTTGGTTGGATTATCATACTCACCCTAAGGTGAGTTCAGTATTTCTTTACATACGTTTTCCTAATAGGAAACTAAAACGCTATGCTTTCCTGAGAGGAAACGCTTGAGCGACTTTTTAGATTATTGTAATTCATTTATATCACATGCTTACTAGACGTAACACATATCATGAAAGTCCTTACACGCCTGAACCGTTTATATAGGGCTTACCAGACGTAACCCCACTTGAGCTAGTTGGGCTTGCATGACTAAGAGTCAAACAGGTGTAACATTGACCTTACATTGCACCATCGTTTATGATAGACGTGGTGGAAGGCACAAACTCTTTCAGTCAGCTTCGGTTCAAAATGTTTAGTAATTAACACGTAACAGGCTAGCTACCTAAGATATAATTGGAATCTACTTTATCTTACAACCTTATTTATTTCAATATATTTTGTGAACTCACCAACTCCGTGTTAACACTTGTTAGCATACTTTCGCAGGTCGCTAAATAATGATGCAATTAGGGCAATTCATGGAGTCGCATCATTTTAAACATTTGAACTTATGTTTATACATTATTGCATGATGTTTTGATCGTGTTTGTTTTGCGCATTTGGTTTTTCTTCTCGGCTCTGGTTGGGCCCCAAGTGTTGAGTCGGCCCTAACCGCATATTAGCTTCAGCTACATTATTTACATATGTATACACACACATAAACAAACAAACAAACATGTATTTAAACTGAAGCTGCAAAACGAGTGGTTTGGATCGGGCAGGGTGTCAAGTCATAACAGGTCATGCTATAAATTGATTTGTTTTGTTCAGGTCAAAATGGGTTCGGGTTATAACGGTTTGGATCATAACGTATATGTGTCATGTTAAACAATTAAAGAATATGAAAATCTTACAAATGGGTGGAACATGAACGATGATACAAGTAGATTTTGCTATACATTTGATCCAATAATTCATTTCATCTTCATTCTTACTAACCACATTTTTTTCATAAAATCAAATTTAACACTGTAGTAGGGAGGGGGTTGTTGTATATAGGGACGATAGTACCCCCTTTGAATTGGTCACACCCCTTGCAAAAAGTTAGGACCCTTCGATTTATTTTGATTATGTAACTGCCATGCGAACCATGTGGTATGTTGATTTAATTGCCAAACATCATCGGTAAGGGACATGCTAGTTTGTATATGCTCACGTTGGTTCACAATTGAAAAGGTATATTACGTAGCGAACCAACGCTTCGATTCGAAATGTCTATAGAAACCCGGTCATGAACCCATCCAAGTTACAACGCCTATTCATTCTATATTATTTTTTCATAATGAAAAACAAACACCAAATATTTTCCAACTCTACCACTTTAATTTCAAGACATTAAAAACGATGTGTAGAATTCCAACAATTTCACCATTCAATTAATAAGTAAGTTAAGTCCAAAGAACTTCACCCATTGAGCAATTTCTTCATACTCTACTTTCAAATTATTGGAAGGTTCAAGTGGGTTGTGTGTCTACATAACAACTTCCAGGAATGTAGGTGTTTAAGTTTCCTTAAGCTTAAAACATCATATATGATGCTTACAACTTGCCAGTTAAGTATAATTCTGAATATGTATCTACATAAGAGCTTGGCTATACATGTTCATCATGGAAATTAACCAAATTCGGCTTGGAAGTGGATTTTTGTGTAAAGTTATATCATACTATGTGTTGTGTGGGGCTTTATCGTGGCTCTAAGAGGAAAAAGATGTTAGGCATGTAAACGCCACACAACACATAAAGGTTTTTACATTTCCCATATCCAAACCCTGTAACGGTGAACAAGTCGTTTCATTCCCCTCCCCCTTGCAACTATAGTTCAACCACCAAAAAACATCCCTCATCCATGCCCCATGCTAGTGAGTCTAGCCAAGCCCCCGGCCCACACCGCTGATATCACCCTTGTGTGGTAGTGTGCACTCCTAGCGCCTCCTGAGATGGCATGCTTGGCACCCCAAATATAGGCACGAAAAATATAGCCTAATAATCATAACTAATTAATGAAATAAGTCATAATTGAAATTGGCAGGAATGATAATGCATATTTAGGTCATAAAGATTTGCTTAGTAGATTGAATATTGATTTATGAGTTCATCACCTAAACTGGTGAAAAATGCTTTGGCATGTTTAATAATACTTCCTTAAATGTGTTCGGATTTTAAATGCACATGGGAAGTAGACAGAACTAATTTGGTGAATTTTTTAGTTAATCGACCGTTTTGGGTTGAAACTTAGTCAACAAAGCCCAAACTTACTTTTAGGCATCTGGATATAATCAAATACATGTGTGTAGTTGAATGTGATCAATTAGAGTCGAAATTGGCAATAGCATCAATGAAATTGATCTATAGGTGATGAGAAGTAAGAAATTAAACTCAAGGATATTGGATAATGTAGTTAGGGGTGTTTTGGGGGGCACACCTAATCTAACCAAGAGCAGGGTTGGCATAACGGGTCAACCCGATCTGTTAAGATACGAACACATAAATACGAACAGGACACGAAATCTTATCATGTCAGATTTTCGAAACACGAACCTGTTAATAAACAGGTTACACAACACGACCTACTAAGACACGAAAAAATTACCAACGTATCATATGACCTGTTTAAGACACGAACACGACTGAATTGGGCTAATGATGTGTGTTTGTGGGAGAGATTTAAAGATTAGAGTTTGGATTGTGGAAAAAAAAACCGCATGTTTTTAGATAATTCATCCCAGGTTCCACAACTGATGACCCCATGTCCACACCCACATATAATATATTTTTTTTTATTTTTAGTTATTAACATGTACTTAACGGGTCTTAACAGGTTAACGGGTTTTAACCTGTTTAGACATGAAACCTGTTAAGGTATTATCGTGTCGACCTGTTTTAGACACGAAACCTGTTAAGGTCAAACATGAAACATGATAACTTCGTGTAGATTCGTATCGTGTTATCATGTTCGTGTCAGAATTGCCAGCCCTCACCAAGAGAGCCCATTTAGCAGTTGATTTCACAAATCAAAAGATTCTTACAAGAGTCTATAGATACAATCACTATTCTTATTAGAATCTTACTAGCATTTAACATGCAATTACTCAACCCCTAATAATTTACCAAAGGCTCTTCATCGAATTTTGACACACCCCGAGCCTCAACTACAATCACTAAAGATTTTAAACAATGTATATTGTAACACAACATGCAATATTATTTCCACTATACGTTTCCTTTATATAGCAACGAGCTCAGGCTCCATTCTTTGCCCTATTGCATCCCACTTAATATTTCCATTTAATATTCTTTAGAATAACAATTTTATATACTCTAGTACTCAATTTGAGCCATGCTTTATATATTGATTCGTAACATCCAAAAAAAACACGACTAAACCTCTAAAGGACATTGAAACATGCTGTGCCCGACCAAAAAAAACGCGACTAAGCTAATTTGCTAATGGCGGATAAACAGAACAATGATAAGGTTTAATAAACCTCGTTATCCACTTAAAGAAGTATTTCGAACTTATTAAAAAAATAATTAAAAAAAACCTTGTTTGGGAGAGACAGTTTATTATTAAGACCTGAAAATATCAAATTAGTAATTACAAATTAACAGTGTAAGGACAGTTGGAACTGGATGAGCTTATTCCTGTAAGAAAACAACCAGTGAAAACAGTGAAGAATCCAATTTTCATAAGAAATTAGAATATATTAATGAAACAATAATAAACTTAACTTTAAAATAAAGAATGTCTACAACCGAAAGAGCACACGAAATCTCAAATGGAAAAGGCAAAAATTGGTGGGACTTTAGACTGGTGGGTGTGTGCGTTTTGGTGTAGGAGTTTTGGCCCTTTGACGCCAGGTACACCAAACACATTTTAACTAACTTTTCTAAAATTACAAAACACATTTTATCTTAAATTTGATTAATTTTGGTTCACTGATTAGTCCAGTGACGAAACTAGAAGAAAAATCCAGAGGTATCCTAGAATTTATATTTTTTTTACCGTGCATTCATACGATAAATGAAAAATAAAACACGATAATAAACAGGGTCGTCTTTGAGAAGCCATTGAAATTTGAGGCCTTGTACGACCAGAAACACCCCCCCCCCCCCCCCCCCCCACACACACACACCAATTATAACCTTATATGCAAAAAAATAAAGGTCATGACGTACAGCTTTTATAATAATAAAATTGTAGGAAATTTGAGTTTTAGCTTAAAAGGTAACAAGTAAAAATACAAGTGAAAGAATTACATAATAAAACTATAGAAATTTGAGGTATCAAGGCTTTTAATTATAAAATCTAGTTATAAAGAATATTTTTTTATATGCAATAGTCTACTTATATATAGATATAAAGAAATCATAATTCTAAATTCTCGAATTCAATAAAGTCTTAACATAGTAAAGTAATATGATAAAAAAAACTTAACAAAAAACATTATCATAAAGAAATAAATAGATTTTAGACTAAAAATAAACAAGGTTTTAATCAATACTCGTTAATTAGAATAATTGTAAATTTTGAAACAAGTTTTATAGTCATGCAATTTTGTTGTGTATAGTTATGACTTGATTAGACATGACACTACATACTCCATCATGAAAAATAAAAAGAAAAAAATAAATGATATTAATATGTTTTCTTTAAAACAATTATCCGCTTCATTTGCTTACTGGTTCTTCTTCTTCCCGTAAAAAAAAAACCCTTCTTCTACCCATAAACATTGCTCCCAGTGAGTTTCACCATTGTTTCTTTCTTCATCCACTTCAACATATGAACATGTAGGGGCATCCTAGTGTTCACTTAGGGTATCCCATACATAAAACAAACAAAGAAAAAAAATTACACTTCGGAGACAAAGTTGAGGGGTTGCCTGTGCAACCCCTGCCACAATGCTAAATCCGCCCCCGGATTAATCTTTTAGTCCAAATACACAAATACAATAGAATGTATTTTTGAATATATGTTCTTATGAATGTGATGAGTTTATTATCCATAAGTTTACTTTTTATTATTTATAAATAATCTACTTCATGGTATAGATTTATTAAACATAAATGTAATGATCAAGGGAAAAGGGTATGAATGAAAGAAAATGGTAAAAAGTTAGGTATTTTAACTTGACTATGTATATGTCATCTTAAAATTTGATAGCAATTTACTATTTTGTACATAGGAAATGATTTATATAGTAATAATATAATATAGATATTACCCTTGTAATAAAATAAAATTAATAAATATATGAAAAAGGTACTATTAGCTAAAACTTATTTGTTTTTCTTATTTTTTTATTATTCACGTGTTTTATAGTTTATAAACAAGAGAATGCAACTTAGATGTTGCTTAAATCTCATTTTTTTCCATTCTAAGTCATAACGTTCTGCGCAAAACTAACTATTATAACTCGTATTCCTAAAATAATTCTTTTAAAAAATACATTGTACTTCATAATCATTCAATTTCTATCCAACTTAATGACTTATTATGGACATGTAAATTCGTCAAAGTAGGTTGAAGTTTGGATGCTAATACTAAGACGTCCGTAATGGTTACCGTCTTCTAAGAGGCCTTTTCTGTTACATCAGCATTATAATGTCCTTTCAAAAAAATGTGTAATGGCTAATGTCCCTTAATACCTGTTACTTTCAATTGTTTTCTCCTAATTTGGCGTTATATTAAAAATTTCTCTCTCTCTCTCCCATGTCCTTATAACAGCCAGAGGGATGATGTTGAGGGCATTATCAAGCTCCTTTACGCCCCTATAATGCCCATTACGCATGACCTTAATAGATAAATCCAATTATTTGTGGCCAATTATGTATTGGGCCAGAAGCACATTAGCACACATAAAGGAAGCCCACTTCACAACCCATGACTCATATCTAATGTCTAAAGCCTAAAGGTGGTTGCTCCAACCCAAACAAAGTCCAAAGTTACCAATGCATCAACCAAACCCACTCCACAGCCCATTACTCGTATCAAAATTATGTTCACTTATGTTTACATTTCATCCATTTTCAAGGTTTAAATAAAAAAAATGTATTTAGTAAGTTATAACACTATTTTAGTCTGTTGAATAATACTCTTTAAACCATACTAAATTTAATAGAATTCTGTTGGTTACAATAAAACAGTGATTTTTGGATTTTTCACTCGTAATTACTTCAATTTTTTTTTATTCTTAACGTTATTAGTTAATAATGGTACACTCGTAATTACTTCATTTTTTTATTCTTAACGTTATTAGTTAATAATGGTACTCAAATTTAGAATTTGAAAGATATATAATTGTACGCAAATTTCTCCATGTGATCATTAATTATAACTTTTAATATTCGTGGATTGTTATTACATTTTATTTTTTGGAAAGGAAAAAAAATACTACGAGCCGAGATCTTGTTTGGCTTTCTAAGTTTGACCTCCACATGGGTTTTAACAACTTGATATAAGTTTAAACAAGGACATTAATAAGTCGAATCGACGTGTTTAAGAGCTTGAATTATGTTAATAGGGTTCGAAGCAAGCTCAAACCTAAAGTGAAACTTATTTAATAAAACAAGCATCAGCTCCATGCACAAACTTTATTAGAGTCACGATTCTAAACGAGATTATTTTAATCATCTGTATGAGTTAGTATGTTACTTAAGAAAGCAAGCCCTGAGTGAGTCACTCCAAGACTCAAAAGATTTTTGCTCTGCCGAAAGAGCAAGATCGCGTTCAACTCTCAACAACGTCTTGGGGAAGTGGAGAAGTGGACACAAGACAAGGTGTATGATGTACTCGTGTCCGAATCACTATATACCGTTGTGTGTGTTTCACTTTCTCCGATTCCATTTTCATTGCGCATAGACTTACTTATTTGCTAAATTGAACATGAAAAAATGTTAAATAACCAATTCACACCCACCATCAAAGATTGACCAAACATTTCCCTTCACATGCACATCAAATTGTTTCGTATAAATCACTCTGCTTTCAAAGATTATGCTCATGAAACAATGAGCAAGCTAGATCATATGAAAACTCATATTCTAAAACAAATTTGTATTCAAGTACGTGCAAAGTTTTAATTTTGTTGGATAGTATTTGGTAATATACTAATTCATATGGTTTGGTAGGTACATCCCGTTTGCGGTATGCACATATAATGTATATCTGTGTAGGACGCTCGGGGGCTAAAAGTGAAAGTACGCTAATTTTAACGTTATTTTACTAATTTCGTGAAAATAACGTTAAAAGAGGGAGATGGTTAATAATGCATCATGTGGTGGCGTTGATAGCCGAAAGACATGGGGTATATGCACTAATCGACCTTTGTCTCAATTGTTGAGTGTTATGTGTCTTATGTCCAAGGCTTATGCAAAACTACTATAGAGCCGAGGGTCTCACTAGAAGCAGCATCTCTATCCATATGGGGTAGAGTAAGGTTATCTACATCGTACCCTCCTCAAACCTATCTTAGCTTTGCTATTGGTGAAATTTACTGAGTATGATGATGAAAAGGTTTGGTGGGTGTTGAGTGGTGTAAGCTTTTGGAACACACATTTCCTTAATCGTTGAGACGCCTTCAAAAGATGCGTAGTAGGAACGCACGTGTTTAAGTACATCTCGAGTAGAGTCGATTTTTGAAAATACCCATAATTGTTTTAATGAAATAATCCATTTTTGTTTCATATGGTTTGGTGGGTGTTGAGAAGTGTAAGCTTCTTCAACACACTATCCCCTAGTTAGCAACTAACCGGTAAATTAATTGTTTTAATGAAATAATCCGTTTTTGTTTTTTTGAGCAAGAATGGGTCGGACACCTTGCCAAATGGATCACGTCCCTTCCGCTGGAAGAACATAATGTGGTGACCCGGTTCACTCTCCCAAGAGGAAACCCACATGTAGGAAAACCCCCTGACTCAACTCGGAACAATTTTTGTTCCAGATGAGACTCCAACCCATGACCTCTCATTTGGAAAGTCTGAGTCATGGGGCTACCACTCAACCAAAAGGCTCGATAGTGAACTAATCCATTATTAATGCCTTTTTTTTCAACTTGTCCATTAATTGATCTTTGTACTTGAAGGTGATATGTTCGAGTAATCATGTACCAATAACTGTGTCAAAATCTTGATTCTTCTGTCATAAATCATAATCTAACAACAATTATAATACTGAAATGAACTCATTTTGTGCTTATATATGTAGGTCATCCCTCAATCCCTAGGGGATCAAGCACATAATATGTTACACGTCATAAAACTAGATTTATATTGGACAAAAACCACTGCACATAAAACAATTAAATGCCTAGAAACCTACTTTTTAACAGTGAACCCTACAGCTTTCAATTGTGTTGTTCGGTCCACTTCATAGTTGAATGGTGATGGACATATACATTAATTTGTGTGTGGACAAGTGCTTGTATAGGCAGAAATGTGAGTATATAACCTTGCATGTGTCCATAAACCTCTTTGTATACATGTATGTACATACTTGCATGTGCGTGTATACAGGGGCGTACCTAGCTTGTTAATAGGGGTAGCCTCGCTACCCTTTGACGTTCAGGCAGTAGTGTTAATTTTGAAAAAGTTTGACCTTTTTTAGTTTTATTACCTTTTTTTAAACGTTGTCCCTATTAAGTTGTAATGGCAAACAAGGGACGGATTCGGCAACTTGTAAGTGCTAGTCAAACAAGTCAGGCACCCCAACAACAATTCAGTTCTTTTTTGAAATTTGTAAATAGTTAATGATATCATTTTAATTACAGTAACATATACTTTTATGCAACATCTTCAATTTAATCATATTTTTTTCAGTATTAATATGTTTCATGTATAGTAAAAACATGTCTAGTAAGTAGTAATTCTATTTTTTCAGTGCTTTCTTAACTACCATTATGGTTTTAAGCTAATTGTCTTTGATGTGAACACTACACAAACACGAACACGTATAGTGGTTCTCGATCGATTTCTCGTAGATGTTAACACATCCTCTTACGGCCTAAAACATTACGATACATTTATAAGCCAGGTTATTACACACCAATAATGTATCTAATAGTTATAAATATTATCATTATACTCACTAAATCTCACCAATAGCAAAGCTAAGGTAAGGTCTGAGAAGGGTAAAGATGTAAACAGCTCTACCTCTGTCCCGTAGGAATAGAGAGACTGCTTCCAATGAGACCCCCGACTCGATAGTAGTTTTGCATCAAGCCTTCAAGCCTTGGACATAAGACACATAACACTCGGTAATTAAGACAAAGGCCGATTAGTGCATGTACTCCATTGTCTTTCGGCTATCAACGCCACCACATGATGCATGATTAACGATCCCCCTCTTTTAACGTTATTTTCATGAAATTAGTAAAAAAACTTCTTTAAAATTAGTTCACTTTCACTTTAAAAATATGAAACTTCTCAAAAAGTGCCTAGGATGATCTAAACATCGTCTTAAGTGACTTTTACCCTGTGAACCTATTTGACTAATTTCATATGTGGCTATATTATTTATATCTATGATATATCGTTTTAAATCAAATGCAACCACAAGTTAACTTCTTGCCATAATTCCATATAAACTAATTACTTTGAAATTGTGATGTTACGTGTGAGCTAGTGTTTCCACAAGCATCACACAATTTGTAAATCAACTTTAGCAACGGCTTTAGATTCTTCTAACACATTTGATCAGTTTTGTCTTCTCGAAATCATAACATACCAGTAACAAAAAGTTATGTTCCAAACTTAAGCCAGAAGAATCACGACTCACGAGAGTGTAAAATGCTTGCATTCAAGGTTGTTTTAATTCAAACTCCCATGCATGATCGAGCATAAATGCCTTGGCAAAAGCAGCAAAAACCCTATGTTTTCAGAAGCTTTTGTTCCATCCATGCAAAAAAAGAGCATTCAATTCTTTATGAGATTCTAAAGTTTGATCTCTACAACTAAAAGTTATTCCTGTTTTCCTTATTCTTGTGTGCAACCTTTTTTGCTCTTTCTAGTTTCTATCTATGGCTTCATAACTTCATTTGGATACCATTCTTTTGAACTATTTTTCTTTATAAGTAGTGGGTAAAACCCACACGGGGCGTGATGTTAAAATTTATAAGGCTCGACATTGATGATTTGTATAATAGTATTCTCCATGGTTGCTAAAGTCGTTAGGCGCTCCCTAGTCAATCGACCGAAGAGTACTCGGACATGTTAAATTATAAAGAAATTACTTTTTGGAGATTAAATATATGTCAAATAACATAAATTTACTAATATTTATAACAAAATACGTGAAAATGATATTTATTCTGTAATATCTTTAAAATGATAGGCATAGAAATTATGTTTTATTATTATTTAAGCCAAACTAGGCCCAGGTTGACCTGCTAGATCCAATTATAGCCGAGGTTGACCGTGTTTGACTGACTCCGAGTAATTATGCGGAGTCGAAGAAAGTCGTCTCGGCAGACTACGTTGTAGTGACTACTCGGGGAATACTCTGCCTTGTAAACCTTGTTTTACAACCATGGTATTCTCTCTACATGGCGAAACATTGATAAAATTAATCACATCGTAACAGCAAGGCCGGAATTTTATAAAACACTATTCTAAAGGTTATAAAAAGAAAAAAAAAACTTAAAGCAGCTTTGACTACTTACACTATATTTAATTCTATCAAATATCGTATTTCAAAAGCTAAATGTTACGTGTCTTACCTTGGTCCAACCCCACTTCTCCATACACCCACGTTTGCAATTCAACCATGCATGTTATTTGATATTATTGTAGTTTGTTTATCTTAGGTTAGTGGGTGGTTGTTTACATCATGACCAAGATCTTTATGTTTTTTTTCTGTTTGTAAGCCTTTATAAATGGCTTGAGTTTTAGGAGCAAAGGATATCAATGAAAAATTAGAGATTATCTCAAAGTCTATATCTTGCTAATTTTTTTAGCTTGATCCATTCAACGGATTATTTATTAACGGATTAGTTCATATCACTAAAAGAAAAGAAGAAGAAAGAAAAAAGCATAAGTGAAAAAAAGGCAGAAATAAAGGTTTGAGAGATTCAAATTGTAACTTTCATAAGTCGTGGTTAAACACTTGTATCTAAAGAAGATTTAAAAAAATATACTGATGGCACACTATGTACCGCACCCACCGATGTAGACAATAGTAATTTCATCTATCATTTATAAGTTTATCTATCATATAGGATCAAACACAAATAATTTTTAAATTTTGCATATTTTAGAAGATGTTCATAGCTACATGAAATCTACATTCAAGATCAAAGGTTCCGGTGCTAAAGTTCTGCAGGGTTCAATACCAAAATTAGTTTTGAAATTGCTAGGTTTGATCTTCAGAAGTCAAACATATCCACTAGCACTACAAGAATATGAACCATTAGCGGTGACATGTTATAAGTGAAAAAAAGGCAGAAATAAAGGTTTGAGAGATTCAAATTGTAACTTTCATAAGTCGTGGTTAAACACTTGTATCTAAAGAAGATTTAAAAAAAAATATACTGATGGCACACTATGTACCGCACCCACCGATGTAGACAATAGTAATTTCATCTATCATTTATAAGTTTATCTATCATATAGGATCAAACACAAATAATTTTTAAATTTTGCATAATTTAGAAGATGTTCATAGCTACATGAAATCTACATTCAAGATCAAAGGTTCCGGTGCTAAAGTTCTGCAGGGTTCAATACCAAAATTAGTTTTGAAATTGCTAGGTTTGATCTTCAGAAGTCAAACATATCCACTAGCACTACAAGAATATGAACCATTAGCGGTGACATGTTATCAGTGAAAAAAAGGCAGAAATAAAGGTTTGAGAGATTCAAATTGTAACTTTCATAAGTCGTGGTTAAACACTTGTATCTAAAGAAGATTTAAAAAAATATACTGATGGCACACTATGTACCGCACCCACCGATGTAGACAATAGTAATTTCATATATCATTTATCAGTTTATCTATCATATAGGATCAAACACAAATAATTTTTAAATTTTGCATAATTTAGAAGATGTTCATAGCTACATGAAATCTACATTCAAGATCAAAGGTTCCGGTGCTAAAGTTCTGCAGGGTTCAATACCAAAATTAGTTTTGAAATTGCTAGGTTTGATCTTCAGAAGTCAAACATATCCACTAGCACTACAAGAATATGAACCATTAGCGGTGACATGTTATAAGTGAAAAAAAAGGCAGAAATAATGGTTTGAGAGATTCAAATTGTAACTTTCATAAGTCGTGGTTAAACACTTGTATCTAAAGAAGATTTAAAAAAAAATATACTGATGGCACACTATGTACCGCACCCACCGATGTAGACAATAGTAATTTCATCTATCATTTATAAGTTTATCTATCATATAGGATCAAACACAAATAATTTTTAAATTTTGCATAATTTAGAAGATGTTCATAGCTACATGAAATTTACATTCAAGATCAGAGGTTCCGGTGCTAAAGTTCTGCAGGGTTCAATACCAAAATTAGTTTTGAAATTGCTAGGTTTGATCTTCAGAAGTCAAACATATCCACTAGCACTACAAGAATATGAACCATTAGCGGTGACATGTTATATGTCACCTCTAAAGCCTCACGATCCGAACACATGGTCTCCTTTTTATCTGACCGTCCATCTCCTTTTTGATCCAATGGCTGGAGTTGTATTGTACTTTACAAGCAATAGCAGCGACAAATATCAACCTTTGGGAGCGCCGTTGTCGCCGCTAAAACCCTAAAATAATTGCAACTGCTATAACTTACGATTTCTTCCCTCTTTCTCATTTCCCCTCAATTCCCTTCACTAACAAGTTGTTGAAATTACTCTCCCACCACCGTCACGCCACCATCTACCTCTCAAACATCAATTTAAGGTTAGTTTTCTCTTTAATTTTGTTTAAGAAGAGGGTTTGTGTGGTTGTTTAATTTTAGGCTAATTAGTTTAGGATTTGTGTTGTTTTGAAAAAAAAAATGAATTTATGATGTGAATCTTGATATTTAGGGAAAAAAATTGTGATTTTGTGAAAAATTGGTTAATGTTGATATTATTGTTGGAATATGATTTGTGTTGTTGTTTTTTTGAACGGTGACTTTCTTTTTGTAACAATTCGGAAATTCGTTGTTATCTTTCTCTTTGTTTTATCGATGTACTCCTTTTTGTAATCCCGAGATTCGGTTAATAATAAAGTTTATGTTAATTATTATGGTGTTGTACGTTATTATCACATCTAATCGCTTAATAAATCGCATCGCTAATCTCATCGCATCGCAAATCGAAGTTATTTATGTGTTTTATATTATTTAGTGTTATGTGTGTTTGTGGTTATGTTTACGCTCGCTATCACATCGCTCTCGCACTCTCGAATCGCTAAATCGCACTATTATATCAACTATAACGCTTAACGCTTTAATTTAAACGCTTAATATAACTATCTAATGTGAACTGAATAACCAAACGAACACCTAACGCGAAATCGGCAAACAAAACTTGGTCATCAGGCCAAGTTCGGCCGAACTTGACTACCACAAGTTCGCCCGAACTTGCCTGAGACACAAGGATCCTTTGTTTTCCCTCAAGTTCGCTCAAACTTGTACGTACATGTACAAGTTCGGCCGAACTTAACCATCCATCCTTGAAAATCTAGCAAGTTCGCCCGAACTTGCATGAATCTCATGCAAGTTCGACCGAACTTGGTCTCCATCAGCTCTCATTTTGCCTTCTCCTATAAATACCAAACTCTGTTCACTCATTTGAACTTGCTGCAAGTTCGCCCAGAGCTCTCAAAACCCGAAACCTTCGCGTTCTAAGTAAGAAAATCAACCTGATTTCAACTGCAACAACGTTTATCAACGATCTACAAAGGTTTACAACGATTTTGGCACAAGGCATAGCCTTCGTTTTCATCAAAACTCATTCTTTTACGAAAACATTCATCTTTTTCTTCAAAAACTTCTATTTTAAGCTTTGATCTACACAATACGAGTTCGTTTGGCGATAGTAGAGACTTCCCAAACACGAGATCGGCGAGATCTCGGCTTGTAAGTGATAGATTTGAGAAAAACCTTTGAAAACCATTGATTTCTACACAAGATACAGACTTTTGATGATGTTTTGTTCATTTACTAGTATGAAACGAAGCATCTATCATTCAAGATCCCAGATCTGGAAGCACAAGGACGTTTATGTTGGTTTACACAAGCCGGACTACTCCGAACGAACCCCGAGTTCGCCCGGGTTAGCCCATGCTTTTGTAAAACGGCTAAAACAGCTTTAAAAGACCTCTCCGACCTAAGTTTGCTCTGTAGCACAGGGTTGGAGTGATGAACACTCGATTTTCCTCCGCAAACGACGCAAAAACGCAAGATTTTGGACCCGAAAACATCAAGTTCGCTCGAGAATCACCAGCTCACCAGGTCAGGTTCGACCGAACTTGTACCCATTTGGGTCAAGTTCGACCGAACTTGAGTGTTTCTTCACCAAGTTTCTTGCAAGTTCGCCGGAACTTGCCTGGTTTCTTAGGAAACCATACAAGTTCGACCGAACTTGCCAAATCAGTAAGGTTTTCCTACAAGTTCGCCCGAACATGACCAGTTTCTTAGGAAACTCATCAAGTTCGACCGAACTTGGCTATAAACCCACCCAAATCATACAAGTTCGCTCGAACTTGTGTGTTCACACACAAGTTCGCCCGAACTTGGCTACTGCCCTAGACAAACTTCACCGTTTCGGCATTTCGGAAGACTGATGTACTTCTGTTCGTCTACAGGCTGAACCGGCATTCTCCGCAACTCTCCTCAGAATATCTAAGCTAACTAAACACACCCACAGTGAGTATACTTGACCCATTTTCGCTTTTTTGCGGGTGTTCCTAATCAAAATCACTTTACAAATCAAACTGTTTAACACACGCGAATAATCTGATTGTGTATGCCCAATACGTGATACTAGAAACATATAACTAGGACTTATTTTCGTTAACTTGCCTCCTTAGCTAGTATGGTACTATAGTGTGGCTTACACCCGACGGGGTCTAGTTAGGATGGACGCGCAAGCCTTCTCACGGTAGTTAGCATGAGAAATGAGCCTATGTTATGTTAAGTGTTTTGGTGCATCATGATATGTAATTAGATTGTTTCGAAACGCTTTCTCGACTATGCTAGTACTATTCAAACTCGTATGCTCACCTTTACTTAATTGTATTGACTTGTATTTTAACGTACGTAACAGGATGAGGATTTGTAGCTTGGATGCTTGGATATGGCTTGCGTAGTTTAGTTTTGTTTTATTTTGTTTAGTTCCAAGTGTAATAAATCTAAGGGAGATCAGATCAGATTTTACTGTTTAAGGGGTTTTGTTAATGTAACGATTGTTTAAGGATATTATGAGTTTAATAGTATGGGATGTTAAATGTTGATTTACTATCTTTAAATAATTGTTATGGAATCTCTTGAGACAATCTGGTTCGCCGTGCCACTACCCCGATGATTCCGCCATCGGTTGGGGTGTGACAGATTGGTATCAGAGCACTATAACTTTAGGATAATAGGTAGAATTGCCATGCTTCGACCTAGTAGCATGTTTAAGTACCCGATTGACCTATCTTCGACTTAAATGTTAAACTGCTTGCCATAAATGCTTAAATGTGCCTTTCCTAAGGCTAACACAATAATACACGCTTGGAAACGCTCGCATCACACCAAACGAGTGATCAAGTCGAGAATAGGTGTGAAAACCGGGAACTCTCGACGAAATCATTCACTCCGCGCATTCTCTCGCACGAGATACCTTCGTTGAGTTAGGAGTGACATCCAAACCTCGACGAAAATCTCCATTTCTAACTAGGAATGATGTTGCTAAATTAGGGGTGAAACCCGCATCTTAGTAACTAATTCCGCAAATTCGATTTTCAATCTCACCAAAGTCACGGGTATGCCGATGGTTTGGAACGCGTATTAACTGGAAGGGTAAGCGTCGTTAGCCGCTTGCTGTGAGAACGTTCATCTATTAGGCCAAAGCGTGGGTCCAAATGCAAAGGGTAGTCGAATCACTTTGGCGTGTCAAATGTCTCAAAACCCCGGACACTCCCAATTGATTTAAGCCTATATCGTCGATTTACTCATCATCGAGTTTATTAATATTTATGTGTTTAAAATTTTGAGAATTTTCGCTTTATTCGATTTCTTGCTTTGATGATTTATCATATCATCGATTTCTCGAATTATCGCATTTACGCTCCATCGAATGTATGCACAACTCGCACAGCTCTCGAAAACTAAACGCTAATTAATACACAAACCAAACTAATCGCTTAACTCACTTACGCCTATGAGGACGTGTGCCTCATACGCGGTATTATCTCGCTTATATCTCGCATCTCGTATCGCGCTACGCATTGTTACTATTAGAAGGTGAATACGTGCAAATATGTGCTTATGTGCTTACGTGTTTACGTGCCTACGTGTTTATGTGATTTGTGCCTCGTATGAATAATAATAATAATAAATATTTAAACATAACTCTATTATAATCGAATCTCATCTAATCTAAATCCTTCGTGTAGATGTCTTCAATGGGATCGCACACCCGTAGAAATCTCCAGCGCAGCAACGCCGACAAGTGCATCGCTACAATGGTAGCCAAGGAGATAGCTAAAGTCATCCCGCAAATTGTCTCAGAAATCCATGCTATAAGCAGCAACTCGTCTGTGGACTCCAAGGGAGATGCCCCGAAACCCCACTTCAGCTTTAAGCAGTCAAAGCATGTGGACCGCTTACTTTCTCAGGCACCAAAGGACCGAGTGCCATGTTCCACTGGTTCGACTCTATCGAGGTCACATTCCGCCAGAGTGGATGTCCCGAGGCTCTGCGCACTGTCAACGCTACCGGCTTGTTTCAATCAAGGGCTCTCGACTAGTGGATAACCGAGCGCAACAGGCGTGGGAACGATGAAGCTTACGGACTCACATGGGAGGAACTTAAGGAATTTATGATCAAGGAATTATGTCCTCCCTACGAGATCTAGAAACTGGAGAACGAATTCTGGAATATAAAGTAAGATGGTCGCGATAACGCTTGTCTCACTGCTCGCTTCAAACAGTTGAGCATCATCTGTCTCGGTCAAGTGGATACGACCGAGAAAGCAATCAAGAAATACCTCAATGCTCTCCCTGATTGCGTCGCTGACTTTGTTCAAGCAGAATGCCCTGCTACTATCAAGGAGATCTACCAGCTAGCCGCCGAGATTAATGACAAACGAGTTCAGTCCGGTTACTTTAAAAGCGGCAAGGTCGCAAATCAGGCAGTCACCGAATCAGCAGCTCCTACTACCGAACAGCCCCGAGAACCAAAGAACAGTCACCGTGGTCGCAAAAGGGAAAATCCGAGCAAGAACTTTGCTCTTACTGTTCCAGCGAACCCACAGCCACTCCAGTCAGCAGCACCAAACGCACCGCCAGCAAAGCGTGCGTACACTGGCCCGCATCCTATGTGCCCTAAGTGCACATATCATCATGCCATTGGTGGCAATTGTCGTTTTTGCACGAACTGCAACATCTACGGCCACTTTACAGTTAGCTGTCGTAGTGGTACTCGTCAGCCAGCTCCTCAGGCTCCAACAGCTCCAGCTTTACCTGCTCCTCCTCAAGCCAACCAGCAGCAAGCTCCAAAGGCACGGGTGTGCTTCGTGTGTGGTGATCCGAACCATTTTGCTAATGTTTGCCCAAACCGCACCGTGAAACAAGAGCTGCAGTAGCAGCAGCCACCACCATAGCCTCAGCAGCAACAACAAGCTGCGCGTGGAAGAGCCCTCCAATCTCAATCACCACCAAGCCCAGAATGACAACAATGTTGTCAATGGTACGTTTCTCGTTAATGGTATTTATGCTTCATGCTTATTTGATACTGGTGCCGATAATTGTTTTGTATCGTCAGAATTCGAAGAGGTTCTAAAATGTAAGCGCGCTAAACTTCCAAAGACTTTCAATGTGGAAGTCGCCACTGGAAGAACCGTTACCGTTAACTCCGTCCTACGTGGTTGTAATCTCGATCTCAACAACCATGTCTTCTCGATCAATCTCATACCTATGCAGTTAGGTAGCTTCGATATCATAGTAGGCATGGATTTTCTTCGTGAGAATCATGCTGAAGTTGTATGTTTCGATAAAATGATTCGCTTCCTCCTTCCGAGTGGTGATCAACTTCATGTTTATGGTGAAAGGCCCTAAAAAAAGTTGATGCTTTTGTCATGTACTCGAGCGCACAAATGCTTGAAAAAGCGATGTGTTGCTTTCCTCGCCCATATCGTGAACCCAGAGAAAGAAAAGAAGACTTATAAAGATGTTCCTGTTGTTTTTGAATTTCCCAGAGTCTTTCCCGACGATTTATCAGGTTTACCCCCTACTCGAGATGTTGAATTCCGTAACGATTTGATTCAGGTGCTACTCCAGTTGCTAAAGCTCCTTATCGCCTCGCACCATCCGAAATGCGCGAGCTATCAAGCCAATTCAAGAGCTTCTTGATAAAGGTTTCATTTGCCCGAGCACCTGTCATGGGGTGCTCCTGTCCTTTTTGTGAAAAAGAAGGATGGATCGTTCCGTATGTGCATCGATTATCGTGAACTTAACAAACTCACGATAAAGAACCGCTATCCTCTTCCCCGTATCAACGACTTATTCGATCAGCTTCAAGGTGCTACTTGTTTTTCCAAGATCGATCTTTGTTCCGGTTATCATCAGTTACGGGTGTTGGAAGAAGACATTCCTAAAACCGCCTTTCGTACTTGCTATGGCCATTTCGAATTCGTGGTCATGCCTTTGGTCTTATCACTGCACCCGCGATTTTCATGGATTTGATGAACCGTGTGTGTAAAGCTTTCTTAGATCGTTTCGTCATTGTTTTCATCGATGATATCCTTATCTATTCGAAGTCGAGAGACGAACACGCGCGTTATCTCCGTCTAGTCCTCGAACTTCTTCAAGAAAATCGCCTTTATGCTAAGTTCTCTAAGTGTGAATTCTGGCTCGAAGAAGTCCAATTTATCAGCCACGTCGTTAATAGTCAAGGAATTCACGTCGACCCTGCAAAGATCGAAACCGTCAAGAGTTGGATTACACCAAAGAATGCTTCCGAAATCCGTTCATTCCTTGGATTGGCGGGTTATTACCGTCGATTCATTGCCGACTTCTCGAAAATCGCCGTTCCGCTTACCGCTTTAACTCATAAAGACAAACCTTTGTTTGGGATTCCAAACAAGAGGAAGCTTTCCAAACTCTCAAGCGTATGCTATGCAACGCTCCCGTCCTCGCTTTACCCGACGGAAACGACGATTTCGTTGTTTACTGCGATGCCTCAAACCTTGGTCTTGGTTGTGTGCTCAAGCAACGAGACAAGGTTATCGTGTATGCATCTCGACAACTAAAGATCCACGAGAAGAACTACACAACCCACGATCTCAAACTCGGTGCAGTTGTTTTTGCATTGAAGATATGGCGACACTACCTTTACAGTACAAAGTGTACGGTCTTCACCGACCATAAGAGCTTACAACATATCTTTAATCAAAAAGAACTAAACATGCGACAACGTCGATGGGTTGAACTTCTCAACGACTACGATTGTGAGATACGCTACCATCCCGGCAAAGCAAACGTCGTCGTCGATGCTCTAAGTCGACGAAGCTATGTATATGGTATTCGTGACTCTCAAACTTGTGCTAAACTTGAAACCCTCATCAGTGCCGCTCAATTCGCCTGCTTTAACGAGAATACCCTACAAGACGAAATGAAATGTGGTGCCGAAACTCAGATTGTATCTAAATCTGATGGTATTTATTACTATCTCGATCGTATTTGGATTCCTACTCGTGATAATCTTCGTGAATTACTAATGATCGAAGCTCATAAATCTCGATATTCCATTCACCCTGGTGCCGACAAGATGTACCAGGACCTTCGTCCTAAGTACTGCTGGCCGGGCATGAAAAAGGATATCGCCTTGTACGTCTCAAAGTCCTTAACTTATTCGAAGGTTAAAGCCGAACATCAAAGGCCCTCTGGTTTACTCGAACAACCCGAGATCCCGATGTGGAAGTGGGAGAGTATAGCTACGGACTTCATTACCAAACTTCCCCGCACTTCATCCGGTCATGATAGCATTTGGGTTATCGTTGATCGTCTCACTAAATCCAGGCACTTTATTGCTATACGAGAAGACTTTAAGGTCGAACGGTTAGCCCGAATCTATACTGACGAACTTATATGTCAACATGGTACGCCTCGTGACATCATCTCTGACCGGGACGGTTGTTTTACCTCGCATCTCTGGGAGACTTTTCAATCCGCTCTCGGTACTACTCTCAATCTCAGTACCGCTTTTCACCCTCAGACCGACGGTCAGACTGGGCGCACGATTCGCACCCTCGAAGACATGCTTCGTGCGTGCGTCATAGATTTCGGTGGTAACTGGGATATGATTTACCTTTAATTGAATTCTCGTACAATAATAGTTATCATACCATCATTCAAATGGCTCCTTTTGAGGCACTGTATGGAAGAAAATGTCGATCGCCTATTGCATGGCACGAGATCGGAGAAGCACAAATCAACGGTCCCGAGCTAATTCAAGAAACGACAGACAAGATCCTCCAAATCAGAGACAATCTCTTGAAAGCTCGGAGTCGTCAAAAGAGTTGTGCCGATAAACGCCGCAAGCCCCTACAGTTCGAAGTGGGAGATCACGTTCTCCTAAAGGTTGCACCTTGGAAGGGAGTGGTCCGCTTCGGCAAGAAAGGAAAGCTAGCACCACGATACGTTGGTCCCTTTAAGATTCTGGAAAGAATCGGTAAAGTAGCATATCGTCTTGAATTACCGGAGGAACTCAATAATGTACATCCGACTTTCCACGTGTCTATCCTCAAGAAGTGCTTAGCCGAAGAAAATCTGCATGTCCCTCTCGAAGATCTGCAAATCAACGAAACTCTCCATTTCGTGGAAAAGCCTGTGGAAATCATGGACCGAGAGACTAAGAAACTACGACGCTCTCGCATCCCTATCGTGAATGTCCGATGGGAGGGCAAACGCGGCGCCGAGTTTACTTGGGAATTGGAAAGTGATATGAAGGCCAAGTACCCGCATCTACTTGTTACAGCTACCGCCTAATTTCGTGATGAAATTCCCTAAAGTAGGGGAGACTGTAACAACTCGGAAATTCATTGTTATCTTTCTCTTTGTTTTATCGCTGTACTCCTTTTTGTAATCTCGAGATTCGGTTAATAATAAAGTTTATGTTAATTAATTATGGTGTTGTACGTTATTATCACATCAAATCGCTTAATAAATCGCATCGCTAATCTCATCGCATCGCAAATCGCAGTTATTTATGTGTTATGTGTGTTTGTGGTTATGTTTACGCTCGCTATCACATCGCTCTCGCACTCTCGAATCGCTAAATCGCACTATTATATCAACTATAACGCTTAACGCTTTAATTTAAATGTTTAATATAACTATCTAACGTGACCCGAATAACCAAACGAACACCTAACACGAAATCGGCAAACGAAACTTGGTCATCAGGCCAAGTTCGGCCGAACTGACTACCACAAGTTCGCCCGAACTTGCCTGAGACACAAGGATCCTTTGTTTTCCCTCAAGTTCGCTCGAACTTATACATACATGTACAAGTTCGGCCGAACTTAACCATCCATCCTTGAAAATCTAGCAAGTTCGACCGAACTTGCATGAATCTCATGCAAGTTCGACCGAACTTGGTCTCCATCAGCTCTCATTTTTCCTTCTCCTATAAATACCAAGCTCTGTTCACTCATTTGAACTTGCTGCAAGTTCGCCCAGAGCTCTCAAAACCCGAAACCTTCGTGTTCTAAGTAAGAATCAACCCGATTTCAACTGCAACAACGTTTATCAACGATCTACAAAGGTTTACAACGATTTTGGCACAAGGCCTAGCCTTCGTTTTCATCAAAACTCATTCTTTTACGAAAACCTACATCTTTTTCTTCAAAAACTTCTATTTTAAGCTTAGATCTACACAATACGAGTTCGTTTGGCGATAGTAGAGACTTCCCAAACACGAGATCTGCAAGATCTCGGCTTGTAAGTGATAGATCTGAGAAAAACCTTTGAAAACCATTGATTTCTACACAAGATACGGACTTTTGATGATGTTTTGTTCATTTACTAGTATGAAACGAAGCATCTATCATTCACGGTCCCAGATCTAGAAGCACAAGGATGTTTATGTTGGTTTACACAATCCGGACTACTCCAAACGAACCCGAGTTCGCCCGGATTAGCCCACGCTTTTGTAAAACGGCTAAAACAGCTCTAAAAGACCTCTCCGACCTAAGTTTGCTCAGTAGCACAGGGTTGGAGGGATGAACACTCGATTTTCCTCAGCAAACGACGCGAAAACGCAAGATTTTGGACCAAAAACCTCAAGTTCGCTCGAGAATCACCAGCTCACCAGGTCAGGTCTGACCGAACTTGTACCCATTTTTGGTCAAGTTTTCTTCACCAAGTTTCTTGCAAATTCGCCCGAACTTGCCAAATCAGTAAGGTTTTCCTACAAGTTCGGCCGAACATGACAAGTTTCTTAGGAAACTCATCAAGTTCGACCGAACTTGGCTATAAACCCACCCAAATCATACAAGTTCGCTTGAACTTGTGTGTTTACACACAAGTTTGCCGAACTTGGCTACTGCCCTACTCAAACTTCACCGTTTCGGCTTTTCGGAAGACTGATGTACTTCTGTTCATCTACAGGCTGAACCGGCATTCTCCGCAACACTCCTTAGAATCTCTAAGCTAACTAAAACGCACCCACAGTGAGTATACTTGACCCATTTTTGCTTTAACACACTTTTTGGGTGTTACATATGTTCCTATATTAAAAATCACATCACAAACCACATTGTTTATCACACGTGAATAATCTGATTATGTATGCTCAATACGTGATACTAGAAACATGTGACTAGGACTTATTTTCGTTAACTTGCTTCCTTAGCTAGTATGGTACTATAGTGTGGCTTACACCCGACGGGGTTTAGGTAGGATGAACGCGCAAGCCTTCTCACGGTAGTTAGCATGAGAAATGAGCCTATGTTATGTTAAGTGTTTTGGTGTATCATGATATGTAATTAGATTGTTTCGCAAACGCTTTCTCGACTATGCTAGTACTATTCAAACTCGTATGCTCACCTTTACTTAATTGTATTGACTTGTATTTTAACGTATGTAACAGGATGAGGATTTGTAGCTTGGATGCTTGGATGTGGCTTGCGTAGTTTAGTTTTGTTTTATTTTGTTTAGTTCCAAGTGTAATAAATCTAGGGGAGATCGGATCAGATTTTACTGTTTAAGGGATTTTGTTAATGTAATGATTGTTTAAGGATATTATGAGTTTAATAGTATGGGATGTTAGATGTTGATTTACTATCTTTAAATAATTGTTATGGAATCTCTTGAGACAATCTGGTTCGCCTAGTGGCACTACCCCGATAATTCCGCCATCGGTTGGGGTGTGACACTTTTTTAGTGACCCAATGTCACACCGTCTAAACGGCGGCCCTAGCCAAGATCTGCCCAAACTACTTGTCTTAACCGGGCCTACGCTGGGTTGGTCAGACTTGGTTACGGCGTTCCCCTGTAAACCGTACTGCCTCGAGTTGCCTCGCTGAAGTAATGGCTAGATGAAAACCAGGGTGTGGCTCAGGATCGAACCCCCTCGGTGGGTTTGTTATCGTCATTGCCCAACAACTAAGCAATAAACTTAAGGTTTTATCCACCCCAATATGACACAAGTAGGAATTTAACTTGAGTCTCCATTAGAAAATTCTCCTACCACTAGTTTCATATTTTTCTTCACTTGCATTGAAGAAATAAACTTGACGTTGTCGCAATTTGTGTTCTTTGTGATCATTAAAGAATTGATACTTGTACTCCATCACATATTTAAGCCTCACATGGCATTTTGTGTGGGCATAAAAGAAAATCACTTACCTATTTGGAACCGTGTTAAAAAAATAACAAACAAAAAGAAAACAAAAACTTAGAATTGAAGAGTTCAAACATCATCTTAGTGTTTGTTATTAGAGATTCCATGTAATGTTATGTAGTTTATCTGTTTTTCGTGTCAATGATTCTTACAAAATTGTGATGAAAGTGACGAGGTGTATCAAAATCACAAGAGATGAATAGAGTACTAGAGTTTTAACACAATTATGTAGTTTATTTGTTTATGTGTCAACGATTCTTACAAAATTACGATGAAAGTAACGAGGTGTATCAAAATCATAAGAGATGAATAGAGGGCTAGAGTTTTAATACAAAACAAACTCAAATTAATTAGTAACAAAAATTTACTCAAATTGATTAGAAACAGTGATTTTGATTAAAAAAAAAACACTAAATTACATAGGTCACGTGACTCCACATGCCATAACATTAACAAAAACCTAGCTAAGTTGGGATGACATAAAAAGTTGAACTCTAAGGTAAGGTTGGATGGTTTAGAATAAAATCTCTAGGTTAATTAAGATATTACGTTAGCGTCACGTAGAGAGTAGGGGTTTTAAAAACCTCATGCTTTAACAATCATTGTGTGGTTAATCTCAATTTACTTTTTGTTCATTCTTTTATTTAAAAATATATAAATTTAAGTTAGACAATAAATAAATACTAAATTTTATTTTGTCAAATAAAATACGTTCAAACAAACTACTAAAACAATACGATTATTCTACTTGTTGTCACCATTATCATCATCGTCATCATGGTTGCAAAGATTTAGCTTCGTTTTTAATAGTTGAATCGCCGCCTGAGCCGCAGTAATAATCAAGCCATCAATTATTCCCGAGTCGGAGGAGGGTTAGAATGTGATGAGTCGGATTGCGAAGAGTCGGAGTGGAAGGCCATTTTTTAAAAATAAGTTAAGAGATATTTTGAAGAGTTAAGAGTGTATTATAGGTTGGTTTATGTATGTATGTATGTATGTATGTATGTATGTATGTATGTATGTACGTATGTATGTATGTATTTAAAAACTTTTTTTCTACCATTGCTAACGGTTATGTTGGTCGCTACTCTTTCTTCTCCCCTCTCACGCCTGTTACTGGGTTGGCGAAGCCAGCGGTGCCACGTTGACGGAAGCGCTATTGAGCTTATGTGACACAGGGTGTCACTTTATGTAACAACTCGCAAATTCGTTGTTAATTTGTTTTAACGCTTCGCTAAAACGCTTAACATAACCACCTAATACGAACCAAATCGCCAAACGAACTCCTAACGCGAAAATAACAAACGAAACTTAGCCATTTGGCCAAGTTCGGCCGAACTTGGTTACAGTGTTACACCAAGTTCGCCCGAACTTGCCCAGGCTAACAAAACTCAGCATATAAGCCAAGTTCGCTCGAACTGGCTTCCAAATCAATGAAATTCATCAAGTTCGCTCGAACTTGTAAAGTTCGCCCGAACTTGATCATTTCCAGCTCATTTCCTCCTTCACCTATAAATACTCAGCTCCTCTCTTCATTTGAACTTGCTGCAAGTTCGCCCGAAACTCTCGAAACCGAAAACCTTTGATTTCCAAGTAAGAATCAACCCGTTTTCATGCAAACAACAACGTTTTCAACGATTTTGCACAAGGTTTAACCTTCGATTTCATCAAAACTCTTCTGTTTATGAAAATCTTCATCTTTTTCTACAAAACTTTTGTTTTCCACTTAGATCTGTACTTAGATCTAAGTAAAACCCTTTTTAAACATCGATTTTCACACAAAATACGGACTAATGACGTATGTTTCCTTCACTTTGAAGTGGAACGAGGCTTTGTTAAGCAAAATATTCAGATCCGGAAGCACAAGGACGAAATCGTCACTTTGCACAAACTGGACTAACCCGTACGAACCCTCAAGTTCGCTCGGATTAGTCCGAGTTTCTGTAAAATGGCTAAAACTCGCTCCAAAAGACCTCTCCAGGCTAGGTTTTACTCAGTAGCTTAAGGTTGGAGGGATGGACACTCGATTTCCTCAGCAAACAACGCTAAAATGCACGAGTTGGTGACCAAAACAGTCAAGTTCGCTCGGAAAGCATCAAGTTCGCTCAAACTTGTCACCAGAATGGTGACCAAGTTCGCTCGAACTTGATCAATTATTGTCAAGAAACTCACAAGTTCACCCAAACTTGTACTGATTCCAAGGAATCAGGACAAGTTCGCCCGAACTTGTACCCTTCCAAGGATAATAGCACAAGTTCGCCTGAACTTGTCTACTGATCTTTCAACCGTTAACCGTTTCAGCATTTCGGAAGACTGATGCACTTCTGTTCGCTTACAGACTGACCTGGCACTCTGCTCAACTTACATCATATCCCGTCACTCTCTCTAGTCGCACCGACTGTGAGTATACTTGAACCCCTTTTACGCTTAACGCACTTTTGGGTGTCATATATGTTCGTATATCAAAACACATCACACAACTCAACTCTTATTCGCAACCCGCTCATGCTTGACTATACATGAAATCTGCTGAATTGTACGTATTACTTGATTGCTTGTACGCCACCCTTAACATGATAGCTTCCTAGAGGTTGACCCGCCACCCGGAGGCCCGGGGTTGTTAAGGCTCGCATTTTACTTCTCATTTATTTTTCTCTTTTGGACGTGGACACTTGTTCGCATGCCTCGCACTCGCGGTTTGTTGGTTTATTTGAATCTAGTAGATACATAGTTCACAACTCTTACGTATGTCTTGCGGTGTATGCTAAACGCTTTTATATCTATTATGTACGCAAACCTGTATACTCACCTTTACTTAATTGTATTGACATTTTATTTTAACATATATGGTAGGTTGATATTTGCTACGGATGCTTTGATTTAGGATTACCTTTAGAAAATCATGTAATAAATCTAGGGAAGATCGAACTTGATATGTTTTTAAGGGATATTATATTTTGTAATAATTGAACGTGAAATATTGGTTAATTGTATGGGAAGTTGACTACTTAAAATATTGCATGATTAGTAGTTATGGAATTTCTCTTGAGACAATCTGGTTCGCCTAGTGCCGCGCCCCGATGTTTCTGCTATCGGTTGAGGTGTGACACTTTACACCAGCCTAAAAACCTAAACCTGAATCACATTAGGGAGTAGGGACAGGTTTTCGGGAACGAGAATATTAAAACAAACTTCATGTGATCTGGGTATGGTATTACTGATAAGATGATACCGTCTAATTACCTGAAACATTATGTGAAGCATACCTGAAAACATTTTTTTTTCTTTTATCCTTTGATATCAATGTAACCAACTAACTCTTTAGTTTTTATGTTTATTTAACTCATATATAAGTTGTATTAAAACTAGAAAAGCATTTAGTATGTTTTAATAAAGTAACACTTACGTGTTATCCATGCATTTGGTATGTTTTTAATAAAGTAACACTTTACGTGTTATCCATAGGTATACTCAAAACCCAATAAGTAATGGGATGTTAAGTACTAACGAGCATGGAATCAAATTTTAAACATTGAGTTAATTACTGTTTTCGTTCATATGGTTTGTCAAAAATTACTATTTCAGTCCATTAGTTTAAAAGTTGCGATTTCAGTCCTGTGGTTTCACTTTCGTAACCATTTCAGTCCCTGTGGTTTCACTTTCGTAACCACTTCAATTCATTTATTTTGTAAGTACAGGGACTGAAATGGTTGCGAGGTGGACTGAAATGGTTACGAAAGTGAAACCACAGGGACTGAAATCGCAAATTTTAAACTAATTGACTGAAATAGTAATTTTTGACAAACCACAGGGACGAAAAAAGTAATTAACTCTTTAAACATTATAAGTATATGTATAGGACTTAAATTACAATTGCGGTCCCAAACCCATTAGACTACGGGGTGTGAGGGGCTTGGGTTGGGGCTTGAGTCGACACGTGGCAGAGATGGGGACCATGAGACAATTCTTGAAAACTTTGGGTGTAGGGTGGCGTAGCTTCGGCTGGCGTGGCCAACCATGTGTTTTTTTTAACTATTTAAAATTTCACTCAGCCAACCAAAGTCAGCCATGTCACCCAACCCCCGCCCCACACCAGACTTAATTCCACCGCTAAAGAGGCAACGCTAGTTTCCACGCCAACCCGGGATGCGAGGATGGAGCATCGGGCTTTGATGTGCCCCCACATTCTCAAACCCTGCCCACCACCCCTAGCCTTATGTTACCATCCATATTACATAGCCAAGTTTCAAAAAGGCGAGCGTGGTGGGATTGATTGTTGTTATGGTGTATATGTATGCTAAGTTTTGACTCTAATAGAAAAAAGAAAAGAAAAAGAGGCTTCTTTTCTGGCTAAAGCACACATGGGGAAGGGTCCTCTTTATTGCAATACACTATTGGCCTGCCTCTTCTTCTATGGGTCCCACTTCCAAGGGGGTAAAAACGACTTTGCAATTGCATGCTTTGTTTGGCCCCTTACGATGTCGTTCTTTTCTTATCACTTTTCGATTTGCCTTATTTTCTTATGCTTTTGATATATTTGTAGTGACCAAAATATCCCTTGTACATCTAAAATTATCCAAGATAAAGTTGCACATTATTAGTCTTGTTGAATTTTTTTCATAAGATTGTTTATTTTGTACAAATAAGCTAATAATATAAATGAAACCAAAAATATCAGTAATAAATCTAAAAAAAACTAAAAGGAAGCATGAATGTGAAATATTAACGGATGGAAACTTCTTAATATAGCTGGTAAAATTGAAATTAGATTAAAAGTATATTTTATATTTTATTCACATTCACTAGCATAAGTAGTTGTTACATAAAACCAAGTAACCAACCATGATCATTGATTAATATTCGGATTCTAATAATGTCTGATATGTATGAATAATCATCGTCGCTAACCAACTACTAATACATTACACTATATCTTTGTGAGTGTTTAAATGAGTATGTTTAGTGATGCTCTCCCTCAAATCACCATGTTTCAATTTTAAGTTTCATCACTTAACCACCCCTTTGGTCCTTATAGTTCCATTGTAGGGGACTTTTACCTCAAGTATGGAGAGTTTCCTCTTACACACTTATACATATAGCATCAAAACTTCATTAATAAGCAACATAACATAACCCAATCCATCAAATGAAGATTGGGTTGGGTATAAATTTCACAAGTCTTTAAACGTTTTTATATAATATACCAAAAACTTGGGATGATACGAAATCTTCAGCGACTTTAATTACACAATAACAGACAATCCATAGAAGAAACTCCCTTGCAATGTTCTAATTTTGTCTCTTAATCATCTAAAAGGCATAAAATGCTATTATTTTGTTTTAAAAATTTAATGAGTACAAGAAATTAGATGATACTGCTGCTGAAATCACTTGGTTAACATCTATTCTCACTTTAGTGTGATTTCCTCTTCAAGCAACTCTACATTTATAGTGTTACAACTTACAACATTTATCAACCAATCTAGTGTTCCATTATCATTAGTAAAACTTTAAGATATTTTCACTAAACCACGCTTGTTTGATTTGTCCACATGACAAGCTTTAGGTTGCTTTGGGCTAAACCCAACTAGATCCATTAGATTTATTCCGAACATATTTATAGTTAAATGTCATTTTCGTCCCTGTTGTTTGTTCAGTTATGCCAGTCTAGACCGAATTTCAAATTTGTACCATTTCAGTTCCTAATATTCTTGAAACATCTCAGCTTCTTCCAAAAAAAATAAAGTTTTATCGAATTATTGGACAAACCACAAGGACGAAAATAACAGTTAACTCGTTTTTTTGGGCGAACATAGCATGTTTAAGAATGTTAACGATGGAAATGATACAAATTTGAAATTTGACCTAAACTGACATAATTAGACAAACTATAAGGTACGGAAAAAACGGTAAACTCTTATAAATATAAGATAAATCAAGTGAAGAATATACTTTGTTTTGATTTAGTGTGAACCAATGACATTGACAACATGAAATGAAAGAAGACCGAAAAAGGCCAGAAACTGCTTGGGTGAGTGGAGACATGGTGGTGACTGGCTTACAATAAATACAGTCTCACACATGAATAATGATTCATCACATAGGGGGACACCATCTACTTAACGAAATTTCTATTTATATGTCAGTTTATTTGCGCAACTCTGAATCATCACCTAAGTTAAAGTATTAAAGACGACCTTTTTAATCAATCATTACCTAATTTTGAAAGTAAATTTTACATTTCTTATATAATATAATATAATATAATCTAGTAAACTGTTTGAAATAAAACAAATACATCATACAAACACAACATGCGTGTTTCTTACAGTTATTTACTTAGACTTTATTACGTTGTCAACGACGCTCTAAAAACATATATGAAAAAAAGACAGTCGGGAAAATGTCACAGAATAGTACCTAGGTTTCAAAAGTGTTCTAATTAGGTCACTCGTATCGTTTTTGTCTCAATTAGATAACTTAACATTCAAATCGAGTCATGTCCTTTTTTCCATGTGTCAGGAGAAAATGGAGCATAAGATGCTGGGTCGGATTATATTAATATATAAAATTTTATTTATTAAAAATAAAAACACTTTAATTACATTAAAATTAAAAAAACAAGTTAAAATCCACGCTATCACTGGACGTTAGCATCAAATGAAATGGAAAAAAGAAATAAAAATTCACATCACCACGGTTACCTATGAAATGGATGAAAAACCCATAATTTTAAGAGTTAAATGCTTGGTTGGTCCCTGTGGTTGGCAAATATTGCAGACTTGGTCCCAGTGGTTCACTAATTACACTCTTGGTCCTAATAGTTGTAATTTTTGCACTCGGGTGGTCCTTACCACTAACCTATGTTAAGTTTTTCAGTTAAATATGTGCAAAATTACTAACTTGCCCCTAAACAAATAAGAAAAAAAAGAAAAAGAACTATTTGCTAATTTCACAACTCTCCAAGTCTCCATTGCCACCACCACAGGAATCTCGCAGCCAATTAAACCGTCCATTACCACCACCACCGGCAGCAACCTCCGCTAGCAAACTCTCTCCCGATGGTTTTGCCGTTGAATCCTTATCGCCGGAAGTACGATAAAAAACAACACTCCTGTGCGTAGACTCCGGTGCATCAACTCCATGGTACAATCGAAAACAACACTCGGTAAAGAACTCATCCCTCCTCTTTCTATCTCTCTCTACTTCTCTCCCCATCTCTACCACCACCACACCTGACCAAACACCACAAAACCGCCGTCCAACGCCCCCTCTATCTACCACCGCCCCACTGACCAACCACCACAAACCGTTGTCGGTTCTGTTACCCACAACACCATCATCACAAATAGTCGGTTCTGTTACCATCGCCGGAGAGTTCGCCGGAAGAAATATATAAAGTCCAACGAGGAAAAGTGACTGAATGAGAGACTATTGAGGTGGTATTTTGAAACCTCAAAGGTTGGGCACCGAACTCAACTCCATCTCCTACCCTTTCTCGCCACTGCCACCACCACCCCCCCCCCCCCCCAACGACGGCACCACCGTTCCGCTTTCCCCCCAAAATCAAAACATTACATTTAATCCTCGATCTACCCAAAATCAAAACCCTAACAAGCTTCTAGATTAAGTGGTTTTGACTCCATCGCCGTTTGTTTTCGATATTATATGGAACAGGCTTCCAGATCCGAATAAAGCGGTGGATGGTGGTATGGGGTAGGTGGTTGTAGTGGGTGGTGGCCAATGGTTCTGGAACATTGGAGTATGGTGGTGGTGTGGGTGGCTGGGGAGTATGGTGGTGGTGTGGGTGGTTGCAAAGGACGGTGGTGGCGTGGGTGGCTGCGGAGGACGGTGGTGGGGTGGATGGCAGTATGGTGGTGTGGGGAGGATGTTGGTGGTGTTAATTAAGTGAAAAGAGAGAGGGAGAGAGAAGGGGGATATAAAGTGATATTTATGTAATATATATAAATATATAAGTTCAGTTCTTTTTCTTTTTTTCTTATTTGTTTAGGGACAAGTTAGTAATTTTGCACGTATTTAACTGAAAAACTTAACATAGGTTAGTGGTAAGGACCACCCGAGTGCAAAAATTAGAACTATTAGGACCAAGCGTGTAATTAGTTAACCACTGGGACCAAGTCTGCAATATTTGCAAACCACAGGGACAACCAAGCATTTAACTCTAATTTTAATAAAAAATGAATGTGAGTGACCTAATTGAAACATTTTTTAAACTTGAATGACCTAATTGGAACACTTTTAAAATTTGGTTACTATTCTATAAAGTTACCCCTAAATTTTACATTATAAAAATAAAGTGCAATTCTTTTGAGATGTAAATCACCCAACTATTATCGATTTATATTTTTATATTTTAGTCGTTAAGTTTATCTTAGTGCAATTAGCAGTCTAACAATTAGTTATACAATTATAATTGATTGTATAGTTGGGTTATAAACACCTCTATAAATAGATGCATCATTTTTTAATTTAGTTAGGACAGAAAACAAAAAATAGAATATAAACTTAGTTTCTGTCTAATTCATTTGCTGTGGTGTGAGCTATCAGCTATGGATTTATTATTTTTAATACATAGTTTTAGTTTCAGGATACAATCATAAGAACTGCTTCAGAAGGAAGATTTGATTTCCAGTATTTTTTTTCACTTGATGATCCAATGATTCACCTTGGGTTCAAGTTTCATTTTTTTAAAGAACCTTTAACAATATATGATATAACAACAATGAATAGTGGCACACATACGCTCTCTTTTTAACCCTAGGCGTACGAGAAGAAAATTGTGTCGACGGTTTAAAGAGCTTGTAGGATGCATTTTATTGGTACGAAGTAGAACTATGGCAGTGAACTCAACACCAAACAATTGATAGTAGAGGTGCTAATGATATGAATTACAAGAGAAGAGTTCATGTTAGTTCATAGCAGTTGTGGTTTCCACAACTATAGCGTTGATGACTAGTTCGACAAAGTTCATAACTATGGCTCTTTCATGAACTTGTCATTCAACTTTCATCAATAATGTTTAAATATAAAATGCTAACTTCAAGCAAGGGTTTTAATAGGTTAGGCTGGGTTTTAATGAATCACATTAGCTTGTAGTATGTCAAAATATATTTAATAGATCACGGTGGGTTCTAACATATCATATTGGGATGTGTAGTTCATATTATGCTTTGAGGAGACATATTAAGCTATAATGAGATGTAATTAACGAGTCATGATCACAATAACTCTATGGAGTATGATGATGCACATTAACCATGTCATATTAGGTCTTAAATGATTAAATTGGATTTTGTAAATTTATATTGAATTGTAATGAGTTATAGTGGGCCACACATATGTTAATGGGGCATATTAGCTCTTAAGAGTCATGCTAACTCTTAGGTCTTAACTAGTTGTGTTATGTTTTAATAATTCATATTAGATTATAAATGAGATATAATGGGTCATGCATTTCTTTATATGTCGTATGAATCTCAATAGCCATGATAGTTTTTAATGGGCCTTATTACATGATATTATATCATAATGAGTTCTGATTGGTCTGGATTCATATTATTATGACTAGGCATTGTTTATCACGATTGACCAAGCATGATTGTGATTGACCTGGATTGACCACATATGGTTTTTTAATGATTGTTCTTTTATCATGGTTGACCAAATACGGTTGTACGGCTGCGATTGGTAATAATGACCGTGTATAGGTGTGATTGACCAATATTGACCATATATAGTTACGGTTGACCTAAATTAACAAAGTTCAGTTTTGCACGGTTTATTGTTGACCATGATTTACCTATATTGACTAATGTTAACTAATATTGTTCAAGTATAAACATGATTGACCTAGATTGACCAAGTATGATTTGTGACCAAGATTGTCATGCCCCAACCGATGGCGGAAAAATCGGAGTGAGACGAAATAGATTGCTCGAGACTTCATAACGCTAAATGTGACAAGTATTTAATAAATAAGATTTCATTCCATTGCTAAAGTTTCTAGTACAAGAATTGGAATCAAAATACAACAAGTTATGTATGACTAACCTATAAAGATGAATTTAAAGCTTGGTGCATTTCTAGGCATCCTACTTGATTTCGTGTATCATCATCATCAAAATCCTGCAAATACGTTTTAAAGTATAGTTCAATACAAAAGTATTGGCGAGCATACAAGTTTGAGTACTAGCATATGTAAGAGAGAAAGTTAGAACAATCCACATGACAAAAATAGTTAACTAGATTAATGTACCAAGGCATGCAAAATCCTCGAGTGTACCGCTAGCGTAATTCTTATTGTAGCAACGATAAGACCGTTTTGATCGTATGAATTAACTTAACATGACCTCAAGAATACGAGCGGTGCGTTACCCCTATAGCGTTATACATGTTAAGGGGAGGCCTTAAACAAAGTTAATGACAAGCAAATCACATAAGAATGTTCCAAGAATACAAATCAAGTATCACGTATTTAAGCATGTATGATTGGATTGTTTGTGTTTGCATAAAGTATAAGTGATTGCGTGTGTTTAATAGTATAAAGTATTACACCCAAAAGTGTAAAAAGAAAAAGGGATCAAGTATGCTCACAATTTTGCAAAGTCTTCCGATTATCCAAATATTGACGAGTTGGTGAAAATATGAATATGAGTGTGGTCGGGTATTTGAAGTTTATGGAATGTTTGAATTCGGAATCTAAGAAAGTAATTATCTAGACTTAAACAATCGTTTTGACACTATAAGTCCCGTATGGGTTGATGTGGTTTCATGGGTTCAAGATGCCCATTAGAATCGTGACGAGTGATTTAAGTCTTAGATAATATAACTTACTACCGTGATAAGCAACCATGTGATTATCATCAAGGATTTGGTTATATGTTTATATTTATATATTTGTATAGATTATATAATAATAATTCTAAGCTAAGTCCTTTAAGAACATCATAGATTGTCATATAAATCAAGCATGGAGGTAGGAGGATAATCCGTCCTTTGGCCTCTTTCGTAAGATTCACCAATACACAAATCATCACAAGGATGATTCGGATGGTCATGAATGAGAAATGTACAACTAATCACTATACCAAGTAGCCAAGTAACCTTTAACCCGGGTGAGCCTACACCGACATAGAAAGAGTTAACTAAGTGTCGGAGGCTAGACGGGGTTATGTCACTTTCGAGCTAGCAAACTACTTAGGATAGTCATTGTAAATCATCAAGTGAGGTGGTGGAATGAAGGTAGGATAGCCAAAGCTTCCAAGTATTCACACCTTTACCAAAGCTTCCAAGTATTCACACCTTTACCAAAGCTCAAGTCTTGTCACAAGAACAAGCTCGGATGGTTTCAACACTTGTGGGCTAAGAACCCTATCAAAACAGAAAGTTTGGAGGATGATTTGCACCTCCGATTTGTATGAATCAACCTTGACTAAGCTCACTAACCATATGTAACAACTCGAAAATTCGATTGTTATCCTTTCATTTTGTTTTCCTGTTTACCTATCTTTTGTAATTCCGAGATTCGACTTATAATAAAGTTTATGTTAATTAATTATGGTGTTGTACGTTATTATCACATCTAATTGCTTAATAAATCGCATCACAAATTGCAGTTATTTATGTGGTTTTATATTATTTATGTGTTATGTGTGTTTGTGGTTATGTTCACGCTCGCTATCGTATCGCTCTCGCACTCTTGAATCGCTAAATCGCACTATTATACCAATTATAACGCTTAATATAACTATCTAATGCGAACCGAATAACCAAACGAACTCTTAACGCGAAATAAACGAAGAAAACCCAACTTTTGGGTCAAGTTCGCTCGAACTTGGTGTTACCAAGTTCGGCCGAACTTGACTGGCCAAAACAAAATTCCTTCCTTACTCTCAAGTTCGCTCGAACTTGTTTGATTCCGTACAGAATCAGCAAGTTCGGCCGAACTTGACTGATCTCCTTTGAAATCCTAGCAAGTTCGCCCGAACTTGCATGAATCTCATGCAAGTTCGACAGAACTTGGTCTCAATGAGCTCTCTTTTTGCCTTCCCCTATAAACACCAAGCTCTACTATCTCATTTGAACTTGCTGCAAGTTCGCCCAGAGCAGCTCCCAAAACCCGAAACCTTCGTGTTCTAAGTAAGAATCAACCCGATTTCACTACAACAACGTTTATCAACGATCTACAAAGGTTTACAACGATTTTGGCACAAGGCGTAGCCTTCGTTTTCATCAAAACTCATTCTTTTACGAAAACCTTCATCTTTTTCTTCATAAACTTCTGTTTTAAGCTTAGATCTACACAATACGAGTTCGTTTGGCGATAGTAAAAACTTCCCAAACACGAGATCTGCAAGATCTCGGCTTGTAAGTGATAGATCTGAGAAAAACCTTTGAAAACCATTGATTTCTACACAAGATACGGACTTTTGATGATGTTTTGTTCATTTTCTGGTATGAAACGAAGCATCTATCATTCAAGATCCCAGATCTGGAAGCACAAGGACGTTTATGTTGGTTTGCACAAGCCGGACTAATCCGAACGAACCCCGAGTTCGCCCGGATTACCCACGCTTTTGTAAAACGGATAAAACAGCTCTAAAAGGCCTCTCCTACCTAAGTTTGCTCATAGCACAGGGTTAGAGGGATGAACACTCGATTTTCCTCGGCAAACGACGCGAAAACGTAAGATTTTGGACCCGAAAACATCAAGTTCGCTCGAGAATCACCAGTTCACCAGGTCAAGTTCGACCGAACTTGTACCCAAAGGGGGTCAATTCGACCGAACTTGGGCTAATCTCACCAAATCTCTTACAAGTTCGACCGAACTTGTCTAGTTTCTTAAGAAACTATGTAAGTTCGCCCGAACTTGTCCCCTTAGTAAGAAATCCTTACAAGTTCGCCCGAACTAGACTAGTTTCTCAAAGAAACTCATCAAGTTCAACCGAACTTGGCTATAAACTCACCAAATTCATACAAGTTCGCTCGAACTTGTGTGTTTACACACAAGTTCTCCCGAACTTGGCTACTGCCCAACCAAGACTTAACCGTTTCAGCTTTTCAGAGACTGATGCACTTCCGTTCGCGTATGCAGGCTGATCCGGCGCTCTTCTCGACTCTCCTCAGAATCTTAAGTCTTACCTAAACGCACCCACAGGGAGTATACTTGACCCATTTTCGCTTTAACGCACTTTTTGGGTGTTACATATGTTCCTATATTAAAAATCACATCACAAACCACATTGTTTATCACACGCGAATAATCTGATTATGTATGCTCAATACGTGATATTAGAAACATGTGACTAGGACTTATTTTTGTTAACTTGCTTCCTTAGCTAGTATGGTACTATAGTGTGGCTTACACCCGACGGGGTCTAGTTAGGATGGACGCGCAAGCCTTCTCACGGTAGTTAGCATGAGAAATAAGCCTATGTTAATCTGTGTGAAAATGTTTCGGTGTATCATGATATGTAGTTAGATTATCTCGCGAACGGTTTCTTTACTATGCTAGTATTATTCCTATATTAAAAATCACATCACAAACCACATTGTTTATCACACGCGAATAATCTGATTATGTATGCTCAATACGTGATACTAGAAACATGTGACTAGGACTTATTTTCGTTAACTTGCTTCCTTAGCTAGTATGGTACTATAGTGTGGCTTACACCCGACGGGGTCTAGTTAGGATGGACGCGCAAGCCTTCTCACGGTAGTTAGCATGAGAAATAAGCCTATGTTAATCTGTGTGAAAATGTTTCGGTGAATCATGATATGTAGTTAGATTATCTCGCGAACGGTTTCTTTACTATGCTAGTATTATTCAAACTCGTATGCCTCACCTTTACTTAATTGTATTGACATGTATTTTAACGTATGTAAAAGGTTGAGGATTTTAGCTATGGATGCTTGGATGTTGCATGCTTAGCGTAGTTTAGTTTTGTTTAGTTAGTTTGTTGATGTATTTCAGATTTGGAACTTATGTATGAAATCTAGGGGAAATCGAACCCGGTTGAATTTTATGAGAAATCTCCGTTTTGTAATAATTGTTTAAATGTTACGTTTAATAGTATAGGATATTAAGCAGGTTGTGATATGTTAAATGATTGTTATGGAACATCTCGTGAAATCAATTTGGTCGCCTAGTGCCACTAACCCCGATGTTTCCGCCATCGGTTGGGGTGTGACAGATTGCTATTAGAGCGCCATAACCATAGGATAATAGGTAGAATTGCCATGTTCGACCTAGTAGCATGTTTAAGTACCCGATTGACCTATCTTTGACTTAAATGTTAAACTACTTGCCACAAATGCTTAAATGTGCCTTTCCTAAGGCTAATACAATATACACGATTATGAAACGCTCGTATCTCACCAACGAGTGATCAAGTCGAGATTAGGTGTGAAAACCGAGAACTCTCGATGAGATCATTCACTCCGCGCATTCTCTCGCACGAGATATCTTCGTTGAGTTAGGAGTGACATCCAAACCTCGACGAAAATCTCCATTTCTAACTAGGAATGATGTTGTTAAGTTAGGGGTGAAACCCACATCGTAATAACTATTCAATGCTTCGGTTTTCAATCTCACCAAAGTCTCGGTTATGCCAATGGTTTAGAACACGTATTAACTGGAAGGGTAAACGTCGTTAGCCGCTTGCGGTGAGAACGTTTATCTATTAAGCCAAAGCGTGGGTCCAAATGCAAAGGGTAGTCGAACCACTTTGGGTAGTCAACGTCTCAAAACCCGGGACACTCCCAATTGACTTAAGCCTATATCGTCGATTTACGCATCATCGGGTTTATTATATCTAAGTGTTTAAGAGAATTTTCGCTTTATCCGATTTCTCGCTTTATTTATTTCTCGCATTATCGATTTCTCGATTTATCGCATTTACGCTCCATCGAATATATGCACAACTCGCACAGCTCTCGAAATCTGAAACGCTAATTAATACACCAACCAAACTAATCGCTTAACTCGCTTACGCCTATGAGGACATGATACGCGGTATTATCTTGCTTATATCTCGCATCTCGTATCGCGCTATGCATTGTTATTATTAGAAGGTGAATACGTGCAAATATGTGCTTATGTGCTTACGTGCTTATGTGCTTACGTGTTTACGTGCTTACGTGATTACGTGCCTATGTGTTTATGTGATTTCGTGCCTTGTATGAATAGTAATAATAACAAGTATTTAAACATAACTCTATTATAATTGAATCTCATCAAATCTAAATCCTTCGTCTAGATGTCTTCAATAGGATCGCACACCCGAAGGAACCTCCAGCGCAGCAACGCCGACAAGCGTATTGCCACCATGGTAGCCAAGGAAATGGCTAAGGTCATCCCTCAAATCGTCTCAGAATTCCATGCTGTGCGCCGTAACTCATCAGTTGACTCGAAAGCTGAGAACCCCAAGTCACGGTTCAGCTTCAAAAATTTCAAAGCTTGTGCACCTCTCGCCTTCACGGGCAACGATGGACCGACAGCTATGTTCCATTGGTTTGAAGCCATCAAGGTCACCTTTAGGCAAAGTGGATGCCCCGATGACCTCCGCACAGTGAACGCTACCGGAGTCTTCTAGTCCCGTGCTCTTGACTGGTGGACTGCCGAAAGGAATAGGCGCAGTAATGATGAAGCCTACAGTCTATCTTGGGAGGAACTCAAGGAAGTGATGTTGAAGGAGTTCTGTCCTCCGCACGAAATGCAAAAGCTCGAAAATGAGTTTTGGGGAATCAAACAGGATGGTCCCGACAATGCTGGATTCACTGCTCGGTTTAAGATTTTGAGCATCATCTGTCCCAGCCAGGTTGATACGACTGAGAAAGCTATCAACAAGTACATCCGTGGTTTGCCTGAATGTGTTGCAAATTTTGTGAAAGTTGCTCGTACCACAACCATCGAGGAAACCTTCATGCTCGCCGCTGAGATCAATGATCAGCGAGTCCAAGATGGGTATTTCAAGAATCTTGCGAAAGTTGCAAATCAAGCTATCGTCGAACCAACTACTGCTGCCGAACCACCAAGCGACCTGAAGGGAAAGCGTCAGGGACGCAAGAGAGGAAACCCGAGTAAGAACTATGCTCTCGCCGCTCCAGCAAACCCGCAGCCGCTCAGTCAGCCGCTCCAAACGCACCCCCAGCTAAGCGTGCGTACACCGGTCCTCACCCACTGTGCCCTAAGTGCACTTATCATCATGTGGTGGGTGGAAACTGCCGTTTCTGCATAAACTGCAACATCTATGGCCACTTTACTGTGAGTTGTCGTACCAGCCCGCGTCAGCCAGCTCTTCAGGCTCCAGCAACTCTAGCTTTACCCGCTCCTCCTCAAGCCAACCAGCAGCAAGCTCCAAAAGCACGTGTGTGCTATGTGTGTGGTGATCCGAATCATTTTGCGAATGTCTATCCGAATCGTCCTGTCAAGCAAGAGCAGCCAGCACCGCAGCCTCAGCCACCGCAGCAGCAGCAGCAACCACAAGCTGCGCATGGCAGAGCCTTCAATCTCAATTACCGCCAGGCTCAGAATGACAACGAAGTTGTCAACGGTATGTTTCTCGTTAATGGTATTTATGCTTCATGTTTATTTGATACTGGTGCTGATAATTGTTTTGTATCGTTAGAATTCGAAAAGGTTTTAAAATGTAAGCGCGCTAAACTCCCAAAGACTTTTGATGTGGAAGTCGCCACCGGAAGAACTGTTACCGTTAATTCCGTCTTACGTGGTTGTAATCTCGATCTCAACAACCATGTCTTCTCGATAAAACTCATACCTATGCAGTTAGGTAGTTTCGATATCATAGTAGGCATGGATTTTCTTCGTAAGAATCATGCTGAAGTTGTATGCTTCAATAAAATGATCCGTTTCCCTCTTCCTAACGGTGATCAACTTCATGTTTACGGTGAAACTCCCTCAAAGAAGTTGATGCTTCTATCATGTACTCGAGCACACAAATGCTTGCAAAAGCGATGTGTTGCCTTCCTCGCCCACATTGTGAATCCGGAGAAAGAAAAGAAGACTTATAAAGATGTTCCCGTTGTTTGTGAATTTCCTAAAGTCTTTCCCGACGATTTACCCGGTTTACCCCCTACCCGAGATGTTGAATTCCGAATCGATTTAGTTCCCGGAGCTACTCCCGTTGCTAAAGCTCCTTATCGCCTCGCACCATCCGAAATGCCGAGCTATCAAGCCAACTTCAAGAGCTTCTTGATAAAGGTTTCATACGCCCAAGCACTTTGCCATGGGGCGCACCCGTCCTTTTCGTGAAAAAGAATGATGGATGGTTTCGAATGTGCATCGATTATCGTGAACTTAACAAACTCACGATAAAGAGCCGCTACCCTCTTCCTCGTATCGACGACTTATTTGACTACCTTCAAGGTGCTACTTGCTTTTCTAAGATCGATCTTCATTCCGGTTATCATCAGTTACGCGTGTTGGAAGAAGACATTCCTAAAACTGCCTTTCGTACTCGCTATGGCCATTTCGAATTCGTGGTCATGCCTTTTGGTCTAACCAACGCACCCGCGGTCTTCATGGATTTGATGAACCGTGTGTGTAAAGCTTTCTTATATCGTTTCGTCATTGTTTTCATCGATGATATCCTTATCTATTCAAAGTCGAGAGACGAACACGCGCGTCATCTCCGTTTAGTCCTCGAACTTCTTCAAGGAAATTGCCTTTCTGCTAAGTTCTCTAAATGTGAATTCTGGCTCGAAGAAGTCCAATTTCTCGGCCACATCGTTAATAGTCAAGGAATTCACGTCGACCCTGTAAAGATCGAAGCCGTCAAGAGTTGGATTACACCGAAGAATGCTTTCGAAATCCGTTCATTTCTTGGATTGGAGGGTTACTACCGTCGATTCCTCGCCGACTTTTCAAAAATCGTCGTTCCGCTTACTGCTTTAAATCATAAGGACAAACCTTTTGTTTGGGATTCCAAGCAAGAGGAAGCTTTTCAAACTCTCAAGCGTATGCTATGCAACGCTCCTATCCTCGCTTTACCCGATGGAAACGACGATTTCGTTGTTTATTGTGATGCCTCAAACCTTGGTCTTGGTTGTGTTCTCATGCAACGAGACAAGGTTGTCGCGTATGCGTCTCGACAACTCAAGATCCACAAGAAGAACTACACTACCCACGATCTCGAACTCGGTGCAGTTATTTTTGCATTAAAGATATGGCGACAATACCTTTACGGTACCAAGTGTACGGTCTTCACCGACCATAAGAGCTTACAACATATCTTCAATCAAAAGGAACTGAATATGCGCCAACGCCGATGGGTTGAACTTCTCAACAATTACGATTGTGAGATACGCTACCATCCGGCAAAGCAAACGTCTTCGCCGATGCTCTAAGTCGACGAAGCTATGTGTACAGTGTTCGTGACTCTCGAGCTTTGAATGAACTCGAAATCATGATTCGCTACGCTCAATTCGCATGTTTTAACGAAAATACTTTGGAAGAAGAAATGAAATGTGGTGCCGAAACTCAGCTTTTATCTAAATCTGATGGTATTTATTACTATCTTAATCGCATTTGGATTCCTAGTCGTGATAATCTCCGTAGTTGGCTAATGACCGAAGCTCATAAATCTCGATATTCCATTCACCCCGGTGCCGACAAGATGTACCAGGACCTTCGTCCTAAGTATTGATGGCCGGGCATGAAAAAGGATATCGCCTTGTACGTCTCAAAATGCTTATTGTTCGAAGGTTAAAGCTGAACATCAAAGGCCCTCTGGTTTACTCGAACAACCTGAAATCCCGATGTGGAAGTGGGAGAGTATAGCTATGGACTTCGTTACAAAACTTCCCCGCACTTCATCCGGTCACGATAGCATTTGGGCTATCGTTGATCATCTTACCAAATCTGCGCACTTTATTGCTATACGAGAAGAGTTTAAGGTCGAACGGTTATCCCGAATCTATACCGACGAAGTTATATGTCGACACAGAATGCTCGTGACATCATTTCTGACCGCGACGGTCATTTTACCTCGCATCTCAGGGAGACCTTTCAATCCGCTCTCGGTACTACGCTTAATCTAAGTACTGCTTTTCACCCTCAGACTGAGCGCACGATCTGCACCCTCGAAGACATGCTTCGTGTGTGCATCATAGATTTTGGTGGTAACTGGGATACGCATTTACCTTTAATCGAATTCTCGTACAATAATAGTTATCATACCAGCATTCAAATGGCTCCTTTTGAGGCACTGTATGGAAGAAAATGTCGATCGCCTATTGCATGGTACGAGATCGGAGAAGGACAAATCACTGGTCCCGAGCTAATTCAAGAAATGACGGACAAAATCCTCCAGATCAGAGACAATCTCTTGAAAGCTCGGAGTCGTCAAAAGAGTTATGCCGATAAACGCTGCAAGCCCCTGCAGTTCAAAGTGGGAGATCACGTTCTCCTAAAGGTTGCACCTTGGAAGGGAGTGGTCCGCTTCGGCAAGAAAGGAAAGCTAGCGCCTCGATACGTTGGTCCCTTTAAGATTCTGGAAAGGATCGGTAAAGTGGCCTATCATCTCGAATTACCGGAGGAACTCAACAACGTACATCCGACTTTCCATGTGTCCAACCTCAAGAAATGCCTAGTCGAAGAGAACCTCCATGTCCCTCTCGAAGATCTGCAAATCAACGAGACTCTCCATTTCGTGGAAAAGCCTGTGGAAATCATGGACCGAGAGACCAAGAAACTTCGACGCTCTCGCATCCCTATCGTGAAGGTCCGATGGGAAGGCAAACGCGGTGCCGAGTTCACTTGGGAATTGGAAAGTGACATGAAGGCCAAGTACCCGCATCTATTTGTTACAGCTACTGCTTAACTTCAGGACGAAATTCCCTAAAGTAGGGGAGACTGTAACAACTCGAAAATTCGATTGTTATCCTTTCATTTTGTTTTCCTGTTTACCTATCTTTTGTAATTCCGTATTTCGACTTATAATAAAGTTTATGTTAATTAATTATGGTGTTGTACGTTATTATCGCATCTAATTACTTAATAAATCGCATCGCAAATCGCAGTTATTTATGTGGGTTTATATTATTTATGTGTTATGTGTGTTTGTGGTTATGATGACGCTCGCTATCGCATCGCTCTCGCACTCTCGTATCGCTAAATCGCACTATTATACCAATTATAATGCTTAATATAACTATCTAATGCAAACCGAATAACCAAACGAACTCTTAACGCGAAATAAACGAAGAAAACCCAACTTTTGGGTCAAGTTCGCTCGAACTTGGTGTTACGAAGTTCGGCCGAACTTGACTGGCCAAAACAAAATTCCTTCCTTACTCTCAAGTTCGCTCGAACTTGTTTGATTCCTTACAGAATCAGCAAGTTCGGCCGAACTTGACTGATCTCCTTTGAAATCCTAGCAAGTTCGCCCGAACTTGCATGAATCTCATGCAAGTTCGACCGAACTTGGTCTCCATGAGCTCTCTTTTTGCCTTCCCGTATAAATACCAAGCTCTACTCTCTCATTTGAACTTGCTGCAAGTTCGCCCAGAGCTCCTAAAACCCGAAACCTTCGTGTTCGAAGTAAGAATCAACCTGATTTCACTACAACAACGTTTATCAACGATTTACAAAGGTTTACAACGATTTTGGCACAAGGCGTAGCCTTCGTTTTCATCAAAACTCACTCTTTTACGAAAACCTTCATCTTTTTCTTCAAAAACTTCTATTTTAAGCTTAGATCTACACAATACGAGTTCGTTTAGCGATAGTAGAGACTTCCCAAACACGAGATCTGCAAGATCTCGGCTTGTAAGTGATAGATCTGAGAAAAACCTTTGAAAACCATTGATTTCTACACAAGATACGGACTTTTGATGATGTTTTGTTCATTTTCTGGTATGAAACGAACCATCTATCATTCAAGATCTCAGATCTGGAAGCACAAGGACGTTTATGTTGGTTTACACAAGCCGGACTAATCCGAACGAACCCCGAGTTCGCCCGGATTAGCCCACGCTTTTATAAAACGGCTAAAACAGCTCTAAAAGACCTCTCCGACCTAAGTTTGTTCAGTAGCACAGGGTTGGAGGGATGAACACTCGATTTTCCTCAGCAAACGACGCGAAAACGCAAGATTTTGGACCCGAAAACATCAAGTTCGCTCGAGAATCACCAGTTCACCAGGTCAAGTTCGACCGAACTTGTACCCAAAGGGGGTCAAGTTCGACCGAACGCACCCACAGTGAGTATACTTGACCCATTTTCGCTTTAACGCACTTTTTGGGTGTTATATGTTCCTATATTAAAAATCACATGATAAACCAAACTGTGTATCACACGCGAATAATCTGATTATGTATGCTCAATACGTGATACTAGAAACATGTGACTAGGACTTATTTTCGTTAACTTGCTTCCTTAGCTAGTATGGTACTATAGTGTGGCTTACACCCGACGGGGTCTAGTTAGGATGGACGCGCAAGCCTTCTCACGGTAGTTAGCATGAAAAATAAGCCTATGTTAATCTGTGTGAAAATGTTTCGGTGTATCATGATATGTAGTTAGATTATCTCGCGAACGGTTTCTTTACTATGTTAGTATTATTCAAACTCGTATGCTCACCTTTACTTAATTGTATTGACATTTATTTTAACGTATGTAACCGGTTGAGGATTTTAGCTATGGATGCTTGGATGTTGCATGCTTAGCGTAGTTTAGTTTTGTTTAGTTAGTTTGTTGATGTATTTCAGATTTGGAACTTATGTATGAAATCTAGGGGAAATCGAACCCGGTTGAATTTTATGAGAAATCTTCATTTTGTAATAATTGTTTAAATGTTACGTTAAATAGTATGGGATATTATGCAGGTTGTGATATGTTAAATGATTGTTATGGAACATCTCGTGAAATCAATCTGGTCGCCTAGTGCCACTAACCCTGATGTTTCCGCCATCGGTTGGAGTATGACACCATATACTTGATTAGTGGCACAAGAAGCACAAGTTTGTATGAGAAAAACATAAGTTTAGTAAAAGTTACAACCAAAATCTTCCAAGACAGAAAGCTTGGTCCTCAAAATGGTGATGTTCCACCTTGGTCTTCTATGGAAAACCTGTGGAAACAATCCTAGAGGCAATCCAAGCTTTGTAGAAGAAGATTTGGTGAAGAAAAGTGAGTTTGAACTCACTTTTGCACTTGAAAGAATTCTGTCTTGTTCTTGAATTTCCAGAGAATTTGAGAGGTTTTGATGATTTAGAAGTGTTTGGAAAGTGCAAATAAGGGTTAGGGAGGTTGTTTATATAGTGGGTGAGTTAGGTTTGGTGTTAAATGAGGTTTAGAGGTTATTGGATGTAAAAGAGGTGGAGAAAAGAGGCCAATCCGCGAGTTGGAAATAGTTGGCTGCCGATACTGCTCCGTCGCGCCACGTGACAGACACATATGTTCCTGGCGCGTGGCATGAGGGAGTGGATTTTCCAAAAATTGCTTATTTTGCTCTTTTTTGGCCCCTATACTTGGTTTTTAGGTTATTTTATGCTATAAACTTGTATTTTAACTTGTTTTTAGGTATATAAGATGCTTGTAGGCATGTGGTATGTATCGGTTTACGAGAAAGTGCGTTTTTAACAATTGATCGTACGTAAAACACGTATGTATAAAATAGGAGGTTTGCTTAGATCAAGGTTTTGGATTTTTCGAGGCTGGGTATGAATACGGATATTAGTTTCTAAAAATAGATTTATGACTACTATTTCCGAATAAGGAAAGTTTAGAAATATGAAGCATTACAAAGATTCACCTACGTGATTGACCTAGATTGACCAAGTATGATTTATGACCAAGATTTACCTAGATTGACCAATGTTAATCAGTATTGTTCAAGTATAGACGTGATTAACCTAGATTGACCAATATAAACCAAGTGTAGTTGTGATTAACATATATTGACCAAATGTAGTTGTTATTCACCCATATGGACTAAGTATATGTATTCACAAAGTTCACTTGTGAATGATTGTGATTGATCTAAACTGACTATTGTTGACCATAATCAAGTATAGTTGTGATTGACTTGACCTTCTTAACATGTCGGTAATTACTGACGAACCACCAATGAAAATTATTAGAAACAATATAATATCGATTAGTATAGTAACTGACTACAAGCTTTAAGTTTTTTATTCATGTTTAAAGAAAAAAAGAATTAAATATTTAAATGTTTATATGTGATTTCCAGAAAAAAAGAATTAAATATTTAAATGTTTATATGTGATTTCCAGAAAAAAAGAATTAAATATTTAAATGTTTATATGTGATTTCCAACAAATTACATATAGATGCTTTTTAAAATTAAACCATTTTTAAGATTTTGTCACATCATGAGTAAATAATTACTTACATAATGTGTATTAGCTTGTATAACATGTGTGTAATCGAGGTGAGTGTTACCATTATATGGCAATCTTTCAATTAAGCATATTTTTCTTTTAATTTTTTTTTTTGGTATTTATATATCACAACTAACATAAGATGCAATTATATATGATGATAATATATACCAAGTATGGAATGGCTAAGACCACACTTTATGACTTGCGGTTCATCGTGAAAAAATAATTATTTAGGCTATATGGTGTGATTCAAGTGAAAAAGATGCGGAAATGAGGTGGCCGGCTTCAGTGACATGAAACATCGCATCACCCTTGCGTGGTCATGGTGTGAAGATTTCACAACATGAAGATTTAGGTTGGAGAAAGTGATTGGTTTAAGAAATGGTGTGAATTAGCGATGTGTAGACACGAAGAGTTTTCACCTATGACCTATGTGTAAAGTAGTACACAACTCGCCTGTTATAGGGTTGTAAACGAACGAAACGTTCAGCGAATAGTATGTGAACTGTTCGACAGGAAGTTTGTTTATATTCAGTCTTTTAATAGACGAACGAACACGAACAAGAAATTTGTTCGATAATTTAAACGAAGGAACATGATCAGAGGTTGCGTTCGCGCGTTTATGTTCGTGAATGTTTGATAGTGTGTTCATTTATGTTCACTCAGTTTTCAAAAATTCGAAACCCATGGTATACTTTATGCCTCCCCCAACATCTTTCATTTGACAATTTCAATGTTATAGGTTGACAAACTTCTAAATGTTGTGTTCATCACGTTAAGTGCTTATATATTTTGTGGTGGATTCTTCATAATCTTTGTGATGAACAAGACAGGTTTATTCTAAAATGAATATATGTCCGTGTGTATTCATTTCATAAACGTTGTTTGTGTTCAGTTATGTTCATGAACATTCGTTTGAGTACATTTGCGTTTGATAAGTATTGGTGAATAGTTCATGAACACCTTCATTTACTTAATCAATGATCACGAATAAGAAATCTCGTTTGGTAAGTGTTTGTGAACTATTCCATAAACATGCTCATTCCTTAACGAACGAACACGAACAAGGCCTCATTCATGTTCATTGGGGTCATTTAGACTATATGGTGTAGGAGGGCATGAAGAGGTTGCATTAAGCGTCATGTGGCAGCCACGTCAGCAAGGGAGCGTGCTAAAAAAGCACAGAGTGGTGTTGGACGCGGAAAAGGTCCCACCTTTTGTTTAAAAAAACTCATCAATCACAAACTTTCTACCACAAACCACCAATCAACTCGCGCCACATCACCAACAAAATTGTCTTCCACACCGGTGAAGATCCTCAAGCCCCACCCACAGTGCCGCCCTCCACGCCATACGCAAGGTGGTGCGCCCGGCGTGGAGGGGCTTCCACGCCCACACCGTGTGGTCTTACCTCTCTACGTCTATATATTAAAACCGTGTGAAAAGAATATGATGCCTATGTAACACTTTCCACACCCATTTTCACTTGAACCAAACCATAAGGCTTCAAAGAACCAAACATTCGGCGAATAGTTCGTAAACCATTCAGTTGGTGGTTCGTTTGTGTTTGTTTCTTTATTAAACAAACGAACACGAACATGAGATTTCTACTCGTTTCGTTAAATAAACGAACATGAACAGAGGTCGCGTTCGTCCATTTATGTTCGTGGACGTTTGACAACGTGTTTGTTTGTATTCGATAGTTCTTTAGTGTTTTTAAATTTTATATTTTATTTAAATACTTCGAAATTCCGAAAAATAAATATTTAATAAGTGTCAGCTTATTATATATTTTGTTCAAGAACGCTTATTTGTATTCGTTTGTTTTCATTTGTGTTAATAAACATTAGTTTGCTCATTTGTGTTATCAATGTTCGTTACCTAAAATTAACAAACAAACACAAACAAACACGAACATAAAATCTCGTTTGTTAAGTGTTTATAAACAGTTCGTTAACACATATATTTTTCTTAACACACGAACACGAAAAAAATCTTGTTCGTGTTCATTCAGTTCGTTTGGTGCCCTACCAAACAAGATCGCCTTTTGTGCATATGTTAGTTCTTTTTAACATAAAACTAAAAGACAACCAATATGTTAGATTTTTTTTAACATAAAACTAAAAGACAACCAATAAATAAATTCCTTTTTTTATGTTAGTTAAAAGACACACACACTCTCCACTCTCCTCACTCCTTCCTCTTTCCAAATTCCTCACTTCCCTGAGACCCATCTCACCACCATACCATGGGTTGCACCGCCTCAAAGCTAGGCAACGAGGACTCCGTCCGCCGCTGCAAGGAACGCCGTCGTTTAATCAAAGAAGCCGTCTACGCCCGCCACCACCTCGCCGCCGCCCACTCCGACTACTGCCGCTCCCTTAAACTCACCGGATCCACCCTTTCCACCTTCGCTTCCGCGAACCCCTCCCCGTCGCCGACCAAACTCCCGCCGTCCTCCTCCCCACCCGTCCCTCCTCTACCCCCACCCCCACCACCACCAAACCCCCTTCATTCCATCACTACCAAACCCCACCTCCACCACCGGAATCAGTTTCCCGATCTCCATCACTTGCAAGCTCAAAACAATCAAAACACCCACCACCGATTCCCTCCGCCGTGTACCACCGTCAACGCCGCCCTAAACCCACCATCAAACTCCCTCACATTCTCTCTGAATCAAGCGAAGCTTCTTATTCTCCTCGTGAAAACTTAAACCCCCAAAACAATTACACATACAATGCTCAAGCTAATTACGCATCAACACCCTCACAAGCTTCCTCTGTTTGGAACTGGGAAAACTTCTACCCCCCATCCCCCCCTGATTCCGAATACTTCAATCACCGGCAACCAAATTTCGACACCGAAGACGATAAATCGTCAATCTATTCGGGCAAAACCTCAATCTACTCAACCCACAATGAGAAAAAGAATCATTGGGAAAACAATGAAGATAAGCGTTCGGTTTATTCTCAGAAGAAGAACAGTCATCATGTAGAAACAGAGGATGAGGGGGAAACAGAGGAGAGAGAAGAAGTGCAATGTAGCGAATGGGGAGATCGTTACAGCACTACGAGCTCAACCTCCGATGATGATGATGAAGAAATTGATAGGGATTCTAGATCCGAGATGGAGAGTCGGTCTAATTTCGGATCCTCTGTTCATAACGAGTCGGTGAATCGGGGTCATTCTGCAGCCACTAAATCGAAGATGAGTAAATTGGAAAAGGGTGATGATGGTGGAAGCTGGAACAGGAGTCAGTATGATGATAATTCGGATATGAGAATGGTGATTAGACATCGAGATCTAGCGGAAATTGTTGGTTCGATTAAAGAGTATTTTGATAAAGCTGCTGATGCCGGTGAACAAGTGTCGGAGATGCTTGAAACTGGTAGAGCCCAGCTCGACCGAAGTTTTCGACAATTGAAAAGTAATAGGTTTTTTTTTTTGAAATGGGTATAATTTGTCTTGAATTTTGAGATTGGGGGGCAAAATTACTAATTTAGCTTATTTTTAATTGAGATTGGGTTGCAAAATCACTAACGTAGGTTCTTTTTAATGGAGATTGGATTGCAAAATTAGTAATTTAGTTTTTTTTTTAATTAAGATTGGGTTGTAAAATTACTAATTTAGGTTATTTTTTAATTGAGATTGGGTTGCAAAATTACTAATGTAGTTTTTTTTTCTTTTTTTTAATGGAGATTGGATTGCAAAATCACTAATTTAGTTTTTTGTAATTGATATTGGGTTGAAAAATTACTAATTTAGGTTTTTTTTTGTTTTTTTTTGAAATTGGGGATGATTTTTTTTTGGCACATAAATATGATTTGTTTTTTAATTTTGAGATTGGGTTGCAAAATTACTAATTATTTATTTTATTATTATTTTATTTATTATTATTATTATTATATTATATTATATTATTATTATATTATTATTATTATTATTTTGAATTGGGTGTGATTTATTTTGAATTTTGAAATTGGATTTGGATTGCAGAGACGGTGTATCATTCAAGTGGGATGTTGAGTAACTTGAGTTCAAGCTGGACATCAAAGCCGCCATTGGCAATTAAGTACCGGTTCGAGCCCGATTCAATTGGCGAAACGGGCGGCTCAAAGAGTCTGTGTTCAACTCTGGAGCGACTCTTAGCCTGGGAGATGAAGCTCTACCAAGAAGTAAAGGTAATGAATTTACTATTATAACATTAAAGATTATTTTGACATGATTGTGAAATTAATTGTTTTTTTTTGGGCCCATATTTTATCCAATTTTTCAAACAAAATCTTGAAATAAAGATATGTAACGGTGGAAAAATGTTGCCTTATGATGATAGTAATCTTTAGTGGGTGGTTCTTTTGTATGACGAAATTACCCCTGGTCAATGGGTGCACATAGTTTTGACCATCGTGGGCTCCCTACCTCCTTGTTTTAACCATTGTGTATACAAAAGGGTGTTTAAAAAGATTATTATTTTCCAAATTTCACTTCGTTTTAAACTTTTGACAGCCTACCCCTTGTATAATTTTGTGCCTTAAAAGAAGAGCTCTGAAAAAATAAAATAAAAACTTGATGGGTATGTATGGTCTGTTAGGAAATTACCAAAGTGCCCTTGTGAGTCTTATCCGGTACCACCATTGAGGCATGTGAAAGGGTGTGTAAAAAGTTACCATTTTTCCAAAACTTGCTTTGTTGTGAAATGACCTTTTTGCCGTTGGAGGTTTTAGCTGGTGAGTTAAGTACCATTTTCGTCCATGTGGTTTATTCACTTTTGTCATTTCAGTTAAATTTTAAAAAATGCACCAGTTTCCTTCCTGACATGACATATTGGAACGTGCTATTTCAGTCCAAAAATTAAAACAAAGTTAAGTCATACAGGTTTACTGAAGAGTATTTTTGTCCTTTCAATAGTTAGACATAAAATAAGGTGAAAATAAAAGAAATATGAAAGGATAAAAATACCCTTCGTTAAACTGTCTGACTTAACTGGGTTTTAATTTTGGACTGAAATGACACGTTTCCAGTATGTCAGGGAGGAAACTGGTGCATTTTTTAAAACTTGGACTGAAATTGCAAAAGTAAACAAACCAGAAAGACGAAAATGACAGTTAACTCTTAGCTGGTAGCCTGATCATGTATGAAACATACTGCTATGCTAAGTAGGTTATTTTGAAAAAAATGACGAAAATGCCCATGGTGGGTAAAACTAAAATATAGCAGTTGTGGGCCATGACAAGTATCCAGAAGCTTTTTGTTGTCTAAGTGAAAATGAAAAGAGAGTCCTCCACGTTGGTTGGGCAAAGGGTGGAAATAAGTGATAGAAATAAATAAAGGTTGTCTTTGCAATGACCAAACTGTCCCTGTAAGTAGTAACTGGTAGTCTGACCAATTATGACAACCTGGAGCAATCTTTGTCTGTCATCAAATGTGGAAAAAGAAGTAAGGCTACAAAACAAAACTTATTTTGGTTTTACATTACTCGCAGGCAACAACAATGTTCACTGCTACAATCAAATACCCTCCCTTTATCTTGTTTTTTTTATTTGCCAGATGTTTGTTTGTATAAAACTATGAACATGAAATGATTGATATGTCATATTCATTATATACTGTTGTGTTCTTTTAGGATTCCCATATTTTTTTATTTTTTTTAGTTATAGAAAATATAAAGTGAAATTTACGTGTTTCTCCGATTTTAACTGAATTGTTGTTTAGGCACGGGAAGGAGTTAAAATCAAGCATGAGAAGAAGTTGTCGGCGCTACAAAGCCAGGAGTACAAAGGGGAAGATGAAAGTAAACTGAACAAAACGAAAGCTTCCATTAAGAGGCTTCAGTCGCTAATCGTTGTTACGTCTCAGGCTGTCTCAACCACCTCTACGGCCATTGTCGGTCTACGAGACGCTGAGCTTGTCCCACAGCTTATCGAACTATGTCATGGGTAAGTAACTTCACTTCACACACGCGCACATATGTATTATTGTTTTATGTCATTGATCGTATGCTTATGAGTTATGACTTATGACGTTGACCATAGATAGCGGGATTTCAGTTTTTATTTTTTCAAATATAAATAGCGATTATAGCTATAAAATAGCTAGATTTTAGGTTTTTGTTCAATATAATGCAAAATAGCGTATATACCAGGGTATTTTGATATAATATATATATATATATAATTTAAAAAAAAATATTTTCTTGTGTATCGCTATTTATAAAATAGCGACCGCTATTTATCGCGATTCGCTATTTAGCATATACGACTTATCGTTATTTGTCGCTAACAACTATTCTCGTAAGGTCATCGTGTGGTGAAACTCGTCAAAATAGATAAAATGATTATCGAACCTTCGTATGATTCCAACTTGTATACCTTGACCTTATAATGAAAATATGAATAATGTTGCTTGAAAATGGATGTGTTTTGGAGGGAACAAATTTGAACAATTGGAACGTTACGGTACGAAAAAATTATTGGCACTTTTGTGTAGAAGATCAAGTGTGTGAAGCTTTATTAAAGGCACCAATATGTGGTAGTTGACCCACTGTCCTGGACCGGAGTAAAGTGCCATGGTCCAAACCTGCATGTTCATTGTGGTTTTTGTTTTGTTTTTATTAAATAAGCTGTCATACGACTCATACCGGCACCTCGATTAAAGAGATTTGAAATCGTGACCTTAGTTTATACGGTACACATTTTACTTATTGATTACTCTTATATTTGTGTAAGTAATGGGTCAAATTTACGTATTCTACCGTACATTTGAATATTTGAATTTTGAACTAATATTAATATGAGATTAATGCAGGTTAATGTACATGTGGAGATCTATGAACCAATGTCATGAAGTCCAAAACCATGTAGTTCAACAAGTTCGGGGTCTAGTCAACCGGTCAACAAAAGGCGAGTCAACCTCTGACCTCCACCGCCAAGCGACTCGTGATCTCGAAGCAGCAGTGTCCACCTGGCACACGAGTTTCTGCCGCCTCGTAAAATTCCAAAGAGATTTAATCAGATCTCTCCAAGGATGGTTCAAACTAACACTTCTTCCCATCAACGCCGAAGAAGCAAACATCAACGGCTCACAGCCCTCGGATGTTTACATCGTGTTTGACGAGTGGAAACTAGCCCTTGATCGCTTACCCGACACAGTGGCGTCTGAAGCCATCAAAAGCTTCATAAACGTCGTCCACTCCATTTCTTTAAAGCAAGCGGAAGAAATGAAGGTGAAAAAGCGCACCGAATCAGCATCAAAAGAACTTGAGAAAAAAGCATCATCTTTAAGAAACATAGAGAAGAAATACTACCATTCTTATTCCATGGTCGGGCTCGGGCTTCCAGGCAGCAGACAGGATGACGGGCACGGGCTGGATGCCCGGGACCCACTTTCGGAAAAAAAGACCGAGCTCGTGGCATGTCAAAGACGGGTCGAGGATGAAATGGTCCGGCACTCGAAGGCTGTTGAGGTAACAAGATCTATGACTTTAAACAATATTCAAACTGGTTTGCCTGGAGTTTTTCAAGCTATGACAAGCTTTTCAAGCTTGATAATGGAGGCACTTGAGGGTGTTTGCAACAAATCTTATGCAGTTAAATAGTGAGTTTTGAAGTCTGGTTTACTGTTTTAAAGGAAAAGAAATAGATTATAATTCATAGAATTATATATGTTATGATGTTCTTAATGGCTAAAAGTTCAAGTTTTTGAAGAGGGGTTTTGAGATGTTATTAAATGTATATATAACTTTAGGGAATTTTTGGCAAGTTTTATATTTTGTATAATATTTGTCTTGCTCTTATATTTATCTCATGTGATGATAAATTAATTGTGTGTTACTAAAAGATACTTATAAACTCGGGTAAAGCTACAAAGTCTCCTAAAATGCAAAAAGGTACAAAAACACAGGGAAATGCAAAATATAACACAATGTTGAGCAAAATATAACACAATGTTGAGAAATAAAACACAATGTTAAGGAAAAAAAGACATAATGAGTCATAAAAAAACTCAATGACGCAAATATAAAAAAAAACACAATGCTAAATAAAAAACACAATGATTAAAACAAAAAAATTACAATCTACAAGCTAAAAGTCCAAAAGCGAAAACCTAAAATCTCATAGTGTAGAGTTCGATGAGACAGTTATAATGCCGCTTAAATGAGTTCAATCGAAGTCTGCTTAATATCTTTCCTATGATTTTCTATGTATAGAAGATTATGTATTTGATCATAACCCTCACCCTGTAAACTTATATATGTTCAATAATTAATTTAAGATTTTTTAGATATTTACTTATACAGTAATAAATTATTTGGACAAATGGTTTGAAATTTACATTATACATTAATAAATTCTTTGGACAAATGGGTGTCTTACAATAACTTTTGGAAACTATTTTGAATAACAAATGGGTGCTCTTTTCTATGATCTTGTAAAATTGGACTCTTCAATAGTTGAACAGTAAATTCAAATAATTTAACAAGAGCCTATGTGATGTGGTGATTTTGAAGAATGAAAAAAACTCACGTCACGTAGATGGTGTAGGGTTTTATATTTCTCACCTAAGAACATCTGTTATGGGGAGGTGAATGTGATAACAGATTGATATGATAATTGAGTTACATGTCATTTAATATAAAAAAAAATCAAACCATCATCGCCCCACGCCCGTGAGCTCCTTCACCCCACCACCCCCCATATCCCCTTCAAACCCCTCCCGCCGCAGTGTTCCGCTCCCACCACACAGACTTGATATTCTCCTCCGCCCTCTCTTTTACCACAACACATGGACTAAGGAGACCCTAACCTGACAAGAAGATTGACACCCATGTGAAATATTGTTGGAAAAAAAAACCTACGTCTTTAAAAAAAAGAATTCAACGTTTATTTAAGGGATGTTTCGTGTGAAACAAAAGTGATTTGTGTTCATATCCTTGTAAGTATAAAATTATGAGTTATGACGTTTGAAAAAAACCTGTCTTTTTAAATTTACTAGTCTACGACTAATTAAATACTTTCAAGGAGAGACACCAATCAAATCCCTATGAGAGCGGGGAATGAGGATCGAGTGCCATCTCTTGTCCAAAGACCAACATGACATGGGATTTTTTTTATATAATATGTAGATTTTCTTGGCTTTTATTAAATTTTTTTTACCACAAGTGGCTTATATTAAAACATTAAGAGACACACGGAAACACCTTTTGTACTTTTGCTGTCCCAAAAGGCACCTAACACCCCAGAGAGAGGAATATGCCCTAAAATGCTTAAAATATCATTTTCTAATAAATTAAAGTAACTTTCAACTAATTCATAGTAGAGTAAGTTAATTTAGATTATACATTATATTATATGTAAATAAAATACAAATAGTTCTTTAACTCAATGGTATTAACATGAGAAGTGAATGAAGGTTTTTTTTTTCTTTTTTACATTTACTTAAGTGTAATGTTTAATTGCAAAATGTAAAAAAAAATCATGTATTTACTCTAGCAAACATGTTTTTTTTAATTTCAAAGACTAAAATACGTGCTTAACAGCGAAAAAATTCCTCAAAAAATAAATAAATAATAAATCTCTCATACACCATGTTAAACCTAATTTGTATGTTAAGACTCATTTGTACATGAACCTAACCCTATACATTATATATATTATTTAAGTTACACCTAAATAAGTAACTTAAATTAAGAATGCAAACTTTTAACATACCACAAATACCGCAAACTTTGTCTTACAAAGGTATGATACATGTCTAACACACAAAAGTTAGTTATTGTTGGTTAATAAATAAAAGAGTGTTGTTGCCACTACCAAAAATGCTCTTCAAAGTACACAAAATTATTTAGCCCTTCAACAAGCAACTTTCATAGCAAAACTCACTCCTTCATCAAAAATACAATCCATCCAATCTTTTTAGATGCTCTAAGCGTTATCACGCTATCTTTTTAGATGCTCTAAATATGTATAATATGTAATATTTAAATAAAAAAAGTTACACATTGTAGGGCACCACACACCTTGTCGGAGGTGGGTAGGGTAGGCCTGATGTGGTTAGGTAACCTGGTCATTCAACTTGCATAACTAACTTCGTTTTATAAATTATTTAGTGTTCGTACTCTTAATTAATATTTTCTTTCATCTAAACCTATTCTTGGATCTTGAGCCCAACCCATGTTTACAGGAGAACAAAGTTAGATCATTGAATAAAAATATCATGCTTTATTAGACGAAAAGGATATTATAAGATTAGACTTTTAAGAAACTATAAAACTTCATATAAGTTTCGAGTTTTGCTCTTATATGATTTTCGCTAGTTTTTTGTTATTTACAAATTTTTAGTTACTTTTCCCTTGAGCACGTATCAAGTTCTTTAAAAACAATGACATCTTCTAATGAGAGCTCTCTTATTATTAATGTTGGGTAGTCGTGAAACAAATTAAAGAGTGGGTTCGTAAACATGTTGACGATGATTAAGAGCAACTAGTCTTAGCTCCCCCGCGTCACGGTGAGGGGCGTAAAATTGTGCTACCGGCCTTGCAGGGAGACATTAAACCATTTTAAGTAGCAATCAAACGACGATCAAAACCGGGAAAAACATAAAATAAAAACACGAGTTTCTAGCACCGAGTGACTACATGACATAAATTGTAGTCAAAACTGAATCTATACCGACACGTATTAGAAAGTCAATGGGGTAAAAAAAGTAAGGGACCAAATGTGACCACCAAACATAGTCCTAAGTACCAACCAAACTTCGACCAAATCCGGAAAAAAACGTAAAACAAAAGTAACAAAAAAAAAATAAACGCATTTAATTTTTGTGGCAAAATTATAAAAAATCAAAGTCTTATTACAAAAACACACACAAAAGACGAAACCATAAAAAGAAAAAAAATCATTATTTCTCCCAATGTTATGAATTAATATATAGGGCCAAGATTTAGGGAAAACGATAAAAAATGTGAAAACAGTGAGAACGGCCATCAGCCGTTGGATCAGAACAATCAATGGATTAGATATGTACAGTGGCGTTTTCGTAAATAACATAAACTTTATTACTTGAACGTGCCTCATTAAGGGCAAAAGAGTCTTTCTACTGCTCCACACTGATTATAAAACGTCATTTCATACGAAAACGCCATATCGCTAATGTATCTAAAACGCTATTGGCACATAAACGACGACACTTAATGATAAAACGTGTTGTATATACTTGTTGTGAAAAAAAGTAACTGAAAGTTAATTATTAACTTTTATTAAAAAAACTGTGTGTTTAGTAATTTTTATTAGTGAAACGCCATTAAAAAAACAAAACGCCAAACATAGAAGATGTGACGTGTTACAACCATCACAAATAAAAATCTGAACAAACAGTAACTACAAACAGTAACTGAAGAGACAGATAGTTTATTCCTACCATTTATTAAAACAAAATCCGGCCTAAACTACGCGCCAAAAAACTATTAGATAAACAAACATCTCAGGAACAATTTGATCACACCCAAAAATAAATAAAAAAACCATTTTCTCTTGGCAAACTATTCACTTTACACGCCATACTCTCTTGCAAAACATTCACTTAAAACACCATGTTTATCTTTTGTTACACGCATAAACTTTTGCTAAATGAGATGGACAAATCCTCAAGAAAACGAGTCTAGTGACGATGATATGTTACTTTGTAGGCTTTGTTCTTGAGGAAGGTTTGGATGAGAAGAAAAGACCTATGCCGGTGTAAATGCTATATTTGACTCCATTATTAAATGGTGTAGAGTGGAATGAGCATAAGGATAATAGCATGTGTAAACGCTATTTTGGACATCAAAAGAGAACCCGCTCACAATCACACCCCAATAATAGCATCGGCAAAATATGACATTGGTCTGTCTTTCCAACATCCAAAAGAACCCCCCCCCCCCCTCAAACCAACAAAAAACATATCAACCCAAAACCAAAACGCCATATTTAGCTGAACGATCAGCTTCGTCTAGCGCTTGGTGTTTCAACTGTATAGGAAAATAATCGGCATCTATCCAATGAGTACAAAGGTTCAGAGGACAAAAATGTTCAAGAAGAAGAGAATGATAGCAATGAAGATTTGGAAAAAAGAAATTTAATTAGCATTTTTAATTCTTTTTTTCTTTCCTGTTTTTTTATTTGGTATCATTTTCTGTGATTTGTTATATATTTTCCCGCTAATAAAAACTTCTCTAAAATTACTTACAAAAATGTCAAAAACGTCAAATTCAAGGTGCAAGTGAATAGAACACAAAAGGTGTACCATACTAAAGCTTTAGTTTGTTCTATATCTATAAAACGCCATTGAATAAAAAAAGCGTCCAACTTAAAAAGATCGGAAATTTTACAGCCTTAATAGACTAAACAAAAAGTAACTACAAACAGTAACTGAAGCAACAGATACTTGATTACAACCATTTATTACATTTTAAAAACCACACCAGGGCACACAAATCAAATTTTTTATATTTTCTAAACGCCATAATTACCTGCCACATTAAAGGTCTGCATCCTACATCAAACGATAAAAAATTTAAAAAAAATACACATCAAAATATATAGGTCCGCATCCTACTATTGTTTTTGGCGCCAAGACATAGTTTCTTACGTAAAAAAGCCATTAAAATATAAAACACTCACTAAAAACAAAACGCCAAACTTGAATGATGGGACGTGTTACAGACTTAACAGATAAAGCTGAACAAAAACAGTACATACAAACTGTAACTGAAACGACAAGTACTTTATTAATTGCATTTATTATAATAATATTCCGCCCAAACTACGCGCCAAAATATATCTTATAAAGAGAAACGTCTCAGCACCTTCCGTTGATAACACCAAAAAAGAAACGTCATGTTTCCTAAATACCACTCACTCTAAAAACGCCAAAAAAGTTAAAAAAAAATCAAATATGGCAAACAACTTGTGTTTGACATTCAGTTTTGTTTTTAATGAAGTTTCGGTGAATGGATTCTTAGGTGAGGGGAAAACTCAATAACTTTTAATGAATGAGATTGGACAGCTCTTCAAGAAAAAGAGACTGATGATAGTGATATGTCATTTTGTGTACTTTGTTCTTGATAATTATTTGAATGGGAAGAAAGAAACCGATACCAATACAAATACTATTTTGTTCCATTATGATAAAGAAGATTATGAGCAAATAGCATCCACCCACACGACGTCGATCTATGTCTCCATACAACCACAAAAAGCCACTTAAAAAACGAACAAGAAAATCACGCGAAAACCAAAAACGCCATATATTTGTGACAGTTCTTATAGTTTCATAAGAAGAAAGAGACTGATGACAGTGAGGATTTGGAGAGATTAGATTCGGATTTTTAATTTATTTTTCTTCTGTAGTTTGTTATCTAATTTTTTTCTGTAGATTGTAAAACGCCAAGATTTCACAAACGCCAAACTATGAAAACTATAAGTTCTAACTAATGAAAACGCCTAACGGTGATTCAAGGTTGAACTGAGGTAAAATGTCATCTACTTAAGCGGGGGTGGAAAAGTGACAACCGTGCACCCGTATATCATTTAGCGCCCTTGCCACGTGTGGGGCCATGATCCGTTCTCACTGTTTTCACACTTCAAATCGTTTTCTCCGGATCCGGTTTTTTAATAATATATATATATATAGATAATGAGTTGTTTTTGCTAGCATTCAAGCATCCAATGAAGGACAAAAGAATACATTGGGTGATATTCAATCTAGGTCTAGCATTTCTGATACTAAGAAGTCGTATACTCATATGTAGACTAGTTGCTTTAACAAATGTTGTAGGTTGAAAGCACATGGAATCTTTGTTTTGGACTGTACCATACTACTACATATAAGCTTATTCAAAGAATACTCAAACCGACTTAATCTCTATTAAATTATTGTCTTTATTTTCATTTTGTGGTATTAGTTTTGTGAGTTATTTGCATTATGTTATCTACTTCTAAGTTTTTCACAATGTAACATGTATTTTAACCCTTTCAATGTCATGTAGTTGTTTTCAATCTTAAATCATACATAAAAGGAAGTCCATATATTGTTTCTATATAAATACGTAGTACCATGCAGCATGTAGTCTAAAGCAATCACTAAAGGCTAAAACATAAATCCGAACTCTAAATGGTAACCCTAACCAACAGGTGAGCAAAAAGACCATTCAATCAAACCACAACCGAAAAAATCAAATAACTTAAGATTTTTTTTTGAACGGTCCAATAATTAATCCCAAGCACTTTTGGGGCACCCACTAGACAAACGGAGTACTCCGAGAGTAACCCGAGTCGTCCACCACCAATTCCGGGGAAAACCCGGTAATCCACCCGTCCGTATGCACGACGGTAAAATTACCAGTAAAACTCGTTTGGCTCAAGGATCGAACCCAGGTTTCCCTGGATCTCATATCACTGCCCACCAATGCCTCACTCCATTTTGCACCAAGTGAGAATTGAACTTGAGTCTTCCAAGAAAAACTCAAGTTCTCCTTTCACTTGAGCTAGAGGTGATTGAGAATTTATTTTTCTTGACATAGTTTTTGGTTTGGGTTTAATTACATACATGTAGAACACTGAATTAACCGAAAAGATTTCAACATAAGACTCCTCAAAGTTGGCGAATGTTTCTTTTAGCTTTACACTTCTTAAAATTCTAGGACTAACAATGGGGTGGTAGTCCATTGGCAAAGACAAAGTCTTTAAAACACCTTGGGAGAGGAGGTCTTGGGTTCGAGTCCCACAGTGGGGAATAAAAAGAAATTTGCCGTTCAAATTTTTTTTATCTAGGAGTAATGATGCTCTTTTTTTTCCAAGTGTTGCATATGTATAATACTATTTTTACTATTTTTGTATTTTAAAAGTGGTAGATTACAGGCAACAATGTTAAAAAAATTAACGTGTTTTTAAGTTTTCTTTTTTTAGTTTTCGAGTTTTCGCTTGAACCCTTCCCCATACACTACATACATACAAACGTACGTACATACAAGGAATAAGGTTATGTAACAACCCGCTTCCTCGCAAGCTCGTCACTCTCGTTACGCCTAACACCAGAGATTCGGATCTTAATGTAACCTAAATCGCTTATTACGCTATATCGCATATTTTCGCATCACCTCGCACATCACAACGCCTACGCATATATCACACTCGCTAAACACTACAAACTTTGCGTGAAGTTTTCAAGGCTATCTGCTCGCTTAAACTGCAACGCGCCTCTCGCAAGACTTGGGAACAAAGCCGCATGCTACCTCGCTTATCTCATCGAATCTTAACTTAATTTAATCGATTAATAAGCTTAACGCCTTGCTAAAACGCTTAATATATCTATATAATACGAACCGAACCGCCAAACGAACGCTTAACGCGAAAATACCAAACAGAACTTGGCCAATAGGTCAAGTTCGGCCGAACTTGTGCATCAAAAGTTCGCCCGAACTTGACTAGGCCACCCTAACTCTTCATTTCACATCAAGTTCGCCCGGACTTGTTTCATTCCAAAGAAAACCAAAAAGTTCGCTCGAACTTTAAATAAGTTCGCCCAACTTGATGACTGCCCACTCCTTCCTCACTCCACCTTTAAATACAAAGCTTCATTCTTCATTTGCACTTGCTGCAAGTTCGCCCGGAGCTCCCCAAAACTGAAACCCTTTGTTTTCTAAGTAAGATTCAACCTGTTTTCAAGCTACAACAACGTTTAAAACGGTTTTACATAAGGTTTCTACCTTCGATTTCATCAAAACTCTTCTTTTACGAAAATCTTCATCTTTTTATACAAACCTTCTTTTTTTCACTTAGATCTTGCTTAGATCTAAGTAAAACCTTTGAAACATCGATTTTTACACAATATTCATACTAAATGACGTATGTTTCGTTCACTTTGAAGTGGAACGAGGCGTCGTCAAGCAAGATCTCAGATCCGGAAGCACAAGGACGAACTCGTCACTTTACACAAGCTGGACTAACCGTACGAACTTTCAAGTCCCGGATTAGCCCGAATTTCTGTAAAATGGCTAAACTCGCTCCAAAAGTCCTCTCCAGCCTAAGTTTTACTCAGTGGCTTAAGGTTGGAGGGATGGACACTCGATTTCCTCAGCAAACGACGCGAAAATGAACGATTTGGATGCCAAAACAGTCAAGTTCGCTCTCAGGCGAAGACATCAAGTTCGCTCGAACTTGTCACCAAATTGGTGACCAAGTTGCCCGAACTGATCAAATTGACAAACAATAATACAAGTTCGCCCGAACTTGTGCTCCCTTCAAGAGTATTGACACAAGTTTGCCCGAACTTGTACCTCAGGGTTACAAGTTCGCCCGAACTTGACTACTGCTCCCTCAAACCGTAACCGTTTCAGCAACCCGGAAGACTGATGCACTTCTGTTCGCTTACAGGCTGATCCAGCGCTCTCCTCGACTCATCTCAGATCCCTTAACTCCCTCTAAACGCACCAATTGTGAGTATACTTGACCCATTTTCGCTTTAATGCACTTTTTGGGTGTAACATACGTTCTTATCAAAGATACACAACGCACGCTAAACTTATTTATCACATGCGAATATCTGTTATACATATTTATACATGATTGCTAGAACATATATGTTATGGCACTTTTCGTTATCTCCACCTTGGCTAGTATGATACTGTAGATGGGCTCTCACCCGATGGGTTTAGCTAAGATGTACGCACGAGCTCTCTGAGAGTATCGCATGAGAAATTGTCTTGTGAGTTTATGTGTTGTATGAATCATGTTTATGTATGAAGAAATTCACTATACTTTTACCTACTATGTTATTTTATCAAAACCTGTATGCTCGCCAATACATTATTGTATTGACAATTATTTTAACGTATGTTGCAGGTTAATGGGTTCTACTTGCTGCAAATGGACATAGGATTTCACCTTTAGAAACGCATGTAATAGAATCTAGGGAAGATCGAATTATGTTTGCTTGATAGATATGGGATATTTGCAATATTTGTTTATGGATTATATGTTTGTTAGTATGGGATAATGAATGTTTAAATATTGTCGCGTAAATAGTTGTTATGGATTCTCTCGAGCAATCTGATTAGCCTAGTGTCGCGTCCCGATGATTCCGCCATCGGTTGGGGTGCTACAGGTTAGACAAGATAAGAAATAAGGTTTTTAGGGAAGGATTAGGAGTAGCTACTATATCAGACAAGATAAAGGAGATGAGATTGAGATGGTTTGGGCATGTAAAGAGGAGGCAGGCGACAGCGCCGGTTAGAGAGCAGTGGAAGGCTTAACTGTGGAAGGGAGGAAGAGTCGAGGTAGGCCTAAGATGACTTGGGATGAGCGAATTAGGCATGATTTGCTAGAGTTACACCTCTCCGTTGACATAGTCCATGATAGGGGTTTATGGGGGCGTAAGATTAAGGTTAAGGACTTTTAGAAAGAGGATCTTTACATCTGAGGATTAGGGTAGAGATGTAGAATTCTGTAAGGTATAGGTGGATCTTTGCAGCTTGTGTTTTTCATATGTGATTATATATAGCCTTGTGAGTCTATAAATTTGTTATATATCCTATGTTGCCTACCCATTCATTCTTTTATTGTTATGTAGTTTTTTTTGAGGGGGGGGGGGGGTCTCATTGGTCTTGTCTTTTACTTTGGAGTTGGGGACTCTTTGGAAGCAGCCTCTTTATCCATATGGATAGAGGTAAGGTGTGCCTACATCTTACCCTCCCCCGACCCTACCAATAGCTTTGTTATTAATGGGATTTAATGGGTACGGTTGTTGTTGTTGTTTTTGGTTCAATTTGAATGACCAGATCCAAATTTCAAACAAGACCGAACCATTAAACCATCAAACCATGAAATCCGAACGGTAAACTAAACCGTTTGGATCCCAAACCAGCCAAACTGATTAACTTGCTATGATTTGAGCATTTCGATTAGTTTATAGTTTTCTATTAGACTTGTCGCGTAAATAGTTGTTATGGATTCTCTCGAGCAATCTGATTCGCCTAGTGTCGCGCCCTGATGATTCCGCCATCGGTTGGGGTGTGACAGATTGGTATCAGAGCCATAACTGTTGGGAATTAGGTAGAATTGCCAGGTTCGACCTAGTCTATGGTTAGGACACCAAATCAGACCGATACACATTGATTAAACGCCAAAAACGAATACGAACAGACAAGTCCGCCCGAACTTGTGGGCAGTTCGCTCGAATTGATCAAGTTCGCCCGAACTTGATCAAGTTCGCCCGAACTTGATCAAGTTCGCCGGGACTTGACCAAGTTCGCCTGAACTTGTCAGTCCCCCCTCAACAACAAACAAGTTCGCTGGGATTGAACAAGTTCGCTCGAACTTGACATCAGACTGATGCCAAGTTCGCCCGAACTTGACCAGAATCCTTGAATTGAACTTCTAAACGGTGCTTTTCTTAAGGCTACCATAATACACGTGAAGAACGCTCGTATCACACCAACGAGCCAATTTGTCGGGAATAGGTGTGAAAACCGCGAACTCTCGACGAATCACTCACACCGCGTATTCTCATCTGCACGAAATTGTCTGTTAAGTTAGGAGTGATATCCACATCTTAACGGAATTTTCCCATTCTATCCGGTGGAAGCCTCCTGATGGGCCCGGAGGTGAAACCACAATTAGGGATTCGAAATTATCAAGTTAGGGGTGAAACCCGAACCTTGAAAACTCGTCCCACTCCACGATTTTCAATCTCACCAAAGTCTCGATTGTTTCCAACGCTTTGGGAACGCGTGGTAACCGGAAGGGTGATGTCGTTAGCCGCGGGGCGGTGAGAGCATTTACCTATTTGGCCAAAGCGTGTGCCCGAACTCGGCGGAATGATCGAGCCACTTTGGGAAGTCGATGTCTCAAAACCCAGGACGCTCCATTGATTTTAAGCCGCAATCGTCGATTTTACACATCACCGATTTACACGTGCTTCGCGCACGTCTTAACAAATTTTAAACTTTTACGTTTTGATTTATCGCTTTTCGTTACCGCTTATTCGTTTCATCTTGCTATGTTAATGCACAACTCGCACAGCCATCGCAATCCAAAACAAGGGCTAATACTCGCAACATAACTAAATCATAACAATCCTCTTAACTGCGTCCTCGCGTTATAGCGCAATTATATATACGTATATATATATATATACACACACACCTATAGCATGTAATTACACGCGCTTATGTGAATACGTGAGAATTTAGGAGATATATGTTTTACCTATGTGGCTCCTATGTGAAATACGTATTATTATAACAAGTTTTTAACGCGCTAAATCGCATCGCAATTACAAATCATTATGATTGAATCTCATTCCAAATCTCTTTGTTCAGATGTCTTCGAACACTTCAAACTCTCGACGTCAAGCCCGAAGAAACTCCGATAAGAGGATTGCTTCGCTCGTCGCCAAGGAAATGGCCAAGGTTATTCCTCAAATCATCACCCAAGTTCAAGCCCTCAGCAACTCTCAAAACTCTGAAGACTCCAAGTCCAGCGCACCAAAGCCTACTTTCTCCTACAAGTAATTCAAGGCCTGTGACACGATGGTCTTCACAGGTGAAGGAAGTGTATCTCAAATGCTCCAGTGGTTCGATGCCATCGAGGTTACCCTTCGTCAGAGTGGGTGCCCTGAGCATTTTCAGACCACATGTGCTACCGGAGTATTTCAATCCCGAGCCCTCGACTAGGGATAGCCGAGCGCATCAAGCGTGGGAACGACACAGCTTACGCACTATCGTGGGAGGAACTGAAGGAGCTTATGAAGAGAGAATACTACCCTCCCCACGAAGTCTAAAGGCTCGAGAACAAATTTTGGAAAATCAAGCAAGTCGAAGGTGATAACGTCGGCCTCACAGCTAGGTTCATACAGCTTAGCATTATTTTCCCTAGCCAAGTCGACACTCCTGAAAAGGCAATCAAAAAGTATATACGTGCTTTGCCGGAGTGTGTGGGTGATTTTGTCGAAGCTGCAAGCCGGCTACCCTTGAAGAAACTTATCAACTGGCCTCAAGAAATCAACGACAAACGGGTATTGGAAGGGTTCTTCTCCAAAAATCCCGCCAAGAATTGAATCAAGCTACTGTCGAATTGTTCGACGATTCCGACAACGAATCCGAGAACGATTCCGACGCGACTCCGACACGACGACGACACACCACCGCAAGCTGCCGCCGAGCCTAGTCGCAAGAGAAAGAGCTCGAGTTTCAACTACTCCGCAACTGAAGCCGATCAACCCGGAACCTCTTCAAACAGTTGCGCCTCTACCAAGGCGTGCCTACACTGGACCTCACCCTCAGTGTCGGATGTGTACTTATCACCACCAGGCCGAAGCCAGCTGCCGCTATTGCATCAACTACGAGATTTACGGTATCACTAGCAAATGCCGCACCGGACCACGACAACCCGAGACACTAGCACTTCCCGCACCAGAGGCGCCAGCAGCCGCAACTCCATCAGAGGAAGACGTCGACATCAACACCGACCAGGCACAGGACGATGTCCTCAATGGTACGAATTTCAACGCTATTACTTATGCTTATTACTCTATTATTTGATGTCGCTTCAAGATACGACGCCGTTTTTCTATCTCGAATCCTCGCACTTAGACTAAGCTCACACACACTAGTTATTACACTAATGTTATATAGTATATCACGATATAATATGTTTTTGTCCTACTAAGCGCTTTAAAACAAGCTACGATAAATGTGCAAACACTAAACTAATCACGGGTGCACACGGGATTATCTTGGGGTCTGCACGGGGATCGTAATGAGTTCTAATGGTACCCTCAAACGTTAAAAGCATGGCTAAAATGTGATGGATACGCCGATGGTACTTCCTATACATAAGCGTTCTTAACCATGTCGACAAAGCGCGACACCTATCCACGGGACGGAGGCGGTGTGGTTAAAGCATGGTGGATACGCCGCTGGTACTTCCTATATATAAGTGTTTTATTTACGCACTTCCGTGAAAGGATGCCATGTGGGTTCAACGTTATTCAAGCCTCATAATTTCTTGGTTCCCCCATTCACCGTGTGGAGCAAGGATACAGAATTTATCTATATCGTGTCAACACGCCTGACATCGCTCCATGAAACGGAGGTGATATGGCTAAAACATGGTGGATACGCCGCTGGTACTTCCTATATATAAGTGTTTTAGCCATATTACAAACCTTCGTGGAAAGGTGCCATACGGGGTTTGACACTAATTGAACTTTTGATACCTTAAAATTAGTTTTACCATTATGTTTTTGTAATTAAATGGAAAATTCTTTTTTCTAAATATTTTGAATTTTTACAAAAGTCTTTTAGATAAGTAAAACCCTTCTCACAATGGGGAATCGACCGCCTAGCGCCACGTTGTGAGAAGATTTTCATAAATCAAATTTCTTAAAACACCTTTTTGTGGTGGTTAACAAGTCTTTCAAAACTTAAAAGCATTTTCTTGATTGCCAGCTCGTGAATTATCAACCACAAGTCAATTAATTCTTTTACTCATCAACTCTTTACATTTTCGAGACGCTTTCACTCGCCAGTCCTTGATCGACCGCTCGTTCCATCCTCAACTTACGCTAAACGCCTTACCACTATCTACCGTTATCTAATCGTGTGGGTTCTCAAGTCTTCCTTTCGAATAAATTTCGGGACGAAATTTCCTAAAGTAGGGGAGACTGTAACAACCCGCTTCCTCGCAAGCTCGTCACTCTCGTTACGCCTAGCACCAGAGATTCGGATCATAATGTAACCTAAATCGCTTATTACGCTACATCGCATATTTTCGTATCACCTCGCACATCACAACGCCTACGCATATATCGCACTCGCTAAACACTACAAACTTTGCGTGAAGTTTCCAAGGCTATCTGCTCGCATAAACTACAACGCGACTCTCGCAAGACTTGGGAAAAAGCCGCATGCTACCTCGCTTATCTCATTGATTCTTAAATTAATTTAATCGATTAATAAGCTTAACGCCTTGCTAAAACGCTTAATATATCTATATAATACGAACCGAACCGCCAAACGAACGCTTAACGCGAAAATACCGAACAAAACTTGGCCAATAGGTAAGTTAGGCCGAACTTGTGCATCACAAGTTCGCCCGAACTTGACTAGGCCACTCTAACTCTTCATTTCACATCAAGTCCGCCCGGACTTGTTTCATTCCAAGGAAAACCAACAAGTTCACCCGAACTTGATACATATTCGCTCGAACTTAAATGACTGCCCACTCCTTCCTCACTCCACCTATAAATACTCAGCTTCATTCTTCATTTGCACTTGCTGCAAGTTCGCCCGAAGCTCCCCAAAACCGCATCCCTTTGTTTTCTAAGTAAGATTCAACCCGTTTTCAAGCTACAACAACGTTTACAACGATTTTGCATAAGGTTTCTACCTTAGATTTCATCAAAACTCTTCTGTTTACGAAAATCTTTATCTTTTTATACAAAACTTCTGTTTTACACTTAGATCTATGCTTAGATCTAAGTAAAACCTTTGAAACATCGATTTTTACACAATATTCGGACTAAATGACGTATGTTTCGTTCACTTTGAATGGAACGAGGCGTCGTCAAGCAAGATCTCAGATCCGAAGCACAAGGACGAAATCGTCACTTTACACAAGCTGGACTAACCCGTACGAACCTTCAAGTTCGCCCGGACTATCCCGAGTTTCTGTAAAATGGCTAAACTCGCTCCAAAAGACCTCTCCAGCCTAAGTTTTACTCAGTGGCTTAAGGTTGGTGGGATGGACACTCGATTTCCTCAGCAAACGACGCGAAAACGCACGATTTGGATGCCAAAAAGTCAAGTTTGCTCAGAAGATATCAAGTTCGCTCGAACTTGTCACCAAATTGGTGACCAAGTTCGCCCGAACTTGATCAAATTGACAACAATCATACAAGTTATACTGATTCCAAGGAATCAGGACAAGTTCGCCCGAACTTGTACACCCTTCATTCACCTGCACACAAGTTCGCCCGAACTTGTGCTCCCTTCAAAGAATGACACAGTTCGCCCAACTTGTTCCCCAGTACAAGTTCGCCCGACCTTGACTACTGCTCCCTCAAACCGTAACCGTTTCAGCAACCCGGAAGACTGATGCACTTCTGTTCGCTTACAGGCTGATCCCGCGCTCTCCTCGACCCATCTCAGATCCCTTAACTCCCACTAAACGCACCAACTGTGAGTATACTTGACCCATTTTCGCTTTAATGCACTTTTTGGGTGTAACATACGTTCTTATCAAAGATACACAACACACGCTAAACTGATTTATCACATGCGAATATCTGTTATACATATTTATACGTGATTGCTAGAACATATATGTTAAGGCACTTTTCGTTAACTCCACCTTGGCTAGTATGGTACTGTAGATGGGCTCTCACCCGACGGGGTTTAGCTAAGATGTACGAGCGAGCTCTCTAAGAGTATAGCATGAGAAATTGTCTTGTGAGTTTATGTGTTGTATGAATCATGTTTATGTATGAAGAAATTCACTATACGTTTTACCTACTATGTTATTTTATCAAAACCTGTATGCTCGCCAATACATTATTGTATTGACAATTATTTTAACGTATGTTGCAGGTTATTGGGTTCTACTTGCTGCAAATGGACGTAGGATTTCACCTTTAGAAACGCATGTAATAGAATCTAGGGAAGATCGAATTATGTTTGCTTGAGAGATATGGGATATTTGCAATATTTGTTTATGGATTATATGTTTGTTAGTATGGGATAACGAATGTTTAAATATTGTCGCGTAAATAGTTGTTATGGATTCTCTCGGCAATCTGATTCACCTAGTGCCGCGCCCCGATGATTATCTCGAGCCATCGGTTGGGGTGCTACAGGTTAGACAGATAAGAAATAAGGTTTTTAGGGAACGATTAGGAGTAGCTACTATATCAGACAAGATAAAGGAGATGAGATTGAGATGGTTTGGGCATGTAAAGAGGAGGCAGGTGACAGCGCCGTTAGAGCAATGGAAGGCTTAAATGTGGAAGGGAGGAGGAGTCGAGGTAGGCCTAAGATGACTTGGGATGAGCGAATTAGGCATGATTTGCTAGAGTTACACCTCTCCGTTGACATAGTCCATGATAGGGGTTTATGGGGGCGTAAGATTAAGGTTAAGGACTTTTAGAAAGAGGATCTTTACATATGAGGATTGGGGTAGAGATGTAGAATTCTGTAAGGTATAGGTGGATCTTTGCAGCTTGTGTTTTTCATATGTGATTATATATAGCCTTGTGAGTCTATAAATTTGTTATATATCCTATGTTGCCTACCCATTCATTCTTTTATTATTATGTAGTTTTTTTTTGGGGGGGTCTCATTGGTCTTGTCTTTTACTTTGGAGTTGGGACTCTTTGGAAGCAGCCTCTTCATCCATATGGATAGAGGTAAGGTTTGCCTACATCTTACCCTCCCCCGACCCTAACAATAGCTTTGCTATTTATGGGATTTAATGGTTATGGTTGTTGTTGTTGTTGTTGGTTCAATTTGAATGACCAGATCCAAATTTCAAACAAGACCAGACCATTAAACCATCAAACCATGAAATCCGAACGGTAAACTAAACCGTTTGGATCCCAAACCAGCCAAACTGATTAACTTGCTATGATTTGAGCATTTCGATTAGTTTACAGTTTCTATTAGACTTGATAACTGTTAAAGAAATCACAATAAAGTTAAAAACAAAGCATTGTTACCGGGTAAAATTAAATACCAAACTCATCTTACATGAGCTTGGTTAATCAACTAAAACCTGAATTGAGCTTAAACTTTGGCCCATTTACCAACTCGACCCGTATTACTTGGGCTAGTCATAAAATCGGCCCATAATTGGGCCTAACAACCCAATCCAGTATTTCTTTAAACCCTAGGGTTTGTTTTCTCATCAACAATACAGGCGGCAGTTGTATTACACAGAGGGAAGAAATCTTGATTTTCTATCTTTCAGGTACATTTTATAATTAATTTTGTCAAAACATGATGATGATTCATGCTATGGTAGTTTGTTTGACAGTGAGAAATGTCGATCGGAGAGCTTGCTTCCACTTACGCTTGTTTGATCCTTTCTGATGATGGCATCCCTATCACTGTTAGTAATTTTTACCGCCTCAGTTAAATGATAAAATTTGTTTTGTTAATAAAATTTGTATCATTTCGGATTTTTTTTTTTTTGTCATGTTTTGATGATAATAGATTGAAATAAAGTGGTTTCTAAACTAATTTGTTTTTTAATTATGGTTAGTATACATTACCTAGTTTTTTAGTATTTCAGTATTTGAAATAAACTGTTTTTATATCATTTTAAAAACTAGTTTTATATATATATATATATATATATAGTCAGTATACATTACGTATTAGTTCTTGATTTTAAAACAAGATTATTTATAATTAAATATACAGTTTGATTTTAAATTTGGAAGGTAACAGTAGGATTTTTATTTCAAATATGATGTATCTAGATAGATTAGTGTCGAAGTTATGTTGTATTTTATATATCTATTCATTTTAGGTGTGTTCATCGAATTGAATATCGAATTGATTCGAATAATTTATTTTTTTGCGCTAATTCGATTAAGGAACAGCCAATTCGATCTGAGTTCGTATTCGAATTAAAATCCCAATTCATATTCGGTTCTAATTTGCATAAAAATTAGAATAAATTTAGAGATTAATTTATGCAAGAGCACAATGAAAGTTGTATATGTATTATATATAAAAATAATAAATAAATATGTATAATTTTAATTCGAATTTGAATTGAATCGAATTTAAAATTGTAAATTTGTGTTGATTTCCTGGACTCGAATTGAATCGAATTTGAATTCTTGAAAATCGAAACGAATTCTTTATGTTCAAATCAACTTTTGAATTTTTTCAAATTCAAAACGAATTCTCAACACCCCTAATCCATCTGCAATCTTCATTTGACGAGATTACATTCATGAATTTTGTGTTGAACCCAATTACAAACAACAGTTTTTTGTATTTTGTGTATTTGCAGGCTGAGAAGATTGCTACCATTTTGAAAGCTTCTAATGTCGAGTGTGAATCCTACTGGCCAAGTTTGTTTGCTAAACTTGCGGAGAAGAAAAACATCAACGATCTTATCGTAAACGTTGGTGCTGGAGGAGGTGGTGGTGGTGCACCAGCTGCTGCTGCCCCTGCTGCAGGTGGTGGTGCCGCTGCAGCCGCTCCCCCTCCAGAAGAAAAGAAGGTGGTTTTAACATTTTTGTTTAGTTTTGTTAATTTATTAATTTTTGTGTTTGTTTGACATATGTTTTTTGCAAACAGGAAGAGCCTAAGGAAGAGAGCGACGATGATATGGGATTTAGTTTATTTGATTAGAAACCTGTTTTTGGTATGTTTTAGAAACAAACCCCTCTTTTGCAAGACATTGTTCTTTGAATTGCCATCTTTTTATTTTATGTTGTTTAGAAATCTATTACATGGTATCATTAAGAAGCATTTTTGTTTAATCTTTTTATCTTTTTTTGAGCTAAACTTTCTGTTTTTGGTTGGGATGATCGCGTGATGCGTTTATTTTTGTCAAAACTATCTGTATTGTTTTATGTTTTGGAAAAATACACTCCGCGTTACTTATATCTGATAATTGGTACATAAAATCAATAGATAACTACACAACATAGTATTCCAATGTCTATGCCGTACAATTTTTGCCCACACATTAACATGGGTTCTTTCGGGCATCAAAATGGGTAGAACCAAAAAACAGAAACAAGAAAACATGTCGCAATGTGCCATAAAAAGGAAGAGGCGTCACATTTGGCATATGTAAAAGAGCTCGTCTTACTCATAAAAAATCATGCCTACGAAGTGCAATGCTGGCGGAATGGCAACCCATATCCATTCTCAATGAATGTGAAGCGCAAACTAACCCTTCGTTTGTTCGATTTCAATATCTTCCTGTATCTTTCATGTTACATTATTCTCACAGCAAGTTGAAAGAGGAATTTCCTCATAGGTAAATTATATAAGACTTTAAGGTTGTTAACTAGGTTACACATTTGTTGTATGTCTACTTTAAAAAAAGGCCTAGACCCAACTATAATGGAAAGGATCTTTGCTTTTTGTTATAGTAGCTTCATCTAAGATATAGACCCAACTTCAAGCCCAAGGCCGTTAACTTGTTAAGCATTCGTGAAAATTAACCTTGTCTACTTCTAGTCATCAATTAACTCTTCATGTTTTAATTCCCTAGTTTATATGAGCCATTGGTTTTGCAAAATCTTCAATGTCAACTTTTCTACAAGGCCTTTTCCATGTAACTTTTTTATTATATGAAAAATGTGAAGAGTAAAAGAAATTGTTCTTGGGCTACACGGAGTGGAGTCCTCGTGAGCCGTGGTGAGAACAGGGAACACCACCCCACGTCCTTTGGGCCCGGCCAAAAATTTAAGGAGCGTTGAAGTCAAGCTGTTATGCATAGAGATGGGCATAAAAACCGGTTCCGAACCCGAACCGGTAGAACCGAACTGGAACCGGTTCCAGTTCCTACCCAACATTAAGTAGAACCGGTTCCGGGTTCAAAATACCCGTTGGTTCCAACCCGGATCCACAATTTTACCATTTGAATCGGGTAGTAACCGGTTCCTACCCGTACCCGGTTCCTACCCGTACCCGGTTCCATCAGTACCCGGAAATGCAGTTCTAGAAGGAACCGGTTATACCGTTAAAATGTTACCTTTGGAACCGGTTATAGCCGAAAAAGTGGAGACTAACGATAGAAAGAAACACAAAAATAACAAACACAATAGAAAGAAACATTACACAAACTTTATTAAAACACCAAACCAAACGGGTTACATCAAACATTTGAAGAACCGGTGCCGGAACCTTCTCCCGTCTCATTTTTCTTTGCCTTCGTCACTGGGCAATGCCGCTCAGTGTGTTTCTTAAGGGTTGAGTTGGCTGCGGCCTTCATAAATTTTCCACAAGCTTTGCATCTAGCCATCTCGTGGCTGTCGGACATTAAACAGAGATCAAAATTCTTCCATATAGCTGGGTTTCTTTTTGTCTCTAAGACAGTAACAACTTGTTCGTTGCATGCCATAGGTATTTTGCAAGATTTTTGAGAAGATGATTGAGTTTGTAAGTTGATGATGGTGAGTTTGTAAGTTGATGATGGTGAGTGTTAAGTTTTGAAATGGTAAGTAGGGAGGGGTTTATATAAAAAAAACCGATTTCGACTGCCAGGAACCGTTCCCAACGGTAACATTTTTTATCAGGAACCGGTTCTACGGTAACATTTTTATCAGGAACCGGTTCTAACGGTAACATTTTTATCAGGAACCGGTTCTGAACAGTAAAAGTCAGATTTTTCGACTGTCAGGAACCGGTTCTGAACAGTAAAAAGTCAGGGTTCACTGTCAGGAACCGGTTCTGAACAGTAAAAGTCAGATTTTTCGACTGTCAGGAACCGGTTCTGAACAGTAAAAGTCAGGTTTTTTACTGTCAGGAACCGGTTCTGAACAGTAAAAAAGTCGGGTTTTACTGTCAGGAACCGGTTCCACACCATACCCGGTTCCACACCATACCCGGTTCCATAATACCCGTACCCGGTTCTACACGGTTCCATATTCTTGGGTGTGAACCCGGGTAGGAACTGGACCCGGTTCCACACCATACCCGGTTCCAATGACATCCAAGCAGAACCTGTTTCGGGTTGGAACCGGTTCCGGGTAATAATAAAACCCGATTATGCCCATCTCTAGTTATGCAACGGCTTTTTCAAAAGAAAAAGAAGCTTAATTGATAATTGATTTTTTTTACAAAAAAATCCCAACTCTCTCAACAAATACTCAATATTCTTTGAAAAATCCCAACTCTACCTATCTTAATTGATCTATGTTAGCCATGTAAATGTCAATAGATTGGATATTGATCCCATTTAAATCACTTATTAGATCATAAAAAATATCCACTAATCTATTAATTAATTCAATGGATCGATCAACTTATCCAATTAATTATATGGATTGATCCATGATTCACCCGAATCGATCCACTACTAATTAAAAAAAAGTAGAAAAAATAAAACTTCTTTCAAAGCCTTACAAAAAAAATTCTAAAAAAAATAAATTTGTAAATAAAAAAAAACATCTAGAAAAATAAAAAAAATAAAAAAATCGATAAAAAGCACCAAAATCTAAAAAAATAAAAAAATGTTAAATATTCAAATAATTCATAAAATTCTAAAAAACAAAAAAGTTCTAAAAAAATAAAAAACTCTAAAAAAATAAAAAAAATTGAAGAAAATTCAGAAAAATTCAAAAAAATCTAAAAATATCTAAAAAAAAATTTCAAAAAATTCAAAAAATTTCTCAAAAATAAAAAATTCTAAAAATTCATGAAATAGTTTTAGACTTTTTTATTTTTAAGAGTTTTTTTATTTTTTAGAATTTTTTATTTTTTTGAAATATTTTGGATTTTTTAAATTTTACAATTTTTTATTATTTTTTTAGAAAGTTTTTGATTTTTTTTTGTGATTTTTTTAATTTTTAGAGGTTTTTTACTATACTTTTTATATGGACCGATCCGGATAATGATCCGTTTATTTAAAATTATTTGGATATGGATCAGATCACGATCTTTTATGTTGGATCATGGATCGGGTCATGATTCATTTCAGTTGGATCATTAATGGATCAGATCATGATCCAATCCATATCTGTACATTGACAGGCCTAATCTACGTAACATATATATGGCAAGAGATTCTAATTGCTTCAGCGTTCATTAAATATTATAAATTGTAAATTAGCAACAAAATGTAGTTTTATGTAGTTGTATTCCATGTATGGGGAGTTTTTCCAAAAAATAAATAAATGATTTTTCACTTTTGGGTGCACTATGTTAACTTTATCAAAATCACCAAACTTATACTTTATTTAAATGCACGAAACAATCCAAATACATGAATGCTATGCTACATTACTTGATGCTCATACTTGGGTGATTCTTATGTAAACTGCCATTTTAGTCCTTGAGGTTTGGTCAGTTTTGCCACTTTAGTCCAAATCTCAAATCTTTTGCATCTAGGTCCCTGTGGTTTCAGTTTTATTGCCATTTTGGTCCAAAAGTGATATTTGTCTTCTAAAATCCTGCAATTTTGTCATTTTTCTCAAGGGCAAAATGGTCATTTTAAACAAAGTTTGAGGTTTATTTATATATATAATATATATTAATGCTTAAAATGACCATTTTGTCCCTAAGGAATATGATAAAATAGTAGGATTTTAGAAGACAAATATCACTTTTGGATCAAAATGGCAATAAAACTAAAACCACAGGGATCTAGATGCAAAAGATTTGAGATTTGGACTAAAGTGGCAAAACTGCCCAAACCTCAGGGACCAAAATGGCAGTTTACTCTACAATAGTCATTAGCTTTACGAGCCCCCATTTTACATGTATAGCGCTATAGGAGTAACGCACCACCCGCGAACGAGAGGTCATGTTGAATTTCATTCTTTATTGCGTAAACAGAGGGTTGACTAGAAATATTGCATGCCATGTTATGATGCTCTTGTATAAACTTAGTTGCCATGTGGATTCGTTTTAAACCTTTATGCTTATACATATGCTTGTACTTAAACTTGTGCGCTCGCTTGGGTTGAACTATACTTTGTTAACATGTTGTAGGTTGATGAGGATTCACATGACGAAATCTAGTAGGGACTACACTAGAAACACACTCGAATTGCTAGATTTTGTTACTTTAATATTGAAACCTGTTGTATTGTCTTTTCAATGAAATTTGTAATTCATGTTGTTTTTGACAATTTTATTATGAAATGAAATTCGGTTTTGAATTAAGAGTAAATTGCACAAAATATCCTTTATGTTTCCTCAAACTTGCAGGTTCCAGCCTTAATGTTTAAAAGTTGCTAAAAACAGCCTTTAAGTTTACTTTTGTTGCGGGTTCAATCCTTTACAGCTAACCACGTTATTTTCTTCAGTTAAGTTCCCTCACATGCATAACATGTGAGGGTTTATTCGTCATTTTGGTTGATCATGTGAGGGAACTTAACTGAAGAAAATAACGTGGTTAGCTGTAAAGGATTGAACCCGCAACAAAAATAAACTTAAAGGTTGTTTTTAGCAACTTTTAAACATTAAGGCTGGAACCTGCAAGTTTAAGAAAACATAAAGGATGTTTTGTGCAATTTACTCTTGAATTAATTATTGTCACCGTTAGTGTTGTGAGAGATGAGCAATCTATTTCGTCCCGCCTTGATGTTTCTGCCATCGGTTGTGGTGTGACAGATTGGTATCAGAGCTATAACTATAGGGAATTAGGTAGAATTACCATGTTCGACCTAGTCTATAGTTTTAAGTGTCCCATTTTTTACCATTCCTGTTTCATGCTTAAAACGTTATTCTTCCTACCTTGTTTCTTTCTTATTTTTTTGGTCTTAGTACTTACATAATGTCTTTCCTAAGACATTTACATAATACACTTTGAAGACTTGAAGACACTCGTAATGCAAACATAGGCCCAATGGTCCACAATTTTTGGTGAAATCCCTCATTCCGCGTATTCAATTTTCCACGAAGTTACACCATCAAGTTAGGAGTAACATCCACATCTTGATGGAAAACTTCCAATTCAAATTCTAGTGGACCCTCGTCAAAGTGTCGAAATTTATTTTCACCCGACGAGTACCAACCACACTTAGGGTACGATGTTGTCAAGTTAGGGGTGAAACCCGCACCTTGTCAACTAGTCCCATTCCTCGATTTTCAATCTCGCCAAAGTCTCGAATTTTCGATCGACTGGGGACATGTAGTAACTGGAAGGGTAAAATATCGTTAATCGCTTCTCGATGAGAGTATTTTACCTATTAGGCCAAAGCATGTTCCCTAACTCAAAAGATCTTACGAACCACTTTGGAATAGTCAAAGTTTCTCTACCCGAAACATTCCAATGTTTTACTAAGCCTATCTTTTATGTTATCTCAATTTCTATGTAATTTATACTTGTTACCTCGTTCATTTCAAAACTGATACACAATTCGCACGTCTCTCGCAATCGAAAACAATAAAAATCCTCGTGAACAAACTAAATTTATACTCTTTATACGCATTCATACGTGATTATACTTGATGAATACTTGTTGAATACTCTTCGAATACATGCAATATAAATGACTCATACGTGCTACATGATACTTACATGCTTATTCATGCAAAAAATATATTTCAAATGATGATCAAGTCTCATCATTTCCTTCTTTTTCGACCCTCTAGATGTGTTCTCCAAGTTCATCCAAGAAGTCTAAGAACTCCAAAAAGGGTTCCAACCACAACAAGGACTCCATATCAAAGGAAGACCTCGTAGGGTTGATTGCTGAGCAGATGGCCGAGTAAATGGCCCGAGTTATACCTGATATCGTGAGCAAGATACAAACCCCACCTGCCACTGAATCCCCTCATGTCTCCGTCGATTCCAAGGTGGAAAAACCTAGAACGACGTTTCTTTTCAAGCAGTTTATGGCCTGTAAACCACTTGAGTTCACTGGCATGGATGGAGCCACTGCCATGATGAACTGGTTCGACGCGATCGAACTCACCTTTCTCCAAAGTGGGTATCCCGATGACATGCGAACCCTGAACGCGAAAGGGGTGTTCCGTTCGAGAGCTCTCGAATGGTGGACCTTCGAGCGTAACAAGAGGGGAAATGACGCAGCCCACGCCTTGCCCTGGGAAGAATTGAAACAATTGATGAAGGACGAGTTCTGTCCTCCCCATGAGCTTCAAAATCTCGAAAACGAATTCTGGAATTTGAAGCAAAGTGGGAGCGACACCGCTGCTCTGATAGCACGTTTCAAACAACTCAGTATCCTCTGCCCTGGCCAAGTCGACACCACATCCAAAGCCATTGTCAAGTTCATCCGTTGCCTTCCATCCATTTTAATGAACCATGTCGCATTTGCCTGTCCCAAAACCGTCGATGATGTTTACAGTTTAGCCACCGCACTCAACAACAACTGCATCCTTGATGGAGCATATGACAAGGTTCCTACGAAGAATGTACACCAAGCCGTTACTGATACCACCACTGAACCTACCCCATCTAAACCCACAAGAAATAACAACAAGAACAAGAAGCCGAAGGCTTCTAGTCATAATTGTGCGATTGTTACTCCGCCAATCCCTCAGCCTATCCAAACAGTAGCCGCCATTACCCCTGCAACCAACGAGCAACCAAAACAAGGCTACACTGGATCTCACCCCTAGTGTGCTAACTACACATACTGTCACCTAGCAATGCTCCATGCCGCAAATGCGCCCAATGTCATATATTTGGGCATTTTGCCGACCATTGCTGAAACATCCCTCAACCCCAAAACCACCAACCTCATGCCATCGTCCCAAACCCTGCCCCTAACCAACCTCAACCTCAAGTTGCTCCTGTGCGAGCATGTTACAAGTGTGGCGACCCTAATCATCTCGCCAACGTATGTCCCAGCGCAACAACAACCAACAACAGCAGCAGTAGCCTCAGCAAGCTCAAGGCATAGCTTTCGTCCTCACTGCCGCTCAGGCGCAGAATGCGAACGACGTCATAACCGGTACGTTTCTCGTCAACCATGTCTGTGCTTCTTGTCTTTTTGATACTGGCGCAGATAAAAGTTTTGTATCTGTTTAATTCGAACCTATGCTTAAGTGTAAACGCTCTAAGTTACCAAAATCGTTCGCTGTCGAAGTCGCAAATGGTAAATCCATCACCGTTGATTCCGTTCTTTCTTAGTGTTCTTTGAATCTTAACGATCACACGTTTTTAATCGACTTTATCTCCATGCAATTGGGAAGCTTCGATATCATAGTAGGCATGGATTTGCTTAGAGGAGTTGTGCTGAAGTCATTTATTCCGAGAAATTCATTCGTCTTCCTCTTCCTAATGGTGATTCTCTACACATCTATGGCGAGAAACCTTCTAAAGGTTTTAAGCTCATGTCGTGTACTCAAGCAAACAAGTACTTACGCAAGGAATACTTCGCCTTTCTTGCCCACGTTGTGGAAAAGAAGGACAAAGGTCCAAGCATAAGTGACGTTCCCTTGTGTGCGAATTCCCTCGTGTCTTTCCCGATGATCTACCTGGCCTTCCTCCTCCTCGTTCTGTTGACTTTTGCATTGACCTCATACCTGGCGCAACTCATGTTGCGAAGTTTCCTTATCGTCTCACACCCTCATAGATGCAAGAACTATCAAGCTAACTTCAAGAATTACTTGATAAAGGCTTCATACGCCCTAGTACTTCTCCTTGGGGCGCTCCTGTTTTGTTCGTCAATAAGAAAGATGGATCATTTCGGATGTGCATTGACTGTCGTGAGCTTAACAAGCTTACAGTAAAAAACCGATACCCTCTTCCTCTCATTGATGATCTCTTCGACCAACTTCAAGGCTCGACCTGTTTCTTGAAAATCGATCTTCGCTCGGGTTATTATCAACTCCGAGTTCTCGAAGAAGATATCCCCAAAACAGCGTTTTGTACACGTTATGGTCACTACGAGTTCGTGGTCATGCCTTTTTGTTTGACCAACGCACTCGCAGTCTTCATGGACCTAATGAATCGTGTGTGCAAACCTTATCTCGACCGCTTCGTGATCGTTTTCATTGTCGATATCCTTATCTATTCCAAAACGCGATAAGAGCACGAGCGACACTTGCGTCTCATTCTCCAACTTTTACATACCGAACGTCTTTACGCCAAGTTCTCCAAATGTGAATTTTGGCTAAAAGAGGTTCAATTCCTTGGTCATGTTGTCAACGAGCTCGGTATTCACGTTGACCCTGCAAAAATCAAAGTTGTGAAGAATTGGATTGCTCCTAAGTCTCCGTCTGAAATTCGTTCGTTACTTGGTCTAGCTGGTTATTATCATCGTTTCATTTCCAACTTCTCTAAAATCGCCGTTCCTCTTACCTCCTTAACTCAGAAAGAAATACCTTTTGTTCGGGGTCCCGAACAAGAGGAATCTTTCCAAACGCTCAAGGACATGCTTTGAAATACTCCTATCCTTGCTCTTCCGATGGTAACGACGACTTCGTCGTGTATTGCGATGCTTCAAACCTTGGCCTTGGTTGTGTCCTTATGCAACGAGACAAGGTTATCGCTTACACGTCGAGGCAACTCAAAATTCATGAGAAAAACTACACTACACAAGACCTTGAACTTGGTACAGTTGTTTTTGCATTGAAGATATGGCGACACTACCTTTATGGTACCAAGTGTGTGGTCTTCACCGACCATAAGAGCCTTCAACACATCTTCGATAAAAAAGAACTCAACATGCGTCAACGTCGTTGGGTAGAGTTGTTAAACGATTACGGCTGCGAGATTCGCTACCACCTTGGTAAGGCGAATGTTGTAACCAAATGCACTTAGTCGTAAGACTCATGTAAAGAGCATTCGTTGCTATCAAACCTTGGGTAACCTTCGTGACCGCATTCGTGAAGCACAACACTCGTCCATTATCGAAAGCGACTTGTACAACAAGATGAAGTGTGGCGCTGAGGAACAGCTTGTGTCCAAATCTGATGGTATTATGTACTATCTCAATTGCGTCTGGATTCCAAATCATGACAACCTTCGTAACTTCTTGATGAAGGAAGCCCATAAATCCCGATATTCCATTCATCCTAGCGCCGACAAGATGTACGGTGGCCTGGTATGAAGAAAGATATCGCTCTCTACGTCTCGAAGTGTCTCACATGTTCCAAAGTCAAAGCTGAACATCAACGTCCCTCTAGATTACTCGAACAACCAGAAATTCCTATTTGGAAATGGGAGAGTATTGCTATGGATTTCATCAATAAACTCCCTCGTACTTCTTATGGTCATGATAGTATTTGGGTTATCATTGGTCGATTGACAAAATCCGCTCATTTCCTTGCCATTCGTGAAGATTACAAGGTCGAGAAATTGGCTCGTATCGACAGGGATGAAATCATCGGTCGTCATGGTATTCCCATTGACATCATTTCTGATCGTGATGGTCGCTTTACGTCCTGTCTTTGGAAACATTCCAATCCGCTATGGGTACTCATCTCAACCTTAGCACCGCCTTTCATCCTCAGTCTGACGGACAAACCGGCCGTACTATCCAAACTCTAGAGGATATGCTTCTTTCATGCGTAATCGATTTTGGCGGCAACTGGGATATGCACTTGCCCTTGATCGAATTCTCGACAACAACAGTTATCACGCGAGTATATAAATGGAACCCTTTGAAGCATTGTATGGTCGTAAATGTCGTTCGCTTATTTGTTGCCACGAGATCGGAGAAACTCAAATCACCGGTCCCGAGCTTATACAAGAGACAATGGACAAAGTTTTACAGGTTCGGGACAACTTGCTGAAAGCCAGAAGCCGACAGAAGAGTTACGCTGACAAGCGTCGTAGCCTTTGGAATTCGAAGTAGGTGATCTAGTACTTCTCAAGGTATCCCCTTGGAAGGGTGTAGTTCGATTTGGTAAGAAAGGCAAACTCGCACCTCGTTACGTAGGTCATTTCAAGATTCTCGAAAGGATTGGCAAGGTTGCGTATCGACTGGCCCTACCTAAAGAACTCAACAACGTTCATCCTGTCTTTCACGTTTCAAACTTGAAGAAATGCCAAGCTGAAGAAGGACTTCAAGTCCCACTCGAAGATCTTCAAATCAACGAAACTTTACACTTCGTGGAAAAGCCTGTCGAAATCATGGACCGAGGAGTCTAGCAATTGAGGCGCAGTCGAATTCCTATCATTAAGATTTGATGAGAAGGAAAACGTGGCGATGAGTTTACTTAGGAACTCGAGAGTGATATGAAGACTAAGTATCCACATCTGTTCGTTGCATCTTCCTAAATTTCGGGATGAAATTTCCTAAAGGAGGGGAGATTGTAACGCCAAGCTTTTTCGTACTTTCCATAATTAGAAAGCATCGCTTGTAATTCTATTTTGGAAGCTTTGTAGCCTCGTATACGCCTTTTCGTTGTAATCGTTGTAAAATCCGAGACTTAGATCATAATGAAATTCGTATTTCTTACAATTTATGTTTTACACATTCATACATTTGAAACCACTATACATGTGATACTTAATTCGTGACACTTGAAAACATGTGATAAACTTACTAATACGCGGCATACATACATCATACAATATTCATTCTCCATTCTTATACTTAATCATACTTGTTTATACATATTCTTGTGACTAAATTACATACAAATCTCTTATAATGTGCCTTTTATGCGAAAAACACCTTAAAACATAACAAATACAAAGTACAGGGACTGAAAATGTTAAAAAAATAACAAGTTTGGGGACCCAACCCTCTCGCGGGCCGTAACTGGGTTCCCATTTTCTCTCGCCCCCTGTCGGAGGGTATAATCCGCAGAATGTCTGATCCAACTCATGGATTGGGCAATCGTGTGTTAGTTATTTGTGTTTCTTGCATTAATACTTCACCTAACTTAACCCTAATTCATCCCTATATAACCCAACTCATTCCCACTCATTTTCCACTTACAAAACTCTAAACTCTCTCTCAAACTCACTAAAATCAGTTGCTAATCTCCGAATCTGAGTAGAATGTTCAAGGCTTTCAAAGTGAGTGCTAGCTCACTTCTACTTCATCTTTCTCATTGTTTCTTCTTCCTAAACACTTGGAACAACCTTAGGTATGTTTCCACGGGTTTTCCATGGAAGACCAAGGCTGTAACGTCACCATAAAAGGTTCCAAAGTGCTTTAAACTTTCTGTTCTAATGTAAACTTTGTAAACTACTTGAACTTGAGATTTCTCATACACATTCCTATGTCCTAATGCTCATAATCAATTGTATGGTTAGTTGGGCTTAAAAACAAGGGTGTGACATTCAAATCCAAAGGATTAATCCTCACAAACTTTATGTTTTGTTTAAACTTTAACCCACAAGTAATGAACAAGCTTAAAGCTTGATGTTTATGTGACTAAGGTTAGCTTGGGCTATCCTACTTGAAAGTCCACACATTACTTGATGTATTAGTAGATTAGTTATGTCTTATTTCATTTCTTGTATATGTTCATGACCCTCCGTGTTATCTATGACAACATGTGTTGGTGAATACTAAAGAGGTTTCCTAAATGGAAGATTTATCTTCCTACCTCCTACATGACTTCCATGATATTATTGATGGACCTATGACATAATATATGTATATAACTTATATATAATACTTATAACCAAACCCTCGATGATGACCAAATGATTGTTTGTCAAGCTACTAAGTTAAATCACCAAAGTGTTTAGTTCCTCGTTACGATTCTAATAGGTGTTAAGCATATGAAATCATATTTACCCTTATGGGTTATCATAGTGTCAAAAACGAGTGCTAGACCTAAGTGACAACTTTCTTATATAAATACTTTGTTATACTTTGTGCTCCGATTTCCGAATCTCTGTTACATCATCCATACTCATACCTATGTTTCCTCGGTTAGAAGGACAAGGTGCTCCGTCCTAATCAAACCAACAACTCTCGCGGACTCACCAAGTGGAAAGCTTGCAAAACCGTGAGTACACATGACCCATTTTCGTTTATGTCACTTTTGGGTGCACTATGTTAACCTTATCAAAATCACCAAACTTATACTTTATTTAAATGCACGAAACAATCCAAATACATGAATGCCATGCTACATTACTTGATGCTTATACTTGGGTGATTCTTATGTAATACAATAGTCGAGTAAACTGCCATTTTAGTCCTTGAGGTTTGGGCAGTTTTGCCACTTTAGTCCAAATCTCAAATCTTTTGCATCTAGGTCCCTGTGGTTTCAGTTTTATTGCCATTTTGGTTCAAAAGTGATATTTTTCTTCTAAAATCCTGCAATTTTGTCATTTTCCTCAGGGGCAAATTGGTCATTTTAAACAAAGTTTGAGGTTTATTTATATATATAATGTATATTAATGCTTAAAATGACCATTTTGTCCCTAAGGAATAGGATAAAATAGTAGGATTTTAGAAGCAAATATCACTTTTGGACCAAAATGGCAATAAAACTAAACCACAGGGATCCAGATGCAAAAGATTTGAGATTTGGACTAAAGTGGCAAAACTGCCCAAACCCCAGGGACAAAATGGCAGTTTACTCTACAATAGTCATTAGCTTATTACGAGCCCCCATTTTACATGTATAGTGCTATAGGAGTAACGCACCACCCGTGAACGAGAGGTCATGTTGAATTTCATTCTTTATTGCGTAAACAGAGGGTTGACTAGAAATATTGCATGCCATGTTATGATGCTCTTGTATAAACTTAGTTGCCATGTGGATTCGTTTTTAAACCTTTATGCTTATACATATGCTTGTACTTAAACTTGTGTGCTCGCCAATGCGTTTTTGTGTTAACTATACTTTGTTAACATGTTGTAGGTTGATGAGGATTCATATGACGAAATCCAGTAGGGACTACACAGAAACACACTCGAATTGCTAGATTTTGTTACTTTAATATTGAAACTTGTTGTATTGTATTTTCATTGTAATTTGTAATTCATGTTGTTCTTGACAATTTTATTATGAAATGAAATTCGGTTTTGAATTAATTATTGTCACCGTTAGTGTTGTGAGCGATGATCAATCTATTTCGTCCCACCTCGATATTTCCGCCATCGGTTGGGGTAACATAACCCACTCTCTCCCTCTTCGACACCCTTGTTTAGTTGTTTCTCACCATTTACCAACGATGTACCACCACCAGCACTATCTCAAGCGCCTAACCACCCTACTAACACCGCTACCCAACACCATTTGGTCAACCTATAGACACGCCTACTTACATTCCTGGGCGCAAAAGTTGTTAGGCGCAACCCTAGTCGGAGTCGAGAGTACTCGGCCTAGACAGATAGTACTCGAGAAGTACTTGGCCTAGACGAATAGTACTCGTGCCTCGACAGCCTACCTTGTAGCAAGTACTTGACCTTGTTGTACAACCATAGTAAAAATTTATATTTGGGTTTTCTATATATTGTGTTATTATAAGAACTTATAACACAATGTTATTTTGGGTTCCGTTCATTGTGTTATATTATCAGAACCTACAACACAATAAAGATGAGTTTTCTATATATCGTGTTTAATTTTCCGGTCATTACGGTTTTCAACTGGGGTTTGGTCATTACGTTTTTTACTAGGTTTCTATACATTGTGTTATTATCAGAACCTATAACATAATATTATTTTGGGTTCTATCCATTGTGTATATTTTATTAAAACCTATAACACAATGTATGATACAATGAAGATCACGCTATATTTGGTTTTTGTATACATTGTTATTAGTTTTGATTATTGTGTTTTTCAACTTGATGAGTTTTATATACACTGTGTTATAGGTTCTGGTCATTGTGTTTAGTTTGTTGTCAATTTTGTGTTTTGTTCTGTTGTCCGTTGTGTTTAATCGTTTATTGTGTTTTTAGTCTGTTATGGACATGTGTTTTAGCTTTCAGTTAGTAAACTACTTTCAACCCTAGCTTATTAGACTATCAATTAACCACTGGTCCAGTTAGGTATAAATCAATTGATTCATAATAACCACCGAAACACATACATATTTTCACAAATCATATGACAAAGTAGTTACAAGAGCAATCACGCATTATAGATCTTATACACCAATCAGTTATCAAATTTTAAACAAACGACTACATGTTCAAGCAAACTTCACAATGAAAAGAGGAACTAATTTCAGAAGATAAACACTAACTTTATTTAGAAATTGGGAATATCTTGCACATAAACCCTAATACATCATCTGGCGAAATTAAAAAAAATGTGCAATTCCAAAACCTAACTCTAACAATTCGGCAACATGCCATCAAGAAAAGAGATCGAGGAATGAGTTACCTCTTAGAGATAGGGTGCAGATTTCCCCAAACGCACCACCTACTGATCATAATTTTTGAAGAGCAACACCAAACGAAGAACTAGGATTAGGGCGTTGTTATGATATAAGAAATAAAAAATTGAACATATGTAGACATTAGATTCGTACATCAACTAGGGTTAGGGACTTTCTTGACAATAATGTTTTGAAGAACACGAAACTATGCTACTGGAATTATACAAGAGAGACGAGAGTGAGAGGGAAGGGAAAGTGAACGTGGGAAACTATTTTAGGGTGAAAGAGTGGGGCTAAGTTGGAGGGAACTAATCTAATGATGAAAATTTTAAGAAAATTTTGGAGGTAAATATGGTGAATTTTTGAATTTTGATTACCTTTAAGAATCAGTGGCATAAATTACTAAATTTTCTGATAAGATTGGAAGTGTTAATCAATAGCATAAAAAACTTAATGCCGCTAAAAGTGTGTGGAAAGAAAATCTAATTAGTGGCACAAAAACCTAAGTGACACTAAAAGTGTGTTAAAAAATATGAAATAAGCAAAGTGCCATTAAAAACCTTAATTAGTGGCACAAAAACAAAATGGCATTAGAAGTCTATGCCACTCAATGGCAATTTTTTATAGTGTTTTTTAGTTCTATTGTAATTTTTTTTAAATTATTGTAATGTTGTTTTTTAATTATTGTAATGTTTTTTAATTTAATGAAATGTTATTTGTTTTTAAAATTTATAAATTTTGAGATAATTGAAAAATAATAAAAAAAATTAATAATTGAGTAATGATTATGTTTGGTGTTATGTGATGTTACCACTACACCACTTAGTGATATAAGGCTACTCGGGATGGGGCGTCCCCAGGCCCGTCGTGGGGAGACGCCACCCCATACAACCATTTCCGCACATGCGTGGTCGTCGAGATAGTCCTGGCCAAGACATTGAGGACAGGCCGGATAAGACAAAATATAGCCGTTGATGTTCAAATTGTTCAGATTAATTACATAACAAGTCTTCAACAATAACAACTACAAATCATGAAACTAAAACAATCTTGCCCTAATTTGTGAATACCTGAAGCGAGCAGCGGAGGCTGTGGCCGGCGAATCAAGGCGAAATATTCCGGATCAGGTTAACAGTTCTTCTTTCTGGGGCATTTTCCAGTGAATCAACGGCGAAATATTCCGACCAGGTTAAGAGTTCTTTCTGGGGAATTTTCCGGCGAGATGTGAACGACAGAACCCCCTATAAACCTTCTTTTCCCATTTATTACATAACTTGGTACTACGGATGGTCTAATAATAAAATTTAGGGTTGTTTGGCAACTTCTGAATGGTTAAGTGCTGAACGAGTAAGAGATCTGAATCATTAAGTGCTGAACCATTAAGAGCCAGTATGATACTTAACCTTTTAGAAGCAATTGTCTGACTAATTCAGATGAGAGGTCTTAACCATTCAGACTTTTTATAATGCTTAATCATTCAGAGGCAAATGTCTGAACCATTTAGACATTTGCTCACGAAACAACATCTGAACCCTAAGTGCTGAACCAGTAAGAAGTCTGAACTATTAAGAGCCTTATTAAGAGGTAAACAAACAACCCCTTGTTTGAAAGAAAATTTTGACAATAGGTCAGAGCCATCTAGCTTACTTTATCTAAGAATTTTATTTATATATTTTATATTTATTTATATTTCTTCAATTCGCACACATCAGAGGGTTTGCCGCCCGAAAAAACGATATTTATCTATATTTCCTCTTCTCTCTTTGTTTGAAACACTTTATCAGTCTACGGGAGGAAATTTAAGGGGTTGAACCGAAAATAATTTTTGTTTGACGCATACCCACATAAATCTTAGGCATAGGCACACCCTTCCATTAGTGCCGGTACTGATATAGCGGTTCAAACCGGTGATATAAAGTCGATGTTGTTTACCTTATATTTACAAGATTGTTTCGTTGTAAACTGCGCCATTCGGAATTATATACAATATATTTAAAATTAAATAAGTTTAAAGGTTGAATATTAAAACCCATAAATTGTAAGTGTAAACTTTAATATTATTCTCTTTTTTGTTTCTAAAATTTCTAGACAATGTATGTGGTTAGGTAGAGGTCAACCTAGTACTACATTGTTTTATTTGTTTACAGGAGAACATAAATAAAACAATGTTTTATTTGTTTACAGCAGAACATACTAAAACAAAACTAGATATTTTAAGGATAAGATTTTTGCGGACTACAAACCTTTTATCTTGCTTTAAAAAATACAGACCCTAGGGTTTCTTTTCTCACCAACACTACAGGCTTTCTCTCTAGGGTAATATTCAGCCATCCTCACTTGTATTTTAAAGTTAAATGTTGATAATCTCATGTGTTTTTGTAACTGTTATTGTAGGGTTCTTTGCTACAATAAAAAATGTCGATTGGAGAGCTTGCTTGCACTTATGCTTGTTTGATTCTTCATGACGATGGCATCCCTATCACTGTTAGTAGTTTATAACGCCTTAATTTATCCACACTTCATTCATATAGTCATGATGAAAGACAACTGCCATAATGTTTGATGCTAATAGTTATCATTGTGACTAAAAGTTGATAGATAAGATAAATTATGTTACTTAAAAGTTTATGGATAAGATTAATTATGTTGTCTATAATTTGAGACACTACAGACATGAATCTTGTGTTACAAACATCATTTTCAGTATTTTGTACGTGTTCTTGTAGGCTGAGAAGATTGCTACCCTTTTGAAAGCAGCGAACGTGGAATGTGAATCCTAGTGGCCAAGCTTGTTTGCGAAACTTGCAGAGAAGAAAAACATTAACGATCTTATCATGAATGTTGGTGCCGGAGGAGGTGGTGGTGCACCGGCGTTGCTGCTCCTGCTGGTGGTGGTGGTGGTTGTGCAGCTGCAGCTGCTCCTCCTCCGGAAGAAAAGAAGGTAAATCCACCGCCGAGTGACCCACCGTCTTCACCACCACCACCACCGACATTTACTACTGGTGATGGACCTGAGACGATGTCATTGCCGGAGTTTGCAACAGTAGCCGTGATTCATGTGAATTGTTTCCTGTTTCGGTCGCGGGTCGCCGGCGGTGCTGATGGCGCTGATGGGGTTGAAGGTGGCTGGGAGGGTTGAGAGAGGAGATAATGCAGAGAGGGTAGAGAGGGAAGAGATTTTATATTATATAGAATATAATTTTTTATTTGTAGTTTTACTAAAATACCCTTAGTTTTATATTTGAAGTTACCAAAATACCCTTTCAGTTAACAAATAATTTGGATGGAGTTAGAGACAGGGAGTAAAATCATGAAGGGCTTCATAGATCAGGGAGTAAACTAGCTATTTTTAAAAGATTGGAGCAAATCCATTAAAGTGACCAAACCACAGGAGCAAAACAGAAGTTTACTCAAAAATCTTTTATCATATGTGCCCCCAACGTCACCTTTTCTAACTCTTTTGGCCTTTACCGCTAACATCATCTAATATCCTGGTTAAATCTTGATCATATGCCCTCACATGATGTCTAATTTTGTCAATTTACCAACTCCACTTGACTCCCTTTATAAAAAAACATGCCACACTGCATCATCGACCCATCTTCTTCTTCAACTTTTCAACCCCAAACCCTATTCCACCATAGTTATTTGCAGTAAACTCCTTCCGATATAATAATAATCATTGACATCGATATCTATTTTGATTCTTCTTGAAAACACATGTTAACTTAGTATAAATATTGGGGTTAATTCCCATGTTAAGGGACCATCAATCAAGTCGATTGCCATAATATGAAACAATAACAATAATAACTCTTTTAAGAAACTACATTTTGACTTTTAAATTTCAAAGTTTCAAAATTAAGGAATTAGGTGGCAAATCTAATACCGACTCTTTTTGTTCATAAACTTTTTCACAAAAAAAATTAAACTGTGAATCAAATTTCAGACTATAAACATATACTATGGCTTCTCCTTCAGCTTTCTCATATATAATATCAGTAAACTCCTTCCCAGACTTATCAGACGCAACTTTCCAAACGGGCATGTAACTCGGAACTTCACCATGAAGCCGGTGATAGCTATCGTTCATAGAGGCGCTGCAATTAGAGGAATTTATGATCGGTGTAAACAAATGTGGTTGAGGAGGAATCAGGTGGTTACTGACGGCCGCAACTCTCCTAGTGACGGTGTAAACAAATGTGGTTGAGGTCTTTTTCTTGCATTTTGGCGGCCATGGAGATGGGTTTCCGGTTGCAACGGTGATGATGGTGATTGGGATGAAAATGGAGGGAAAGTGTCGATGTGTAACAGTTAGGGAGTGGTGGTTAAAGATTTTGTTATCTTATCTGATAATGGGTCGTAATAGGCTAATAACCATGATGAAATTAGGGTTTGGGTTTAAAAAGTTGAAGAAGATGGGTTGACGATGCAACGGAGGTTACTTCTTTTTTTTATTTTTTTTTTCTTTTTCTACAAAGGGGGTTAAGTGTGTTTGATGAATTAACAAAATTAGACATCATGTGATGGGCACATGATCAAGATTTAACCGTATTAATGTTAGTGGTAAATGCCAAAATGGTTAGAAAAAGTGATGTTAGGGACACATATGATAAAGATTTTTTTAGGTTAATAGAGTAAAAATAATAATAACAATAGAGGCCATAATCGTAATTTACTCTTGCAGATATTACATAAATATATCACCTCATTAAACATGTGACGATTTATCAAAATGATTTCGGTGATTTTTAAATTTAAAATACATTGCAAGTAGCTCATAATATTATAGTCTAATGAATTTTAGAGTTGGAGACTTAGTGACCATAAGGTTAATAGTTTGATTCCAAGAAGTTTTTCCAGATTTTTAGGCATGTGATGTTTTCTCTTAAAGCTAATCATTTTATAAAGTGTTATATGAGATTTAATATTTTCTTGAATGGTTTCCTAATTCTTATTTTTTATATTGTACTCTTATAATTTATTCATTGCTGATATTTCTTAAACGTGTCACACTTGCTTCTAGATTCCTAGTCATATGATAAAGTTGCACTGTTCTTAATTATTATGATCTATTTCAGGTTAAAAATCAAAATATTTAACTACTCTATTAACATTTTTATCTTTAAAATCTAAATATAAACTTTTTTAAAACCCTTAAAAGGGTTGGGAGCTTAACCCACACATTAAACAGGTTGTGTTCAGCTTAATCCGTTTATTAAACAAGTCGTATTCGGGTTGACCGGTTTAATAAAATGGATCGTATTAGTCGACCCAAAACCAAATTCTTTTTTCGTATTGTGTTCGATTGTGTTATGAATTACCACTCCTAGCTAAAGTTAACACTTGGGAAAGAATGACACCTTGTGAGTGATGAACTTCTCATAGGACGTATATATGTACAAATGTGTGTTGTTTGTGTGTGCAACTAAATGAGATGAGTAATCATGTGATATATAACGTGTGAGTTATGAGTACTATATCATATTGGTGTTATGTTGGATCAAATGAGAGTTACTAATTGACATGATGGGATAACATGTGAGTTTCGCGATCTAAATATTTTGGGTGTGACTGGATTTGGATGAAATTATCATGGTCCAATAGAATCGTCTTTTAGTTTTTGTGATTTTGCATCGCATGAGAGTTACACGTTTCCAAGGAGTTGTGAATAATAACTTTTCTTTGAGGTTATGTGAAAAATATGTGAATTAATGTACACTCACTTAGCTAAGCTAATTTGTTGTTTACATAAACTTTGAGATGATTTGCTTAAAGTGCAGGATTTGACTACACCAATTTTTGTGGGTTGAAGATCAAACATGTGACTTGTTCTACTGAATTTTTTAAATGTTGGTATAACAAAATACACTAGACACTTTTTTAAATATTTTTCTCATATGAATTATAAATAAAGTGTTTTGGGACCTAAACTTTTGTTCATATAATTCTAATTAAAAACAGTATAAAAATAAGCGTGTTACAAACACCCCAACCCCACTAGACAAACATGTCACTTATATGAAAAACATAAACGAAAGTCAATCAATAAATGCTATAATGGTTGATACAAGGAATCTACAAAATAAACCGAATTACATTTATCAAAATACATATATATTTTTAAGTTCTCGAACACTCTTCCATATTTTCCCCTATCTAGGAAACCTAACACACAAGAATGATGTACACCTAAGATATACATGTGAGCGGTAAAAAAAATATAACACGTATGTAAACATACATCGAACTAACAATGTTTGAAAGAATATTATATCAAATATAATTGTTTCAGTATTGTATTCAGTACAAATTTTAGTGTCACGGCCTTTGAAACTCAAAGAATCTTATATCAAATATAGTTGTTTCAGTATTATATTCAGTACCAAGTTTAGTGTCACAACCAGTGTCACCGCTATCACGTTCAGTAACATATTTAGTGTAAAGTTCATTAATCGTTTCAAGGTAACAATAACAATTCCATTTTTAGTACCACTTTTGGTGCCATATAATAACTGTAATTTGAAAAGTTGTTATGGTTCGTCTAAAAGTTAAATGACTTTAGTCTAATCCTAGTGCATTATTTTCATAACAGGCCTACATATTCATTATATGTTACTCTTTTTGAATATTATATTTTGATGTGTGCCATTAAAATATTTCAATCTGAAGAATGATGTGTACACGTACGATTCCCAATTGATATCCAGACCCACTCGATTCCTATAAAATCTACATCACTTAATCAAGTTAAATCCCGCTATGTTAATATCTTTGAGTATATGTAAATTGTTTAAATCTTTTTATAGAGATTCTCTACTCTAACAAATGTAAAGGATATTAACAGTGAAATACAATTAGTTAAACACAATAAATATTTTCAAGTGTCAAAGTAAAAAGTTTCAGAAATGTTTTCTTTTTTAATTATTGCTTTTATTTAACTATGTTAAAATAGATATTTTTGTAATAAATTTATACTAATTTTTTTTTGGGTAAAAGGTTACCCAGGTAATTTTATAACATATCAAACAAAACAAGTAGGAAGGCTAACAATACCCCCTAGTTCTCTTAGTGGCATACCACAAAAGAGTAAACAAGATCACAACCAATACAAACAACCAAACTAGAACATAAAAATCAAACTACTAGCTATGGTCTGTAATCATTCTCGAAGTACTCTTCTCCCTCCAGCTTCCACTCATCCAAGAACTGCTTGACATTATTGGTTGCTTTATATTTGAAGGAGATTAACTTTGCTCGAACAGTGTTTATAATAATTTCCGAAATCTACTCAGGAGGTCTCAACCGATTGCTGAAAAATCTGGAATTCCTTTCACTCCATATAACATAAGCCGAGGGAGCAACAACAAGCTTGCTAGCTATCGAAATAATGGATCTTGAGTTAGCTTTCGGAACCAGCCAACTAGCTATGTCCTCTCATCTCTCTTGCACCAAGCTCATGCCCACTTTATGGCGAACATTGTACCACACCGCTTTAGAGTATGAGCACTGTAAAAACAAGTGTCCCTACGTCTCCAGACCTGCATAACACAATAAACAACACATTTGATTCATAGAACCAGTAACCATGTGATTCCACTGCAGAATGCGGTCTTGAGTCCAAAGCTTCCTCTTAAAAATAAGCCAACAAATGAAAGCATGCTTAGGAATATTAAATGGAGACCAAACAATCTTTGACCACACAACTGGGTGATCACGAACTTTGATAGTATTCCACACCTCCTTAGACGTGAACGGAACCATCCTACTATCTGAATTTCTCCACATGATCTTATCCTGAACATTGGAGAGATTAATAGATTGGAGCTGAAATAGAACCGGATAAACACTCCTCCAGGCCTCCGACCAAACCCACAAACCATGCTCTATCACATCTAGCCACTTTGGACGTAATACTATACCCATGTCGGGCCATTTGTCTCGGAGTAACAACATTATCCAAAGGGCAGTCCTACACCACTTATCAAACCAAAGAAACGTACTTTGACCATTACCCACTTTAGTCCAAAAATAGTTCCGAACTATATGCCTATATTTTAACAACTTTGTCCAGCCCCGTGGAGAGTTAACTTGAACAGGAATATCCCATAAACTACAATGTTTTAGCCTATGTAGACCAACCCAAGTAGTCCACAGGGATTTCCGCCCTGAAAGAATACTATAGATATGATATGCCATAAGGGATTTGTTCACATCAGAAATGCGCCTGATGCCCAACCCACGCTCAATCTTTGGAAGGCAAACCTCCTTCCAAGCCACCTTAGCTCTCCCTTTAGATGCGGTGCCATAACCCCATAGAAACCACTTCATTTTACTTTCGAGGTCCCTTATAATACTACCGGCAGAATAAAAACTGAAGCCCAGTACACGGATAGAGGAGAGCACAGAGATCACTAACTGAAGTGTACCAGCAAACGAGAGGAATCTGTTCTTCCAATAAAAAATTCGCTTATTCATCCGCTCCACAAGAACTTTACAATCTTTAACTAAGAGTCTTGAAGGGACTCCCAGATATTTGATAGGAAGTTTACCTTCCTCAAACGGAATCATCTCTAATCCTCAATTTAACCCGAGCAGACACGTTACAAAAGAAAACAGTGCTTTTAGAGTTACTAGGGACCAAACCTGAAACATCCTCAAACTCCTTCAAAGATCCCATAATGACCTTGACCGAGCTAACATCCCCTCTAGCGAACATGAAGGCCATCAGCGGAACACAAATTGATTATCATCTGTTTTTCACATTTGTTAAACATATTATATTTTTTGCTTATAACTATTAAGATACAATGTTTTATAAAATTCTAAATATATCATTATGATATACTTAAAACCGAGCTGTGAATAAAAACTTACAAGTGATCAAAGCACATGCGTATATGTCATCAACGTTATATTGTGATTTAGTTTTTTTTAAGTGACGAGTTTACCTTTTTTGCTATTTTAGCAAAATAATATAATGTTTTATAAATTCCGAATATTCGTTACGGTGTGCTTATTATTATTATCCAGAATTTGAAAAAAAAATTATTTAAACGTATCAAATATAGTTTCTTTTGTTCTTTCCTTGAAAACTAAACCAATACCAACCAAATAACATTGATACCTATACCATATTCATTTTAACGATTTTCTTAATATGCCAAACAACATCGTTATGGTAACGGTACCGTAACGAGTAGAACCGATGCCGGCCAAATAACATTGTTACCGGTACTTGTATAGTAACGAACCAAATCGATACAGATGAAAGACAGCAGCGAAGCACGGAAATTCCACTAGTTTTTAACAAAATATACTCTATGGATATTATAGTTACTTTATAATTATTATAAATATAATAATAATCACCGGTGCAAGTTTTTTCCACTAACAAGGATAGATTGAGATGATATAGCTATAAGAAATTAAGTGTGATTAATGAGATAATAATGCGGTATTATTAGTATCCAAACTAGGCGAAGAATCATTGTCGTTTGAGATGATATAGTTATAAGGCCGTAGGGTGTTGCGCATGGATCATCAAGTGCCACCTAGGACCATCAATAAAATGCTACACCGCCTCTTTAGAGCATAGATCGTGGTTCGCATGAATTGAATCACGTTTACCATAGATCACCTTTCTCTTTTTCCAATGTTTCTTTTTCCCATAAGACAAACATATATTAAAATAAATAAGAGGATAATGGTTTGGTCATAACTACACCCTTATTTGAATGAAAGATTAGAGGTGGGTGGACATGTAGTAAGTAGCGGGTTATGAGGGTCACGACCAACCCTTTAGCCTAAGAAATTAAGTGTAATTGATGAGATAATAATGCGTATTAGGCTAAAGGCTGTGGTCATGGCCACCATGACCTCCACATAGGCGTCATGTCACTAACCATCCAAAACCACTATCCTAAGTGACAGTCAGAGGGTTAATAATGGATCAAATTGAACCCGAAAAATAAAATCAGCAACAAATTCCTTCGAGATACAGTCTCACCACTCGAAAGTATTCGCTGGGCAAATCTAACCCGATATCCATGACACAGTCAAACCAAGCGTACCGAATTAGCCTCCACGATCACCGCCTAATTCTACCACAAACTAGGATAACAATGGAAAACAATCTCTAAACACAAAGATAGAATTTTAGGAAATAAAAAACGTGCCTTTCTCATTCATCACTTTTTGCATTACATACGAGAGAAAGCAAAAATAAAAAACCACCCATGTAGCTACATTTAGGGAAAGTAAATAACTGCTTGGAAAATGTCAAATAAACGAAAATAAGAAGTAAAATAAAATGACATGGAAATAAAATTTACAAGAATTAAATTAACTGGTGTGCAGTAAACATGGGGGTGAAGCTTGGATCAAGTAATAGGGTCTGCCTGGATCAAGCTGACCCATCCGTGTCCCACTTGACTCGAATCTTGGAGCGGGTATGGGTCTGGTACGTCAATCGGATCTTCAGGTTGGTCATACCTATCACTAATGGTGTGGTCATGATCCAAACCACTATCCCCTTTAGTATTTTAATTTTTTTAAAGTATAAAAATCTAGGAAAATGGAAGGTGGCTCGTGTTTAATCACTGTTTAATCCATGCTAACCACCATGAATCATTGAGGAGGGTGGTGTGGCATCTCATTCATGTTCATACGTGACGAATCTTGTTCAAACCATAACCCTAACACCATTCGTTAGACTCCAAATTTAAGGCGAAGAATTATTGAATAATGTTGATGAAATACGGAAATGAACATGTATTTTTAGAAATAAAGATTTAAGGTAAGACTTCTATTTCAAATCCATAACAATTGGAACTTCGCAACTATTGAATATTTTAACCGAAACTAAGCAAACAATACTAGTTTGTAACCTAAGACTTTTTGAGTGATTAATAAAATAAACAGAACCAGAACTTAATATTATTGGTTCTTTTTCTTTTCAAAATTTTCTAGATGGTACATATGGTTAGGTACGTACATGGTCATGTAACTTTTCATTTTATGTATTTGTAGGTGAGCATATTAAAAAAGAAAATGATAAATTGCCATTTTGTCCTGAGGTTTGGGTACATTTTCTATTTTCGTCTAAAATGACAGTTTGGTACCATTTTGTCCTCCATGTTTGTAACTTTTTGCCCTTTTCGTCCAAATGTTAACCTGGTTACGTTATCACGTTAGATGAGTTATTTTTGAAAGAGTAAAGTGCCATTTTCATCCCTAGGTTTGGGCACATTTGCCATTTTCATCCAAAATGATACCTGCAACTCCGGCACAACCTGCAACTCCGACACCGTCTCGGCACAACCTGCAACTTCACGTCTCGACAACTGCTACTCCGACACCACCTACATCTTCGGCACAACCTGCAACTCTGGCACAAACCTACAAGTCCGCACCGTCTCCGGTACAACCTGCAATTCCGGAACAAACCTGCAACTCCGGCACCGTCTCCGCACAAACCTGCAACTCCGGAACCTTCTCCGCACCACCGCACTCGGCACAAACCTGCAACTGCCGGAGTTCAGGTGGCGCCGGTGTTGCAGGTTGTGCTAGAGACGGTTCCAGACTTGCAGTTTGTGCCGGAGTTGCAGGTTGTGCTGGAGACGGTGCCGGACTTGCAGGTTTCTGCGAGTTGCAAGTTGTGCCGGAGTTGCAGGTTGTGCCGGAGACGGTGCGAGTTGCAGGTTGTGCTGGAGTCGCAGGTGTCATTTTGGATGAAAATGACAAATGTCCCCAAACCTCAGGGATGAAAATGCAATTTACTTTTTTAAAAATAACTCATCTAACGTTATAAAGTAACTCGTTAGCATTTGGACGAAAATGCAAAAAGTTACAAACGTGGGGGGCAAAATGATACCGAAGTGTTATTTTAGACGAAAATGACAAATGTGCCCAAACCTTATGCACAAAATGACAGTTTACTCAAAGAAAATTACATATTTGAAGGATAGATTTGTGTGGATTAGAAACCCCCAATCTTGCTTTAAAACCTTAAACCCTAGGGCTTCTTTTCTCACCAACCCAACATTACAAGCTTTCTCTCTCTACGGTGATCTTGAGCAGCATTTTCTCCTCAGTTATATATTTTTATTCAATTCAATAAATGAATAATAATATAATGTTTTTTTCGTTACCTTTTTAAAATTTTAGGGTTTTTTGTTTAACAAAGAAAAATGTCGATCGGAGAGCTTGCTTGCACTTACGCTTGTTTGATTCTAACTGACGAGGGCATCCCTATCACTGTTAGTTATTTAATAACATTTTGTTCATAGTCATGTTTCACTGGAAGACAACTGCCATGATATTTAAAAAATATATTTTTTTTTTATATATATATATTTTTTGTGTTTTGTGTTGTTGCAGGCTGAGAAGATTGCTACCCTTTTGAAAGCAGCGAACGTGGAATGTGAATCCTACTGGCCAACTTTGTTTTCGAAACTTGCAGAGAAGAAAAACATCAACGATCTTATCCTAAATGTTGGTGCTGGGGAGGTGGGTGGTGCTGCACCGGCTGTTGCTGCTCCTTGTGGTGGTGTGCAGCTGCAGCTGCTCCTCCTGCCGAAGAAAAGAAGGTAAATATTTTATTATTATTATTATTATTATTATATTTTTTTTTAGTTTTTTGTGTTTTTCTACATGTTTTGTACACACAGGAGGAGATCCAGGAAGAGAGTGACGAAGAGATGGGATTTAGCTTATTCGATAGCTAGAAGCCCTAGCTTTATTGGTATGTTTTAGTTTAACATGGACTCGTATTTTGTAAGACATTGATCATCTTTGATCTGCTTGCTATCCTTTTATTTTGTGTTGTTTGAACTTTACATTCCTGAAGATTGTGTTTTGTGTTTTATCGTTTTCGGCTAGACCTTGAGAAATAGGTCGTGAAGATCTTGTGTTTGTTTTATATGTGATTGTGTGTTTAATGCAATACGAACAAAGACCATGTGGTTGTTTGTGTTGGTTGAAATTTGGTTGTGTGTGTGTGTATATATATATATATATATATATATATATATATATATATATATATTTATATTTTATTTTTTTTTTTTGTTGCTGTTTTGGTAGCCATGTGTTCAAAATTTTGTAATAGAATAAGTTGCAAATTTTTGTTATTCTGAAAATTCATGACGAGACTAACAAAACCGAATCTATGGTGTTGGAGAGTCAAAAATTCAAGATCAATATAAGAATGTAAGTTTGATTGTCTCGGACTTGATTTCTTGATGTTTGTAAGCTTATAAACCACAAAACCCTAATTACCAACATTTTAATTTTCACAAATGTGTCTCAAGCTCCTCATGTTATGGTAAAGTCACAATCTTTTAATGATCAATTCATTGCTCATGTTTCTCAGATGTGTCAACAACTATATTTATATGGATTTATTCTAAAAGATTTATTTCTTGTTTTTTTTTTTGTATAATTATGTAAAATATTAACCTCCAATTAGTAAAATTTTATTTTAAGCATTTTACCTTTTTACTGCAAATCTACGGGTGTGTGAGGGTTTGGGTTGACATGTGACAGACGTGGACTTTACGTACCGTGGCTTTTTTTGTGTGTGGGGTGGCGTGGCTTTTTATTTTAGCTGGGCATGGCCAGCCAATTACAACCAACCATCTCAACCCAGCCAGCGTCCCACGTCAGACACAATACCGACGCTAAAGGGGCAACACCCAAAGCCAAGCACATAGGGGATGGTGTGCGAGGCTTGGGTGGGTTTCCCATGCCCCACACCCCACAGTCTAAGATGCTCCGTTTTGTAGTTAAAAAAAGGTTAAAGAAAGAAGTTCACATAATAATGAGATAACTTTAAACATGTGTTAAGTGTGGGTTAAAGACGACTAGAATTTAGCTTTTAGTTTGTAGCTGCAAGCTAAATTTTGCTCGTGCTTGCTGCTAGCTATATTATTATTATTATTATTATTATTATTATACATGTGAAGAATAGTATTTCTAGTAATTTAATATTAAGTTAATGTAATATAAGTTTAATAATTAAACATACAATTACTTATTGTTATCTATTATTTGAAACTGAGAGGTTGAATTGAATTTTCTATAATAGTTGTTCTTCTTACGAAGATATGACAAAGCTTGTTAAGAGTATAAAGCTTTCAGACCACAAAAAATCAAAATATATAGAACAACTATTTATACATATAAAATAAATATAATAATAATAATAATAATAATAATAATAATAATAACGATACTAATAATAACAATACTAATAATAATAATAATAACAATAATAATAATAATGTTTCTTGAGAATGAATGTGTTTTGGCGGGAACACTTTGAACAACTGGCACGTTTATGTTATTGTTATGAGATCACGTGTACGAAGCTTTATTAAAGGCACCAACTAGGATAGTTATCAAGTGTACGAACCAACGATAGTTAACCAAGTGTCCTTAACCAGAGTAAAGTGCCATGCTTCAAACCTGCATTGTTATCATTAGTCATTAGTCAGCACTCCACCATTCTTTCTTTTCATTGGAACAAACTCATCTTCGAGGATGAACCGGTGAGAGTGGACAAGATTATCGGTGACGTTAAATCAGTGGATTAGGAATAGATCAAAATAAAGTTGTATGGATTGGAGCAAATGGCTTTCTTTTGATGTCTGATTGTATGTTTGTTTTGGCCCTTGTCTTGCGGCTTGCTAGGAAGCGTGTCTAATGAAGTTGCCGTTCGAAAAAAAAACATCTATCTCTCCTTCCTGAAACCACTACATCAACCATCACTTCTTCTTACTCTTTGCAGATCTCACAATCACCATCGCAAATGTTACACCACCGCTGGCTACAATCGAATCGATAACCAATTGATCTAAAGAAAATAGACAAGAAGCTTGAATGAACTTGAAGATTTTTAGAAGAGACTCAATTTACATCCATTTGTAATTTCATTAGCATCAACCAAACTTCTTTATATAGACTCACATATGGAAAAAACTAAATAAACAAACATGCATTCCCACTAACCCATTATATAATAATATATATATATATATATTAATATTATAATATATAATAATATAATATAAAAAAAAAGAAAACGAACAGTGTTGTAAAGTTTAATGGTTTGTTCTTTCAGGTGATGATGCAGAAGATGAAAACAAAGGATCAGACAATGAGTTTTCGGGATCCACATTGGTTTGTTACATTTTTAGAAGAATTTCTTTAAATCTAAAATCAAAAAGTATTTTTTGATTTTAGGAGGAGTAAGAAAATTTTAAAAAAAATCAAAAACATATAAGTTGAAAAATTCAAAAACATTGAAAAATTTGAAAAGGTAAAAAAACAATGAAAAAGACAAAAAGAATTCAGTGTCAGAAAAGGAAATGATAGTACATCAGTGGACTATCACAGTATGTTAAAGAATTGTAAAGTTTAAAGGTGATATACAAGTCTTACTGTGGATGTGTCGATAGGCTTTATACGTTCAGTAAATTGTTTCCGAGATATAATCTAAATTTTACAACTGCTTAATTTTGTGGATTAACACATCTTTGATATATGGACTTAGTACTCCGAAATTTCATTTGAGAGATTGCCTGATTCTGAGATACGAGGTCTTTATAGATAGTTGATATCTGGGGTATTATACAAGTTCTTCTGATTTTGCGGAAGCAATAGCCTAGAACTTCTATAATGTTTTTGCTATAAACCCCTAAACTGCATGCAAACTTGAAAAGCATCGAAAGATCTAATCATTTGCAATGCTTAAAAGATTCCTTAAATGGAACATACCTTTAAAGACGAGCCTTCATCTCTTTGTCTGTACGGTAGTACTAACCTGAGCTCTCAAGGTCTCGCATAACCCAGATACAGATATCAATTACGCTATATTCACATGTAAGATGAAATCTAGGGAATCTTGATACGGGAGTATATTCAAGAAGTGGGAACCATGGTTAAGTCAAGTTTCATAATTCATACCTTAACATATTTTGGAACAATTGAGAAATGTGTCAAAGTTTAAGTGGACAAACATATCGACAATCTAGGTAAACGAGTTTAAAACTTAAAGTCATCTAAAAGGTCAACGGTACTGGTGGTATGTCTCAAAACAACTGATATGATCCTTAGACACGAATTCATAAAAATATGTCTGTAAATATGTTTGTACATAGTTTACTTGTTCAAAATTTGTAAAAATTTTACTTGCATATCAGGATAAAACCAAAAAGATTTTCAGCGTGTTTTAGCATAAACTTTCTAAAACACAAAAAGATTTTATTTCAACATTAGTTTCAACGAGCCAATGTTGGAGAACGGATCTTCAAAGTCTAGTAAGAAAATCTGACGAATGTTTAAAAAGTTCATTAATTTGAAACTTTAAAATCAGATTGTTCATAACCGTTTTTAATCTGATGTCATTAGTTTGGACTCGGTTGATATATTTGGTTATTCAAGGTCATTAACTTGGACTTGATCAACTAAGTGGATTTTCACAAATGATAAAAATGTGAAAGTAAAAAGATCTTAAAACGTAAAAAGTATTCAAGGTCATTAAAGTTGAACTTGAAACAACTAAAAGTTTTTTGAAAAGGTTTGATTTGGAAATTAAAATTTGAAATACTGGAAGTATAAAATTTCAAAACTTGAATCTGAAATGTTTATTTGAATGTCAGAAATTATTTAGACGGGAATTAAAGATTGAAGGGGAGTTGATAAACCGAAAATTGAAGATACCGGAAAGCTTAAAGCTAGGGGGAGCATGTTGATTAAAAATTTTATCAAGTCAAAGCTCAAGAAAAAGGAAAAGGAAGAAGATATAAAGATCAAGACGTTAAAGTTTATTCAAGAACTAAAGATCAGAAGACTTAGAAGATTTTAAAAGTCAATGACTACGGCAACATCCAAGGGGGAGTCTGTTGGTGCATATGTCTGTTGCCTACGTCATTATGTATCGAGTCTGAGTGAATATGGCTTAATCTGTTAGAATCTAGGCATATTTATGATAGATAGAGGACAAGTTCGCTTGAAATGGTTTGAGAGAAGTCAAGTTCGCCCGAACTTCAGTCATCTCCAGCGGACTTGCAACCCTATAAATAGGTGCCTTGGTTATTTCATTTGTAAGTTGGAGAGATTTTGGCATAGAGACGACGAAGCTCTGTCGGATCCGGTTCTCGAATGTATTGAAGTTTAGATCAATGAAAACAACGTTTAAATGAGTAATTCTTGTTATTTGGTTAACTTTTCATTAGTTTCCGCCTAATCAGACAATAGATAACAAATTTAGTTTCTCATGCTAGTCGTGGATGGTCCTAAACACACACTTCTCACGAAAAATATCTTTTTATAGGATCCTAATCTATATATTATATATTATATATTTATTATTTGAGTATTAAAATTACGGGGTAAACGTCTGATGTCATGTGAGGTATTCTTTTGCAAAAAAAATTATAGAGTTAATTATTGTTTTTGTCCCTTTGGTTTGTCAAAAATCACTATTTCAGTCCATTAGTTTAAAAATTGCGATTTCAGTCCCTGTGGTTTCACTTTCGTAACCATTTCAGTCCACCAACTTAACTACATCCATGTATTCTGTTAACTTTGGGTGAAATTACCAAATTGCCCCTATGGTTTAATTAAAAAAACACTGGTCACAGGTTTCGAACCTGTGACCTTTGCTTTGAAATGTGAATGTTAAACCAATAGGCCATGTATCAAGATTGTGAATGAATTCAAATTGTTTTTCTTATAACATAGCCTATTCATCATCTTCCCCAAACCTTTCATCTTTATCAATGGCAGAAGCCACCATTAACAACCCAACATCTTCAATTGAATCGCCGGAGAAGATGATTATTGCAGCATAACAGATTTAATTGAATCGCCGGAGAAGATGACTGGGGCCGCCGGAGATGAGGTGTGGTGGTTTGTGGCGGAGGCGGAGGTGTGGTGGTGTGTGGCGGAGGTGTGGCATGTGGCGTGTGGCGGAGGTGTAGTGGTGTGTGACGAGGATGGTGGTGGTGTTAGGCAGAGGTGGTTGTGCGGTGATGTGTGACGAGGATGGTGGTGGTGTATGGCGGAGGTGGTTGTGGTGTGGCGGAGGTGGTTTAGGGTTAATGGTGACTTCTCCATTGATAAAGATGAAAGGTTTGGGGAAGATGATGATGAATATGCTATGTTATAAGGAAATTAATTTGAATTCATTCACAACCTTGATACATGGCCTCTTGGTTTAACAATCACATTTCAAAGCAAAGGTCACAGGTTCGAAACCTGTGACCAACGTTTTATTTAATTAAACCTTAGGGGTAATTTAGTAATTTCACCCCAAAGTTAACAGAATAAATGGATGGAGTTAAGTTGGTGGACTGAAATGGTTACGAAAGTGAAACCACAGGGACTGAAATCGTAATTTTTAAACTAATGGACTGAAATAGTGATTTTTTACAAACCACAGTGACGAAAACAGTAATTAACTCAAAATTATATTACTTTTGTTTTTATTTTTCATTTTTCTAGTGATAATGGTTTTGTGTTGTGGGTGACTTTTGAATTAATTCTTAGACCATGTGTAGTCGTTTAGTGAATGATGTCTTCACCCTTGAGCATTTTTCGCCATGTGGCAGTTCAGTCAGCAAGGGAGCATTATTGAGCGTTTTTACAAAATGCGCAAAGTGAGATAACGCCCAATAATGCCCCAACCAATCATTAAACAATAATTATTAATTTTTTTAAAAATTAAAAACTAATAATACTTCATTAAATAAAAAAAATTACAATATTAAAAATAAAAAAACCCGTAAAAAAGTAAAAAAAAAAATACATTGCAAAATTTTAGGTTTTATAAAAGATCCAAATCAAACATTTAATAAACAAAACTTTAGGGACTGATATAGCATTTTTGAAACTTGAAATATTAAAGGCTTTAAAGTTTAAAACCTTTTTTAAATACAATCAAAGTGCAGGGACTGGATGTGCAAAATCATCATCTTCTTCCTTTGTCTCACCACAATAAACCTGCAACATGAAACCTTAAAAAAAACCTTTAAATCTAATTATACACACACCAATATTATTTCTTTTGTTTTTTTCTTTAACTAAAACTAATTATACACACATGGCAAGGTACTATTGGGCAAACAAATGAAGTTTTAGCGTGTTTCAAATCACGCGAGAGGGGATTTTTTTGCGAAAAAACGCTGGAACACGCCCCGGGGGATGGGGCTCGCCATTTTCAGGCGTTTTTTGCGGTAGAAGACGCCCATTACGGGTGGTCTTATCTTTGAATATTTTTTTTCATATATTTTTTTATTTTTTTTTATTTTGTCATCATTTATTTTACTACATGTAAACGAACTTTTTAATATATGAAAAAAATTAATACATGTAAACTTATAATTTATTTGATATTAATTTTAATGTATTGTTTGATATAAATGACCTCCTATATGAAATAACCAAAGTTCAAAATATAGTGATTTTAAAAGATTTGCTTCGATTAGGTTAAATATCAAAACCAAATATTCAGAAAAGGAATCTGAATATGTTATTTAAATTCTCCTATAAATGTGTTGACAATGATATTCATTTTTATGGTTATCGAAGTATATAAATCCTTTTGGACATTTAGGTTTTCTCTTTCGGTTGTTGCAGCGAGTGTCCATTTCGTAGCGAACCTATTCGTGGTTTAACATTTTAACGTCTTTCTTTGTTCGGTTTAATGTTCCCCGCTGCAACGTGCGCGTCCTAAAAACTTGTTATTATTGGGTTATAACCCTTTGTATTACACATGTTGAATAAATATAATTTTATATACTAAATAATAAAAAATATATCTTTAAAAATCATGTTTACTAAACGAGTTGAATAAATATAATTTTAAGTAAATTACAAAAATTGTCCTTTATATTGACACTTAATGGTAAAGTATGTCATTTGTCTTCAAAAAGTTCAAAAAACGTAGTCAATGTTTGCAAACCCTTGCATGTTATGTCTTTTAGCCATAACTCAGTTATTTTTCATGGTTAAATCTGACCAAATGGACCCATGCGAGGGTATTTCGGTCATTTAACCCTAAATAGTATATTAAAATAGATATTCACTCTCTACAATCTAATCTCCTTGAACTCTTTCTCTCTTTACAATCTGGTGGTGCAGCACCTCCGCCGTCGCATCATCTCCGCCATAGCAGCACCTCGCCGTCGCACCACCACCGCCATCGCATCGCCACTGCTACCGCCATCGTTGCACCTCCGCCATATCACAACCACCGTCATCACATCATCTTTTATAAACCTGTTTATAATTGGATTAGTTTAAATGCAACTAGTTTTAGGGGCTATTTAATGGGATTAGTTAATTTCCCTTGTAACCAAACCTTTTCCCCGTTCTACCCTAAAAGGTATCACCCCCTTCTTCCCCATCTTTGCGACTTCTGGTGAATTCAACAAATCAAGATTCGAATCTTAGATTTAAGGTTGATGCTCAACGAGGAAGATAGCCTCTTCGCAATGTAGAATAGAGGAGGTGGTTGGAAGGTAATTTGTTGGTTTATTGTTACATTTAGGTTTAGTTATCATGTTTTTTTTTGTTGAATATGATGCATACAGACCTGAAGTTGTACAACAGCTACCCAACAAAAGGCAAGTGCTGCAACTGTTCATTTCTTTTTGTAGAATAATTAGTTTTATTGACGTGCTTAGATAGCAACAATTAAATTGACAAAGAAAACAACCGAGTTTTAAGGATAAAAACACTAATATTAACTACACACGTTCTAGGCAAGGGTGCCTATCAGTATACAGTATAGCCTAGGTAAGTACCTAAGTATCAATCCGTGGACACTATAATTTACTAGTACTAACCTCTTACTTAATATGCAATCTATGAAAACTATAAATCAATACTTAAAAACTAATAACTTGAATTACTTAGAATTACTACCAAGAGTTGAGAATATATAACCATCCTAAACTTAAATCAAACGACAATTTCTTATATTGATAACTGACAAAGTGCTAAAATAGACCTGACTAATGTTGCCTATGGCATATGAAGTGCTAAAATAGATTAAGGCCAACTAAGGTTAATCTTATCAAACTATGCTTGAGGCTAGATAGCATGAATTCTTATGATTTAAGGTTTCTAGCCTAATGCTCAAGGCAATTAACGAACCGAGTGAATTACTACTACCAAGGTGAGGCATTTAGAAAACTCTAATTAGTTTCTAGACTCTTTTTATTGAATCCTTCTCGTAAGAAGCACACATGTCAAACCAACTATGATGATTAGTTATCTATTACCGACTAAGTTTCAACCCTAGGCTAATGAACGTTAATATACCCTAGAGATAATTAGTATTGAAACAGACATGCATAACCTCATAGTAAGATCAATATTACCAAACAACTGACATCATAATCAATTTCGACTTATACACGTATGCATCCTAAAAATTTAACCATACTTCAATATTAAAATCATTCAAGAAGGAAATCTGTCACACCCTCAATTTCCACATGCGGAATACCACCGCGAGGCATGTGACATGACCAGGATCAAGCCACCAATCATATTGAACAATTAAATAAAGTAAGGTAAATTCATCACATTAATACAATCAGTGACTAAAGTTAAAGTTCAAAAACAACGTTTAGAGTTAATAATGGAAGCATAAAGTTAAACAGTCTAACAATAGTTTAAAAGTTCTTGGACATTATTAAAATCCCAACAAAGGTTCAAGGCGACCACTACACTCCTCCGCTGCAAGCTCCCAAGCTGTACCTATGATCCTGCAAAGCATGCAGTAGAGTGTTAACAATTAAGTTGGCGAGTTCACGATTTTTCCAGTTTTATTTCCAAAAACGTAAGTTCGTTAAGTACTTTTTTATAACCATGTTATGGGAAGCTACCCCGTCTGTAAGCTACTAAACTGCGTAATACCGAATACTTGCGGACGTCGTTGTTGTTGCCCCGTTTGTCAATGTCTATCATCATTGACGGTTGCCAAGGCATCCTAATTCACGCCCGTCCTTCTCGGCACGGTGTGAGGTTGGTCAAAACCTAATAGCGCTATCAACTAATATCTTGTTCGTCAGGCCAGGCGATTAATCGGTATAGTAAGTGGGGACTTCGTGATAGAGTTACATTTAGTGCGCTAAGACATGAATTATAAAAAGTATTTTTGTAGTAATCCTTCCCGGAATACTAGGCAATCCCATACTAGGGAAAGTGTAGTTCGTTCGTTCCCAACCACCGGAATACATGCTTTTAGTAAGTGTGTGAACTCATCTTTGTTTTGCTTGGCAGATAGTTTACTTGTTTAAAAGTTGGTCAACCTCGTCCTATTATGGTTACTAATATTAATTAGCTCGTATGCAAGTACCCATGTATTTCTACATATATCTAGCAAGTAGCACACAAGATACAACATTCTGTTTCACATAAACAGACTGCGGCTAAGCCCAAATAGTGAAGAGTAACTTAGGCAGTCTATCATGAGTTTGTGGTCTAACAAATTAACAACCCACATAAGAGTGTGTGGCCCACACCCTAGTGTGCGGCCTTGCATTGGTAAGTTGCATTAGGTGTGTGTATAACAAGGTTGTAAGGCTTTCAATTGTTTGCGACCATGCACCCTCTATTTGTACATCTTGCATCAGACCTTGTACGTTTGGAAGTGTGCGGCACATACGGCAATAAAAGTGTGCTGTGGGCTTGTTTCAGTTTGGCCGACACACAGATCAGGTTGTTCATATATGAGTGTGCGGCTAGAATTAATCACCAATAACCCATTCGTTTTTCAAGATCAAAACTTATAAAACACAGATTTTACACAATATTCTTATGCACTCTAATGTAAAATATCATGCTCATTATTCATAGCAGATCCTACTTCGTTATTCATAGCAGATCCTACTTCGTGCCATGCACTTTCATCAGGTGAGTAATTTCTTAAACACAAATCACTAGCATCTCATCATAACACATGAAAGACCAACCGTGCATGATTATTATACAAATTATCAAAAATAGATTTAGGGTCCCATAAGCATTAAAACACCCTTTTTTGTACCTAACATCTATCAATCTTGCAGAATCCATTTGTGCATTACATAGAACCATTCTTGTAGCATCTAACCCATTCACTACATCAAGATCACGTATAAAATCAGATTTTACAACTCAACATCTTGTAGCATAAGAAAACCCTAGTTTTTCTATCATGTTATGATTGTTTTCAATTCAACACAAGGAATTCATCAAGGCACATAATACAAGATTTGAGAATAATATTTTCCTACAAAACATCAATCCATATTTTCATCTTTCATCTAAATCATGTAGTGACAACCAAGTGAGAAGACACAATTAATAAACATTATGATCACACTAACCTGAAAATAGAATAGAGTGTTGTGAGAGTAGAAAGGATCTTCAAGAAATGGGAAGCTCTAATGGTCATAAAGCTGCTGTAGATCTTCAAGCAGAGAGAAGGGAATGTTTGGTGAGAGGAAAGGGAATGTTTCTGAAAAAGGTAATAGCTGTCGTCAATGGTGGGGAAAACATTCTAGGGTTTTTGGCAGAGGTATCCATTTATATACAAGTGACATGTGCGGCTGACACTGGGCCTTGGGATTTGGGCCTAATTAAAGGGTGTGCAGATGTAATGAGGTGTGCGGCTAGGAGGTATGTCGCACTGTGTGCCATTTATTGTCATTATTGTCCAATCATATGAGGGTGTTATCCAATCATTTAAGAGTGGCATTGTGCGGCTAATCATCTGTGTTTTAGGAGTGTGCGACTACCAACATATCATATAATATACATACATATACATAAATTCATACACTTACAACAATTATATGCATACATATGTATAATTGTGCGGCCAAAAATTCTTATTTTCACCTCCTAAGTGTAGCCCTATAAATCTATAATTACAATATATCATTTTATATTAAACCAAATCAACTAAGGTCAGTACATTTACATAAGTAATAATTATAATAAATTGCATTTATTAACTCATATAATTACAACCTAAGTGGAACGTGAAGGGAAAGTTCGGGTTGTCACATCATCCCCATGTTGAAAGAAATTTCGTCCCAAAATTTAGTAAGCCGTCACTGACGAGCTAGTTTAGTTAAGCGTTTTCACGGGATGTCACAAAATCAGTCATTAGTCAAAAAGAAAACATCATATCATCATGGTTAGGACAATTATAATACATTTAGCCAAACATGATAAACAAATTCAACAAGAATATCAATTTCTTCATCATTACAGAAAGTTCAAAGATTAAAAACTGTAAATAATAACCCGTGGAATCAACTAAAGCTTCCTTATGCCTTCGATCTTCAGTTTCGTCCTCTTTTCTCTTCCGGATTCGCTTCCTCTTTTCTTCACAACCCTTTTTTCGCTGATTCTTCGAATTCTAGCCTCCTTTAGGTTTTCCAATCGTATCCTCCTTATATAACAAACTTAACCCTTAGTTTTACTTGCTTACGAGCCATACACCTGGGTTAGGCCCACGACTCATAACTAATTTGAATTTATTGTGGCCCACTTTCCCATGCAGATCTTGTAGACACATATGATCCGTAACTTATGGGCCGGGTACTGGTTGTAACTAACGTGCTCTGCATATCAGTCTTCTGCTTTTCACCTATTGTTCCAATTATACCCTTCAAAGTCTAAAACACTCCTTTTTCTGCATTTACCTACAAATCTCTACAAAACATTAATTCATACCTGTTCTTATCAGATTTGCTATAATTACCCCTTAAGATTGGGTATTTTATCAATAGAATAGTATGCATCCTACAACTAAATCAATCAAGCGTACTTTGGTTTTTGGGATTATAGCTATGGTGGTGGTGGAGAGAGAGGGGGGGTGCGTATTTTTAGAGAGAGAAATGGAAGGTAGGGTGGGTGGGTTTTATTTATGTTTGTTTTTTAGTATTTAGGGTGAAATGATCAAATTACCCTCATATAGGGTCCACTTGGTCAGATTTAACCTTGAAAAGTAACTGAGTTAGGGTAAATGAAATCACGTTCAAGGGTTTGCAAATATCGAGTTCGTTTTTTGTACTTTTTGAGAAAAAATGACACATTTTGCAATCTGGTATCAACATAAAGGACAATTTTTGTAATCTACTCTATAATTTTGTATAATAAATAATAAAAAAGTTATATCCCTTAAAAACCCGGGTATTGAATTGATATAATTTTATATACCAAATAATAAAAAAGATATATCTTTAAAAGCCCTGTGTATTAAACGAGTTGAATAACTGTAATTCTGTATACTAAATAATAAAAAAGGTCATATCTTTAAATAAACCTTGTTTATTGTACTAGTTGAATAAATCTAATTTTATATACTAAACAATAAAAAAAATATCTTTAAAAATCCCATGTGTTACACGGGTTGAATAAATGTAATTTTATATAGTAAATAATAAAAAAAGTTATACTTTAAAAAACCCACGGGTTGAATAAATAAACCTACTTTTTATACCAAATAATTAAAAAAATTATATCTTTAAAAAAACTAATGCATATACTGGATACGCGATGGATATGGTCATTGCGGAGTTGGTTCTTGAAAAAAATATACTTATTCGAGATGTAAATCAGCAGCCAATTCCAACAATTTGATTTATAAATTATATAATAAAATCGATATAATAGTTTTTTTAATAATGAAAATAAAAATAAATAATATATTGATACAAACTTTGGTTTTCGTGATAAATATTTTGTTTTATTTAATATCTTAAATTAACACTTTAAATTTAAGGACAATATTTTATTAGAAAAATAGAAGGATTTTATGTCATATTCAAAGTAGAATAAGATTTAATATTAATTTTTATTTAATTAATTAACATTGGATAAGTAGGAAAAAGATGCGGGAAAATCAAAAAGTAAATGTCTTCAATAAATAACATGTGTCATACGCTAATTTCTTTTATTATAAAGTATAAATTATGTTTGGCATTAAGTAAATTATAATTATAGTACTTGTTATTTAAGTTTAAATCATTATGTATGAATTGTAATTAAAGTATGAAAGTTACATATATCATCCTGAGTCCTGTATGTTAACATGTAATATGTTAGCCACACTTTTCGTGCTTTGTATTAAGGGATGTTAGATTTAGGGTTAAAGTTTAGTCATATGTCTTCACGAGGGCGCTTTAATATTTTTACCTTGTTTACTCAAATAAACTATAATTTACCTTTTTTTTATATAAATTGTCAATCCTATTCATTGATTAAAGAATTTTTAAATACGTTTTCTTTTATTATTTCTTGGTCCTTTATAATTTCTAGTACTTTTGATTTAAATAAAAAATCCTTCAAAATTACAATGCTTTTTGAAGTTTATAGTTCGAAAGGGATGTTGTTTTCTTAAATACCTGTAAATAATGATAAAATTATAATTGTGTGGTTAAATACCTGTAAATAATGATAAAATTATAATTGTGTGGTTCTTTGGACCCAAAGTTTGTATACAAGAGGAAGCAAAATGAACACTTTAAGCATGGTTAGTTTTCTTTAAACACCCAACGGAAATGCACAAAATACTAAGCACTTCCGGCAAGAAGCTAAAATGCACAACCTAATACAACATTAGTTTTACAGTATCACATAAAGATACAAATAGATAACAGATAAGACAACTGCTAATTCTAATTTCCTATTGCCATAACACTTCTTAGATGTTAGTTGGTCTTTATATTATCCATCAACAATCTTTTGGTATCTTATGTGTGAGAGATATCTATCTGATTGACAATCAAATTATCACAATAATTTTGGTATCTTCGATGTTTGTAAGATGTGAATCTCTGTGGAGAAGGTTATCAGTTCACTAATTCCTTAATTTACATAAGCGTATTGATTTTTTCAAGGGTGTTGTATAATGCTCAATAAATAAATAAAAAAAAACATTTGTGTCATAACATGCAAAGGTTATTATTCTATTATTCTAATTTATCAAGTGTGTTAGTGAGGAAGAAGGAAAAAAAGTTACACCTGGAAACACTTGATTTTTTTGGAACCTGATTTTTATAGAATTTCGGATACCCGTTTCACTATCTGAAAGTGAAATCAGGTATCCGAACCACTGGATATCCGAATTTGAACACCCCTACATACTGCGTGGCAACACGTATATTTTTATAAGGTTTTTCTTGCCAAAATCTTGTTTTAAATCCGTAAGAACAATTTTTTAACTTATACACAACTACAAACAGATAGGTAACACCATCTATCGTTGTTTAAAACATAGTGTTGACTCAAGGCTTCCGTCTCTCCCACTACTCAGCTCGTGTGGTTATTTCGTCGTATATAAGATATGGGGTGTTTTTGTGAAGGTAAGGTAAATAAACAAGAAAATCAAATAAATGTAGAAAAAGATAAACGCAATCAATCAAAGATTCGACATCTCTTTGGGCTTGAATCACTTTTTGTAATAAGTAACGTTTGAAGTTATTTGGGAGGTGAGGTAATTATGGAAACCCATCGTGAAATGGGAAAGACCATATCGGGTGAACTACCCCTAAACTCTCTATACATCCGCTTAAAATGGAGAGGCCACATCAGGAACACATTTCCGTCGAACTTACTTGCACAACCGAGATGCGCGACCTCACCTAAACCGGAGTTAAAAAATCTAAAAAAAATCAGTACTTCTAGTGTAAAACCCTCTTGCTAGGTTAAAACTACCCTGAGACTTATAAATGAATGTATAAGCTTGGTAGTACTGCCATACAAGATATAGATTATCAATCAAAGACTCAAAAGCGAATTCCAAGATATATATGACTTTCAAATTTTGAAACGGAAAATTTGAGAAATGAAACTCCACCCACCATATCTAGTGTGATAATCACGTTTGTATAAATGACGCATAAATCTATAATGTGTGCACCACATCGAACGGACATATACACATACAAGTTCAAACCTAAGTTTAGCTCATGTTAAATAAAGCAAAAAAGTATTTTAGAATTCAAGTTTATTAATACACCACTATAATAAACTTCAAACATTAAATATAAACATCATTGTTCATCTATACCTACTGGATACAAGAAGTTTTACCATCACTTGGTGGATTAAAGATGGTGTGGTTCTAATGAACTAATCAAAGCCAACTATGGTGTTCATTACAACTTCTTGGATATAGAAAGACGACCACCGAAGATAGAATGGAGTAGAGGATGATAAGAACCTGGGAAAGCCTTCCCTAGAATGGTTACGTGTGTTAGTGAAATCTGGATTGGATTCTTGGATAGGATTGCTTCAAATAGGGAGAGGACCCATCTGCTTATTGAGCTGATTGTTAGTTGGAATATTAGGTATGATTTTACACGATTTTCATGTCCATTTTTATTATATATCATGCATTAATCATATATGTATGTGTATATAGAGAGAAAGTATATCGTAGAATATGCCTTAATGTAAATTGCGTCTGCTGGGCTAAATTGCACGTTATGATACCAAAAATGAAAATTGCATGGCTCAAAAAACATTGAAATCGCATGTAAATAAAGAAAAAACGAAATCGCATGTTGGTGAAGTTTGAGGAATTCTCAAGTTGGTTTTTTTTTACATTTTCGCATGTTATTGTTTTCAGCACAAATCACATGTTACAATGTAAAGTCGCATGTTGATAAAGCCCAACATACGCAACGTAAGTTAAGTCCTTGTGAACAGTGCAACAATAGACCAAACTTTTATGATTATTTACAATACTGATTTTATGATTATTTACAGTACTGCCATGATTTCTTTTTCTTCTAACAGTGAGAGAGATAGAGAGGAGACCAGAGAATCGATTAGAGAGAGAGCTTTGGTTTTCCAACAATTGATTGATGAAAGATTACGATGGTTTAGGTCTTCAGCTGGTGGAATGACGTTTGGTTTTCGTTGCCTAACCTTCCTTCATCCACGACTCTATCTTACCACCACCGCTGTGTTTGCCACCGACCAACGATCAGTTTACTGCCCAATTCCACTGACCAGTGACTTTGCAACCGATCCCCCTTTCGATTACGGTTTGAAACACGATTGCGTTCACGCAGGTTCGCGACTGTTATTTTTTTTAGGGTTTTGTGTGAATTTGATTCTTCTATTTCTGCAATCATGTGTATGAGCACCATGATTTTTATTGTTTATAAATATCTTTGATTTTTGAATTTTATGAAACTCATCTTTTAATTTGTGGAGAAATATAAAGGGTCGTCGGCTCATGGAATAAGAAGAAGGAGAAGAAGAAGAAGAAGAAGGCTTGCACGAAGAACATCCATGGAGAGTGCTCAAATTTTACACTGACATGGTAACCCAACAAATCATTTCTCTCTGTATATTCATTTGTTTTTTTGTCTGTTTATTTATAAATTATTTTGCACAGTAAAAACATTGCATATTGCATGCACAGTTCAACTACATCACTTATAGCACATGATGTTTTAATTTGGGATATTTCTGTGAATTAAACTCAAGTCAACTAAACTCAGGTCTATATAGAAGAAAGTGGGTTATATAACTTTTTCCAGTTTCAGTCACATGAATTGGCTATCTAAGACACACCTCCATGGGGTTATGCACTACGTTGCAACGACGAAAAGAAGAGAAGGCGATTCAGGCGGGTAATGAACCAGGTTGCGGCATGGAAAAGATAAGAAGGCGATTTCAGCAGGAAACGGTGTTACGACCGAATCTTAGAAGGTCTTGAAGGTATGTTTATTGTCTGCACATTTGCAATTTATCTGAAATCAATCTCCATGTGGGAGTTGGTGGTTGAAAATCGGTGTCTAATGTTGGGTTAATCTTGATGGTTCGGGTCAAGTCGGTTACGGGTCTAAAATACGGGTTATGGAGCTGAACCAGGTCACGATAAAGATGGGTTACGGGTCGGTTTGACCTGGTAATGGAATACCGAGTTTGCAGGAGGATCATTAGAAAATTAGGTGATATGCTTGCTGAATAAAACGAACTCAATAGGAATATTCTTTGAGCACAATCATTTTATATGTTTAGTTTATTATAAATAGGATAGAGTTATTTAGTTTATTTGTACCCCATATATTCATTCGATTATATATTTCAAGTAGTGAGCTTGTGAGTGTTTTTAGTGTGTGTTCTTGGGCCTGAAACCAACATCTAAAACTTCTTATAGTGATAAATTTGTGCCATGTGAAAGAGGTTCCAACTTCAAAACCATGGTTCACTCTCAATAATGGTGTCTAGTGTTTGTATTTGGGTTTTCCCAGTTGGATTCGCTTTGTATAACTGTTATACCTTCTTTAGTGACTTGGGCAAAATGAATTTTGGTCTTCGTTTTTTCTTTGTAGAAGATGGTATCCACTATTGCTTTGCTCCTATGTTCTTATCGTTTGCATATAATATGCATTTAACCAAAACATCAAAATAGTATACACTCCAGTTCAAGAATCACACCAAGAGGTGTTTGTTTCTATGTCTTTAGCATCGCACTTAATGTGAATTTAAGTAAAATAATTGCATATACACACCAGTTCAAGATGGTTGCTGTAACTTTTAGTTAATGATAACCAGTGGCAGATCCAGGAATTTTTTCCAGTGGGTTCGTTGTTTTTAGATGTTGTACCATATAACCGGGCATCTAAATTTTTGGGTCGGTTCGGGTCGGGTAAGGTTCATCAAATATATGCGTATCATATAATCGTTCAAAGCAACATTAGCAAATTAGCAGGGTTCATATGAAATTTCTAACCTAACAGGAAACTAATAAATTGAATGTTTACTTGATTAATGATTCCATTAAATAAGAAAAAGGAAACTAATACACAATCTTAAAGTGATTCATAAATCTGATAACAGAAAGAAAGAAAAGAATCATAAATCTTATAACAGAAAGAAAGAAAAGAATCAAGATTCCATTTAACATCGCAAAAAATGACACGGGTGGGACTAGAACTCGGGATCCTGTGTATGGTTAAGAAGGGACTTATCTGCTGAACTGTGAATTGGTTTTGCTTGTGGGTTCATCTCCAATAATATTTATGCGTTCATTCTTGTTTTTTATGAATAATCTCTATTAAAATTTCGAAACGCCATGGGTTCGTGTGAACCCGTACCAATCAATGTAGATCCGGCCCTGATGATAACAATTCCGTTATAGCGTGATATATTATATTGTGTTTGCTCCTTGCTAAGCAAGTTTTTTTTCTTGCTTTCATGCTATGTAGTTGAACACCTACCAACCAAATTTTAAATTAATATTTTGAGCCTTCTTAAAATATTCCAAGGTTATACAAACTAAATTATATATAGTGCGGATTGTTACTGAATTAGTTACTTACAGATGAGTCGACACTATAGTTGAAGATCGCATTTTTAGTCCGTTTTAAAAATTGGCTTTTTATTGTAAACTAAAATCGACAGATGCGTCTAGACTACAATTGAAAATCGGTATTTCTACCAGTTTTAAAAATTGGCTTTTTTATGGTAAGCTCAAATCGACATTAAGGGCTGCGTTTAGTAGACGATGAGGTCCGACTATGAGAAAAGGTCAACCTTAATAAACTAATTGTTGTGATGTTTCTAATGGGCATTGTGTTGATTGAAATTTGATTTTGCATCTGCTGATGTAGCAATGTCTGCAGCTTTACTCGAGTCTAGGATGCTACGAAGTGCGCGTGAAGGACCAACTAGAGATGCGGCTTGAATCAAGATTGGTATATAAAATTATATTTATATTCTTTTTATTTAGTTATTGCTACCGGTAGCAACGTACGGGTTTCCTACTAGTTTACTTATGAATGATTTGATTTGAGCATAAACTTGTTTAACTTATGAAAACTCGAGCTCGACTTGATTTGAGCTTCGTTTCTAAAGCTCGAGCTTGGCTTGTTGATAGTTTTTCTAGCTCGAGCTTGGCTCTAGCTCTGGCTCGGGTTGTTTATTATTTAATTTACATTAATAATAAAATTCTTTTATACATAATTTGGCATTGTTTTCATAAATTGTAATTAGTAGCTATATATATATATATATATATATATTAGTGGGCTTGTTTAGGCTCGTGAGCTGGCTCAAGCTCGTTTACTAAACAAACTTGTTTTTAGGCTTAGGCTTGGGCTTGAGCTTGTTTAGACTCAATTTGTTTTGAGCTTTTTTTTAGTTGAGCTTGAGTAGCTTGGCTTGTTTGCACCCTTAGTGTGGTATAATAGATGCTTTATGCTTAAAAGTAATTTAGATTTCTGCTAGTTTTTAAGTTTAGAATAGTAAGTTTGACTGCCTGCAACTAGCAAGTTTGTGAGTATTAAAGAAATATAGGTTGAAAACTTTGTTTGATTGAACTTGAGCTATTTCAACTACTACTATTATTATTTTTTCAGTCCTTCAATAAAATTTATTCAACTATGCATTGCCAGGGTCTTGGATAGACTTAAGTGCTAAGGATTATTGAATGAACCTTTTCTACACGGGAATGACGATGATGAAAACATTAATTTACAACCAATACAAGATTACCATCAAGGTAAACATCTCTAAGGCACTTCTAATGTTTTTATATATTTTTTTCTTTTCTGTGAATTTTCTGATGCATTTTTTACATTATGACGTTGAGAATATTGATGCTGCTCTGTGTTTCACCGGTGACATGGGAGATCAAAACATAGTATTCTTGAAATCATGTAACAAAGATACAATAGGTAAATTGCCTATAATTAGTTTGAACATACAATTGTCAATTCCTACTAGTCTACTTTTATATAGGTAAGTTTGGATTTTGTTTAAACTATAACAGTTAAAATTTCGTCAAGTAACGTGAGGGTTGAAAGTTGCATAAAAGTGTTATTCGAATGTTTTCAACCTTTTAAACATAATTATTCAAATGAAATATGTGTTATTTTAATACTATAGTTTTTTGTAAAAGTACTTCATGGTTAATACATTTGCTTATCGCGTGACTTTAAAAACCAGACAAGAGTTTAAAAAGAGTCAAACTGAACTGTTTGCAAAGAATAATTGTCACATTTAACAAGTTTGGAAAGCTAGTGGGATGAAAGTAAAGAACCCTATCAATACCTTGGGACACTTGTAAGGATGGCTAATCATGTATCAATTGAAAATTGTGACCAGATAAAAGTTTTCATGCAAAATAAAGAGGATATGTATTCACTTGTTAAGGACATGTCTTTTATCAAGTTTGATATGTAGCCACTCATTAAAAGTACGAGGTATTCACAAATATACATGTAATGTTTAGTTGTATTCTAGGTTTGAAAGGTTATTATAGTCATGTGGATATTCTCGATGCAAACTTATCTACAAAACTTAGCAATATACAGGTACTTACATATACTGAACTACTATTTGATATTTTACAATTATATAACTTTGTGTTAATATTTATTTTTATTTATACTTTTAAGTCCATGTATTGGTTCTTCAGCCCCAAACAACTTTTTTTTGTCTGGTAACAAGATATTATCTTCAAGAAGTCACAATAATGATTGTAGATTTGACAACATGTGAAGCATCGGAAGAATAGAGATAACAAGATTTATGGATTACTTGGAGCTAAGTTTTTCTACCGTATGCTTCCTATGGGAAAGAACGTTTTGATTTTGATTTTTTTTTAAACATTTGAAATAAGTTTGAAACTTATTATGCATTTGTTTGCTAACATTTGTAATATGTTTTGAATCGAACTTATAATTGAAGTTATGAAATTATAATTTCTACACGTCTTCGTTATTTTTTTATATTGTAATAAATAATGGTAAAATACTATATAAATGTCTATAGTAGCGTTTTTTAATTGATTTTTGTGGTAAAAGTTATATGCCCTAAAACTAACATGTATATTTAACTAGAAATAGTTTTATAGACACAAAACTTGTGCCACAAAAACCATATTTTCTATATTTTGGCAAAAACAAAAGTGCCTGGCACTGCTTCTAGTGGTATTTTTTTTGTGTGCCGCTCATTCTTGTATGGCATTTAGTGGCACTTTATTGGTTTTCAGTGGCACTATTTGTATGCCATTGTTTGACATTTTTTTTAGTGTTAGTTCTTAAATCTAAAACAGATTTTGTGAGATTGTTGATACAATCTTAAAACCTTGTTTATTAGGATTTTGGGTTCACAAAAATATTCATAATAAAAAATAAAAAAAATAACTAAAATATAATTCTTAGAGATTATGATCTTAATTTTTTTTGGAAAATATGTATGTAGTACAACTTGTGTGTTTGGATTTCTTGAGATTGAGATATAATCTTAAATCCTATACCGTGGTACAAAACAAATAGTTTTGGTTCAACCGTTTGGTTTTTTGAAACGATTTTGGAATCGTTAATTTTTTCTAACCTTCGTGTTAGATCGAGTTTATTAGTGTAAACCATACGTTTTTTTGTAAACATTAAATTCTCTAACGTATGTGTTAGACGGCTTTATTTTTATTAACAATACGTTTTTTTTTTGTAAACGCCTCATGTTCTAACATTCTTGTTAGAAATGATCATATTATTTATATATTATGGTTTAAAGAATGAGTGTTAAAAATAAGTTTATTTTATATAAACTAACAAGCCTTATAATGATTTTTGTAATAATTTATTTCTAACATGTGTGTTAGAAACGTTCATGGAAAGTGTTAGTTTGGAAACAATTTTTTAATTGTTCATTTTCTAACGCACGTATTGGAAATGACTTATTTATTTGAACCATATATGTGTTTATGGCAAATTGAATTAACATTTTTTGAAAATGTTAATATTTCTAACGTTCGCATTATAATTTTTTTCATTTTAACATGATTGTTAAAAATGGTTAAAATACAAAGGCTTTGAAATGTCTTATGTAATCATTTTATATAAGTAATTTGTTGTACCATTGATTTTAAATGAATATAAACACTTATATTATGTTTTGTATGGTTTAGAAATAAAAGGTGATATGCTGAAGTTGATGTTTGATTGGCTTCAAACATTGAATCACCATAAAGTGATGTTGTTGTTATTTATATGAATTTAATGAAATTATAATTATTTACCAGACTCTTCATATGGCAGATAAACGCTTAAGTGACGTTTTATGTCAACTTATTAGTTTTTATTAGAATTTATGTCTATAATAAAATCTCTAATTAAGTGAGACTCTTTCCAACCCATATCTCTTGTATTAAAAGTATGTTATGTGTCTAACTTGATGAGATTGGAAAACTATAAGACTAAGAATATAATAATTAAATCACCATAAAGTGATGGTGTAGTTGTGTGGAATTTATCACCAACTTTAATTTGTGATTTCTAAATCAAAATGGTCATGTTTTATATATATAAAATGACTTAAATTTTCTAACACGTGTGCTAGAAAATGTGTATCACAAATACATTTTAGAGATTGTACATTGTATAAGGCATAATGAATGAAAATGTTTTATGTAAAAAATTAATTGCCTATGTGTGCATTAAAAATGATGAGAAATGGTTTACTTTATAAACTTTATCCTTGGAAAACATTTTATGTAAAAGTTCGTCTCTCTAATGTGCCGTTATAACATTTTTTTACATGCGTGTTAGAAAACATTTAGTACATGCGTAGTAAGACTAAACAATATAAAACTTTTGATATTATGGGTTTTGATTTATGTTATCATAAACTCTAATTGATATTATCAATATTGTACATTGCAAAACTAAGGAAATATTTTGAAATGATTTTAAAACAAAGTTTTGCATAGTTTTTAGAATTCAAATGGTTTGCTACTCTTGCTAGAAGTAGCATTTTTGAACAAAGTAACAATCTCGTGGATATTATTTGGTGGAAAACAACTTGGTGGTTATTGTGAACAAATTTAATTGTTCAAGTTTACTACTTAAATGTAGCCTTTATAACGTGGTGTTGTTTTGAGCAGAATTGTCCAAGTTTAAAGTTTCAAGATGAAATTGGGGAACTTGTACCTACAAGTGCATGGAGTATTATTGAGGGAGTACCTCAAGACATGCTATGGGACGATATCTTAGGGAAGATTTCAGTCAGAATATATAGTGTGGAAGATAAACGCACTTTGATATTTGATGTCTACATATCGTCTATATGCTTCCGTTTAAATTTCAAAAGTGTTTGACACTTATGATTTAGTTTCCAATGTATTTTATTGTTTTGTATTCAATATCTTCGGATAACATATGCAATTTTTTACAAAGAAATAAATCACTAACGTTTGTGACGTATAAATTCTAATGTTGGAAATTTGGTGAATGGATATTTAATATATTTATAACTTAATGAAATTATAAATATTAATTAGAATTTCATGTGTGAATAAAAGAGAAACTCTTGAGTGAAACTTCTTAATGACATTTAATTAGTTTTATTAGAGTTTTTAAGTCTCTAATTAAGTGACTAATTAAGTGAAACCTTTCACTAATCCTTAACTCTTGTACAATTAGTAGGTTATGTGCTTCTTTTTGTGAATATAAGAATATTTTATTGCTTGATACATAATGGATACTAGAAGAATGATTAACACTTGAAGACCAACTAAGAGAGATGAGTACTCTCTACTTGTTTTCCACCACCATCACATCCTTATTTGTTCCGTAAGTTAAAACACTACAATTACCGGATGTAACCTCAGGCGCGTGACCCATCTTCGACAGTACATACTGCTTCGGTTGTTGTACCCTGGGAAACAGTCGCGTCGTCTTTAGTAGAGACGCGAAATCTGTTTTAAGCGAAGCGTGTTGAACACGTGCCTCAACCAAAATCGTTAACATTTTAGTTAGCTATTTGTTGCAGTCAAGGAGTATTTTCAAGACTCAAGAGGATGAATACTCGAGTCTAGGATGCTATCAAGTGCGCGTGATGACCAACCATAGATGCAGCTTGAATCAAGATTGGTATATATAGTAATATATTATATTCTTTTTATTTAGTGATTGCAACCGGTATTGTACTATGATTTTTCCTACGAATAACGAGAGTTTCATTAATATATATTTTGTAATTATATTTTATAAAAAATGAACCTAGTTCTTACAGACAAGATGACTTCTAAGTTGTTATCTGGCAACTTGAGTTTTTTAGAAATTAGGTATGCTTTTAATATTTTTCTGAAAGTTCCATTTTGGTTTACTTTTCATGTGTGTAATGATGATTCCTTATTTTTTCTTCTAACTCGTGCTTATATAGGTGTAATATCCCAAGCAGCAAGGTCCGGGGTTAAGCGACATCACCATGAACCGCGTGTTAACAGATGACATGGAATCACAACATGTAGCTGAAACTCCCTCCCCGGCCACGAAAGAGAAAAAAAGTGTCGTGCCCCTCGCGTAGCGCGCAAGCGGGAATTCTCCTAGTTTTTGAACATAATCGATCACTCAGCCTCTCACTTTTCACTCTTTTCACATAGAATCCCCTTCATTTTTTATTCACTTTAACTAGTCACCAAACTTGAAACTTATTTTTCACTACAAAATTGTGAGAATGTTATAAAAGTCACTATCTTTTCTCTCTCGTTTTCAATTAAATAATATTTTTTTATACTTTAATCATTACCTATTTTCTCTTCTCCATTTGCAACCACTGACAACCATTCTATATAATACATATAATACTGAGAATACAATCACATTAATATGATCAAATGTGAATGCTTTACACTAGAGGTGTGCATGAGTCGGTTTGGTTCGATTTTTACCATTAACTATAACCGCTAGTTTCGGTTTTGGGATCTCCATAACTATAACTATAACTGAACTTTGGTTATGGTTAATCGGTTATGAATTCAATTATGGTTCAATTTCGGTTATTAATAAAATATTTCAACTAAAACTAAATTTCGGGTAAAGTTCCAAACTTTTAAGCCAATGGGTGTACAAAATAAATGTTGGGATTGAACCCTATACAAAGGAACAATGATATAAAGCCAAATACACTATCCGGGTTTTGTCCAACTATCAGATGATACAACCACTGATCAGCTAAACTCTGTCTTCCTAAGATCTGCTACCTTTACATCATCTGTCATAACAATTTGCCAAAGGTCTGCTAGAAGATAAGGAGCAGAGGATTGCCATCAACGTTTTACTTTTATTAGTTTAATAATCAATGTAACAGTGATTGCACTGACAGTGTTTTGTGATCAGATGTTTGAAGTTAGTTATTTAGTTGTTAAATGTCACTATCAACCCTGATGTTATCAAAAGATGCTCAGTGGTTAGATAGTTAGTATAAATAGGTGAATTTTGTATCATTTAAACTTGTCTATCAAAAGATCATTCACCAATCATCTTTTCTGAGTTTTCTGTACTATCAAACTGTTGTAATTGGCTGAGGGGGAGTTTGTGAATCACATGTAAAGTGTATCATCTTAAAAGCATGATGATGATAAAAACAAACGACCTTTACTTGTAGTAAAAGTTTTCCATCTTATTCTGTTGCATTGACTTTTCAATTCAATCATATTTCCATTTTTGAAACAAAAACTACAAGTAAATCAAACTCAGATCCTAACAATTCGTATCAGAGCCTGGTCAATCATAATTTGATTAAATTCATTTTGATTTGAAAGATCAGCTCTCCTTGCTAATTAGTTTGATAAGTTTTACTTGAATACAGATTCTTATTACGTTCAAAGCTTTTAAAACACAAATCTGTTGAAAACAAGCAGAAATGTCTCAAAACACATCAGATTCCAACATTGGATCTATGTTCAAACCATTGATGTTGAACGAAATGAATATTTCATATGGCAACGTCGGATGGGTCAAAACTTAGCTTTGCAAAACACCGGATGTTGACGATCCGTTGTGTTTGGACCACATAGTCCATTGGTTCCAAGCACAGAGGATCTCAACACTCAAGTGCCAAAAAATCCTGAAAACTACTCTGAGAAGGATTTCCAGAAAATAGAGTTGGATGCAAAAGTGTTTAGCATTGTTGCTTGCGTGCTACCCAACGAAATCTATGTTGGATTGCTCCACTGCAATAGTGCAAAAGACTTGTGGGATGCACTGAAAGAACAATTCGGTGGAACTGAGGAGGTGATTGAAAATAATAGAGAAGTTTTGAATCAACAGTATGAGATTTTTTGGCACGTAAAAGGTGAGTCGTTAACACAACTGTTCGAACGTTTTAGCTGTCTCATCAGTGAATTGAAACCGGTTAACGTAAAATTTCCTAATTCGACTGTCAATATCGTTTCTTAAGATCGTTACCAGAAAAATGGGAGACCGTAGCTTACGTTACTCGAACATCTGTTGGGTTTAAAGAGATGACCCTCACTCAACTTCATGGTCGACTTCTCAAGTATGAGAGAGAGTTGAACCAGAAAAAGAAGATGCAAGAGTCAGGGAAAGCAACTGATGACTATACTTTGGGTAACACTGCTCTTTATAGTCATGAAGAGGGTTCTGGCAGTGGAAAGGATCGGGGTTATGATCATTATATTGATATAACTTCTGGAAACAATTTTCCTTCTGATCCTTTGATGACTGTCGTCAGTGTCATGTAAAAACCAACTAACTCTGTAGAAAGGGTAAGTCGGATATCGAACCAGAGGAGGATTGTGGAAAATGTAATAATGTTGAGTATTATCTAAAACTATAAAAAATTAAGTTGAATTTGATTAATTTGAGAATTAACTAAATTATGAACTAAGAAAATGAGTTTTTATCAATAAGAGGAAGAATGGTTCCTCCGTATTCAAGTTTTGCAGTTAAATTCCATTACGTGTCTAAATTGACATTCACATAGACATGAATGTAAAACAAACCCTAACTCATCAATTGTGATAATTGCAGACTAAGTACTCCGGTCAATACATAACGGGAGGTTATCAAACAACTATCAGTTACAATTACCAACCCTAATCCCATGTCAAATAAAGCCCAATTACTAGAACTCTCGGGAACTGAATGATTAAGAATTAAAGTTAATAAAAACTAACTGTTTACAATCGATGAATCAAGTTAACCGGCAAAAAGCATCGAATGCTTAGATTGTCGTATCAAATGAGTTAGAAACACAAATCGAATAAACATACAAAAACCCTCCAACCGGAGGAAACCAAAGAAAGTTTAGCCGCTCATCTCGCTCGAGAAATCAACAAAAGTCTTGATTGAAGAATTCATGATCTTGATCTTCGATGCTCGGGTGATGAATGATGAACAATGGAGTGGAAAGCCTTGATCTTGGTGCTTGAGATGGTGAAATTCGTCCTAGGAAAGCTTAGCTATCTTTTTAGGCATTTAGAAACCCTAATATACCTTTCAAGAGCCCAAATTCGCGTTTTTCCGGAAATAAAACCGTCACCGACGGACCTCCACCGTCAGTGACGACGGAGAGTTGTTGTTGTTGATGAAATCCTTAACCGTCACGACGGTAAGGGGGCCGTCAGTGACGGTTGCCTTTACCTGTTTCTTTCTTGGCCATACATCCTCACCGTCAGTGACGGTGAGGGCACCGTCAGCGACGGTCGTGTTTTCCTTTCTTTTTTTCTTCTTTTGTTCAACTTTCAGCAAATGACAAAAAGGCCCCTGGCTTTTAATCTCCATTTCCTCATATAATAATGCACAAGCCACTATAGATTAATGACGAATGGTCCCTAGACTTCATCCATTCCCGCATATCACACTCATACAACTCGTAGTCAACAGGACAACTTCCGAATCACACTTCAAGATGCACGTATCATCTTCAAACATTCCACTTGCACTTTAACTCCCGTAACTACACCAAGTTACCTATTTTACGTGAGAACAACTAAATCTCGTAGTTAACATATTCTAGGCAAGTAAACACACGCAACATACATAAAATTCATCATTTAACCACTTTAACACTCGGCTTTCACCCTCTACATTACATTCCCACACTTACCTTTGATTGTCCTCAAGCAAACCAACTAGAACTAATCACCACATTAATCATACCTCTAAACCCTTAACCAGTTTAACTTGTTCAGTTCCCAAGTCATACCCGTCCCATAACTGACACAATCAAGATTGACAGCCTGACAAGCAAATCATGCAATTGCAAAAACATAAGACTTATCTATATAAAACTAACATGTTTAAAATACCACACATGTTACACACATCTCACAATATTCTCTCCTCTCGGGTTAATATCTGACTAGTGTGCAATGTGCTAGTATATAACACTCAGTTAAGCAAATATGGAATCCTGTGATCATAGGCTTGTATGACAATCACACCTTCACTGTATCATTGTAACGCTCCGTATTTTCGCGTTATTTATTTAGTTTTAATCATTTAAATACTATTTATTCATTTATATATATATATATATATATATATATATATGTAAATATATATATTCAATATTTATTAATTTATATATTATCATTTTATTTATTTATCTAGTTTCTTATTTTAACTATATAAGTTAATTTAGTTAGTTAACAAATAAACTAAGTCAAGGGGGTAAATGTGCATTTAACTGGAACTTTTTTAGTTCAGGGACTAGTTGTGTATTTCTTTAAACTCATGAAATCGAAAAAAAATAAATAAATAAACAGGGTCTGGCCGAATTCGAACCCGCGCCAAACCAGGTCCAATGACTAACGGACGCGCATCTAACCAATTGGCCATTGGCCTCACTTGTTTATATTTGGGAACTGTTTAACATATATACGCTAATTACGCTGTTTCCAGTTTTTAAAAATCTTTCTCTTTTGCCGCCAAACAACAGTTCGATCCCAGCTGTTTACTTTCCATTCTTCCGGCTTCGCTGATTAATCGGAATAGGCCTTGATTCCGAGTTTCCACCCCTTGAATCAATCACGAATAGGAAACACAAACTCGACCCGATACATTAACGATCACGCTTATATAAACCGAACCAACCTTAACCATTTCACCCACACATCTCTCAATCACTTCACCACTTTCTATCTCTCTCAACTCACTCCCACACTCTTCCTCTATCAATAAACCAGTCGTCGGATAAACCCATCCTCGCCGGAAAATCTTGCGCATCCGCCCGGAACCACGCTGGAGAAGACGACCAGAATCACACCGGAGCTCACCTCGGGCCTCAACTCGATATCGTATAATTCTTTCTTTTTAGTTAATTTCTCTTTTATACGAGAGGGAACCATAACGAATAAAATGATATAATTTCATAAACTAATATACGTAACAGTGTGTTGGTTACCTTCTTGTAAAGAAGATGACCTGCTGATGTTATACAAATAGTATACAATCTCAAAATTTTCAAATCCGTGGCTATAGTCTGGTGGTTAACCGCGTATTTAACATGTTCTAGGCAAGTAAACACACGCAACATACATAAAATTCATCATTTAACCACTTTAATACTCGGCTTTCACCCTCTACATCATCCTTACACACCTAATTTTGCTTTTGCTGCAAATGGGGAAAGCCAAAACTCTGACAATATGTCTTTTGAAATGAATGACTTACAACATTGTGAACCCACTGACCTGGAAAAAATGGATATTTTACATCAGCTGGCACTTTTGAGTGTTAGAGCAAGCAAATTTTACAAAAGGATTGGTAGGAGATTTCCAGGATTGCATGGGGGGTTGAAAGTTGGGTTAGATAAATCAAAAATTAAATGTTACAAGTGCAACAAGCTAGGTCACTTTGCTAGAGAATGCAGATCTCAAACTGCAGGACCAATTGTAACACATCCTTGCAACAGACCTCAAAGCACGGTCCAATATTCCCAATATACCCCTGCACCTCAAATGCAAAACACTGCTCACTTTGCAGATCCTGCACTACAGTTCCTATCCATTATGTTCAAGCACCTGCTCCACTGATTCAATGTGTCCAGGCACCACCTCAAGTGCATGTGCAACAAGCTCCACATGTCACTCAAACTACTCAAACCACTGCTCCGGCAGAGGGTAACCAACAGAGTTTCTTTACACAAGGCTTTGTTGACTGAGTAGTTTGCCTGAGGATTTAACAGATGAAAACTTTGCTCTAATGGCTAAAAATGATTTTGAAAATGAAAATACTTGTTTAATGGCCTTAGAGACCATAGTTGAAGGTGATGAGTCTGAAGAACAAGTGTCAAAATCTGATGAGGTTCAAAGTTGTGATGAAGCAGTTGGTTACACCAGTGGTTTCTCAAACACTGATGATGAAGAAAAGACCTCTCTATCCGACCCATGGGATACAAATGTGTGTGAAGATGATTGTGATTGTGCTCTTATGGCCGCTTCCAAGGTATCACCTCAGATTCTTAAGAATCTCTGTTCAGAAAAATGTGTAATAGCTTTTGCGAACATTAAGCAGGTGAATGAAAATTTAGGAACAAAATCTTAGAAGTTAACTAAATTTTGAAAAACTTCAAAGAGTTAAAAACAAAATTGATTTCAAAAGATGCTGAGATAAGTAGCCTAAAGCATGAAGCATAACCAAGGACTAACTCCAAACTATGGTAGACAAATACCAAGTCTGTAAAAAGAAGTTAGAAGCTACCCATATCACATGTGAAAAATGGGTAGAGTCTTCCAAAGGTTTTGAAATTATGCTAGACAAACAGATCAAGAGTAACATAAAATTTGGCATTGGTTTTCAAAATGAAGAACAAGCCACTGAAAATGTTACAAAAATTGATTCTGAAAATGTTGAAGTGGTTCCAAAGAATTTGGCTGGGAATGAGATAAAAATCACTGATAAAAATGGTAATAAAATTTCTCTGAAAAAATATGAAGAGTCTTCCACTTTTAAGGAAATTGAAAAATATCATTTCAAACCCACATGGTCAGATGAATGTGATATTCTTGAAAATTTCAAGCCAATGGACTTCTCAACCATTGAAGGTGTCAAAGCACCCAAGGCTAGAATCATTCCCATCAAAGATCTTCCAGCAGAGGTTACAACATCTGCTGAGAAGAAATAGATAAAAAAAAAGGGAAAAGATCAAACATCTGTTTTGTGAATTTTGCAACAAAAGAAATCATGTCACTGAAAACTGTTTACTTTTAAAAGCATATGACATAAATAGAACACATGTGATCCCAAATGATTCAAAATACTTTGTCTGTGGTAAAACAAATCACTTAACTCATGAGTGTGTCTATCTTCAAACCTATGATCAAAAGGTAAAAGAGATCAAGGCAAAAGCTCTTGAGAGAGAAAGTTCAAGCTCTGCTAGAAATAAATCTAAGCAGACCTTGGAACTTGTTGAAACATCTGTCACAAAAGCATTGAACAAAACCTCTGTTCCCAGAGAGATACAAGTGACAGATGCTCCACCTGCAAACAAGTACCCAAGAGGACGTGGACAACCTGTTTATCACAAGGTTCATATGAGCTATGAAGGTTACAAAAAACCCTCAAAGCCCAAAGTGAACATGTATCCTCATGGTTACCAACATCTGACAGGAAATGGTTCACAACAGTGGATACAAAGCAAAACTCAAACCACTGACCATGTTCCTGGATTTGAGAATGGACAATCTGTGACCCCATCCAAAGCCATTCTGGCTTTGGAATCTCTTCTAAACTAATTGTTTACTTATGTGCAGGGAGCTTCTACTTACCTTGATAGTTTATGGTATGTAGATAGTGGAGGCTCCAAGCACATGACAGGATGTAGAGCCCTTCTCAAAGATTTCTTGGATCATGGAGGGGTGATATATCCTTTGGTAACAATTCAAAGGGGAAGGTTTTGGGGTCAGGGTGTCTTCAAGTGGGAATCTCAAATTTGAAAATGTTAACTTAACTGACAATCTAAAATTCAATCTTTTGAGTGTTTCACAAATGAGTGACAAAGAATATGGATCCTTCTTTACAAAAAAAAACATGTCAAAATGTAGGACCAGAGGTTGTTAAAAAGATTGATCAAATCATTGCTAAGAGTAAAGCACAACTTGTTGCTCATAGGAGTGGAAATGTGTATGTGGTTAATATGTGGAAGGATAACCCTATTTCTAATGCATGCATGTTCTCAATTGCTTCCAGCAAAGAGACAGAGTTATGGCACAGGAGACTTGGGCACACAAATCTGAAAACTATCACCACTCTTTCTAAATAATGTCTTGTCAGAGGTTTACCCCAAAAGCAATTTACTTGTGAAGAACATTGTGTTTCCTGTTTAAAAGGAAAACAACATAAAAGTTCTTATAAGTTAATTGAAGAGTCCAAAACAACCCAGTATTTGCAACTGCTGCACATGGATTTGTTTGGCCCTGTGCAAATCATGAGTCTCACAAAGAGAAGGTATTGTTTGGTAATTGTTGATGATTTCTCAGGTTTACATGGACCTTCTTTCTTCACTCTAAAGTTGAAACTGCTGGTATATTGCAAAATTTTGTTAAACAAGTTGAAAAGCAATATGACCTTCCATTAAAAATCTTTAGGAGTGATAATGGGACAGAGTTTAGAAACAAGGAGTTGGATGCCTTCTGTGAGTCAAAAGGGATTGCTAGACAATTTAGTGTCCCAAGAACTCAAGAACAAAATGGGGTGGTTGAATGGAAAAACAAGACTTTAGTTGAATCTGCAAGAACTATGCTAGCAGACTCTGGTTTACCATTGTCTTTTTGGGCAGAGGCTGTAAACACTGCTTACAGAGTTCTGATTAATCCCAAGCATCAAAAGACTGCCTATAAAATGATTTACAAAATCAAACCTCTGATCTCATATTTCAAAGTTTTTGGCTGTCCTTGTATCATTTTGAACTTAAAAGATTCTATCTCTAAGTTTGCAGCCAAAGTTGACTGTGGTTATTTTCTGGGATACTCAACCACTGCTAAAGCCTACAGAGTTTTAACTTTAGGACCAAGTGTGTTGAAGAAACTCTGAATGTGAAGTTCAATGAACTCTCATCTTTGAAAATCCCAGCAAATCCTGCTGAACTGATTGATTTAGATAAATTTACATTTGAAGATATGCCTGTCAAGACTAACCCTGCAGTACACCACAATCATCAACACATGAGCAAGGATATGATTGCATACTTCCAAACTTCAAGATCAGTCCTTCAAGCAGAGGAGCAGATGTTAGTAACAATGGTGGAAGCTCTGCTGGTTCAACAGTGGTCAACACTCAACCCTCTGCTTGCTCTCATAATCAAAACACTGTTGATAAAAATCCATCAAATATGGATAAAAATCAACAAACCTTCACATCAATACCACCGATACCACCACCTCCATTCCAATCAGAGGCTGGACCTTCAAATTCACTAGCAGATGTTAGCTCAGATGATACACATTTGCAAGCTTCACCTTAAAATGCAATTGTACCATATCAAAGTGATTTGATTTCCTCAAAAGCCATCCATTGGATCAAGTTATTGGCAACATAAATGAGGGAGTGCTCACAAGAAGCCAATCCCAAAACATTTGCCTGTTTGCTGGCTTTCTATCACTCACACAACCTGTCAAGTACCAAGAGGCATTAAAAGACAACAGTTGGGTAGAAGCTATGCAAGAGGAGCTTCTTCAGTTTAAAAGACAACAAGTTTGGGAACTTGTACCATTGCCTAAGGATGTCAGTCCAATTGGCACAAAGTGGGTCTTCAAGAACAAAATAGATGAAATGGGTATTGTTGTCAAGAACAAAGCAAGGCCTCGTGGTTCAAGGATACAGACAGGAAGAAGGTATTGATTATGATGAAACCTTTGCTCCGTAGCAAGGCTAGAAGCCATCAGACTGTTCTTAGCTTTTGCTGCTAACCACAACATCAAAGTGTTTCAAATGGACATCAAAAGTGCATTCCTGTATGGAAAGATCAAAAAGAAGTGTATGTGTGTCAACCTCCTGGATTTGAAGATGCATTTCATCCTGATCATGTTTACACGTTAAATAAAGAATTGTATGGTCTAAAACAAGCACCAAGAGCCTGGTATGAAACTCTATCCACTTTTCTCTTATCCATAGGTTTTTCAAGAGGTAAAATTGATAAAACCTTGTTTTTAAAATGGAAAGGAAAAGATTTGATGCTTGTCCAAATTTATGTGGATGACATCATCTTTGGATCCACATGCACTGCTATGTGTGAAGAGTTCAGAAAACTCATGGCAACAGAGTTTGAGATGAGTGCAATGGGTGAGTTGCAATGTTTTCTTGGTTTACAAGTCAAACAATTGCACAATGGCACTTTCCTCCATCAAAATAAGTATGTCAAAGAACTACTTAAAAAGTTTGATATGGATGATTGTAAACCTTGCAGCACACCCATGGCAACCTCCAAGCTAGTCACTATTGATGGTAAAGATGACCTTGTTGATCAAACACTTTACAGAAGCATGATCGGGTCTTTATTGTACCTAACTGCATCAAGGCCAAACATCATGTTTGCTACATGTGTTTGTGCCAGATCACAATCATTACCTAGAAAGCTGATCTTATTGCTGTGAAAAGAATATTCAGATACATAAAAGGTGCTCCCACACTTGGTATCTGGTATCCTGCTAATGGGAAAATTGAGCTTTCAGGTTATTCAGATAGTGACTTTGCTGGATACAAGACAACAAGGAAGTCCACATAAGGAGGTGTCCAATTCCTATGTGATTGCCTAGTGTCTTGGCAAAGCAAAAAGCAAGTTGCAGTTTCCACATCCACTGCTGAGGCAGAGTATATAGCTGCTGCAAGTTGCACTGCTCAAATCTTGTGGCTTCAAAATCAACTTTGGATTTTGGTATCACTGCTTTAAAAACTCCACTCAAAATTGATAGTCAAGCAGCAGAAAATATCATCAAAAATCCTGTCTCTCACTCCACAACAAAACACATTGACATCAGACATCACTTTATGAGGGATTGCTATGAAAAAGGTTTGATTTCTTTACAACATGTCCATACTAAGGATCAGCTGGCAGATGTTCTAACAAAAGCTTTGGATACATCTACCTTTGAAAGCTTGATTTATAGAATTGGAATGCTAAACATGGATTAAAAACAATTTTCTGGTATTCCATGTGTAAATAGCATAAAAATGTTTTCAGAAAATCAAAATTTCATCCTTAAAAATAGTTCTAAATTGAATTTTTCAATAAATCCTCAAAGTCTGTTCAAACCACTGATAACATTAAACACTGGTCGTTTAGAAAAGTCTATCCATTGCTAAAAGTGTATCCTCTGATAGTGTCAACCACTTTCACATCCACTGCCCATACTCTCAAACGTGCTTTCCAAACAACTGTTTTCCATTTCAAACAGAGGATACACGTGGAAAGACGTTATTCGACAGTCGTTTGCATCAGATGCCACGTCATCATCACTTTTCAAAACCCTATAAAAACCTTGTTCTATCCATGACAGAGTTTCCACTATTATCATGTCGAATTCAAAATTCTCAAAACGATTCTCTCTCAATCATGGCTCCCAAAACCAAATCAAAAGCAAATAAATCCAACCAGAACGACCCCTATTTACCCGCATCATCAAAACCCCTCCAATTACACTGTAATCTTTGAAGAAACCGGTTCAAATACAAGATATCATCAGATGATAAAAAATCTTGAAAGAATCGAAATTTATGCACATGTTAACCGTCAAAGCCCTAATTTATCAATATGCACAAAGACAATTTTAGGCAAACGCTGAGGTTCATTCTCAAAAGGATGTTCCTTATGTCATTTTATCAAGAGTGGGGAAAACACTGATGAAAATTACTCCTCAATCAATCTCACAAGTGTTTGAATTGAATGATATGGCACATCCTGTGTCATTCCCAATAAATGAGGTGCAAGTAGAGTTTCTGGAAAGGGGTTACATTGGTCAACTTAAAGGTATGACAATTTTCAAACCCAATTTTCCTGCTAAGATGAGATTCTTCTTTCATACTCTCTTAACTTGTTTCTCAGCCAAGACCACAACTTTTAATGAAATCCCATTGAACATTCAGTATCTGGGATATTCAATTTTAACTGGATCAGATTTTAACTTTTCCCATATATTGTTCAATGATCTTATTTCAAATTTCAATAATATTAAAGGAGAAAAAGCTTTCTTGATGCACCCAAGATTTTTGAGTGTTTATCTTCATAATGAGTTACCTGATAATGATGTTAAACAAGGCGCTGTAACTAACCTAGGCGGCCTAATTCATGAAACTTTTACAAGAATAACCAATCAAGATAAAGTTTAAAAAACACAAGTAGAAGAGGAAAATCAAGTTTTACAAGAATAAAATGTTCAATCTCAACCTCTTGCTACTGAGCCCACTGCTCTTGGTGATCAGGGCACTACAACCACTGCCCTGAAACCCACATAAAAAATCTCCAAAAAGAATCCAAAGAAAATTACCGAAAAGCCCACGAAACCCAAAAAGGGTCCTCTGGAAGATGAGATCCCAGAGGTTAACCCAGTGACAACACAAAAGTCACCACAAAACACTGCTGCTACTTCTTCACAGCAGATGTTTGAAAGATCTCAACCTGGCTTTGAAGCTCCTCCTTCTTCCTCACAAAAGGAAACGGTTGTAAACACAGGGACACCAAATTATGAAGCTCTGGATTCACTTGGATCTATCTTCCATAGCCCCTCTCCCAGGGCAATGTCTCTTTCTGCACCAGACCCTTCACCAACAAAATCACTACCACCTGCCATTTTGCCTTTGCTGAATGCAATAGAGTTGGAACATACATTAACCAGTTCTTCTCACCAACCTACTAATGAGAATATACTTCAACAAGTGACTAGGTCTGATTCTTTACTCATTGCTCGCCCATCAGCAAGTGAAGAGGATACATCCCTTGGGTTACATGTAACCCTTGGTGATAGTTCAACAAGAGCAGCTACTACAATTACTAAACTGCCAAGTTTTCAATTGGACAGTGGTTACATATATAAGATTCTTTTGAAGGCAACCACTGCTGAGGCTACCAAGGTAACCTTTGTTCCAGTGGGAAGTCCCCAGTTCCAAGATCAAGGGGCAACTATGTTTGAAACAGGGGTTGAGACCCTTGTTCATGATAATGTAGATACAACTACCACATTTGGTAGGAGTTCAGATGATCCTATTAAATTAGGTGATGATCTAAAATATCAAGATTTGATGGAGAGAGTATCTAACATTGAATCATCTGTTCTTGAAATCAAAGATCTATTGAAGCAGATGATAGCTACTAAAAGCCAACCCTCTGTCATAACAACTGATGATCTCAAACAAGCCTTAGACCCTCTGTTTCAACAACAAAGATATTTTACTGACCTTCAACATAAACATCAGATGCAAGAATTGAGAAACATGGTTGATGCCAGATATATGGATACAGTTGCAGATATCAAGGCAATCAGAGCTCACATCCTTCAAACCACTGGTACCACTCCTCCTATAGTTATACTGGTTAACACTGATGATGCCAAAAAGGGGGAGAAACCTTTACAGAAAGAATTGCTAAAGCTTGAAAAAGATGCACGACCAACAGTGGTTATCCCTAAGCCAGATGGGTCAAAGAAAATTGATGAAACAGAAAACTTCTTGGCCAAGGAAAGGTTGAAGAATAAAATAAGGGTAAGAGATGAGGCAAAGTATCGGTTGAGAAAAAGATAGCTTTACAAAGAGAAAAAAAAGAGGTTTGTACTTCCACAAAGAAGAGACCAGTTAGAAAAACCAGGCAACCAACAACCACACCTTCTAAAACTCTGTCTGTTGCTACTCCAACCATTGAAACCTCTGCTCCCACAAAATCTCTCACACCTACTTCAAAAGCTAAACCTACTTCCACCACAACAGATGTTACAGTCAACATCTGTTGACATAGTAGAGGTTGTAGCAAATGTTAAACCATCCACTTCCTTAATCATTTTTCTCACATCCACCCAACCAATACCAACACCTACAAGAATTCCTGGTCATCCACCATCACCTGCACTCAAGTTTAAGAGGAGAAAAGTTACAAAGGTCATAAATGAAGATGAGATCATTCCTGCTCCACTCCCATTGTCAGCACAACCTCTGACCTCTACAACATCTGTTCTTCAATCTTCCATTCAAGCAACTGATCAACCATTAAAAATAGTTCCTGAAGCAGTAAAGTTTCCTCTTGATTTACCAGCTGTAAAGGAAGAAATCAAGTCTTTCTACTCTGAAGAAGATCCTAAGAAAAGACTCATTCTATCTCTGGAAGGCTATCCTAGACCAACAAACATTGATGAATATTTAAAACTTAAAGCTAGACAAGCAGAGGATATAGCTAAGAGAGATACAGTAGGTAAAAGTGATAGAGAAGTGCAAAACTATATGCAGTTCCAGCTGAGCAAAGTCAGAGTTTTGGAATATTATGTTAAAGACTTGTGCAAGAGGCTGTCTGAAATGGAAGATTAAAGTCTAAAACAAGACTACATTGAGCACATCATGACCAACAATAAGTACAAAGCTACCAGGGAACAGTTCAAGGATCGGACTGTGAGTGATCTAAGAGAAGAATTAGAGAGAATGCAAGAAATGTTAAAAGATTCTCACAAAAAGCCAATTCCTCCAGACTGGAAGAAATACAAGAATTTGCCTGGCAGAGCTTTGAAGCTCAAAAGAATGAAGGAAGAATTGATACAGAATAATTATGGGTCAAGAAATCAGGTTATTAGATGGGGAGAGTTGAGGGTGCTTGACACTTACAAGAAGTTGGAAGAAAGATCCAAGCATGCCTCCTAAGCCTGATTATTCATCAGAGGATGTGATTCATAAAGCTCAACACTCTAAAAAGTCTGTCTCAACATTTGCCCCTTCCACACTTGCCTTAAATCAATTAAAAAGGCAATAGGAGATGGCTGAAGAAGACAAAAGAGGTATGAACACATCAAAGAAGGAATCCAATGTATGATTGATTATCATACTGATGATGCCAGTCAAAAGCTTGCAGCAGATCTTTCAAAGATGGCTCATTAGTCAACTCCACCAACCTCAACAATAAAATGCCATCCTAGAAAGCCATCAGACCCAAAAATTCTAAAGTGGAAAGTTGACAAAAACTCCCACGAATTAACTTTGCTCAAGTCTAATGGCAATGCTACCAAGATGAGAATGGAGGATGCATATGAGCTTTGTGCAGAAGACCTCCAAGATCTTATGGATCTGGTACTCGAAAAGGATGATGATGATGAAGTGTCTCTGAACTTTGAATTGCAATTTAAAGGACAAATCAGAGAATTTCTGTTGAGGAATAAAGACCAAGAATAAATAAGTGTTTTGGCAACATCTGTTCCAGGGGGAGATTGTTGGGATTGAACCCTATACAAAGGAACAGATGATATAAAGCCAAATACACTATCCGTGGTTTGGTCCAACTATCAGAGGATACAACCACTGATCAGCTAAACCCTGTCTTCCTAAGATCTGCTACCTTAACATCATCTGTCATCACAATTTGCCAAAGGTCTGCTAGAAGATAAGGAGCAGAGGATTGCCATCAGCGTTTTACTTTTATTAGTTTAATAATCAATGTAACAGTGCATTGGTGATCAGATGTTTGAGTTAGTTATTTAGTTGTTAAATGTCACTATCAACCCTGACGTCATCAAAAGATGCTCAGTGGTTAGATAGTTAGTATAAATAGGTGAATCGTTGTATCATTTAAACTTGTCTATCAAAAGATCATTCACCAATCATCTTTTCTGAGTTTACTGTACTATCAAACTGTTTTAATTGGATGAGTGAAAGTTTGTGAATCACATGCAAAGTTTATCATTTTAAAAGCATGATGATAATGAAAACAAACGATCTTTACTTGTAGTAAAAGTTTTCCATCTTATTCCGCTGCATTTACTTTTCAATTCAATCATATTTCCATTTTTAAAACAAAAACTACAAGTAAATCAAACTCAGATCCTAACAATAAAAAATGAAACCAACCATGTTGGATCTAGCGTTGGTTTTTTATAAGACAACCAAGACTATATTCTTTGGTTAAACTACCAATGTGAGATCATTTTTAGTAAGATAATTTTTCAACAAAAAAAAACTTGCATAAGCCTTTAATTAGAAATACAATTCTTTATCAAAATAAATGACACCTACTTCAAGATCATTTTATTACATACATACACTTTTATGTTAGTAAAAAACCTCTACATGCTTAGTGTTAAACGATAATCTATTACATAAACTTAACATTATAAGTCCAGTTCGGTTTCGATTATATTAGTTAACCAAAGCTTCATTGACATAATTATAGCCACTCAGTCGATTAAACAAATTTTAAAATCATAACCATTGGTTATGTCGGTTATCAGTTAAAATCAGCCCGATATAATCAGTTATGATTCGATTATCAGTTATCAAACTCCACCTTCTTTCGAGGCCCAATCCGACATACTCTACCCGACCCAACCCCGCACAAGAACAATACCATGCAACAGAACAGACACAAAAAAGGGAGAGAGAGAAATTCAGAGAAAGAAAGATTGAAAAATGGCGGTGATGGAGAAGCTTAAATTGTTCGTTGTTAAAGAGCCTATTGTTGCTGCTTCATGTCTCATCGGTGGCGTTGGTACATTTATTTCATCCTCTTTTTTATGAACCCTAATTTCTGTTAATTCTTGATCATTTTTAATCTGGATGCTGCAATTCTCACAATATATTTATTAGGTTTATGACTGTTATGTCTCCATTATCTGACATCGATCTGGTGTGCAAAATTGAAAGCGTTTGATTAGTATCCTCGTGCCCCAAAACTAAATCTCACATTTTTTTTTGAAATTCAATCATATTAATTAGGACCTAAATTCAGAATTATGTTTTGGGTTGATCATATGTTCATATACAATTAAAAAGTTAGTGGCTTTTTATAGACAAATTGCGAAAACAATGTGGTTTACGAGTTTTTCTGTGTAGTGAAGTATCGGTAAGTAAGAACTAATGATGATGTGAATCCATAACTGGGATCGATATCTAGACCCTATCTTAGATGTGTTGGGATCATTTGGCGTGAGCTACTCATTTTGTCGGTTCATATTAGAGAAGCTAGTTAGGGATGGCGCCACAACGAAATTTTGGGTTGTGTCTTGTCAGTGGCGTAGCTTAGTGGGGGGGGGGGGGGGGGGGCAGGGGGGCGCCCGACCCCCCGAACTTTTCGCTCAGTAGTGTCCGGCATGTAGTTTTCGTATAGAATTTTTTAGGTATATAAGTTTTCGACCCCCCTGTTTTATAATTTTTATGGTATAATTTTAGGTTCGGTGACTTCCGACCCCCCGGTCGGAAATCTCAGGCTTTGCCACTTGTAGTTGGGTTGACCTGGTGGATTGAATATCTGAATTAGACCCATGTCAATTTGATTTTAATAGTTAAACTAGGTTGGAAACCTGTGTATTGCACGGGGTTGGATCAATGAAGTGTTAAATAGTTTTTAATAAGCGGAAAAAATAAAGGAAATAGTTGAGAAAAGAATATTAAACATTTAAGAGAGAAATGGCAAAATTATGATTTAATGTTATTATTTAATTGGAGAGAGAGGCGGGAAAATAAGGTGAGAAACGTGTCCTCAAAGATTTTCATTTATTGTATAGATATAGATATAGAAGTTGCATCGACTTATGCTAATCGGTAACGTTATGGGCTCATTTTCCAGGAAGGATTTTTAGCATAGTCCATAATCTCAGTTGGATGTATGAGTTAAAAGTTGCATCAAATCTTGTTGCTCACATAAACATAAGCTATAATGATGTAATTCTGTTTACTTGATATCTCATTTACCTGTTATGATTTTAGTTATTCTCTGCATGCTTATGGGCATGTGCACAAGGCCTGTTCTTAGTAGTACACATTATCCTTAAGAGTACCTTTAATACATTTTTATCAGAAAATATACAAAATTGCGTTACACTGAAAAAATAAATTTACTAAATATGTGATTATGTGGTATTATTACATGGAATATACATGTTTCAGTTTCTTCTGGAATTGTGGTCCAATCTATTTGTGTGCAAATCATTACTAATTTTTAAAATGTATTTTTGTTTACCTAATTGTTACTGTTACTTTTAGGCCTGTTTCTTCCTGCTGTGGTGAAACCTATGCTGGACTCATTTGAACCATCCAAGAAAGTTCGTCAGCCTGCTTTAAACGACGTGAGTACTACTTATTGGTTTCACGTATACATGTGTGTGTGCGCGCACACATACACACACACATCTGTAGGGCCGTTCAATACATAACCAATATAAGTAGAGAGCTGCAATAACCATACTGAATCTGGTCAGTACTACGTACAAGTGATTATGTGTTTCTTGCAGTTCTTTACCTAAGGTCGCTTCTGTAACGTGCCAATACAAATGTGTTTGTGTATGTCAAATGATATTGACAAGTGAATTTTATAATATTTTTTTTATTTTAACTGATATCTGACGAAAAATGCAGGTGGTTGCAGGTATGACTGGTAAAAATCAGTAGTGATTATTGAAAGGGGAGAATTCCACCCTCATGTCTTCAAAAATAAACAAGAGCACTATGTTCAAGGTAGACATTAGTTGTTCTTCAAATTTGTTTTGCCTTACCCACATTCATATCGTTATGAGTTAATAAAGTTTCAATTCTTCAGGTTTAAGTAAACGTTTTCTTTTCTTATTTTCGCTTACACTTTCAATTGCCATCATTCTCTGCTTCCAGTTGATGTAAGGCATGTTCATTGAACGATCCCGAGTCCAAGCCTAGTTCATATGGTTATAGTTCGAGCCAAACTCGACAGTGTAAAACTTAAAATTCGAATAAAGAACTACTAGTAAATTTAAACTGAATAATGATATTCTTCCTGTAATCATAAGCTATAATGGGCTTGACCGGTGTGGGCCGGAGCGCGCTGGGCCAAACGTAAACTTGGGCAACATTTAATTGACTGTTACACATGAAACTGGAACCTAACTATGAGAATGAACAATATGTATAATCTAACCAACTTCTTTAAAATTTAAAAAAAAATTAGTTTAATTTCAAAAGTTATTGTGTGGAGGCAATAGTAGTAGCTTTTTCAAGCATCATTCTTGCACTTGCAGGGCAGCTTGAGCTCACAAAACCATTTACCAGATGTAGGTATGTTTTAAGATCGTGACACGTGGCCACATTCATACTATTTAACTTTAACGAGGCTCGACTGCTGAGTCGGAGCTCGTGGCCTATGTTAGCGTATACCCGTTGGTTGTCTCTAACGTGTTTCCGCATCCAATGACCTTTCTTTTCTTGTGCCACGTCATTATGATCTTCCACGAAAAAACCGGGTACTTTTGTAACTAAGTCATCTGAATTCACTATACGTAGAATCTTGGTTCCTTGACGTTCTAGGTTTTGTCTGAAACTCCGGTTACCGACCCGAGGGCCCCCGAATGAGATGACAGATAGATGTAAATCGTGTTTGATGGCGGTTTTGAGGTCGTAGGCGGCTAAAATGGCCAATGAAGCTCCTAATGAATGGCCGGTGATGGTGACACTTAATGGCTCGTTGTTATACTTTTGAACTAATCTTAGAATTTCGTGTCGTAATGATTGTTGTAGGCTTAGACATTCTGACGTGCTCGAGGTGTATAGGCTTAAAACGCCGGTTTCCACCATCGCGTTGTCAGTTTGTCCTTTCACGTCGTTGGCATTGCCGAATGGGCAAGTTGTAAGAGTGGCTCTTAGATTCTCGAGCCACTCTGTACAAGTTGCGGTCCCACGCAATGAAATGACTATGTCTCGTCTACCGAGCCTTGATATCTCATTTTCATCCTCGGAGACCGCCACATAACCGATCCAACTTGACCGCACTCCAATTTGACCTGTCCAACCTGGCATCGGGATGGATGACGTGGCATGTAGATTCTTCGTCACACGATACCCGCTTCCATAAACACCGGCTCGTTCCAACATCAAGTTTCTCGCATACCGACATGTGGCGTAACTTGGTGACGATAGATCAGAGTCGAAACATTGGTATGCCGCCTCAATAAATCTTCCATACCGCACAATCTCATTGCGTAAACCGTCATCAAGTGGATCCAATAAGCCTTCCCAATCTTTCGACCCGTGATACTCCTTCCATCTCTTACTGAGCGGACTCGATGACCTTGTATGACAACCTTCTCTAGAATCATTAACCACTCTTTCCAATTTAGTGGGAGCAAGGGTATAACCACTAGTTCGTGGTGCCGTCTTCAAGGGAATGACACAACGCGATGGGCACAATGGTTCCAATGGTGGGTTAACCATGGGTGTGAAGGGCTGAACTGGTTTGATACCAAGTCTCATTGTGCTATTTCCCAAAACAAACTTAGATTTGAAGATGGGTCTATGATGTAAGTGTAGGGGAGATATATAGTGGTGAAGTGTGTTACTACAAAAGCACCAATTTTGGGTTGCCCTTCTGTATTTTCTTTGATAAGTGATAGATGTTTCTCCCTTTTCTTAACAAGATGCAAAGTCCATATGTCCAAAAAAAATTATGACATGGGTCATATAAGTAGGCAAATGGGACATAAAACCCTTGTGGCACACCAACTATTCAAATTAATCAACACATTTTCTTGATTATAAACATTTACATAATTTTATATTCGTCCCGATTGGTTCACAAATTCATTGTAATTCGAATCAAACTGATATCATCAAAAAATGTGTTTGGCTGATCAAGAAAATAATTGAAAGTGAAATTCATATGATTTCTTTTAAAAACTTACAAACCAAACATATCATAGTATATTTAGATTTAATTTCAGTTTCATCAAATTCTCATTATTTACAATATTTTATTCATTCTGACGTAAACCCCCCCCCCCCCCCCCCCCCCCCCCCAAAAAAAAAAAAAAGTTTTGACCCAAAAGTTTGGGTCGGAGGTGTTTGTATTGTCGATCTTTTGCCCGTTTGGATCGGAGACGTGTTTTAATGAAGTTTATTTTAAGAAAAAAATAAAGAAACTTGTGATTTTACGCAAAATTAACTAACTTTTACACTGTGATCACTTATAAGTACTCCAAATAACTTAGAAAATACTTAACATCCAAACACGTGATTTAAAAATCTCTCATCACACTTAAAGTACTTAATTAAGCATGTGGAACTTCAGATATTTTTGGTTATAGCTAATTAGTGCTCTAACCCTCTTCATCTAACTTATCTTTATGTGCATAAAACTGTTGCATCTTTATCTAACTTATCTTTATGTGCATCAAACTATATAAATATCTATTGCATTCTATACACCATATTTTATTAAATTAAACCCGAGTAAACACTCACAAACAATTATAAGATGACTAAGCGAAAAACTAAAAAAAAAGCATAAGATATTGTGGTTCACTTGATCTATATGATCATCCGATATTCACGATCAAACTTCATTGCCTTGTATTCTCATCAATATGATCATCCTATATTCACGATCAGACTACATTGCCTAGTAGTCTCATCATTTAAAACACTTAACACTAATACGAAAGGGCAATGCTCTAGCGGTACCCAGATGACTTTCTCTAGGGGAGATTGTCGGTTGGAGTCTCGTTTGTGACAAAATGTCATGCACAAGCAGGGTTTTACCATAGTGGGTTTTCGGCGGTGGGTTTCCTTCGGAATTGGTAATAGGCCGGGTCATAGCGCGGTCTGCGATCACGAGCGTGAGTGGACTTTTGCCAATGGGTGTACTCAGGTCACCGGGCTTTGATGTATGTTTAAAAAAACACACTTAACGCTTATAAATAGCAAGGAACTAGCAAAGTAGTAACCAAGGAGCTTGTAGACTAGCGTTATCAATGAGTGTAATAAAGGTGATCCTCTCCAATTGGTTGAGGATCCTACTCTCATGGTGGACAATACATATGTGTAGATTTAGGAGTACGTTTATTAAGTGTATGAGTTAGCCATTCAAAAACTCTAGCAAAGTAGTAAATTTTGTTCATAGATTTACTATAACAATAATCTCTATAAATCTCAATGTCAAATGGTTTATTTTATGGATTGGCTGGTTAAACCTGACTCGAACATAAAAAATTGACACAAACCTGAACACGAGATGACCCTTAGAATCGTGTTAGACACATAAAATTGAACACGACACAAGTTTTCAAGGGTTGACCAAACGCAAATCGTTTAAGAAGAAATTTTTATTTATTTATTTTGCATATTGTTATTCTAAATTAATCAATAAAAATATAACAGCTTGAAGTTGTTATGTTTAAACTATAAAATGTTTACCGGTTCTATAAGTACATAATGGAAAACATATAAATTGTGTACATGTTACAACATTAAGGCCATAGATAATCCAGTAATTGTTGCAGACATCGAGATAGACATGATAGTACTTTTTGCTAGTCAATTGCATTTCAAGTTCCCGCACAGTTGATCCAACAAAAAATAGAATCTAGTCTCCGTGATATTAGCTTGATCTGGTTTCAGTTTACAATGTATATGAGTGATGGTGATTATGAGTTCATATGGTGATGAACTCGTGATTATTGGGAGAGAGAGAGAGGGGAGGAGGATTTATGGTGATGATGAGTCTAACCTTTTACCCTCTCTAATGATCTCCTTAAATACACTAAGTGGGAAACTTTTGTTAGTTAGTAAGGGTAATATGGTCCATCAACAATTACCAACCAATATAATAATAAAATATAATTATATTATTTTGATCTAATATAATATAAATAATTATAATGATTACATGATAAAGTACGTATAATATATTTAATCTAACATAAAACTTAATATCCATTCCATTTAATCTAACATAGAACTAAGTATCAAAATGAAACGTGTCAAATATGTCATATCTAATCGGAAACGGCTATTTGGTTAAACTTGTTTTGTGGGTTTGACCTGAAATTTAACGAACTCATTTAGACTGAACCTAGACCTGTGAATACTGTGATAGAATTATGTCATTTCAGAGTTTAATACCCTAACCTCATATATTCAATTATTATGGTGCACTTTCAAGATAGATACATGTGTTAGTGCCATAAAATAAGAGGAGGAAACTAGAGCTACTTATGATCAACTTTCTCCATGTAACAAAATGATTAAAAAGCAAAGTAATATAACTAGTATTAAAAACATCACCCTTAGGGATACTGCTTTAAAATATCTTTTCTATTATATAATACAAGGTAAATGACAAAAAATAAATAAATAAAAGATAAAAGTTTATTGTTATTTAGCCATATGCCTATGATCCCACCATGCTATATTGCTTGTTCATTCATATTATTTCAACTCTACAAGGTTTGTTCTATTCACTCAATATGAGAGTTTGCAAACATGCATGGCAATGATTGATCTATTTGCATTTCTGTTTGTAATATATTTTCTCATTTTAAATGTATTAGTGTATATGTAATATATACCTATCTATTTTTTTTTACCACAAGCCCAGAACTTTAATGACCCAAAGCCTACATTTTAATAACCTTAAACCCAAATCTTTTGCCAAAGAAAGATTGTCTGATAACTGTGTCACTTCAAGACCAAAAACCTTATTAACTAAACGGACCGGTTAGAAATTTTGTACAACTGAAATTCGGTATAAATAGATGGTTGTACGTTGAAGTCATAGAGTACACTTAACGCCTACAAGACATTACAGAGAAAATTCTGAAAGCAGTCATTTTCTTGAGTGTGTTATATCTGTATAGTCATATTATATATTAGCTACGCTATAATCAGATGACACATGACTAAGACTTGTGTCGTACCTGAGTCTCATTCACGAGTTGTCGGGAAAAGTATGTTCAACTCACAATAACCAATTCCTAAATGAGTTAAGACTCACATATGTTCTTTTTTTTCCGCATAGGATCTAGTATCTAAGACATGGAGTTTAGATAATGACTATTACTAATTAATAACTTGTTTCAAAACATACATACATATATAACGTTATGTATTTGTTTTAGTTTATCGTGATGGTGATCCAATCATATTGTAGATCTTTAAAATCATTAGAAACACATTTATTGTTTGTGTTTACACAAGTGTTGCAACATTGTTAACTTCGGTAAGAGCACCATGGTGTCCGACTAAAAAGGTTGGATGTATAGTACGTGTCGAATTAGAGTGGTTTAGTTAGACCGGACCTTTATAAATGCATGGTGGTCGAAGATTGTCCTCTATCACTATGAATACAACACACCAATTTGACATTATCTACTTATATCAAAATGTCCGAACACAACAAGTGTTGTGGTGTAGCTATCTTTTGATACTTAATCACACGGTGAGAGATTTGCAACACTTGTACCTTTTTCAACATTTTATGTTTAACATGTTAATGTTCATACATTCTCGTCTTATGTATAACACGAATAGCCTAACATTTTTGTTTGTAATACATTGTTCTCGATAGAGAGAGACGTTGGGGGAGAAAATACAAAAAAACTAGTATACATGAATTTAATGAAAAAAACTAAGAATGAAGTAGGATACGCGACTCGTGGTCATAAGTGCATACCCGAGCTTTCAAAGCCTATTTTTTTTGGCTATATGCATAAAATTTTACTAACATAATATAACACACTATAAAAATATCTAGTTTTGTGATTCTATCATAAAAGATTCTACATATATGAATCATTGACGCATTAACCTCATTATTTCTTCTCAATATCTTCCGTATTATGTGAAATGCTCATTGGATATAAGAAAGTTGATGTTTATGTCTTTCTTTGCCCCAACCCTCTCATGACCCCTCTCTTATTTAGTTTTGCAACCCAAGATTAGTCCAATAGGATTTAACGAAAAACAAAAACATTCGAACAATTAGGTTTAATGTGCACATGTAAGTTTGTTTGGAACTCGTGTTTAAATATCTAATATGTGGCACGTTAAATTTATGTGCAAACATATACATACAAATATACACATCCGGTTAGGTGTACGACAAAAAGATCGATACAACCCCACTCAAATATTAGAGTGATACTTCGGTTCAAGTACAAAAGCGTAAAGAAGTGATGACATGGATATAAAGCGCTTTATCAAGAGCTTTTTTGTAACCGATAATAATCCATTATGAAATCATAACATGTTTTTAAAGCGCGGTTGATACTAAGATTTCTTTTTTATTATATGTATTGTTTACTTCATGATCTGCGTTGGTCTTTCTCCTTTCTTTTTTCCGTATGTTCCACGATTGATAGACAACAACACAAAATGGTTGATTCTCGTTTAAACTCATGTTTTGAGTTCGGCGATCACCTTAAGTTTAAAAAGACGAAGATGAAGAGAAATTCATGTTAGAGAACTAAAAAAGAAGTATTTGGAAACAATATTTTGTGGCTCTAATTTGCAAGAATGGTGATAGGAGGCCATGTGTACAATGATACGATGTTTTAGGCAGAAAAGTGCAAAACGAGTTAAATGATGGATGCATTTGTGGCTCACGTTTCATGTTTGAAAGCTAAATGATGCATCTCTAGCTAGTAGTTTGTGGACCTCATTCTCAGGATTTTCTGACAGTTATCCCCATTGAAGGACTAGGCCAACACATGTCAGCAGTGGAATACTGGGCAATTCTTAAGTACCGGCTAATGATCCCTCTGTTCCGGTTGATGAGCCCTGCCCAGTTTGTCGCAAGGCTTGTTTAGATACTTTCGGCGAACATGCGGTCCATTGTAAGGAGTTACCTGGTTTTAAATACCGACATGATTTGGTAAGGGATATTCTCTATGATGTTCTAAAGCGGGCAGGGATTTCTGCGAAAAAGGAGGCTCCGGTGAACTTTCTGACGGATCCGCTCGACGGGAGGTCTACTCTTCGGCCAGCTGATATTCTTGTGTTTGGGTGGGCTAGGGGAAAACACACTTGTGTGGACCTTACAGAGTGTCCCCTCTTGTTGGACTCAGGGATAATGGGTTTGTTGCTGGCCAGGCTGCGTTAAAGGCGGAATCAGGCAAGGTCGCTAAACACGAGAAGGCTTGTTTAGAGAATCAACACGTGTTTATCCCATTCGCTTTTGATACATTTGGGTCCCTAGCCCCAGAGGCTGTGGAATTTCTAAACAGGGTCCAACAGGTTGTGAATAGTAATCTTTCAACCTTTAAGGGCCGTTTCGTCTTTAGTAGGATTGGTTTTGCAATTCAAAAGGGGGTTGCGGCGCAGCTTGTTGCCCGTTTACCTGCCACTTGTTTGTAATTTGTTACTTTGGTATATAATTGACTAAAATATTATTATATAAAAAAAATTAATAACAAGACTGATAACTAGCCACATGTATAAACATATGCCACCACCACCACTTATATGTGTACTTATCCAATATCCATATATTTGATACAAACATATGCCACAACTTTTGTGTTTTACCACATATATATGTGTATGAATTTCAAGAGAACCACAATAAGTATTTAAAAGTAGTTTTTTTAACCTTTTAATCTGAGTTGATTAATATTTGTGTATGAATAGATCTATAAATCATATGAGAATTAACATGTAATTTTATGGTAAGGTGTATTTAACCAATCCGAAACAACACGATTTACTTTACTATCAATACAACACACCAACTTGCCCGTCTATGTATTTTCTGTAAGCAGTTTAGGAATAGCAATATATGTATATATATATACACACACATAATCGTTCTAGTTATTTTAAATGAAGTATATTAATTTATAAAATGATGATAAAGTGCTTATGTTCAACATGCAAGAAGGCATGTGAAGCTTCTTTCACGTTTGAAGATTATGATTAGTTTCTTCTTGTGGAATGCATCCAAAAGGAATCAAATTAATCCACAAATATAACAAACAATAAATAACAAATCACATGCTTAATATGGATGAATCACGTATGAATTTGCATTTGCATGACACAATACAATAAACAAGTCAAATTTATACAATGACAGGGTCTAGTTCACTGGCTTTCTAGTTTCAATGGTGATCATAGGTTCATAGAGAGATCAAGTGAAACCATATTTTCTAAACTATTTTTTTTTGTAAAATTATTTGTGTTGTTGATCTTCTTTATAAATGATTTTGAAATGTTGTTTTTACATCAACCACATAGTGGAAGTTATAATAAAGAGTTTATAAACCATTATAAGCAAAAGTAAACTTTTAAAAATCTCAAACACAAGTACGTCGAATTAAAAACACATGGTTTAACAAATACAAAAAAACATACTTATACAATACGGTTAGTCCATGAGGCTCCTCAATTCGCCTATTTGTTAAACCATGTTTTAGTTTAAGGTAATTGTGTTTGAGATTTTAAAACTTCGCTTTTGTTTATAACAGTTTTAAACAATTAATACTCAATTAGTCTATTTTGAGGTGTTTAAGCTTAAAGCATGTAACTAAACTTTAATGGAAGGCCGCGCTAAAAGTAATGGACGGCATAGGGAGAAAATTCCTATTGTGTGTGTGGGGGGGGGGGGGGGCAACAGTAAAAACAAAATTAGACGGGTGAAACGGGAAAGAATGGTGGCGTCAAAAAATTTTGGTGGACTTGGAATTGGAAACATCGCAGAGTTAACTTGGCACTATTGTTAAAGTGATGGTGGCGTCTAAAGATGGAGCCAAACCAACTTTGGGTAAGAGTAGCTAAAGCCATACATTGAAGTGAGAAGAATAATGTCAATACCGATGAATAAAAAAACACTCACGTGAGTGTTGAAAAATATTGGTGGAATAGGAACAGGTTTTTAGAAGAGACATAGTTAGGATATGAACCTTTAAAGACACAATTCCCAGAATCATATCAACTGGTGGGCGATAAGAGGGTTGTCCGGCTTGGCGTTTATAGCTAGGCCAGGCCCGATGGCATGGATCTACTAGGGCACACGCAGAGCGTTGGCCCGAAAAGTGGATTTTATACTAGACATGTTTAAATTTAATGGAAAATCGAGAGCTAGAAGTCATTAATCTGAGCTAGAAGTTTGGAAATAAAATCATGAGACCATTGGCGATAATCATGAGCTCCTGACCTCTTGAGTCAAGACTTAAAAAAGATAATAGTCAAAAGAAGTGGACTGGGCTACTAGTAATACAATTATGGGCTTTAATTCTACTAAATGGGCCTAAATGACTAGCGTAGCAGCGTGTGCCACACCTACTAGATTGCAAGATTTTGAAACTCACATTAATCATTTGCAAACTTAACAATTAGGAATATGTGAATCGAACAATATCTAACATCTTAAGTTTCTTGATAAGTCACTTAATAGTCACCAACAAGGAAATGATTTGTTTCTTTATTCAAGACAGATTTGAAATTAGTATTGAAACATGTTTTCTTATTGCTGGCAGCCGTATCTTAAGTCGTATTAGAAGAATGAAAGGTTCCTACAAATAATGATGCAATCCCGATTGTCGGTAATGGAGATTGAATGATTATTGTAGCCATCAACCATACTACTAGTACAACCAGGATACCAATGTCATGAGAGAAATCATATATGATACAATTTCAAAATACAAATAACTTTCTTGAAAAGTCATTGAATATTAGTGTAATAGAAGTAAAGAAACAAATCTTTTCATAATCGGTAAATATCATGAAAAGAATATCAAAAACATAGTTTCATGGGTAATAACGTTTGACTAATATAAAGAGTTCATCGAATCCTCACTCTATTCTAACTATTTAATCACTTCAAATTTGTAGCTAAAATATTTATGATAGAAGGTGACGCTACAGGGTGTGGTATAAAGTCCCTAGAGACTTTATTACGCCATCTCACCGCCACGTCACATAAGGGACGCCTTAATTCTGCATTCATCGTACAACGGATTTTCACAAATATAATCGTGCATTAAATGTTCATGAGCACCTAACCGATCTCGTTCAAGAGGCGCTTGTCTGGTACGCGATGTAGACGATTGGGCTTCTTCTCACAAATAATTAATCGCCTCATGCATCACTGCGATAAGCATATCGTCGATAACACCGTCAGATGAAGAGAGCTGGACGAATCGATGATATTTTTAAAAATGGTTGGAGAAAATTTATGTGTTTTTTTTTGTGATTGGTGTGTGTTTTAGTTTGTGATAGGTTTGTATATATATTAGAATTAAAAAAAAACTTTTTTTTATTAAACTGATCGTTTGCCAACGGTTATCTTTGACCAAATGCCTCGAAATTGCCAAACTTTGGCCTTAGCACCATGACGGAGAAGGGGTAGCGCCCCCCTTTTAACATGAACATGGTGGGTGAGGCACCATGGGGCGCCATTTTTGCTGATCTGGCCGGGTGGTGCGATGCCACACCGTGTTGCCTTATTGGTTAGGGTATATATTATAGGAAAGGTTCAAGAGCTTTAAAAGAAGAGGCTTGCTACTGTAAGTGTCAAATTGTGGTTTATGGGTCAAGTTAAATGGGCTTGGTTTAAAACATGTAAACCTTAAAACATGTCAAACGTGTCATGCGTCGTCATGGATCATACTTTGTTTTTTCTCTAGCCTATATATATGACCGACTAAAAGAAAAAGACACAAATATTTCTTACCATTGTATAAAATAACTATATTCACGACTCACGAGACAATATAAGAGGAGAATGGAATTTTCTTGAGGAGGAGGAATATGAAATGAAACACAACTTCTTAGAAAAATAGACACAACTAGTTAAGTGTTGTGAAACTAGCTAAAAGCAAAACAATATAGAAGATGTGTAAAGAGAAAGATATTGATATTTCATTGATTGGTATTTATAATACAAGACATACAAGGTAGTGTATATAGGAGAAGAAAACTTGGAGAAAAAGCCAGTCTATTTTAAGAGTTGATAACCACAATATTATGATATATTTATAACACCCCCTTGGTTATCAACTTAATATGCTTTGAGATGCTGCCTGTTAAAAACCTTGCTAGAAAAACCAGTAGGACAAAACTTAGTGAGGGAAAAAGAGTGCAACTTGAATAAGTCTCTCTCATTTTAACATGTATCATTTAAGTGACGTGTGTCCATCCTCCTCAAGTTGATCAAAGCTTTGTAGCCAATTATTTGTCGCGCCATCCTTTAATGTGCAATCATTCATGTTAAACAATGTTGTACAATCTTCTAACGAGATTTTAGGTGTCTCCAAAAATATCATATGTCCATGACTGTGTTTTGTTAAATTCCTGCATCTACAAGACTAACTAAGTTTGTTTTGATGGGATAGTAAAATATAATCAAATATCGTTTATACCTGAAATATTTCTTTGAGCTCCTTTCAATATCTCTTCGTTTGCCAAAGGCTATATCATGACAATTAGCTCAAGTGAAAGATATTATAACCATACATAGCTAACACAACATATTATTGCACATATGCAGTTCACGATGGTACTTCTAGAATGAGAATCTTTACTTTGATAGGAGATGATAATAAGCATTTCTTATAACAAGTGACTTAAGAACTTTAACATACTTTAAGGTTCAACTATATCCATATTAAAATATCCCAACATCATCTTCCAGATGTACTTGAGGGATTGATAAAATATAATTACATATATACTCGAACTGCAGTTCGAGTAATAATTAGACTATGCCTATGTCATTCAAAAAATTCTCCATATAAAAGCTCGACAGTTTCTTCGGTGATGCCTACATATCATCACTGTAAACTGCGATTATAGTGAGCTTTTAAAAGCGGAATGTTGATAAAGCATGGCTAATTTAATCAAACTTATATCCCTCTTTATGCAAATATCTGAGTTGTATAACACTCGACCCGACTATTTTAGTCCATACATATTTTGTCAACTTCATATAGTATGTTCTTAAGGTTTTTATATCAATGCTTCTAGCATTATCAATCTTCATGAGTTGTGTTATATAAACTTACCCATATAACACATAGAGATCTGTATCATATGCACAAATGTCATGAACACTTGCTTTTATCTTCAAAATCCATATTGTACCATGCGTGTACACTATTTATTGAGATATCACAATCAACGGGTACACGTTTTCTATGTATGTTTCTTGGTGCACAAGTGTTACATCGTTAAGGTGTTTCAATTAACCTTTTACGCACTCAATTGCTTTAGAAACTCATCAGGAGTTCCACCTGTAAAACAATCATAATCTATTCAAATCCGAATATGTATATATGATCACATTGTTCTCGAGAACTTACTTTATTTGACTTACATAATTTAATCCTTCGGGACTTTCATGTAACTTTCAGTATCAAGTGATACATAATATTCATTAGACGCATATCAATCATCTCTTTATATTACCAGACTAATAAAATTTTGGAAAGTTAATGCATCCACCATTAGAGAATACATCTTCTCATAATCAATCATAGAATTTTGCGAAAATTCTTGTACCACAAGTTTTTCCTTATATCACTCAATTTGATTTTCACATAATTTGCATAAAAGACCCATTTGTATCCAACATATTTTACAATTTCAGTTGTGTGGGTTGCTGGTCCAGAAACTTTCCATTTCATTAGAGAACTAAACTCTGCCTTATTTGTGTTTTTCTATTTTGGCTAATCATTTCTTAATATTCATTCATAGGCAGATCTTAAATCTTGATCCTCACCATTTAATCATTTTAAGCGCTACATTATATACAAAAGTATAACGACGTCGATTTTATTATGATTCCATACATATCATAGACATGATACAACTTATCGAGATCTCTTTATTTTCAGGTACCTAAGGTTCTTCTTGAACCATCATGTCTAGTGTCTCTTCAGGGAGATCTTATTATTGTAACCTTGACCTGACCATCTTAATTACTTGCTCCAATTTTCGAGGAATTTTATTATTGGAATCAACTAGTTTACCACGCTTCAGGCGTGCAATAGACTCATTACAAAATATGTGGTTGTCCTTTGGGACACAAATATAACTGGAGCATAAGCAGTTGATTATGTGACTTACTTAGTCACTCTATTAAGGTCAGTGAACTTGTCTGGTAATTTGTTCTTTAATATTGGTAAAAGAATTATCCTTTGAACTTCTGGTTCACCGTTTATAGTCAGAGAATCAAGATGACATGATAATTCATTTCACTTTTCACTTTTCACTTTTCAACTGCTTGTTATCTCCCCCCAATGTTGGGAACATTCATTCACTAAAGTGAAAACCAATGAGTCGTGAGTAAATCTCTCACCCATGGCTTTATGTATTTAATCATAGACAATTATTTTTTACCCAACATATATTCTCAACCCTTTTAGAGGTCCCAACATTGTGCTAGTGGTGGGTCAATATTATATATACCGCACAACCAAAATCTTAGAAGGGACGTATGTGGTTCCTGACAAAAAACCAACTATAACAGGGGGAGGAAGTATGATGACATACTGGCTTGATGTGAATTAATGTTGTACATGTAAAATCACATGTACACAAATACAAATATGAACTGTTGCTCTTATGATCATTGGCTTTGCAATCAATTGTGAACATTTAGTGATCGTCTCAAAAAAGCAATTTCTTGTATAAACATAGCTATATGAAGTTCAACATTTATTCCAATAATCATTAATAACTTGGGAATTGAATTCAACGTTATTATCAGAATAAATATACCAATCTGGAACTATGTACTTGCTATATCATTAGCTAAGCCATAAATCACACAATCCTTAAATTGTGTATTTGATAACCATTTAGACGATGTATCGATTTTAAATACTAAATGGTATCATGTTAAATATTTATACCATTCAATCATTTCCAGAATATTTCAGGGATTCACACCCTACTTTTGTTAGCTTATTTTTAACTTCCCTTAAGAGCAATAATTACCAACTTGAAGAATCCTCTAGTTCTTCAATACGTTGCACATCATCATTAACTCGGTGTGGTCTAACCGGTCATGCCAATTAGTTAACTAGTCATGATCCATAAACTTTTAGTTTATGATCGTATATGCATTATATAAGAGAATTTAGTGTTATCGTTTCACATTATCATGTTATATCACTTTCATGCTTTTCATATTTTATTCTCATATAACCACTTCCTTAATTTGCCACTTCTGGTGGTCAATCTCATTATTAACATCATTATAAATCTCATCATTGATCTCATCATCATAATATTCTCTCCATGATCTTATCTTTACATCATTCAATATAAAGTCACATTCACTTCAAAGAATGTAGTCAAACCGAAACAAGCTTTATTGCTTTATTCATTTACTCGGTCACACAAATGTACAATTATTTCAAACTTTTTGTACTCTCTAATGGTACTGCTGCTTCAGGAGCATGTCCAAAGTGTGACAATTGAGATTACTTTATCTGATTTTTTCTTATAATTAGTCTTCTCACCACATAATATATATTGAGAAGTAATTACATAATCGAGTCATGTATGATTTATTGGTTTTAAATATTACGACCTTATATAGATTAGTAATGAGATTTTAGGAGATCAACACCTCATAGTTTCATGTTTATGCATATTTATACTCTTTCATGAGGGTTATAAGAAACAAAACATTGATTTAATTATTCTATTCAATACTATATATAACAAATAGTAACACTTAGAATATATATTATATATATATATTATTATATATATATTATATATATTAATTATAAAATATATAAGTAAATATACAATATATGATGTTATACATGTCATCATACTATACGAGTTAATAATAACACTTTATGAAATAAGAACTCTACATCACTAGTAGCTAATAAATATGTAATTCGTATATTAACGTATCAAGGTATATCCATATATAAATGTAATACAACAAATATTTATCACTTAATTAAGTTAACATAAAAGGATATCTCCACCAAATTTTCATGACATTTTTTTAAGTTAACGTAAAAGGATATCTCCATCAAATTTTCATGATATTTTAATACTTAACATGTCCGCCTTTATTACTTGTAAATAACCTTATTTTTTAGAGTTAAATGCTTGGTTGGTCCTTGTGGTTTGCAAATCTTGCAGATTTGGTCCTATTGGCTCACTAATTACACACTTGGTCTCAGTAGTTTCAAATTTTACACTCGGGTGGTCCTTACCACTAACCTTTGTTAGATTTCTCAGTTAAGTATATGCAAAATTACTATATTACCTTGAAATAATAAAAAAATATATATAAACTAGCCGGCCACCACCACTTAGGTGGCGGCGCACGGCGTCGACCAGCGGCGACCGGGTGCAGATGACTCAGGTTCGAGCCTCAATCCCATCGGTTCAGACCTCGTCGGTGACGTCACTCTCACGCGCCGCCGCACACGCCCAAAACCGTTCCATATTTGTGACGTCACTCGCTTACTCGCCGCGGTTAAACACTGCACCACCTCCGCCATCATCCTCACGGCAGTTTCGTCAGCCGTGACGTCAACATTCTGATCGAATATCTCGCTGAAATCATCGGATCTGATGATCGGAACCGCCCAATCCACTACCGACGGTGGACTAAACCTCAAATCAATCGCGTTTCTACCGGAAAATATCTCGAGTAACAAAATTCCGAAGCTGAATACGTCACTTTTGGCGCTCAGATCTCCCGGCGCAAGACATCAAACCTGAACCGATGGGATTGAGGCTCGAACCTGAGTCATCTGCACCCCCGTCGCCGCTGGTCGACACCGGCGAGTCTAGAGTCGCCGCTAAACGGGGCCACCGCCTCCACCTCTGCAACGAGATGCGGCCGCCGTCGCCGCTAAACGCGGGCACTGCCGCTGCTACAGAGAGATGTCGGTCTCTCTCTCTCTCCGCGTCTGGTACACGCCGCCGCACGCCGTGCGCCGCCACCTAAGTGGTGGTGGCCGGCTAGTTTATATATATTTTTTTATTATTTCAAGGGTAATATAGTAATTTTGCATATACTTAACTGAGAAATCTAACAAAGGTTAGTGGTAAGGACCACCCGAGTGCAAAATTTGAAACTACTGGAACCAAGTGTGTAATTAGTGAACCACTGGGACCAAGTCTGCAAGATTTGCAAACCACAGGGACCAACCAAACATTTAACTCTAGTTTTATTATAATCAATTTTTATTGTTTCATTCTAAGGATCTCAATTAACTTACGAATATATTTTTTGCCAAAAAGATATTTCATACAATAAATTTGTTCACGTGTATAAAAGGTAATTATCATAAAATAATTGACCCAATTAATATGAAGATATCAAGAAAACAAATACCAATATCTATAAATTAGAAATAAGATGGGATCATATAAATCCTTAGATATAGTATTGAAATATAACAAATTGAAAGGAGTTATAATCTCCGACTGTTAATTTTAAATATATGTTGACTTTTAAATTTCATTTGCGAAAATATATGTTTGAGTAAACTTCTGTTTTGCTTCATGTGGTTTGGTCGTTTTAACGGTTTTGCCCCAAACCTTTAAAAATAGTCATTTTCCTCTAATAGTTTGCTATGTTTTCTTCATTTTGCTCCCCACCTCTAACTCCATCTAAAGTATTCTATAACTCGAAGGGTATTTTGGTAACTTCAGGTATAAAACTAAGGGTATTTTAGTAACATTACAAGTAAAGATAATATATTATATCTAATAATAATATTTAACAAATATATCTTATTATCTCCTCTCTCTCTTTACCCTCTCTCTTCTCTCTCTACAATCTCTCTTCTACATTTGCCATCTTCCAAAAAAAAAAACCCACTTGTTACCTGCACCAAAAAAACCACAACAACCTGCCATCTTCCCCAAAGACTCCACTACCGTCGAATCTCACCACCGTCTCTCAAAATCACCCCACCTCTAAACACAAAACTCAATAAAGCAAACACCTTACTTCACCATCAAACCCGAAAACCCTCATCAAAGAATCCTCACCAGACGACAACGGATTCGCCGACTCACCGAACTCTCTCAACGGATTCAACATACAACAACGGATTCACCGTTGACTTCCGGCAAGACACGACCATCTTCGGCGATGGCAACTAGGGTTCTGGGTTTTTCAGTGTTTTGGAGGAAAAAATGGCAGATCTGGGTTGTGGGTTTTTGCGTGGGGAGTGGGTGGCTTATGGTTGTGGTTGCAATTTAGAGAAAAAGGAAGACGACGGTTGGTGTTCGTGGTGCTGATTGGCGTTGGTGGCACGGAGGTGCTTGTTTCAGAGATCTGCGATGATGGTGGTAGAGCTGCTGGTGGATGTGTGGGGGTGGCAGTAGATGGTAGGTGGTGGCAGTAGATGATGATGGTTCCGATGGAAGAGAAGTGGGGGGTTGAATGTTTATTTAATTACTGTTAATAACAATAAAAAGACAAAAAAGAGATTTCATTATTTAGTAATAAAAAATCAAATATTTATCTGTAAAGTTACCAAAATACCCTTCTAGTTAATAATGATAATGGATGCTGTTAGAGGCGTGAAGTAAAATAGATATAAGTTTCATAGATCAAGGAGTAAAATGACTATTTTTAAAGGTTTAGACCAAAACCATTAAAACGACTAAACTATAGGGAGCAAAACCGAAGTTTATTCTATATCTTTTACAGCATAAACAATCATTAATTCGAATCTTATACTATTCTTATTTAATAAAGTTACTATGTAATTTTTATTTAATAAAGTTACTATGTAAACACATATTTGATATCATCATCCACGATATAATAAAAAAAAATCAATAACAAGCATGCCAATAAAATTATCGGTAGAGACAAAAATATGATGATTTTTTTTAATAACTGCTATTAGCTAAAAAAAGAAACATAAAAAATGTTAAGTTAAAGATAAATATATATTCCACCTTCAATTATCACATCTAATTAATAACTAATAACGAAATTTATTAAAATTTTCTAATTTTGACGAATGGGAACCAGGGTGATATGTATATTAGGCCAATAACTAAACTAAATCTGGCAATCAGTATACAATCACATATTGTGTAAAAGTAATATGAGAAGAAATATATTAAAAGTAAATCTAGAAAACTTAAAAAAAAAATTGTAAGAAGTATACTGAAACTTAATAATGCTTATCACAAATAATGAAATTTAATTGTTAAGTATTTTATGGAAGAGTCCAATCAGGCCCATAGGAAAAACAAGTAAATCAAAGTGTGAAAATTTTCAATTGTAAAACAAGATTAAATCAAATCTTAACGATATTTTCTTATTGACCGGTTTTTTAGCCGATTAAATTTAGGTTATTAACTACCCAAAATTTCTTGTGAAGTCACGGATTACATTCGTAACAGTGTAAACTAGCAAAAAGAATTATAGTTTTATGTTATCTAGACATTGTAAATGATGGATATACAACTTAACTGATTCGGTTTTTTTTTTAACCCATTTAATAAATTTTATCGATTTCTGTTAGCATACTTGTACGTAGGATATTCAGTTAGAAAGTATAAGAAATTATTACCTTCAATGTCAAGTAAAAAGAAACATACATGGGACGAATAACTTGGATGGCTAGAGTAGTTTATCGTGGATATTCGATCTTGGTGTCGACTCTATTGCTCACCAACAACTCCATCATCTGACGCTACATCGGTTACTTGAACCAAAATAAAATATAAACTTGTTGTGAAACTAGCTTAAAAGCAAAACAATATAGAAGATGTGTAGAGAGAAAGATATTGATATTTCATTGATTGGTATGTATAATACAAGACATACAAGGTAGTATATATAGGAGAAAAAAACTTGGAGAAAAAGCAGTCTATTTTAATAGTTGATAACCATAATATTATAATATATTTATAAGAAAGGAAGTATTATCAAACAAACAAAACCACAATGTTATATGGGCGTGTTTTATTGATTTTATGACTTGTGTGTGGAAATTAGGTGCATAAATATAGTTGGCTATTACAATAATTATAAGTGATAACAAGTTTCTGGTTGCCAATTTAGACTTGTTATTAACTATAATATCATCTCAATATAGCAATTAGTTATTAAACTTTCCATCAAATGATTTACATAATTACCAAAATTTATTGATTTGTTACCAAAATATAATATATTTACAAATTAGATTGGGTAAGAGCATTCATAATGAATTTCATATCCTTATTCATATATTTAAAAAAAACAACTATTTTTTTCTCTTTCTTTTTCAATTAAATAATATTTTTTATACCTTTATAATTACATTTTCTCTCTCATTCATTCGTAACCATTTCTAAAAATATGAAAAAATTTATACAGTTTTCTCTCTTTAGATTTTTCCCCCATATATTTACAGATGAACAGTAACTGTTCCATATATTTTCTCTCTCTTTCAGTCATACCACTAAAAAACACTAACAATCATTCCTTATAATATAACTAAACTATCTCACATATATTTAAGGATTTCATTGTGAAAGCTCTAATGAATCAAGTGGCACAACAACTATCAAGTGGCAGCTGGCGGTATGGTTTCCCGGGGGAATGCCCAAGCCAAACTCTGACGCCAACGTGGACCCGGTTAAGACAACATAGTCTGGCCGGAGTAAGGCAATGGGGCTCTCCAATTTAAGGAGCGCGGTAATCTAATATTAGAAAGTCGCCGTTCAAAAGAAAAGAAAAATATAAACAAAACTCGTCGTTCAAAAAAAAAAGAAAAAGAAAATATAAACAAAACAAATCAATATATTTTGGTAATTATGCAAATCATTTAATGGAAAGTTTAATAACTAATTGCTATAATAGCCAACTATATATATGTACGTAATTTCCACATACAAGTCATAAAACACACCCATATAACGTTGTTGTTTTGTTTGTTTGATAGCACTTCCTTTGACCAGTTTTGTCTATTTTTCTAAGAGTTATGTTTCATTTGCATATTCCTCCCCCTCTTGAAGAAAATTCCATTCTCCAATTTTCTTTTTTCAAAGCTCTTGATCTTTTTCAAGTATACCACTTGCCTTCGATTTTTCTTAAGCTTGTACCATCATTTAAAAAAAAGTTAAACAATTTGGCCTCTATTTAAAAATCAAATTATGGACTCTTTTCTAGAAGTCAATAATTTTCCGAAAGGTCGCACCATAATTTAACAATACTAGGCTTATTTATGTACCGGCTTGCTACTGGTAGTTGATAAAATATCGAATTATTAAACATTTAAACAAGAGCTTAAATAATGAATATATTAAACCGAAAATTCGAATCAACCTATATTATTATTATTATTTACAAATAATATATTACTAGGTTATAACCCAATACATTACACGGGTTGAATAAATAAATTTTATATACTAAATAATAAAACAACATATTTTAAATAACCTCCTTTATTGCATGGGGTGAATGAATATAATTTTATATAACAAACAATAACAAGTTATATCTATAAGAACCATATTGTACAGGTTGAATAAATGTAATTTTATATACCAAATAATAAAAAAGTTATATCTTTAAAAATATATGTATTTACACGGTTGAATAAATGTAATTTTTTGTACTAAATAATAATAAAAAATATATCCTTAAAAAACACAGTGTATTGTATGAATAAATCTAATTGTATAAATCAAATAATAAAAAGTTATATCTTAAAAAATCTCATGCATTACACGGGTCGAATAAATGTAATTTTGTATAGTAATAATTAAAAAAAGGTATATCATTAAAAAACCGTGTGTGCTACACAAGTTTAATAAATCTAATTTTATATACCAAATAATAAAAAAATCATATCTTTCAATATACTAATGGATAATACTCATACGCGATGGATAAGGTGATTATCGAGATGGTTTTTAAAAAGGAGATACGTTATTCAAGAAGCAAATCAGCAGCCATTTGGGTGATAAAATGTTGGTACCAAGTCTGACAAATGGATTTATAAATTATGTAATAGAATTTATACAATAATTTTTTAGTAATGAAAATAAAAATATTTAATATATTAATACAAAGTTTGGTTTTCATGATAAATAATTTGTTTTATTTAAAAATATCTTAAATTAACAATTTAAATTTGGGGAATTGGCCTGTAAATATATAAATATAATTTTATATACCAAATAATAAAAAAGTTATATCTTTAAAAATATATGTATTTACACGGTTGAATAAATGTAATTTTTTGTACTAAATAATAATAAAAAATATATCCTTAAAAAACACAGTGTATTGTATGAATAAATCTAATTGTATAAATCAAATAAATAAAAGTTATATCTTAAAAAATCTCATGCATTACACGGGTCGAATAAATGTAATTTTGTATAGTAATAATTAAAAAAGGTATATCATTAAAAAACCGTGTGTGCTACACAAGTTTAATAAATCTAATTTTATATACCAAATAATAAAAAAATCATATCTTTCAATATACTAATGGATAATACTCATACGCGATGGATAAGGTGATTATCGAGATGGTTTTTAAAAAGGAGATACGTTATTCAAGAAGCAAATCAGCAGCCATTTGGGTGATAAAATGTTGGTACCAAGTCTGACAAATGGATTTATAAATTATGTAATAGAATTTATACAATAATTTTTTAGTAATGAAAATAAAAATATTTAATATATTAATACAAAGTTTGGTTTTCATGATAAATAATTTGTTTTATTTAAAAATATCTTACATTAACAATTTAAATTTGGGGAATTGGCCTGTAAATATATAAATATAATTTTATATACCAAATAATAAAAAAGTTATATCTTTAAAAATATATGTATTTACACGGTTGAATAAATGTAATTTTTGTACTAAATAATAATAAAAAATATATCCTTAAAAAACACAGTGTATTGTATGAATAAATCTAATTGTATAAATCAAATAATAAAAAGTTATATCTTAAAAAATCTCATGCATTACACGGGTCGAATAAATGTAATTTTGTATAGTAATAATTAAAAAAAGGTATATCATTAAAAAACCGTGTGTGCTACACAAGTTTAATAAATCTAATTTTATATACCAAATAATAAAAAAATCATATCTTTCAATATACTAATGGATAATACTCATACGCGATGGATAAGGTGATTATCGAGATGGTTTTTAAAAAGGAGATACGTTATTCAAGAAGCAAATCAGCAGCCATTTGGGTGATAAAATGTTGGTACCAAGTCTGACAAATGGATTTATAAATTATGTAATAGAATTTATACAATAATTTTTTAGTAATGAAAATAAAAATATTTAATATATTAATACAAAGTTTGGTTTTCATGATAAATAATTTGTTTTATTTAAAAATATCTTAAATTAACAATTTAAATTTGGGGAATTGGCCTGTAAATATATAAATATAATTTTATATACCAAATAATAAAAAAGTTATATCTTTAAAAATATATGTATTTACACGGTTGAATAAATGTAATTTTTTGTACTAAATAATAATAAAAAATATATCCTTAAAAAACACAGTGTATTGTATGAATAAATCTAATTGTATAAATCAAATAATAAAAAGTTATATCTTAAAAAATCTCATGCATTACACGGGTCGAATAAATGTAATTTTGTATAGTAATAATTAAAAAAAGGTATATCATTAAAAAACCGTGTGTGCTACACAAGTTTAATAAATCTAATTTTATATACCAAATAATAAAAAAATCATATCTTTCAATATACTAATGGATAATACTCATACGCGATGGATAAGGTGATTATCGAGATGGTTTTTAAAAAGGAGATACGTTATTCAAGAAGCAAATCAGCAGCCATTTGGGTGATAAAATGTTGGTACCAAGTCTGACAAATGGATTTATAAATTATGTAATAGAATTTATACAATAATTTTTTAGTAATGAAAATAAAAATATTTAATATATTAATACAAAGTTTGGTTTTCATGATAAATAATTTGTTTTATTTAAAATATCTTACATTAACAATTTAAATTTGGGGAATTGGCCTGTAATATATAAATATAATTTTATATACCAAATAATAAAAAGTTATATCTTTAAAAATATATGTATTTACACGGTTGAATAAATGTAATTTTTTGTACTAAATAATAATAAAAAATATATCCTTAAAAAACACAGTGTATTGTATGAATAAATCTAATTGTATAAATCAAATAATAAAAAGTTATATCTTAAAAAATCTCATGCATTACACGGGTCGAATAAATGTAATTTTGTATAGTAATAATTAAAAAAAGGTATATCATTAAAAAACCGTGTGTGCTACACAAGTTTAATAAATCTAATTTTTATATACCAAATAATAAAAAAATCATATCTTTCAATATACTAATGGATAATACTCATACGCGATGGATAAGGTGATTATCGAGATGGTTTTTAAAAAGGAGATACGTTATTCAAGAAGCAAATCAGCAGCCATTTGGGTGATAAAATGTTGGTACCAAGTCTGACAAATGGATTTATAAATTATGTAATAGAATTTATACAATAATTTTTTAGTAATGAAATAAAAATATTTAATATATTAATACAAAGTTTGGTTTTCATGATAAATAATTTGTTTTATTTAAAAATATCTTAAATTAACAATTTAAATTTGGGGAATTGGCCTGTAAATATATAAATATAATTTTATATACCAAATAATAAAAAAGTTATATCTTTAAAAATATATGTATTTACACGGTTGAATAAATGTAATTTTTTGTACTAAATAATAATAAAAAATATATCCTTAAAAAACACAGTGTATTGTATGAATAAATCTAATTGTATAAATCAAATAATAAAAAGTTAATCTTAAAAAATCTCATGCATTACACGGGTCGAATAAATGTAATTTTGTATAGTAATAATTAAAAAAAGGTATATCATTAAAAAACGTGTGTGCTACACAAGTTTAATAAATCTAATTTTATATACCAAATAATAAAAAAATCATATCTTTCAATATACTAATGGATAATACTCATACGCGATGGATAAGGTGATTATCGAGATGGTTTTTAAAAAGGAGATACGTTATTCAAGAAGCAAATCAGCAGCCATTTGGGTGATAAAATGTTGGTACCAAGTCTGACAAATGGATTTATAAATTATGTAATAGAATTTATACAATAATTTTTTAGTAATGAAAATAAAAATATTTAATATATTAATACAAAGTTTGGTTTTCATGATAAATAATTTGTTTTATTTAAAAATATCTTAATTAACAATTTAAATTTGGGGAATTGGCCTGTAAATATAAAATATAATTTTATATACCAAATAATAAAAAAGTTATATCTTTAAAAATATATGTATTTACACGGTTGAATAAATGTAATTTTTTGTACTAAATAATAATAAAAAATATATCCTTAAAAAAACACAGTGTATTGTATGAATAAATCTAATTGTATAAATCAAATAATAAAAAGTTATATCTTAAAAAATCTCATGCATTACACGGGTCGAATAAATGTAATTTTGTATAGTAATAATTAAAAAAAGGTATATCATTAAAAAACCGTGTGTGCTACACAAGTTTAATAAATCTAATTTTATATACCAAATAATAAAAAAATCATATCTTTCAATATACTAATGGATAATACTCATACGCGATGGATAAGGTGATTATCGAGATGGTTTTTAAAAAGGAGATACGTTATTCAAGAAGCAAATCAGCAGCCATTTGGGTGATAAAATGTTGGTACCAAGTCTGACAAATGGATTTATAAATTATGTAATAGAATTTATACAATAATTTTTTAGTAATGAAATAAAAATATTTAATATATTAATACAAAGTTTGGTTTTCATGATAAATAATTTGTTTTATTTAAAAATATCTTACATTAACAATTTAAATTTGGGGAATTGGCCTGTAAATATATAAATATAATTTTATATACCAAATAATAAAAAAGTTATATCTTTAAAAATATATGTATTTACACGGTTGAATAAATGTAATTTTTTGTACTAAATAATAATAAAAAATATATCCTTAAAAAACACAGTGTATTGTATGAATAAATCTAATTGTATAAATCAAATAATAAAAAGTTATATCTTAAAAAATCTCATGCATTACACGGGTCGAATAAATGTAATTTTGTATAGTAATAATTAAAAAAAGGTATATCATTAAAAAACCGTGTGTGCTACACAAGTTTAATAAATCTAATTTTATATACCAAATAATAAAAAAATCATATCTTTCAATATACTAATGGATAATACTCATACGCGATGGATAAGGTGATTATCGAGATGGTTTTTAAAAAGGAGATACGTTATTCAAGAAGCAAATCAGCAGCCATTTGGGTGATAAAATGTTGGTACCAAGTCTGACAAATGGATTTATAAATTATGTAATAGAATTTATACAATAATTTTTTAGTAATGAAAATAAAAATATTTAATATATTAATACAAAGTTTGGTTTTCATGATAAATAATTTGTTTTATTTAAAAATATCTTAAATTAACAATTTAAATTTGGGGAATTGGCCTGTAAATATATAAATATAATTTTATATACCAAATAATAAAAAAGTTATATCTTTAAAAATATATGTATTTACACGGTTGAATAAATGTAATTTTTTGTACTAAATAATAATAAAAAATATATCCTTAAAAAACACAGTGTATTGTATGAATAAATCTAATTGTATAAATCAAATAATAAAAAGTTATATCTTAAAAAATCTCATGCATTACACGGGTCGAATAAATGTAATTTTGTATAGTAATAATTAAAAAAAGGTATATCATTAAAAAACCGTGTGTGCTACACAAGTTTAATAAATCTAATTTTATATACCAAATAAAAAAAAATCATATCTTTCAATATACTAATGGATAATACTCATACGCGATGGATAAGGTGATTATCGAGATGGTTTTTAAAAAGGAGATACGTTATTCAAGAAGCAAATCAGCAGCCATTTGGGTGATAAAATGTTGGTACCAAGTCTGACAAATGGATTTATAAATTATGTAATAGAATTTATACAATAATTTTTTAGTAATGAAAATAAAAATATTTAATATATTAATACAAAGTTTGGTTTTCATGATAAATAATTTGTTTTATTTAAAAATATCTTACATTAACAATTTAAATTTGGGGAATTGGCCTGTAAATATATAAATATAATTTTATATACCAAATAATAAAAAAGTTATATCTTTAAAAATATATGTATTTACACGGTTGAATAAATGTAATTTTTTGTACTAAATAATAATAAAAAATATATCCTTAAAAAACACAGTGTATTGTATGAATAAATCTAATTGTATAAATCAAATAATAAAAAGTTATATCTTAAAAAATCTCATGCATTACACGGGTCGAATAAATGTAATTTTGTATAGTAATAATTAAAAAAAGGTATATCATTAAAAAACCGTGTGTGCTACACAAGTTTAATAAATCTAATTTTATATACCAAATAATAAAAAAATCATATCTTTCAATATACTAATGGATAATACTCATACGCGATGGATAAGGTGATTATCGAGATGGTTTTTAAAAAGGAGATACGTTATTCAAGAAGCAAATCAGCAGCCATTTGGGTGATAAAATGTTGGTACCAAGTCTGACAAATGGATTTATAAATTATGTAATAGAATTTATACAATAATTTTTTAGTAATGAAAATAAAAATATTTAATATATTAATACAAAGTTTGGTTTTCATGATAAATAATTTGTTTTATTTAAAAATATCTTACATTAACAATTTAAATTTGGGGAATTGGCCTGTAATAATCCAAACTAGACGTCATTGGCCATTCCCAGTCCCACGTTTGAATATTCCCCATGCCAGTCTCACCTTTCACCTATTTTTCCTCCACCGGTCCCCAGTTAAAAAAGTTAACGGAGTTAAACTTTTTTCTGAATTACAAGCTAACGTTTTAGGGCTTTTGATCAGAACGAGGATACAAGTCGGATGATGTAAAACTTACCTCGAAATGATGCTTCAAACGACTTTATAAAGAAAACAAGAAGTTTAAACACCCGAACTGAAGCACCGTTTCCGTCATTTGGAGCACAGTTTTGAGGTAAGTTTTACATCATTCGACTCGTATCCTCGTTCTGATCAAAAGCCCTAAAACGTCAACTTGTAATTCAGAAAAAAGCTTAACTCCGTTACCTTTTTTAACGGCGGACCTGTAAAGGAAAAATAGGTGAAAGGTGGGACTTGCATAGGGGATACTCAAAGGTGGGACTGACAATGGTCAATGACGTCTAGTTGGCATATTCATAGAGGATAATATTTTATTAGAAAAATAGAATAATCGTATTCGAAATTTATAGTAAGATAAAATTCAACATTAGCTCATTATTCATTTATTTATTTAATTAATATAAGATAAGTTTGAAAGTGAGGCGAGAAAATCATAAAATAAATGCCTACAATGAACGAAAGGTATCACACATTAATGTTTTATTATTTAGTATAGTGTAGATATAGATATAGATTGATATAAATAGATTATTCTGTTGTAGCAAATTTTTTTAACGAAGTCTCAATAAATTTAACCCTTTATTTAGAACTCTATAAATGTATAAATGATAAATAATATTAGTTAATTTTATTTTAAGTTTCGTAAAATCTATTGGATACCAAACTAAACAAAACGTTCAAATATATAGTTAATATTAAATTAGATAACTAAGTTTGAATTTGAAGTAAATTGATAAATATAAAAGTAATAATTAATTCAAATAAATAATATTATTAGTGAGAAGTATACATTAAATTTAAACTAATTAATAATTATCTATAGTTAAGTAGAAGCGATTAAACAAAAGAATATTTAGTAGGAGAGGTATCGATAATTAATTAGAAGAGAGATTAAACTAAATAATAATTATCCATAAGATATTAAACTAAATAATATTTAGTAGGAGGGTTATCTATAATTAATTGTTAATTAGAAAAGATTAAATTAAAATAATAATATCCATAAGACATGGTCTAATATGATGACAAGTGTCCCTAAAATAGTTTCTTTTATTATAGAGTACTAGTGGTGAACCCGTGTGCCGACGCGGGGCGGTGTTTAGAAAATCATGGTACAAAAACTTATTATCTTTAATACCCAGAAAGTAAATCAAATTCAGAAACAATTTAATAATACTTATGCTTGGTAAATTAGGCAAAAGTAAAATGTGACAAGAGAGATTAATACGATTAAAATTTATGGCATTAAGAACAACAACAGTTACATCGAGTACTAAACTAAGAAACTTTCAAATCTAATAATAACAATCAGAAATTTAAAAATATAACAGCAAGAATTAAGAAAGTTTAGCTTCAACTCTATCGAGTGCTGAACACCATCGAGCGCTTCAACTCCATTGAGTGTTGCAGCAACATCTGATTGCTTGATGAAATCCTCCGCTCTCCTCCATCAGACTTTAAGAACAACGCAGAAGACTTTATCATAGAACTCTTGAAACAGGATCAGAAGATCTGCAACATGCTAGCTGATCTGCAAAACAAAAAAAAAAAGAATGAAATTGCGTGGAAGAAAGCAAGAGTCTTCGAAATCCTAGGAAGTGTTAACTATAGCGTGTAATATTTTATGAATATTCTTAAATTTTAGTATTTAATCTTCCATTGTATTTTATAAAATCAATATCCATATTAACATATTTTTAAATTTGAGTGTTAATAAAATTATCAACACTTGTTTCTTCATAACCAATTTAAATAAGTATAACTACGTAAAAAAATAACCTAAAAACCTAACATACAACTAACAATCAACAGATCAAGTGAAACAAAATTAAACACACAATATATAATTAATTAATCACTAACGGACCATAACGTATCTTATTGACGTATAAAATAATCGTGTACCTGAAAAGAGCATCCATGTTCATGACTTGTCACACTATCTTTGTATTCGATAACCTCCGGATGCACAAAAATAAAGTTAAAGTAAAATCTAAAAATGAAATGAAATTCTGTAATCAAATCTATAAGTAGTCAAAAATATTACAATTTGGATCATACGATTTAGATTTTGGTCTATCATGGACACACATATATTATTGTTTGCAATCGAATTATAGAGCATAAAACAAATAATAATTTGAAACAATAAATTTTTAAACTCATAAAAAATAAGTATTAAAATACTGATTTTCAATCTTCTTTTCTTTGATCCAGCTATCTGTGCTTGTATCCTATTCCACAATTTATATTTCTTAATGTATTTGAGGTTTGCTTTTTGCCATAATCGCCTTCCATAATCATCTGCAATCTTACTATTCGTTTCGAATTACAACAAAACTTTCTTGCCTGAACCAAATAATCAAACATCAGTGTAATATAGACTTTTAGCAAATATTTGATGAGACATGATAATATTTTGCAATCATAATAACCAAGTATTACTTACCTTACAACCCCTGAATGCAGTTTGAATCCATGTCCCTGCGGTATCTTTAGTAAGCAGATCGACAGCCTCACAGTTACGATTAACGCTAACAATATTCATTAGTTTCCATATGAAACTGGCTTTTGATATAAATCCATTTGTTTCAGTTAGTGAAAAATCTTGTAAAAGATTATAACTGTTAGAACAACACATATAGATACATACATATATGAATTCATGAAGCTAACAACCATATAAAACTTTAAGTTTACTTTTCTAATATCGATACTTAACTTTGTGGATTAGGAGAATAGCCGAAGTCAGGGACCTGATAAACACAATTTGAAATCTAAAAAAAACTTAAAAATATTTGAAAACTAAAAATATTTTGAAACTAAAATCCAATATCATTCATCATAGACGGAAATTTTCAAACGAACTACATATAAAAAAAGAAAACTAATCAGACACTTAACTCTAATAGCAAGAATCAAGAAACTTTAACTTCAACTCCATCGAGCACTGAACCTCTCGATGTATGTCCTTGATCTTTGACATGAACTCAAGATCTCTATCTCCACACTCTATATTACTTACAATACACAAGTCATGAACGGAAGTCATCGATATCTTCCTCAGGTCTCTCGAAACCTGGTCTCTCGTCAACAGACCAAGTTGCAGTCCGTTAAAACACCTCTTCAGCTCTTGAAGAGTAGACCTATCAAGATAAACCTGCTCTTCGAATTCTTTAATAAAGCGTTGCTTTAATTCGTTAGACTGTTCAGAAGTATATGATGTCATTTTAATGTACATATAAGAACAAATGCAAATAATAACAGTTGATCTATTATTTCACTGAATGAATCAATGTATGATGAAATAACATATGAATTGGCAATGGTATTATATAGTGAAATATCTAACAGCGCAAAGGTCAGATTTAAATGCAAGTATTAAATAAAAATTTATATTTAAAATCAATTTACATTTAATGATTTAAGAGGAAAAACGAGTACATTTAATATAAACATGTACATTTAGATTCAAAAACTCTATGAATTTAATTCAAAACCTTTCAAAAATGAATTTTCATGGCAAAGCAAAATAAAATTAAATATCTAGAAACCCAAAGGACAAAATTTGAACATCCAAAAAACGAATATCAAACATTCTAAACATTATAAAAAGGCTCATTGTTAGTTTAGTTGAAAACATCAACAATTCACTTTTGGAAATCTGTCCATCCAGAAACAACCCGTCCAAAAATACTCACGCTCTTTCTAAATGGCAAACAGATCCTTCTACCACTGGGTAGATATTAACGCTGTTAAAATGGAATTTTCAAGATGGTCACTCCAAGAACAGAGGACAGATGAAGAACTCAACCAAAGAGTTGCTATCATGAGTGACAATTATTACAAGGAAACCTGGAGTAGCATTGCACTACTGGATGAACTTGTCCATTCCACTCCATCAGATTTCAAAGATAAAGCAGAAGAGTTTATCACACAGCTGTTGAAACAGAATTAGAAGACTTACGATATGCTAGCTGATCTGCAAACTAAAAGAAAAAATGAAATTTCATGGAAGAAGGCGAGAGTCATAGATATCCTAGGCAGTGTAAATTGTAGCGTGTAATGATTAATATTTTTCATATCAGAATTTTGTTATTCACAATTTAATATCGAATGAATTAAATTTGGACTTTGATTTTGTGTAGTTACAATCTTTTTATTAGTGATCTATTAGTGAAATGACAATTTTACCCTTAAATTGCTAACATAACTTATCGAATGAATAAAACACCCTTTAATTATCAGAGATCAATTACCTAACAAAGTATGACATACGGAAATAACCTATTGATTCCAAACATTCCATCTATCAAATATCTCACAAATCAAATTATGTAAATTCAGTTAAGCACAAATAAAACTATAAATTCAATATAGCACAAATCAGACTATATAAATTCAGCATGACACATAACAAATTATACAGTAACGGATTATTCTATCAATCATAGAACTTCATGATGCAATTGTTATTGTAATTCACTGCAAATAAAGAGGCAACAATGAACACATCATTCTATCAATCACAGAAATTCAACCACATCTTCTAAACAAACAGGCAACTTTAATATTTGAGTGGATAGTTGGATACCATGAAATACTAACAGATCATTTTATTTGCTATCATAGAATATATGTTTTTATTACTGGTTTTGAATTTTATTTGAATTAATTAGTAGTTATAGAATCATCTGTAAGAGCATATCACGGTTTTTGTTGCATAAAAGATAACTTATGAGAACTTTATATCATAGCATATAATTAACTGAATAAGATTAACAATAATGAAGACTTATCTTTATCCTTGCCATGATCCTCACGTATCACATGCCACCAATCTCTCTTTTCTTCTCCAATTATCCAAGTAGGTGGTGCGAAAAACATGAACTTCATGATGCAATTGTTATTCTAATTCACTGCAAATAAAGAGGCAACAATGAACACATCATTCTATCAATCACAGAAATTCAACCACATCTTCTAAACAAACATGCAACTTTAATATTTGAGTGGATAGTTAGATACCATGAAATACTAACAGATCATTTTATTTGGTATCATAGAATATATTTTTTATTACTGTTTTGTATTTTATTTGAATTAATTAGTAGTTATAGAATCATTTATAATAGCATAACACGGTTGTCGTTGCATAAAAGATAACTTACGAGAACTTTATATGATACTATATAATTAATTAAATAAAATTAACAATAATGAAGACTTATCTTTATCCTTGCCATGATCCTCACGTATCGCATGCCACCGATCTCTCTTTTCTTCTCCAATTATCCAAGTAGGCAATGCGAAAAACATGAACTTCATGATGCAATTGTTATTGTAATTCACTGCAAATAAAGAGGCAACAATGAACAGATTATTCTATCAATCACATAAATTCAACCACATCTTCTAAACAAACATGCAACAATGAACATATACATGAGGCTCAGAGCATGCAAAAGGACCAAGTCGTTATGGCTGCAATAGGGGTTGCAATTACTAAGATGCCATCCTCTATAGCTGCCACACCATGACGACATATTGCCTTATTTTTTATAACTCATCACAGCCTCCTTGTAACAACGACCCATTTAAACCAAACACAACTGTTAAATCACTATTTAACGGTCGTTATTTAGCAGTCGTTAATAACATATTGTAACATCCGTCAGAAAACGGATTTTACCAAACCCGCTCCGTTTATTAACCGAACAATCAGTTAAAAATTTCGTTGCATATTTAATACCCAAATTAATTTTAAACGATACATAATTAATAAGGATATTGGAATATATAATTTGTTTTTGAAAAACTGTTAAAAATAAAGAAATAAAAATGAAAAGCTGCTGCCGGGTTTCGAACCCGGGCCAGCCAGCGATTCAAATACAGCATTAACACATAACCATCCAACCACTGCGCCACTAGTGTTTCTTGTTAATTAATGGAAACAATTAATACATATTATAATTCTCGAATTCAAAATCGGCGCGCACAATTGCAGTCGTCGGAAATTCCGACTATCTCGCTAAGATTGGACGGTTACTTCAGTTATAACGTAAACCTTAATCACTACATCGGTTATAACCGATGCCTGAGTCCGCGACACAAGTTATAACCGCCGGAGAGTTTCTAACCGACGAAACAAGTCGGAAATCAGACCAAATTCATCGATGACCTGCCCTATAAATACCTCCTCGAACCTCTGCAAGCTTTTTCGCTCAAAACCGCACCTTTACCCGACGTAATTCCACTCGCCGGAAAAGTTCTACACCTCGCCGGAAAAACCGAGCCCTTCACTTCTGAGCCTTACTGAACACCCAGAACTCGTACCGAAGCCACTCACATCAATCCCAAGCTTGCTGAAGACTCTCTTCCGTAGGACACACGTCCGCGGGAAGTTTCTGCTGTCACCGGAGTTTCGCCGGAGAAACAGAGGAGTCCAGTTTCGGTATATCTAACACTTAATTTTTCATTCTTTTATTTATCTCACTTGTAATTAACTGAAACACACTAAAGAACATGATTAAAATCGTTGAATCAGTCAGTCATCGTTTCTGGTTAAGATCAACGAAGAAGATGAAGTTTCGGTAGTATATAAGTTTAATTTAAATCAAGAAATAACTCGGGTTAGACACACAGTCCAGTGGTGGACTGTGTGCACATTAAAAACGCTTACGTCTCGAGTTCGAATCACGTCCCACGCTCCCTCGCTTTAATAAAAATGTCCCTTTTTATTACTGAACCGGATTCATTTCATATAGTTGTTAAGTATAATAAAAACCGGAATAATAACCAAGATAGACACACAGTCCAGTGGTGGACTGTGTGCGCGTTTTAAAACACAGGTCACGAGTTCGAGTCCGGACTACTACACCGGTCCGGACAATTATCAAACTTTTTATTTAAGGCAGAAACGAAATAAGGTAGTTAGCATATAAGTATAATAAAAATCAGTTTATTTAACAAGTTAGACACACAGTCCAGCGGTGGACTGTGTGTTAACTCAACCCACAGGTCCCGGGTTCGAGACCTGTGGAGCGCACCGGTCCGACGCATTAAATCGTTTTTAAAAATAAATGATTTTCAGTTTAATCTAATTAGTATATAAATATAATTAAAAACAGAAATATTTCGGGTTAGACACGTAGCTCAGTTGGTAGAGCTGCGTGCACGCGTACGGGAGGTCTCGGGTTCGAGCCTCACCCAGCGCACACAATTACACATGCGAACTGGTCAACAGTCAAAGTCAATGGTCAACGGTCAAAAAAGTCAACATTTTTTATTATTTTTATTTATTTATTTTATTTAAAAATCAATTAAAAATACTTACTAATAACATTTTTAAGGTTAGAAAATAGCCTTAAACTCACAAAAATACACCCAACAATCCTACTAAAATTGATTAATAAAATCCCATTACTTACCGAACCATTATGCCATTATCTAGGTTAATTTCACTCGTGGTTAAAACCACTTCGTGCGCATTCAACATCATCAACCGAACGCACCCACTGTGAGTGAATCTTACAACTCCCCTTTTTAATTACACGTTTTGGGGTGTGTCATGTGTCATAAAATTAACTCGTTTATTTAAACTTGTGCCATACCATATTGTGGTCTAAACTTAGATTGTATACATTGCTTGTAGTTATGTATTTCATTTTGTCTATTTATATGCAATTCATTCATTAGGCCCATCAGTTCCTCGTGTGAGACGAGTTGAGCAACACGTGCCTCAAAACAAATCCATTATTGTTCGTGTGTGTATTATTGAGTTTATATTGTCTGTAGTTATGTATTTCATATTGTCAAGTTTATGCAATTCATTCATTAGGCCCATCAGTTCCTCGTGAGAGACGAGTTGAGCAACGCGTGCCTCTAAACGATCCATTATTGTTCATGTGTGTATTGTTTAATACTAAATTGATTGGTGAATAAGTTTACATCTATTTTTACTCATGTGTGGTTGTGCACTTTATTTTATAATCAATTAAATAAACTTGTTCAAATGTTTTCCATAGGATTCACTCGCCAACTTTTTGTTGATCCAAAAACCCTTTTTACACATGATACAGGTGAACAGGATGAAGCAAGGAAAACATAGGAAATGCCTTAGAAGAAAACAATGAAGCCTAGATTGATACTTAGGACATGATGTAATATTGATTGTAATTTTCCATTAAAGTGTATTAATGAATATGAAACGTTAAAATAAATGTCATGAGCTTTGATGATAACCCAATCATGCCCCGATCACCTTTTCCGCTGCGGGTCGGGGTGTGACAGATTGGTATCAGAGCCATGACTATAGGGATATAGGATAGGTTATTAGACCCTTAGAGCCTATACTATAGTTTGCCTAAAATTTTAATTGATTAGGTGGTTACATACAAACTTATGATATTTATTTGTTTCATATTTGTTTATACTTACAGTCAAACATGCATACTTATATACACATTTATCATACATATATCAATGTTCATATATTCAATTCATCTTCATACTTTTGTTATTCAAAGATTTTGTTGCAATTTTCAAATCTCATCAAAGTAAGTTCTGCGACGGGCATGTAGTAACTGGAAGGGTACAAGTACCGGTAGTCGGAACGTCCTGTCTAGGTTGGCATTCGTATAAATCCAATATAACGGACCAGTTTGCCTACCTGGGGACTAACGATGAGAGTACGAAGGACCTATTAGGCCAAAGCATGTCACACCAAACGTCGTTCGAACTAACCCCACTTTGAGGTGTCACCGTGTCTACACCTGGACACATTCCGAATATCACACGTTATATACATATTTCTCGATTTTCTCCGGGTTTTAGTGTACGTAACCAGGCTAACACATGCGAACCATATGAAAAACCCGGTATTCATGGGGGCCCACATGATTACGAAGGTGAAGTATGGCGGCATGCAGGGCCTAATGACGAGCAAAGCCCAAGACATCCTATGGATGTAGTAGATTTATTTCTATAATTATTTTATGAATGTTCATTCCTAAGTGCGACCCATGATCCCAAAAGCATCCAACTCATACTCTTGACATGTATTCCTTGTAGATGTCTTCTAACCACGCCCGTAGGAAGATGAGAGCAGGAAAAGCCCGCGTGTCACATCCTGACCCGCAGCGGAATAAGAGTCGGGGCATAATTGGGTTATCACCAAAGCTCATGACATTTACTATTATGTTTCATATTTAATAAAGTCAAAATTACATTTTCAAATATCCAAACATGTTCATTCAATACAAAGGAAATAAACCAAGCATAACAATCCCAACACTAAATCGTTTTATTCTTCTAGTCCAAATCCTATGTGTTCCTAGCTGCAGCTGCTTCACCTGTATCATGTGTAAAATGAGGGTTTTTGGGTCAACATAAGTTGGCGAGTGAACCTTATTAGATAAACATTTGATAATCATTTTATGGTTAGTTTACCCATGAAATATTGTGCATAATCATAGATGAGCACATGTAAATAATCCAGTAATGGCAAATAGCAGTCACAACTATAACATACAATAACACATGGCAGCATACATGAACATACCAACATCATACTGTAAATAACATAAATGAAACTGTGCGATCAATGCTCAATCAAACGGAGCCGATCGTATTGCATGTACTGAAAATGAAAATGTCTGTGCGATCAAGGCTCAATCAAACGGAGCCGATCGTATATGGGCACGCCAGGTTCAACCTCATAATGAAATGGGGAACATGCTCAACGCTCATAAATGGGGAGCGGCGGCCTATGAAATTGCATGTACTGAATAATAAATTGCATCCAATGATAACTACTTAACAGCAACAAACTGAATACACAAGTTCATGTTATGATATATGCACAATGGTTTAGTAATTATATATATATATACAAAGACACATGATACACCCCAAAACGTGATTAAAACGGGGAATTTGTAAGATTCACTCACATTGGGTGCGTTGGATTGGAGATGGTGAGATGCGCACGATTTAGCTGAGCGGATCAACGAGGAATACTAACCTAAATAATAATGGAAAAATATAATAAATGGATGGATTTTATTAAGGATTTTAATGAAAATTTTAGATATATTTTTGTGAGTTTATAGCTATTTTCTATCTTTAAAAATGCTATTATTAAGTATTTTTAATTTATTTTTAAATTAAATTAAATAAATAAAAATATAAAAAATATTATTTTTTTAGCGTTGACCGTTGACCGTTGACCGGTTCGGTCAGCGAATTAATCTGCGCCGGGTGAGATTCGAACCGGCGACCTCCCGTTCGCGTGCACGCAGCTCTACCAACTGAGCTACGTGTCTAACCCGAACTAATCTCGTTTTTAATTATATTTATACACTTATTCGCTTTAACCGAATTTCCTTTATTTGCAAAAACATTTTAATTCAATCGGACCGGTGCTCGTGATGGGTTTCGAACGCGCGACGTGTAGTTCATGTTGCACACAGTCCACCGTTGGACTGTGTGTCTAACCCGGTTATTATCTAGGTTTTTATTATACTTAACAACTATCTGAGTTAACCCGGTTTAGTTTTTTGATCAAAAAGGCATTTTATTACACAAGGTGTGCGTGTAGCAGGGATTGAACCCAGGACGTATAGTTTTTGTTTGCACACAGTCCACCGCTGGACTGTGTGTCTAACCCGTTTATAATTCCGATTTTAATTAATCTTACGTTATCACTGAACTCGTCTTCTTCATTACGAACGCAGACATCAATCAAACAAACGATTCGTGATTAATTTAGTTAATAAACATGATGTCTAGTTTGAATGCATTGCACCGAAAAGTTTGGGGAAAGAAGATACTGAACAGGTTGTTTTCTTCAGAGAGTCCGGCGAAACTTGTCGGCTCTGTTTTTGAAACCTTCGGCTGCGAGAATCAATTAACAGATTTAAGGGATTAGACATGAAATTGAACTAATGAGTATTGATTATCAGTGCGTTGGAATGTGCATACCGATAATTAACGAGTTTCCGGCAATTCCAGAAGTTTTCCGGCGAACACAGAAAATCCAGCAATGACGTCTGTGGTTGATTTTGAGCGATGGGTTAGTGTTAGTAAGGTTCTAACAATAGATTGAAACCGTAAAGTAGAAGTATTTTACCGGTTTGAGTTGAATACGGTTTTCCGGCGACTTTTGCAGAGAATTCCGGCGAGCTGTTTTAGGCGCTCTGATGGTCTGAAAATGCGACGAAAAGGAAATAGAGTATTGGTATGATATCTCTGAATCGCGAGAGTGGTCTGGAGTTTGTGAAATTCTGAACTTGATGTTCTTTTTCGGTTTTAAAATAAACAATGATGAGTCTTGAAGTTTAATCAATTTCTGATTGATTAAAAACCGTCGTGCATCGGTTATAAACTGAATGTGTGAGGTAAACAATCGATTTGACGCTTGGTTTGCCGATTACCGTTTCTCAGATGGCGCCATCGGTTATAACTGAGTTTGTGTATAAATTTCATTTGTGTTCCTAGAGTTAGCAGAAAACACAATGTGGCGGAGTGGTTTAGGGAATGAGTGTTAAGTTGTTGAAGAGTCTTGGCTGACCCGGGTTCGAATCCCGGCAGCTTCATTATTTTTTATTTATTTTATTTTAACTTTTTATCAAATATAATTTTTATAGTTTAGTTTATTTATTAATTATGTATCGTTTTAACTCAAAATAATCATAAGTATTTAATGTAACTTTTATAACTTGGTACTTGATTACAAAACGGAGCGGGTCTTGAAGACCAGATTTTTACAAATGTTATAGTATCCCCTACTTTTAGGAATTTCGTCCCGAAATTTAAGTAGTTGAAGTAGGAGGAAAAAGATGCGGGTACTTTTCACGCTTTGAGTCTTCACGTTCCCAAGTAAACTCAGGTCCCCGTTTCGACTCCCAGCGTACCCTAACAATTGGAATGCGACTTCGACGAAGACGCTTCTCCCCGTAGTCCATGATCTCCACTGGTCTTTCAATAAAATGCATAGATTCATCAATCTGAATATCTTCCAGCGGAATATGGAGATTCCTATCAGCGAGGCACTTCTTCAAGTTCGACACGTGGAATGTGGGATGAATCCTGTTGAGTTCTTCTGGTAGGTCAAGCTTGTATGCTACAGGACCTACTCTTTCGAGTATCTTGAAAGGTCCTACGTAATGTGGTGCTAGCTTCCCCTTTTGACCAAAACGAACTACTCCCTTCCACGGTGATACTTTTAAAAGCACGTGATCACCAATGTTAAACTCTAAGGGCTTCCGTCGTTTATCTGCATAACTCTTTTGACGACTTTGAGCCGCTAGAAGATTGTTTCGAATTTGATGGATCTTATCTGTGGTTTCTTGGATTAATTCTGGACCAGTAATTTGTGCTTCCCCAATTTCGTGCCAACATACAGGAGATCGGCACTTACGACCATATAAGGCTTCAAAAGGTGCCATGCCGATGCTCGAATGATAGCTGTTGTTGTACGAAAATTCAACTAATGGTAGGTGGGCGTCCCAATTTCCCTTGAAGTCTATGACACGTGCTCTAAGCATATCTTCAAGAGTTTGAATGGTGCACTCAGACTGTCCATCAGTTTGAGGATGATAGGCGGTACTGAGATCTAATCGTGTGCCCATAGCGGATTGTACTGCTTGCCATGTCGCGAGGTGAAACGACCATCACGATCAGAAATAATACTTAATGGTACCCCATGCCGGCTCACGATTTCGTTGATATAAATACGTGCAAGCTTTTCGTTCTTGAAATCTTCGCGGATAGGAATAAAGTGACCAGATTTTGTAAGTCGGTCTATAATCACCCATATAGTGTCATACCCACTAGAAGTGCGAGGTAACCCGGTAATGAAATCCATGGTTATATTTTCCCACTTCCAACGAGGTATTTCCGGTTGGACTAGAAGTCCTGAGGGTCTTTGATGTTCAGCCTTCACCTTGGAACATGTGAGACACTTGGAAACAAAAACGGCAATATCCTTCTTCATTCCAGGCCACCAATAGTTGTACCGTAGGTCTTGATACATCTTATCGGCTCCTGGGTGTATAGAATATCGCGTTTTGTGAGCTTCATTCATAAGAGTTTCACGAAGATTGTTGTGGTTAGGAATCCAGATACGATCTAGGTAATACAGGATACCTTCTGATTTAGTTTCAAGTTTTAGCTCGGCTCCACAGGACATCTCTTTTCGTACATCTTCTTCTGTTATTGAAACGTGTTGAGCTTCTCGAATTTGATCTTTAATGTCGGTTATTATTTGCGAACATAGAAGATGAATGGAGTTCGCATAACCCTTTCGACTAAGTGCATCAGCCACCACATTTGCCTTACCAGGGTGGTATCTAATTTCACAGTTGTAATCATTCAGAAGTTCGACCCATCTTCGTTGCCTCATATTTAACTCTTTTTGATCGAAGATATGTTGAAGACTCTTGTGGTCAGTGTATATTTCACACTTAATACCATAGAGATAATGTCTCCATATCTTAAGAGCGAATACAACGGCTCCAAGTTCTAGGTCATGAGTGGTGTAGTTCTTTTCATGTGTCTTGAGTTGTCTCGAGGCATAAGCTATGACTTTTCCTCTTTGCATGAGAACGCAGCCTAATCCTTGCCCTGACGCGTCGCAATAGACTACAAAATCATCACAACCTTCAGGAATAGTGAGGATTGGTGCATCACAAAGTTTTTGTTTAAGAGTTTGAAAAGCTTCTTCTTGCTTGGGTCCCCATAAAAAAGGTTTTCCCTTATGGGTTAAAGCCGTGAGTGGCACAGCAATGCGAGAGAAGTTTGAAATGAACCGACGATAATAGCCAGCTAGTCCAAGAAAAGATCTTACTTCAGTTGGTGTACGTGGAGCTTGCCATTCTTGAACTGCTTTGATCTTTGAAGGGTCAACATGTATTCCTTTGTCATTGACTACATGCCCGAGGAATTGCACCTCTTTTAACCAGAATTCACATTTAGAGAACTTGGCATAAAGCTTTTCCTTATCTAGAAGTGCAAGAACGAGTTGAAGATGACGCTCATGATCAACTTTAGATTTTAAATAAATAAGAATATCGTCGATGAAAACTATAACAAATCGATCAAGGTAAGGTTTGCAGACTCTGTTCATTAGGTCCATGAAAACAGCTAGTGCGTTGGTTAATCCAAACGGCATAACCATGAATTCATAGTGGCCATAACGAGTTCGAAAAGCAGTCTTAGGAACGTCTTCTTCATGCACTCTAAGCTGATGATAGCCAGATCAAAGATCGATTTTCGAAAAACAGCTGGCACCTTGTAGTTGGTCAAGAAGATCATCAATGCGAGGTAAGGGATAGCGATTTTTGATGGTTAACTTGTTGAGCTCTCTGTAGTCGATGCACATACGAAAAGATCCATCTTTCTTCTTTACAAAAAGGACAGGTGCACCCCAAGGCGATGAGCTAGGACGTATGAATCCCTTGTCAGTCAACTCTTGCAATTGACTGGCTAGCTCTTGCATTTCAGAGGGGGCTAACCTATATGGAGACTTTGCAACTGGTGTAGCACCAGGTATAAGATCAATACGGAATTCGACATCTCTAACTGGAGGAAGTCCGGAAATGTCGTCAGGAAAAAACTTGTGGAAAGTCTTTTACTACAGGAATGTCTTCAATTTTCTTCTCTGTGGTCCCCTTCTTGATGATATGGGCTAAAAACGCGACATAATTCTTGCGAAGATATTTTTGAGCTTGAAGACAAGACATTAAGCTGAGCCCTTTCGACGAGGTTTCTCCAATGATTCGAAGAGTCTGACCGTTTGAAAGAGGAATACGAATAAATTTTTCACGACATACAACTTCCGCCTGATGTTGACTGAGCCAATCCATACCGATTATGATGTCGAAACTTCCCAGCTTCATAGGAATAAGGTCGACTGAGAAATCGTGGTCGTTTAAGGTGAGTGTACAGTTGCGTAATATAGAGTCTAATGAAACTGGTTTCCCGTCCGCAACTTCTACCGTTATGGATTCCGTGAGCTTATCCCAATTTTTGCTTAAGATAGGTTCAAATTCTAATGACACAAAACTTCTATCCGCACCAGTATCAAATAACATAGAGGCATATCTACCATTTATAAGGAACGTACCGTTGACCACATTGCCGTCAGCTCTGGCCTGGTTCGCGTTAATATTGAAAGCTCTTCCTCTTGCAGGTGGAGGAGCTTAGTTTGCTTGGTTCACTGGGTTGGCTTGGGCCTGAGCATGAATAATATTAACCAGCCTTGGATATGTGTTTCTGAAATGACTTGGGTCGCCGCAATTGAAACAAGCCCGCATAGGTTGGCCTATAGGATAATTGGGTTGGTAGTATGTTTGGGCTAAATGTTGGGTGGGTGGAAATGGTAGGGGTTGTTGGGCTTGACCCATTAACTGTTGGTGGGTTTGGGTTAAAGGTTGGTGGCGATTTGTTCGTTGAGGCATGCGGCAGTTTTGAACAGTATGTCCTGCGCGACCGCAGCCGGTGCAGTATTGGCAAAGATGATCAGGGGAATGGTGATACTAACAACGGTTACATTTTGGTAATGGGCCTGTGTAGGGTCTTCTGTATGGTGCGGGTGAAGGAGTGACTTGAGTAATGGGTGCAGCAGGAATAGGGGTGTTGGTTTGGGTAACTGCAAAATTCCTGGTGTTACGTTTCCTCTTGTTAGCAAACTTAGAGGAAGGAATGGGGTGGTTTGAAGTTTGTCCCTCAACAGGGGCTTTCTTCTTCTCTACTTTGAACTTCCGTTGCGAATTCGGTTTTCGGTCAGTTCAGTTGCTAACTCCATGGCAGCTTCAAGTGTTACTGGTGAAACGCTGAGAACTGAATCTTGGATTTTCGAGGGAAGTCCTCGAATATAATGCTCGATCAGACGATAGGTTGGAGTGAATAAATTTGGGACCATTTGGTTCAACTCCAAGAACCTCTTGTTGTAAGTAGAGTGATCACCCTCCTTTTGCTTTAGAGCATGAAATTCATCCTCCAACTTCTTAATTTCACTTCTAGGACAGAAACGCCTAGTCATGATTTCCCTTAACTCCTCCCAAGTTAAGGCCATCGCATCTTCAGTTCCCCTCTTCCCTTTCTCAGTGTTCCACCAAGTGAGAGCTACTCCAAGTAGTCTCCCGGTGGCGTATCGAACCTTGCGATCCTCAGGACAATCACAGTTTAGGAAGGTGTTTTCCATCTCCTCGAACCAATGTAGGAGAGCAGTGACACCCTCGGTTCCTTCAAATTTAGGAGGATCACAGGACTTAAAATGTTTGTAAGAGCACTTGTTGGCAGGAGGGTTGTCGAGGTTCTGGTCCTGCTGTTGAGGAGGGTTTGTAGGATTTGTAGCAAGGGCTTGTTGTACTTGTACCACAATGTCAGGCAATATCGTGGCCATTTGTTTCGCGATCTGAGTGGCCAAACGTTCCTGAGACCTTCCCGATCTTTTACTCCTTCGTTGCTGTCTAGACGACATCTACAGGATCATAAAATGAGAATATTGTGAGTTTATGGTGTCTTTTTAGGTGTCATGTGTCTTTAAGAAAACGAAAATAACATAAATATCAATAATGCAACTACATCCATAGGATGTCTTGGGTTCGCTCATGTTGGGCCTCAAATGTCCCCCATACCTTCACCTTCATAGTCATGTGGGCCCCCATGGCTATTGGCTTGGTAGGATTCACATTAGTATTGGCAATTTAACACTCGAATCCCCCGAATGCAAACCACAAAATATGTTCATGAGATGTTTGGTCGGAACGTGTCCAGGTGTAGACACAATGACAACTCAAAGTGGGATTAGCTCACACGACGTTTGGTATAGCATGCTTTGGCCTAATAGGTACTTCGTACTCTCATCGTTAGTCCCCAGGTAGGCAAACTGGTCCTTTATTTTGATTTATACGAATGCCAGCCTAGACAGGACGTTCCGACTAGCGGTACTGGTACCCTTCCAGTTACTACATGCCCGTCATGAGAACTCACTTTGATGAGATTTGAAAACACGAAAATCATTGTAAAAACAATCATGATGTGGTGTGTGCTTTCATGGATGTGATATGTTATGAGCATACGATTTCATGATTGGCATTATATGATAATACATACTTATGAACATGCTTGCATAATATCAAATGTAACATTTAACATAAAACATATAAACATCATGAAATTTGGCATATAACACACAAAATTCTTATAAGTTTCTAATCGACTATAGTATAGGCTCTAAGGGTCTAATAACCTATCCTATATCCCTATAGTCATGGCTCTGATACCAATCTGTCACACCCCGACCCGCAGCGGAATAAGAGTCGGGGCATAATTGGGTTATCACCAAAGCTCATGACATTTACTATTATGTTTCATATTTAATAAAGTCAAAATTACATTTTCAAATATCCAAACATGTTCATTCAATACAAAGGAAATAAACCAAGCATAACAATCCCAACACTAAATCGTTTTATTCTTCTAGTCCAAATCCTATGTGTTCCTAGCTGCAGCTGCTTCACCTGTATCATGTGTAAAATGGGGGTTTTTGGGTCAACATAAGTTGGCGAGTGAACCTTATTAGATAAACATTTGATAATCATTTTATGGTTAGTTTACCCATGAAATATTGTGCATAATCATAGATGAGCAAATGTAAATAATCAAGTAATGGCAAATAGCAGTCACAACTATAACATACAATAACACATGGCAGCATACATGAACATACCAACATCATACTGTAAATAACATAAATGAAACTGTGCGATCAAGGCTCAATCAAACGGAGCCGATCGTATTGCATGTACTGAAAATGAAAATGTCTGTGCGATCAAGGCTCAATCAAACGGAGCCGATCGTATGTGGGCACGACAGGTTCAACCTCATAATGAAATGGGGAACATGCTCAACGCTCATAAATGGGGAGCGGCGGCCTATGAAATTGCATGTACTGAATAATAAATTGCATCCAATGATAACTACTTAACAGCAACAAACTGAATACACAAGTTCATGTTATGATATATGCACAATGGTTAAGTAATTATATATATATACAAAGACACATGATACACCCCAAAACATGATTAAAACGGGGAATTTGTAAGATTCACTCACATTGGGTGCGTTGGATTGGAGATGGTGAGATGCGCACGATTTAGATGAGCGGATCAACGAGGAATACTAACCTAAATAATAATGGAAAAATATAATAAATGGATGGATTTTATTAAGGATTTTAATGAAATTTTTAAATATATTTTTGTGAGTTTATAGCTATTTTCTATCTTTAAAAATGCTATTATTAAGTATTTTTAATTGATTTTTAAATTAAATTAAATAAATAAAAATAAAAAAAAATATTATTTTTTTAGCGTTGACCGTTGACCGGTTCGGTCAGCGAATTAATCTGCGCCGGGTGAGATTCGAACCGGCGACCTCCCGTTCGCGTGCACGCAGCTCTACCAACTGAGCTACGTGTCTAACCCGAACTAATCCTGTTTTTAATTATATTTATACACTTATTCGATTTAACCGAATTTCCTTTATTTGCAAAAACATTTTAATTCAATCGGACCGGTGCTCGTGACGAGTTTCGAATGCGCGACGTGTAGTTCATGTTGCACACAGTCCACCGCTGGACTGTGTGTCTAACCCGGTTATTATCTAGGTTTTTATTATACTTAACAACTATCTGAGTTAACCCGGTTTAGTTCTTGATCAAAAAGGCATTTTATTACACAAGGTGTGCGTGTAGCAGGGATCGAACTCGGGACGTATAGTTTTTGTTTGCACACAGTCCACCGCTGGACTGTGTGTCTAACCCGTTTATAATTCCGATTTTAATTAATCTTATGTTATCACTGAACTCGTCTTCTTCATTACGAACGCAGACATCAATCAAACAACCGATTCGTTATTAATTTAGTTAATAAACATGATGTCTAGTTTGAATGCATTGCACCGAAAAGTTTGGGGAAAGAAGATACCGAACAGGTTCTTCAGAGAGTCCGGCGAAACTTGTCGGCTCTGTTTTTGAAACCTTCGGCTGCGAGAATCAATTAACAGATTTAAGGGATTAGATATGAAATTGAACTAATGAGTATTGATTATCAGTGCGTTGGAATGTGCATACCGATAATTAACGAGTTTTCGGCAATTCCAGAAGTTTTTCGGCGAACACAGAAAATCCAGCAATGACGTCTGTGGTTGATTTTGAGCGATGGGTTAATGTTAGTAAGGTTCTAACAATAGATTGAAACCGTAAAGTAGAAGTATTTTACCGGTTTAAGTTGAATACGGTTTTCCGGCGACTTTTGCAGAGAATTCCGTTGAGCTGTTTTAGGCGCTCTGATGGTCTGAAAATGCGACGAAAAGGAAATAGAGTATTGGTATGATATCTCTGAACCGCGAGAGTGGTCTGGAGTTTGTGAAATTCTGAACTTGATGTTCTTTTTCGGTTTTAAAATCAACAATGATGAGTCTTGAAGTTTAATCAATTTCTGATTGATTAAAAACCGTCGTGCATCGGTTATAAACTGAATGTGTGAGGTAAACAATCGATTTGACGCTTGGTTTGCCGATTACCGTTTCTCAGATGGCGCCATCGGTTATAACTGAGTTTGTGTATAAATTTCATTTGTGTTCCTAGAGTTAGCAGAAAACACAATGTGGCGGAGTGGTTTAGGGAATGAGTGTTAAGTTGTTGAAGAGTCTTGGCTGACCCGGGTTCGAATCCCGGCAGCGTCATTATTTTTTTATTTATTTTATTTTAACTTTTTATCAAATATAATTTTTATAGTTTAGTTTATTTATTAATTATGTATCGTTTTAACTCAAAATAATCATAAATATTTAATGTAACTTTTATAACTTGGTACTTGATTACAAAACGGAGGGGGTTTTGAAGACCCGATTTTTACAAATGTTACACCGCGAACGCATGGCTGCCCTAATCGCTCTACAAATGGCTGCCGTAATACCCAACATTGTAATCCAAGTCCAACAAGCACTTACCGCTAATCCTGTCAATCAAGAAAATCAAAACGTTATCAACTCTCCCCCAAATACCACTAAATGCACCTACAAGCATTTCAAATCATGCGACCCTCCAAAATACAAAGGGACTGAAGGCGTCACCGCTCTCTTCCATTGGTTTGAAGAGATGGAGAACACTTTTCTAAATTGCGATTGCCCCGATGATCGCAAAGTGCGATATGCTACTGGTCGTTTATATGGAATAGCACTTACTTGGTGGAATACAGAGAAGGCCAAACGAGGCGTTGACGATGCTATGACATTAACGTGGGATGAATTGAAGGAAATCATGACCAGACGATTTTGCCCAAGGAGCGAAATCAAGAAATTAGAAGATGAGTTTTATTCGTTGAAGCAAAAGGAAGGAGACCACACCACATACAACAAAAGATTCCTCGAGTTACCTTAAATGGTTCTCAACTTGTTCACTCCCCTCTACCGTTTGATCGAGCACTACATTCGAGGTCTTCCGTCAAAGATTCAAGACTCTGTAATAAGTACCACGCCTGCAACTTTGGAAGCAGCAATGGAGCTAGCAACAGCGCTCACCGAGAACCGAATCCGGAACAAAGACTTCAAGGAGGAGAAGAAGAAGGATAAAACATCGACTGAAACCTCCGACTACACCCAAACCGAATCCCCTTCTCAACCTAATTCTAAGAGAAAAAGAGACGGGCAACTTTTCGCTGCTACCCAACGAAATCAACCAATTTCACACGCCATACCCATCCAAGCTATCCCAATCACTCAAGTGGCACCCAACTCAACTTACCCAAATAAGAAACCATATCTTGGACCTCACCCTCGATGCAACAACTGTTTTTATCACCATCCCCTTACCTTACCTTGTCGACTATGTGCAACTTGTGGACGCTATGGTCATTTGAGCAGGGTTTGCCGCACCTTTCAAAACCAAATCTCTCCCCCTACTCAAAACATGATCCAAACCTATCAACAACCCCAATACCCCATGTTCCGATATGTTCGAGCTTGTTTCAATTGTGGCGACCCTACCCACTTTAGAAACACGTGCCCTCGATTGGTTAACATCATCAACACTCAAGCTCAGTCAAACCCAGTTAACCAAGTAAATCAAGAAAATCCAATCACTAGGCCACCAGCAAGGGGAAGAGTTTTCAACATCAACGCCAATCCTGTCGAAGATAATGACGGCCCAAACGAAGATACCCAACTAGTCCTCTTCACCGGAAATCAAGATTCAACTCCAATCGTTTAATGTTATGTTTTTCTTTATCACATAGAACCAATCATAACTTAAGGATAAAGCCAATGGGAATTTGACAAGAATATGGTGGATACGCCGCTGGTACTTCCTATATATAAGTATTCTTGTCAAAGGATCAGAAGCATTATCTGGCGGTTATGAGAGGTTCCATGTGTAAACTGTTTGAGTAATTATTGTTTATTATTTTCAGTACATGCAATTTCATAGGCCGCCGCTCCCCATTACATTATGAGCGTTGAGCATGTTCCCCATTTAATTATGAGCGTGAACCCGGCGTGCCCACATACGATCGGCTCCGTTTGAATGAGCCTTGATCGCACAGACATTTTTCATTTTCAGTACATACAATACGATCGGCTCCGTTTGATTGAGCCTTGATCGCACAGACATTTTCATTATCAGTATCTTGTGGTTGTTGTGTTTGTTGTAGAGCCACATAGAACTAATCATAACTTGCGGATAAAGTCAATGAGAATTTGACGAGAATATGGTGGATACGCCGCTGGTACTTCCTATATATAAGTATTCTTGTCAAGGATCGGAGGCATTATCAGGTGGTTATGAGAGGTTCCATGTATAAACTGTTTGAGTGATTATTGTTTATTATTTTCAATACATGCAATATGATCGGATCCGTTTGATTGAGCCTTGATCGTACAGACATTTTTCATTTTCAGTACATGCAATACGATCGGCTCCGTTTGATTGAGCCTTTTATCGCACGGACATTTTCATTATCAGTATCTTGTGGTTGTTGTGTTTGTTGTAGAGTCACGTAGAACTAATCATAACTTGCGGATAAAGTCAATGAGAATTTGACGAGAATATGGTGGATACGCCGCTGGTACTTCCTATATATAAGTATTCTTGTCAAAGGATCGGAGGCATTATCAGGCGGTTATGAGAGGTTCCATGTATAAGCTGTTTGTGTGATTATTGTTTAGATTAAATTTATTATTTTCAGTACATGCAATACGATCGGCTCCGTTTGATTGAGCCTTGATCGCACAGACATTTTCATTTTCAGTACATGCAATACGATCGGCTCCGTTTGATTGAGCCTTGATCGCACAGACATTTTTTCATTGTCAGTATTTTGTGTTTGTTGTATTGGTTGTAGAGTCACATAGGACTAATCATAATTCCCTGATAAAACCAATGAAAATTTGACAAGAATATGGTGGATACGCCGCTGGTACTTCCTATATATAAGTATTCTTGTCAAAGGATCAGAGGCATTGTCAGATGGTTATGAGAAGTTCTATGTAGGATTTAGTAGTTTCTTGGTAACAAATCATAACTTGCGGATAAAACCAACGAAAATTTGACAAGAATATGGTGGATACGCCGCTGGTACTTCCTATATATAAGTATTATTGCCAAAGGATCAGAGGCATTATCAGGCGGTTATGAGAAGTTCCATGTAGGATTTAGTATTGTCTTGGTTGAAATTTGTGTTACATTCACATCATCTCGCCATTTAAAGAAATTGGATTGTGTTCTATTTCTACAAAAACTAACCTCTCCATCATAACAATCGAGAGAGGAACTGTCACCATTCAAACATATATGCTATCAGAATGTGGATTCAAATATTGGTTGTTGTGTTATTTATGTTCTAGAGTTACATCATAGGACCAATCATAACTTACTGATAAAACCAATGAAAATTTGACAAGAATATGGTGGATACGCCGCTGGTACTTCCTATATATAAAAGTATTCTTGTCAAAGGATCAGAGGCATTGTCAGACGGTTATGAGAAAGTTCTATGTAGGATTTAGTAATTTCTTGGTACATTAGTTGTTGTGTTTATTTATGTTCTATAGTCATATCATAGAACCAATCATAACTTACTGATAAAACCAATGAAAATTTGACAAGAATATGGTGGATACGCCGCTGGTACTTCCTATATATAAGTATTCTTGTCAAAGGATCAGAGGTATTGTTAGACGGTTATGAGAAGTTCCGTGTACGTTGTAGTATTAGAAGTTTTGCTTTAGGATATAACCATATCCTTCCAAACATATCAAAACTCTTACGCGTTATATCATATTTAGCGAATCAACTCTGCTTATCAATATTTTACCGTAGGCAACAAAAAGCGATTCCTGTAACAGGGTACTTAACCCTTACAAGGGACGTTACCGCCTCAAACAAAAATTTAAACTCTTACTCTTCTTCTAAGTATATAACTGTCAAACTAAACACCATCATTCTTTTAGTCAAATATATCACTACTTAAATTTCGGGACGAAATTTCTAAAAAGCAGGGAATACTGTAACATCCGTCAAAAAACGGATTTTACCAAACCCGCTCCGTTTATAAACCGAACAATCAGTTAAAAATTTCGTTGCATATTTAATGCCCAAATTAATTTTAAATGATACATAATTAATAAGGATATTGGAATATATAATTTGTTTTTGAAAAACTGTTAAAAATAAGGAAATAAAAATGATAAGCTGCTGCCGGGTTTCGAACCCGGGTCAGCCAGCGATTCAAATACAGCATTAACACATAACCATCCAACCACTGCGCCACTAGTGTTTCTTGTTAATTAATGGAAACAATTAATACATATTATAATTCTCGAATTCAAAATCGGCACGCCCAATTGCAGTCGTCGGAAATTCCGACTATCTCGCAAAGATTGGACGGTTACTTCAGTTATAACGTAAACCTTAATCACTACATCGGTTATAACCGATGCCTGAGTCCGCGACACAAGTTATAACCGCCGGAGAGTTTCTAACCGACTGAATCAAGTCGGAAATCGGACCAAATTCATCGATGACCTGCCCTATAAATACCTCCTCGAACCTCTGCAAGCTTTTTCGCTCAAACCCGCACCTTTACCCGACGTAATTCCACTTGCCGGAAAAGTTCTGCACCTCGCCGGAAAACCGAGCCCTTCACTTCTGAGCCTTACTGAACACCCAGAACTCGTACCGAAGCCACCCACATCCATCCCAAGCTTGCTGAAGACACTCTTCCACAGGACACACGTCGCCGGAAGTTTCTGCTGTCACCGGAGTTTCGCCGGAGAAACAGAGGAGTCCAGTTTCGGTATATCTAACACTTAATTTTTCATTCTTTTATTTATCTCACCTGTAATTAACTGAAACACACTAAAGAACGTGATTAAAATCGTTGAATCAGTCAGTCATCGTTTCTGGTTAAGATCAACGAAGAAGATGACGTTTCGGTAGTATATAAGTTTAATTTAAATCAAGAAATAACTCGGGTTAGACACACAGTCCAGTGGTGGACTGTGTGCACATTAAAACGCTCATCTCGAGTTCGAATCACGTCCCACGCTCCCTTGCTTTAATAAAAATGTTCCTTTTTATTACTGAACCGGATTCATTTCATATAGTTGTTAAGTATAATAAAAACCGGAATAATAACCAAGATAGACACACAGTCCAGTGGTGGACTGTGTGCGCGTTTAAAACACAGGTCACGAGTTCGAGTCCGGACTACTACACCGGTCCGGACAATTATCAAACTTTTTATTTAAGGCAGAAACGAAATAAGGTAGTTAGTATATAAGTATAATAAAAATCAGTTTATTTAACAAGTTAGACACACAGTCCAGCGGTGGACTCTGTGTTAACTCAACCCACAGGTCCCGGGTTCGAGACCTGTGGAGCGCACCGGTCCGACGCATTAAATCGTTTTTAAAAATAAATGATTTTCAGTTTAATCTAATTAGTATATAAATATAATTAAAAACAGAAATATTTCGGGTTAGACACGTAGCTCAGTTGGTAGAGCTACGTGCACGCGTACGGGAGGTCTCGGGTTCGAGCCTCACCCAGCGCACACAATTACACATGCGAACTGGTCAACAGTCAAAGTCAATGGTCAACGGTCAACGGTCAAAAAGTCAACATTTTTTATTATTTTTATTTATTTATTTTATTTAAAAATCAATTAAAAATACTTAAAAATAACATTTTTAAGGTTAGAAAATAGCCTTAAACTTACAAAAATACACCCAACAATCCTACTAAAATTGATTAATAAAATCCCATTACTTACCGAACCATTATGCCATTATCTAGGTTAATTTCACTCGTGGTTAAAACCACTTCGTGCGCATTCAACATCATCAACCGAACGCACCCACTGTGAGTGAATCTTACAACTCCCCTTTTTAATTACACGTTTTGGGGTGTGTCATGTGTCATAAAATTAACTCGTTTATTTAAACTTGTGCCATACCATATTGTGGTCTAAACTTAGATTGTATACATTGCTGGTAGTTATGTATTTCATTTTGTCTATTTATATGCAATTCATTCATTAGGCCCATCAGTTCCTCGTGTGAGACGAGTTGAGCAACACGTGCCTCAAAACAAATCCATTATTGTTCGTGTGTGTATTATTGAGTTTATATTGTCTGTAGTTATGTATTTCATATTGTCAAGTTTATGCAATTCATTCATTAGGCCCATCAGTTCCTCGTGAGAGACAAGTTGAGCAACGCGTGCCTCTAAACGATCCATTATTGTTCATGTGTGTATTGTTTAATACTAAATTGATTGGTGAATAAGTTTACATCTATTTTTACTCATGTGTGGTTGTGCACTTTATTTTATAATCAATTAAATAAACTTGTTCAAATGTTTTCCATAGGATTCACTCGCCAACTTTTTGTTGATCCAAAAACCCTTTTTACACATGATACAGGTGAACAGGATGAAGCAAGGAAAACATAGGAAATGCCTTAGAAGAAAACAATGAAGCCTAGATTGATACTTAGGACATGATGTAAATTGATTGTAATTTTCCATTAAAGTGTATTAATGAATATGAAACGTTAAAATAAATGTCATGAGCTTTGATGATAACCCAATCATGCCCCGATCACCTTTTCCGCTGCGGGTCGGGGTGTGACAGATTGGTATCAGAGCCATGACTATAGGGATATAGGATAGGTTATTAGACCCTTAGAGCCTATACTATAGTTTGCCTAAAATTTTAATTGATTAGGTGGTTACATACAAACTTATGATATTTATTTGTTTCATATTTGTTTATACTTACAGTCAAACATGCATACTTATATACACATTTATCATACATATATCAATGTTCATATATTCAATTCATCTTCATACTTTTGTTATTCAAAGATTTTGTTGCAATTTTCAAATCTCATCAAAGTAAGTTCTGCGACGGGCATGTAGTAACTGGAAGGGTACAAGTACCGGTAGTCGGAACGTCCTGTCTAGGTTGGCATTCGTATAAATCCAATATAACGGACCAGTTTGCCTACCTGGGGACTAACGATGAGAGTACGAAGGACCTATTAGGCCAAAGCATGTCACACCAAACGTCGTTCGAACTAACCCCACTTTGAGGTGTCACCGTGTCTACACCTGGACACATTCCGAATATCACACGTTATATACATATTTCTCGATTTTCTCCGGGTTTTAGTGTACGTAACCAGGGTAACACATGCGAACCATATGAAAAACCCGGTATTCATGGGGGCCCACATGATTACGAAGGTTGCTGATTTTCATATTTTGAATACAGGCTCCTATATAAATCCAAATATGTATATTCAATAAAATCTTGTGTTTTATTGATAAGAATACAAGGATGTCCATCGTTGTGAAATTTCGATCGTTTACGTGTTCGTTTAAGCGTTTTACTCATTTCTGCGAAACACGCGACCGTACAACCAAACGAACCGACATCCGGGATATTTCCGGACATAATCCAAGTTACATATACCATAACACCCTTATAGAGTGTAACAACTCTCCAAAACACCCCGAAATTAGCCGAACCATAAAACCGAACACGCAAATCGAGACGCGGCACACAAAACGAGACAGGTCCATCTGGACAGTCCAGGCGCCACGCGCCAGAGACACTAGTCTCTGTCGCAACGCACGGGAGGTGTCCAGGTGATGTGTCACCGTTTCGCGCCATCTGGCAACCTACACTTGTGACCAGGTTGACCTAGCCTAGCTAGGCACCTCAGGCGCCACAAGAGAGGGAACCCAGATCACCGCGCGACGCCCGGGGGAGGTCAAAATCGGGTATAAAAGGAGCAGCGTGGGACTGAGTTCTGTGCTCAAAATCGAATTAAAAATTCGACCATATACTCTCTTTATCCCCGTTTCTCTGATCAACACCCCCCTAAAACCCTAAACCCCTAAACCTTCGAAGCGCTGCCCGCTGTAAGTAACTTAACCCCCGATCACTAATTCACTATCCTACCCAATCGATCTAGAATTGCCATCACATGTCTAGGCTCTGCCCGACTACGTTCGTTGGAGTTCTGTCGAGTGTTGTATGGACACCCTACCCAATCGATCTAGAATCGCCAACGCATGTCTAGGCTCTGCCCGACTATGTTCGTTGGAGTTCTGTCGAGTCTTGTATGGTTAAAGTGACTTGGGCTAACTTACTAACACATATGCATTGTTTGTTTTAATAGAAATCCCAGGAAGATCAATAACCATCACCAGGAACTCCGTAGGAATACTTAAGTGTTCAAGGCGAGTACATTCTATTTTTGTAAATCTTTTTGTGAGTCAAAATGTGTTACCAAAACCTCAAATATTTTAATTATGCTTAACAGTGATCGAGTATATGTATTCTACAATTACTGCCGGTATGTTGGGGTTTTATATACTTGCTAGTCCAAAGTCACGGGAATGTGACAGGAACCGTTACTGTTGGGTGACAGGGCCCAACGTAATATGACCCACAAGTCAGGATTGACTGTACTGATTGAGTAATTATGTAGATATAAACATTGTAAATGTGGATGCTCCTCAATAACTGTAAAGTATAATCACTTGTTTTGATAAAACTGAGATGGATTCGCCAGTATTCTTGCTGATAAAATATTTTAAAACACGTTTCAGGTAACTTAATGTGAAGCTAACAGAAGCCAGCTGGAGAGCACTGAAGGCTTAGAAAAGTGGCTCTAAAAGTTACGTAAATAAAAAGGAGTTTCGGTTTTCCGTAAATTAGGGTCTATCCCTAAAAATATGTATTGTAATGGAAACATGTACCCCATTTATTTAATATAAAAGTGTGGTGTTTTGAAACTCTGATATTTATTTTCTAACTACGATCTTGATGTCGTAATTCCGCTGCCAAATTAATAAACACCGGTAGCACCAGCTCTGTGTCTCGCGGCCCCCACTCACGTGGTGTGGTCAGGGTTGCGACAGAAGGTGGTATCAGAGTTATGCCATTGGTTTAAGCCATTTAGGTGTTCTTTTGAAATACCTAAATTTTAAACAAATGTGTTAGAAAATATCCGCGACTTTATATGTATATATTATTTGGTATTATTTTACTAACTTCTTTATTTATAGAATGAGTGATCAGGGTACTTCTCACGCTTACCGTCATATACCTCATTCTCCGATGGATGAAGGAACATCCCAGTCAACTACCGACTACACCGCTGATTCCGAAGATGATTTTGTTTTCAAAGCCAAATCTGTAGAACCTTTTCCCCCTAAAAAGAGAAATTGGTTTAGTAGAGCCAAAGTAGAGAAAAGGAAAAGATTGAGACAAGCTCAACAACGAGCCATAGCAGCTAGAACTGAGAGAAACACCCGAAACCCCTCGTGGGAGGAAGAATTGGATAGGCAGCTAGCAAATTTTCACATGTTTGGAAATGCAGAAGGAGAACCTTATTTCAATCAAGTAGCAAATCCAGAACCCCCGTTGTTTCCCTTATTTCCTAACCAACCCATAAACCTAGAACAGAACCAGGAAAATCAATTTCCAATACCAGCCTTTGACCCAATGAATTCCAGCACTAAACCCTTTAGATCCATGGTGGGCTAATAACTGGGCAATTCAGAACCTGCTAGAAAACCCAATCCCATATGAAGAACCAGTTCCACCTTACCCCGAACCAGTGCCAGCCCCAATACTACCCAGGGAACATGTGGAAGAACTCCGCCAAATTGGAGATGAATTGGTGGAGGAAGGAAACCGAATTCACCACATCGGAGAGAAGCTCGTCTGGAAAGTATGACGAGCGAGAAATGAAGTTTTAAGGAAGCCATAGCTTAATATATAATATATATATGGTGTGTATTTTGTAACATTAAAAAAAGTAATATCACTTATATAAATATATCGATGCATAGGCTAGTAATATTTGAATTTCAGTTATGCTTGTACTAGATGCATATGTATGAAAAGAGTAAAAGTCGTAATGCTCGACGATTTTGGTTCACTGTGTTGGTATAATTATTATTTAATTTATTCTGTGATATTAATACCTGCTAAATGTTTATAATTCAGATGTCAGACGACGTAAATCAGGAAACCCAGAATAACGATAATAACGGGAATCAAATGAATAAAAGTGCTATAGAACACATAGTGGCCCAAGGAATCATAGATGTTATGCCCTATATTATCGACACCATTAAAAAGGCAAGAAATAATGATTCCATAAACGGAAATAAACTTGTACCCTCTGAAGCAAATCACAGCGTGAATGGAAATCCCGAACTGTTAATCCAAGCTCCAATTCCAAAAAGAAGAAGAACCATCTCATATGGTTGTTCTTATAAAGAATTCTTATCATGCAAACCGATAGAATTCTCAGGTAATGAAGGAGCTATTTCAGCCTTGCGCTGGATAGAAAAGACAGAAGCCGTCCTCAAGATAAGTAAATATGCAAATGAAGATAAACTCATGTATGCTTCTAACCTTTTTAAAAATGCAGCTTTAGAGTGGTGGAATACCATCCTTTAGTCCAAAGGAAATGACAGAGTTTACAGTATGGAATGGAACAACTTTAAGGAAATAGTTGAAAGGAAATTTTGCCCTCCTAATGGAAAGGAGCAGATTGCTAATAAATTCCTAAATCATAGAATGACTGGGTAAATTGCAGAGAATATACTACCACATTCTTTGAATATGCAAGGATTGTCCCAACCCTGGCCTCACCAGAACCAATATTAATCTCCCGTTACATCTGGGGATTAATCAGTTAAATCAGACATGTAGTCAACGCAACTAGACCACAAACCATAGAAGAAGCAGTAGAGCTAGCAAATACTTTGACAGATAAACTGGTACGTACGCAAGAAGAAAACCAGAAAAGGAACCTAGCTCAAAAGATCACACAGGAGCTACGTTATGGAAATTCCAACCGTAGGAAAGGAGCAAGTTCTTCTTCACCCCCCGTGTAAGTACTGCAAAAGGAGACATTCAGGAAAATGCTCTACATACTGCAATTTTTGCAAATTCCCAGGGCATAAGGAAAAAAGACTGCCGGAAGAAAGTTAGCAATGGGCTATGCTACCATTGCGGGGAAGCTGGTCATATTAGAACTAACTGCCCGAAACTAGCTCTGGCGGCAAACAACAAAGCAAGGACGACGGAAGGACCCAAGAAGACTGCCAGAGCATTCGTGCTGACTGCCGAAGAAGCCAAGATGATTCCGGATGTGATTGCCGGTACGTTTTTAGTTAATGATGTTTATGCAAAAGTATTGTTTGACTCTGGTGCAAACCAAAGTTTCATTAATACTTCCTTTTGCAATTTTCTTAATCAACCATTAACTAAACTTCACCAAAACTGTCTGGTGGAGACGACAAATGGATCTTCTATCCAAATAAGCAAAGTCCTGTGAGGAGCTAAGATAGGAATTTTAAATAATAATTTTTCTACTAACCTTTTTCCAATGGATCTTGCCGGATTTGTTGTCGTGTTAGGAATGGATGGTTGGTAGCCAATCAGGCACGAATAATATGTGATCAAAAGTCTGTAGAAGTAAATGTGCCATCTGGTAAAAGGATCACAATTAAAGGAGATAAGTCGACAAAATCAACAAAGTTCATCTCTGTGATGAAAACTGCAAGCTATGCACGGAAATGAGAAATAGTGTATATGATTTCCGTAATCATTAACACTAAAGGAAAAGAATTAAAAGATATTCATGTAATATTTAATTTCTCAGATGTCTTCCCGGAAGAGTTGACTGGATTACCACCAGATCGAGAGGTTGAATTTAGAATTCACCTAATACCAGGAACGACACCGATTGCCAAAGCACCCTATCGCCTAGCACCGACGGAGATGCAAGAATTGAAGAAACAACTGGACGAATTACTAGAGAAAAGTTTCATACAACCCAGCTCATCGCCATGGGGAGCGCCAGTGTTGTTGTTAAGAAGAAAGACGGATCAATGCGTATGTGCATTGACTACCGAGAATTGAATAAGGTTACAATTAAAAATCTGTACCCACTACCGAGAATCGATGATTTGTTTGATCAACTCCAAGGAGACCAATTCTTTTCTAAGATCGACTTACGCTAAGGATATTATCAGTTGAAAGTACAGGAAGAGGACATTCCTAAAACAGCTTTCCGAACAAGGTACGTCCATTATGAATTTACTGTCATGCCATTTGGTTTAACCAATGCCCCAGCTACATTTATGCACATGATGAACAAGATATATAAACCATACCTGGAAAAATTCGTAATTGTCTTTATATATGATATTCTAATTTACTCTAAGAGTAAGGAAGATCACGTAGAGTATTTTGTCACACCCCGACCCGCAGCGGAAAAGGTGATCGGGGCATGATTGGGTTATCATCAAAGCTCATGACATTTATTATGCGTTTCATATTCATTTAATACAATTTAATGGAAATTTACAATAAATATTACAACATGTTCTAACTATCAATCTAAGCTTCTTTGTTCTCTTCTAAGGCATTTCCTATGTTTTCCTTGCTTCAACCTGTTCACCTGTATCATGTGTAAAAAGGTTTTTTGGATCAACATAAAGTTGGCGAGTGAATCCTATGGAAAACATTTGAACAAGTTTATTTAATTGATTATGAAATGAGTGCACAACCACACATGAGTAAAAATAGATGTAAACTTATTCAACAATCATTAGATATTAAATAAAGCACACATGAACAATAATGGAACATTTAGAGGCACGCGTTGCTCTACTCGTCTCTCACGAGGAACTGATGGGCCTAATGAATGAATTGCATAAACATGATAATATGAAAGACAAAACTACAAACAATATAAACTCAATGATATACACATGAACAATGATGAATTGGTTTTGAGGCACGCGTTGTTCAACTCGTCTCCCACGAGGAACTGATGGGCTTAATGAATGAATTTCATATAATTTGACAAAATGAAATAAGTAATCACAACAATATAAACAATCTAAGTTTAGATCACGATATGGTATGGCACAAGTTTAAATAAACTAGTTAATTATTTTGTGACACATGACACACCCCAAAACGTGTAATTAAAAAGGGGGGAGTTGTAAGATTCACTCACAGTGGGTGCGTTCGGTTGATGATGTTGAATGCACGCGAAGTGGTTTTAACCACGAGTGAAATTAACCTAGATAGATAGCATTATGGTTTGGTAAGTAAACGGATTTTATTAATCCATTTTAGTAGGATTGTTGGGTGTATATTTGTGAGTTTAAGGCTATTTTCTAACCTTAAAAATGTTATTTTTAAATATTTTTAATTGGTTTTTAATTAAAATAAATAAATAAAAATAATAAAAAAAATTGACTTTTTTTGACCGTTGACTTTGACTTTGACTGTTACAGTGACTGTTGACCGGTTCGCTTGTATAATTGTGTGCACTGGGTGAGGCTCGAACCCGAGACCTCCCGTACGCGTGCACGCAGCTCTACCAACTGAGCTACATGTCTAACCCGAAATATTTCTGTTTTTAATTATATTTATATATTAATTAGTTTAAACAGAAAATCCTTTATTTTCTAAAAACGATTTCAATCCAAGAATCGGTGCGCTCCACAGGTCTCGAACCCGGGACCTGTGGTTTAGATTAACACACAGTCCACCGCTGGACTGTGTGTTTAACATCTTATATAAACCGATTTTTATTATACTTAAATACAAACTAAGTATTTTTATTTCTGACTTATTTAAAAAGGTAAATAATTGTCCGGGTCGATGCAGAAGACCGGACTCGAACTCGTGCGCTTTGATTAAACATACACACAGTCCACCACTGGACTGTGTGTCTAACTTGGTTATTATTCCGATTATTAATAAACTTAACATATAACAGTGGTGACTCCGGTTCGGTTAACAAAAAAAAAGGCATTTTATTAAGGCAGCGTGTGTGGAACAAGATTCGAACTCGAGACCTTTGTGTGTTTAATGTGCACACAGTCCACCGCTGGACTGTGTGTCTAACCCGAGTAATAACTTGATTTTAATTATACTTATATGTTTACCGAACTTCATCTTCTTCGTCAGTTTTAACCAGCATCGGAAATCCGACTGGTTCAAAGTTTTAATCGGTTTCTTTAGTGTCTGATGATTAAATACAAGTGATATTAAATAAAAAGAATGAAGAAATTAGGCGTGAGGTATACCGACTGGATTCCTCTGTTTCTCCGGCGTAACTCCGTCGACCGCAATCACTTCCGGCGACGAGTGTTTTGCAGCAGAGAGTCTTCAGAAAGCTTACAAAGTATGTGGGTGACTTCGGTATAAGTTCAGAGGGTTTAGTAAGGCTTAGAAGTTAAGGACTCGGTTTTTCGGCGATGAGCAGAAGAATTCCAGCGAGTGAGTTTTCGCCGAGAAAGGGTGCGGTTTTGAGCGAAAATGTTTGCAGAGGTTCGAGGGGGTATTTATAAGGCAAATCGTCGATGAATTTGGTCCGATTTTCGACTTGATTCGTCGGTTAGAAAAACTCCGGCGGTTATAATTTGTGTTGCGGACTCAGACGTCGGTTATTACCGATGTGTAGTTAAAGTTTACGTTATAACGGAAAGAATCGTTAAGTTTCGCGAGATTGCCGGGATTTCCGACGACTGCAACTTTGGGCGCCGGTTTTGAATTCGGAAAGACACGTTATCAATTAAATGCTCCCAACATTTAACAAAGAACATCAGTGGCGCAGTGGTTTAAGTGTTGAGTGTTAAGTCTGTTGTTGAACCGTGACTGACCCGGGTTCGAAACCCAGCAGGAACAAAACATTTTTATTTTCTTATTTTTGACAGTTTTTCAAAAACAAATTATATATTCCCATATAATAATTGATTATGTATCGTTTAAAATTATTTTAGGCATTTAATTCGCAACGAAATTTTTAACTGACTGTTCGGTTAATAAACGGAACGGATTTGGTAAAATCCGTTTTTGACGGATGTTATAGTATCCCCTGCTTTTTAGAAATTTCGTCCCGAAATTTAAATAGTGATATATTTGACTAAAAGAATGATGGTGTTTAGTTTGACAGTTACATGCTTAGAAGAAGTAAGGGTTTAAGTTTTTGTTCGAGGCGGTAACGTTCCTTGTAAGGGTTAAGTACCCTATTACAGGAATCGCTTTTTGTTGCCTACTGTAAAAGTATTATTAGCAGAATTGATTCGCTAACTATGATATCATGCATAAGAATTTGGATATGTTTGGAAGGGTATGGTTATATCCTAAGGCAAAACTTCTAATACTACAACCTACATGGAACATAAATAAACATAACAGCTAATATTTGAACATAAATAAACACAACAGCTAATATTTGAACATAAATAAACACAGCAGCTAATATTTGAATCCACATTCTGATAGCATATATGTTTGAATGGTGGCAGTTCCTCTCTCGTTTGTTATGATGGAGAGGTTAGTTTATGTAGAAGTGGAACACAATCCAATCTCTTTAAATAGCAAGATGATATAAATGTAACACAAATTTCAACCAAGGCAATACTAAATCCTACATGGGACATCTCATAACCGCCTGATAATGCCTCTGATCCTTTGGCAAGAATACTTATATATAGGAAGTACCAGCGGTGTATCCACCATATTCTTGCCAAATTTTCATTGGTTTTATCCACAAGTTATGATTAGTTACCAAGAAACTACTAAATCCTACATAGAACTTCTTATAACCGTCTGACAATGCCTCTGATCCTTTGACAAGAATACTTATATATAGGAAGTACCAGCGGCGTATCCACCATATTCTTGTCAAATTTTCATTGGTTTTATCAGTGAATTATGATTAGTCCTATATGACTCTACAACCAATACAACAAACATAAAATACTGAAATGAAAAATGTCTGTGCGATCAAGGCTCAATCAAACGGAGCCGATCGTATTGCATGTACTGAAAATGAAAATGTCTGTGCGATCAAGGCTCAATCAAGCGGAGCCGATCGTATTGCATGTACTGAAAATAATAAACTTAATCTACACAAACAGCCTATGCATGGAACCTCTCATAACCGCCTGATAATGCCTCCGATCATTTGACAAGAATACTTATATATAGGAAGTACCAACGGCGTATCCACCATATTCTTGTCAAATTCTCATTGACTTCATCCGCAAGTTATGATTAGTTCTACGCGACTCTACAACAAACACAACAACCACAAGATACTGATAATGAAAATGTCTGTGCGATCAAGGCTCAATCAAACGGAGCCGATCGTATTGCATGTACTGAAAATGAAAATGTCTGTGCACTCAAGGCTCAATCAAACGGAGCCGAGCGTATTGCATGTACTGAAAATGAAAATGTCTGTGCGCTCAAGGCTCAATCAAACGGAGCCGAACGTATTGCATGTACTGAAAATGAATAACTTAATCTAAACAACAATCACACAAACAGCCTATGCATGGAACCTCTCATAACCGCCTGATAATACCTACGATCATTTGACAAGAATACTTATATATAGGAAGTACCAGCGGCGTATCCACCATATTCTTGTCAAATTCTCATTGACTTTATCCGCAAGTTATGGTTAGTTCTATGCGACTCTACTACAAACACAACAACCACAAAATACTGATAATGAAAATGTCTGTGCGATAAAGGCTCAATCAAACGGAGCCGATCGTATTGCATGTAATGAAAATGTAAAATGAACTGTGCGATCAAGGCTCAATCAATCGGAGCCGATCGTATGCGGGCACGCCAGGTTAAACCGCATAATAAAATGGGGAACAGGCTCAACGCACATAAATGGGGAGCAGGCGGCCTCGGCAATTGCATATACTGAAAATAATGAACAATAATTACTCTAACAGTCTACACATGGAACCTCTCATAACCGCCAGATAATGCTTCTGATCCTTTGACAAGAATACTTATATAAAGGAAGTACCAACGGCGTATCCACCGTATTCTCGTCAAAGTTTCATTGACTTTATCCTTAAGTTATGATTGGTTCGATGTGATAAAGAAAAACATAAAACTAAACGATAGGAGTTGAATCTGGATCTTCGGTGAAGAGAACTAGTTGGGTATCTTCGTTTGGGTCGTCATTATCTTCGACAGGATTGGCGTTGATGTTGAAGACTCTTCCTCTTGCTGGTGGCCTAGCGGTTGGGTTTTCTTGGTTTACTTGGTTAACTGGGTTTGATTGGGCTTGAGCGTTGATGACGTTAACCAATTGAGGGCATGTGTTTCTAAAGTGGGTAGGGTCGCCACAATTGAAACAAGCTCGAACATATGGGAACATGGGGTATTGGGGTTGATGATAAGTTTGAGCCATGTTTTGAGTAGGGGAAGTGGTTTGGTTTTGAAAGGTGCGGCAAACCTTGCTCAAATGACCATAGCGTCCACAAGTTGTACATAGTCGACAAGGTAAGGTAAGGGAATGGTGATAAAAAAACAGTTGTTGCATCGAGGGTGAGGTCCAAGATATGGTTTCTTCTTTGGGTAAGTTGAGTTGGGTGCCACTTGAGTGATTGGGATAGCTTGGATGGGTATGGCTTGTAAAACTGGTTGATTACGTTGGGTAGCAGCGAAAAGTTGCCCGTCTCTTTTTCTCTTAGGATTGGGTTGAGAAGGGGATTCGGTTTGGGTGGAGTCGGAGGTTTCAGTCGATTCTTTATCCTTCTTCTTCTCCTGCTTGAAGTCTTTGTTTCGGATTTGGTTCTTGGTAAGCTCTGTTGCTAGCTCCATTGCTGCTTCCAAAGTTGCAGGCTTGGTACTTATTACAGGGTCTTGAATCTTTGACGGAAGACCACGAATGTAGTGCTCGATCAAACGGTAGAGGGGAGTGAACATGTTGGGAACCATTTGATGTAACTCGAGGAATCTTTTGTTGTATGTGGTGTGGTCTCCTTCCTTTTGCTTCAACGAATAAAATTCATCTTCTAATTTTCTTGATTTCACTCCTTGGGCAAAATCGTCTGGTCATGATTTCCTTCAACTTGTTCCAAGTTAAGGTCATAGCATCTTCCACACCTCGTTTGGCCTTCTCTGTATTCCACCAAGTAAGTGCTATCCCATATAAACGACCGGTAGCATATCGCACTTTGCGATCGTCAGGGCAATCGCAATTTAGAAAGGTGTTCTCCATTTCTTCAAACCAATGGAGGAGAGCAGTGACGCCTTCAGTCCCTTTGTATTTTGGAGGGTCGCATGATTTGAAAAGCTTGTAGGTGCATTTAGTGGTATTTGAGGGAGAGTTGATAATGTTTTGGTTTTCTTGATTGACAGGATTAGCGGTGAGTGCTTGTTGTACTTGGATTACAATGTTGGGTATTACGGCAGCCATTTGTTGAGCGATTTGGGATCATGGGTCGCATTAGGAATGAACATTCATAAAATAATTATAGAAAAATAAATCTACTACATCCATAGGATGTCTTGGGCTTTGCTCGCCATTAGGCCCTACATGCCGCCATACTTTACCTGTGTAATCATGTGGGCCCCCATGAATACCGGTTTTTCATATGGTTCGCACGGGTTTGCCTGGTTGCGTACACTAAAACCCGGAGAAAATCGAGAAATATGTATACAACGTGTGATATTCGGAATGTGTCCAGGTGTAGACACGGTGACACCTCAAAGTGGGTTAGTTCGAACGACGTTTGGTGTGGCATGCTTTGGCCTAATAGGTCCTTCGTACTCTCATCGTTAGTCCCCAGGTAGGCAAACTGGTCCGTTATATTGGATTTATACGAATGCCAACCTAGACAGGACGTTCCGACTACCGGTACTTGTACCCTTCCAGTTACTACATGCCCGTCGTAGAACTTACTTTGATGAGATTTGAAAATTGCAACAAAATCTTTGAATAATGAGAGTATGAAAATGAATTGAATATATGAACATTGATATATGTATAATGAATATGTATATAAGCATGTATGTTTGACTGTAAATATAAACAAATATGAAACAGATAAATATCACAAGTTTGTATGTAACCAACCACCTAATCAATTAAAATTTAGGCAGATATAGTATAGGCTCTAAGGGTCTAATAACCTATCCTATATCCCTATAGTCATGGCTCTGATACCAATCTGTCACACCCCGACCCGCAGCGGAAAAGGTGATCGGGGCATGATTGGGTTATCATCAAAGCTCATGACATTTATTATGCGTTTCATGTTCATTTAATACAATTTAATGGAAATTTACAATAAATATTACAACATGTTCTAACTATCAATCTAAGCTTCTTTGTTCTCTTCTAAGGCATTTCCTATGTTTTCCTTGCTTCAACCTGTTCACCTGTATCATGTGTAAAAAGGTTTTTTGGATCAACATAAAGTTGGCGAGTGAATCCTATGGAAAACATTTGAACAAGTTTATTTAATTGATTATGAAATGAGTGCACAACCACACATGAGTAAAAATAGATGTAAACTTATTCAACAATCATTAGATATTAAATAAAGCACACATGAACAATAATGGAACATTTAGAGGCACGCGTTGCTCTACTCGTCTCTCACGAGGAACTGATGGGCCTAATGAATGAATTGCATAAACATGATAATATGAAAGACAAAACTACAAACAATATAAACTCAATGATATACACATGAACAATGATGAATTGGTTTTGAGGCACGCGTTGTTCAACTCGTCTCCCACGAGGAACTGATGGGCTTAATGAATGAATTTCATATAATTTGACAAAATGAAATAAGTAATCACAACAATATAAACAATCTAAGTTTAGATCACGATATGGTATGGCACAAGTTTAAATAAACTAGTTAATTATTTTGTGACACATGACACACCCCAAAACGTGTAATTAAAAAGGGGGGAGTTGTAAGATTCACTCACAGTGGGTGCGCTCGGTTGATGATATTGAATGCACGCGAAGTGGTTTTAACCACGAGTGAAATTAACCTAGATAGATAGCATTATGGTTTGATAAGTAAACGGATTTTATTAATCCATTTTAGTAGGATTGTTGGGTGTATTTTTGTGAGTTTAAGGCTATTTTCTAACCTTAAAAATGTTATTTTTAAATATTTTTAATTGGTTTTTAATTAAAATAAATAAATAAAAATAATAAAAAAATTTGACTTTTTTTTTACCGTTGACTTTGACTTTGACTGTTACAGTGACTGTTGACCGGTTCGCTTGTATAATTGTGTGCGCTGGGTGAGGCTCGAACCCGAGACCTCCTGTACGCGTGCACGCAGCTCTACCAACTGAGCTACGTGTCTAACCCGAAATATTTCTATTTTTAATTATATTTATATATTAATTAGTTTAAACAGAAAATCCTTTATTTTCTAAAAACGATTTCAATCCAAGAATCGGTGCGCTCCACAGGTCTCGAACCCGGGACCTGTGGTTTAGATTAACACACAGTCCACCGCTGGACTATGTGTTTAACATGTTATATAAACCGATTTTTATTATACTTAAATACAAACTAAGTATTTTTATTTCTGACTTATTTAAAAAGGTAAATAATTGTCCGGGTCGATGCAGAAGACCGGACTCGAACTCGTGCGCTTTGATTAAACATACACACAGTCCACCACTGGACTGTGTGTCTAACTTGGTTATTATTCCGATTATTAATAAACTTAACATATAACAGTGGTGACTCCGGTTCGGTTAACAAAAAAAAAGGCATTTTATTAAGGCAGCGTGTGTGGAACAAGATTCGAACTCGAGACCTTTGTGTGTTTAATGTGCACACAGTCCACCGCTGGACTGTGTGTCTAACCCGAGTAATAACTTGATTTTAATTATACTTATATGTTTACCGAACTTCATCTTCTTCGTCAGTTTTAACCAGCATCGGAAATCCGACTGGTTCAAAGTTTTAATCGGTTTCTTTAGTGTCTGATGATTAAATACAAGTGATATTAAATAAAAAGAATGAAGAAATTAGGCGTGAGGTATACCGACGGGATTCCTCTGTTTCTCCGGCGTAACTCCGGCGACAGCAATCACTTCCGGCGACGAGTGTCTTGCAGCAGAGAGTCTTCAGAAAGCTTACAAAGTTTGTGGGTGACTTCGGTATAAGTTCAGAGGGTTTAGTAAGGCTTAGAAGTTAAGGACTCGGTTTTCAGGCGATGAGCAGAAGAATTCCGGCGAGTGAGTTTTCGCCGAGAAAGGGTGCGGTTTTGAGCGAAAATGTTTGCAGAGGTTCGAGGGGGTATTTATAAGGCAAATCGTCGATGAATTTGGTCCGATTTTCGACTTGATTCGTCGGTTACAAAAACTCCTGCGGTTATAATTTGTGTCGTGGACTCAGATGTCGGTTATAACCGATGTGTAGTTAAAGTTTACGTTATAACGGAAAGAATCGTTAAGTTTCGCGAGATTGCCGGGATTTCCGACGACTGCAACTTTGGGCGCCGGTTTTGAATTCGGAAAGACACGTTATCAATTAAATGCTCCCAACATTTAACAAAGAACATCAGTGGCGTAGTGGTTTAAGTGTTGAGTGTTAAGTCTGTTGTTGAACCGTGACTGACTCGGGTTCGAAACCCGGTAGGAACAAAACATTTTTATTTTCTTATTTTTGACAGTTTTTCAAAAACAAATTATATATTCCCATATAATAATTGATTATGTATCGTTTAAAATTATTTTAGGCATTTAATTCGCAACGAAATTTTTAACTGACTGTTCGGTTAATAAACGGAGCGGGATTGGTAAAATCCGTTTTTGACGGATGTTACATATTTGGATATACTCCTGTCATTGCTAAGGAAGGAAAAACTTTATGCAAAATTCTCAAAATGCAAATTCTGGTTACAAGAAGTACAATTCCTTGGACATCTGGTGAATCACGAAGGAATTCATGTGGATCCCACAAAGATCGAAGCAATTACCAAATGGAAGGCCCTAGAATCACCAACGGAAGTAAGAAGTTTTCTAGGATTGGCATAATATTATAGACGTTTTATTCAAGATTTTTCTAGAAGAGCCATCCCGTTAACCAAGCTAACTTGCAAATCGGTTAAGTTTGAATGGGGACCAAAACAGGAAGAAGCATTCAGGATATTGAAGCAAAAGTTAACCAACACACCAATACTCGCTTTGCCAGAAGGAACTGAAGACTTTGTAGTTTATTGTGATGCGTCTAAGTTAGGTTATGGATGTGTGCTGATGCAACGTAAAAAAGTTATTGCTTATGCCTCTAGACAACTTAAGAAGCATGAAGAGAATTATACAACCCATGATCTAGAGTTAGGAGCAATAATTTTTGCCCTTAAGATTTGGAGACACAATCTTTACGGTAGTAAGTTTGTAGTATTCACAGATCATAAGAGTTTAAGATATGTCTTTGGACAAAGGGAAATAAACATGAGACAGAGGCGATGGATGGAAATCCTTAGTGATTATGATTGTGATATCCAGTATCATGCAGGAAAAGCTAACGTAGTAGCTGATGCTTTAAGTCGAAAGTATCATGAGAAGCCAAAAAGGGTACGCTCTCTTAGACTAAACCTGCAGATAGATTTAAATGAGCAAATTAAACAAACACATGAAACAACAATCAAGGACGATGCTGAAGGATTAAAAGGAATGATTAAAGAATTAGAGAAAGGAACAGATGGAATTTGGAGATTCCATAAAAACAGAATTTGGATCCCTATCCAAGGAGATCTACGAAAGCGAATACTAGAGGAAGCCCATAAGACTAAGTATACAATGCATCCTGGAAATGATAAGATGTATAAAGACTTGAGAGAATTTCTGGTGGATAGGAATGAAAAAGGATGTAGCAAGCTACGTTGCCAAATGCCTAACATGTTCACAGGTTAAAGCTGAACATCAAAAACTTCAGGCCTATTGCAACAATTGGAAATACCTATTTGGAAATGGGAAATGATAACCATGGACTTTGTTACCAAACTACCCATGACACGAAAAGATAATGATACAATCTGGGTGATTGTAGACAGGTTAACCAAATCTGCTCATTTCTTACCGATGAAGGAAACGTTCAGTATGGAACAATTAGCTAAATTATATGTAAATGAAATAGTTTCATTGCATGGAATTCCTTTATCTATTGTATCTGACAGGGACAACCGTTTTACCTCTCATTTTTGGACAAGTTTCCAAAAGGCAAAGGGAACAAGACTAAATCTGAGTACGACATATCATCCTCAAACAGACGGTTAAAGTGAAAGAACAATTCAAACAATGGAAGACATGCTTAGAGCTTGTGTAATTGATTTCGGAGGAAATTGGGATGAACATTTGCCTTTGATAGAATTTTCCTACAACAATAGCTATCATACCAGCATTAATGCTGCACCATTTGAAGCCCTCTACGGGCGGAAATGTCAAACTCCAGTATGCTGAGCAGAGATTGGAGAAAAGCAACTATAGGTTCTGAAATTGTGCAAGAAACAACTGACAAGATCATTCAAGTCAAGGAAAGACTGAAAGCGGCTCAAAATCGCCAAAAGAGTTATGCGGATAACGTACGTAAACCCTTGGAATTTCAAGTCGGAGATAAAGTGCTGTTAAAAGTCTCACCCTGGAAAGGAGTTGTAAGATTCGGTAAGAAAGGAAAACTAAGCCCAAGGTATGTTGGACCTTTTAAGATTGTCAAACGAATAGGGCCAGTAGCCTATCAGCTACAATTTCCAGAGGAAATGGCAGGAATACATGATGTATTTCATGTATGCAATCTCAAGAAATGTCTAGCAGACGAATCATTGGTGATACCTCTTCAAGATGTAGATGTAAATGAGAAACTAAAGTTCATTAAGAAACCCATTCAGATTGAAGATAGAAAGATCAAGAATCTCAAGCGCAAGAGATTAGTTCTGGTAAAAGTAAAATGGGATTCCAAGAGAGGACCAGAATATACATGGGAGCTGGAGTTAGAAATGCAAAGAAAGTATCCACACATATTCAAGTGAATCTCGAGGACGAGACTTAAAACAAGGTGGGGAGGATGTAACAACTCTCCAAAATACCCCGAAATTAGCCGAACCGTAAAACCAAACACGCAAATCGAGACGCGACATGCAAAACGAGACAGGTCCATCTGGACAGTCTAGGCGCCACACGCCAGAGACACCAGTTTCTATCGCGACGCGCGGGAGGTGTCCAGGTGACGTGTCACCGTTTCGCACCATCTGGCAACCCTACACTTGTGACCAGGCTGACCTAGCTTAGCTAGGCACCTCAGGCGCCACGCGAGAGGGAACCCAGATCCCCGCGCGACGCGCGGGGGAGGTCAAAATCGGGTATAAAAGGAGCAGCGTGGGACTGAGTTCTGTGCTAAAAATCGAACGAAAAATTCGATCGTATAATCTCTCTATCCCCATTTCTCTGAACAACACCCCCTAAAACCCTAAACCCCTAAACCTGCGAAGCGCTGCCCGCTGTAAGTAACTTAACCCCCGATCATTAATTCACAATCCTACCCAATCAATCTAGAATCACCAACGCATGTCTAGGCTCTGCCAGACTACGTTCGTTGGAGTTCTCTCGAGTGTTGTATGGACACCCTACCCAATCGATCTAGAATCGCCAACGCATGTCTAGGCTCTGCCCGACTACGTTCGTTGGAGTTCTGTCGAGTGTTGTATGGTTAAAGTGACTTGGGTTAACTTACTAACACATGTGCATTGTATGTTTTAATAGAAATCCCAGGAAGTAATCAAGAACCATCACCAGGAACTCTGTAGGAACACTTAAGTGTTCAAGGCGAGTATCTTTTTGTAAATCTTTTTGTGAGTCAAAATGTGTTACCAAAACCTCAAATAGTTTTTATGCTTAACAGTGATTGAGTATATGTCTTCTACAATTACTGCCGGTATGTTGGGGTTTTGTATACATTGCTAGTCCAAAGTCACGGGAATGTGACAGGCACCGTTACTGTTGGGTGACAGGGCCCAAAGTAATATGACTCACAAGTCAGGATTGACAGTACCGATTGAGTAATTATGTAGATAGAAACATTGTAAATGCGGATGCTCCTCAATAACTGTAAAGTATAATCACTTGTTTTGATACAACTGAGATGGATTCGCTAGTATTTCTTGCTGATAAAATATTTTTAAAACGCGTTTCAGGTAACTTAATTTGAAGCTAACAGAAGCCAGCTGGAGAGCACTGAAGGCTTAGAAAAGTGGCTATAAAAGTTACCTAAATAAAAAGGAGTTTCGGTTTTCCATAAATTAGGGTCTGTCCCTAAAAATATGTATTGTAATGGAAACATGGGTTTACCCCATTTGTTTAATATAAAAGTTTGGTGTTTTGAAACTCTGATATTTATTTTCTAACTACGATCCTGATGTCGTAATTCCGCTGCCAAATTAATAAACACCGGTACCACCTGTCACACCCCGACCCGCAGCGGACAAGGTGATCGGGGCATGATTGGGTTATCATCAAAGCTCATGACATTTATTAAATGTTTCATATTCATTATTACAAATTAAATGAAAGTTTACAATGATTGCTACAACATGATCTAACTAACAATCTAACTCCTTTGTTCTCTTCTAAGGCATATCCTATGCTATCCTTGCTTCAACCTGTTCACCTGTATCATGTGTAAAAAGGTTTTTGGATCAACATAATGTTGGCGAGTGAATCCTATGGAAAAACATTTGAACAATTTATTTAAATTGATTATGAAAAATGTGCACAACCAAACATGAGTAACATTAGATGTAACTTGATCAATAATCATAAGATGTTAAATGAAAACACTCATGAACAATAATGGAACAATTAAAGGCACGCGATGCTCAACTCGTCTCTCACGAGGAACTGAGGGGCCTGATGAATGAATTGCATAAACATGATAATACGAATAACACAACTACAAACAATATAAACTCAATGAAAAACACACATGAACAATAATGAATTTGGATTGAAGCACGCGATGTTCTACTCGTTTTCCCACGAGGAACTGATGGGCTTAATGTATGAGTTTCATGTAATTTGACAAACGGAATATGAATAAATCACAACAATAAATCAATCTAAGATTAAGTCATGATGTGGTATGGCACAAGTTTAAATAAATAAATTAATTAATTCATAACACATGACACACCCCAAAACGTGTAATTTAAAAGGGGAATTGTAAATTCACTCACAGTGGGTGCGTTCGGTTGATGATGATGAATGCACGCGAAGTGGTTTTAACCACGAGTGAGATTTAACCTAGATAAATCGCATTATGGTTTGGTGAGTAAACGCATTTTATTAAACTATTTTAGTAGGATTGTTGGGTGTATTTTTGTGAGTTTGAAACTATTTTCTAATCTTAAAAATGTTATTTTTAAGTATTTATAATTGATTTTTAATTAAAATAATTAAATAAAAATAAATAAAAAAATTATTATTTTTCTGACCGTTGACCGGCCGGTTGACCGTTGACCTGACCGTTGACCGGTTCGTTGACAGTTTATTGTGCGCTGAGTGAGGCTCGAACCCGAGACCTCTCGTACGCGTGCACGCAGCTCTACCAACTGAGCTACGTGTCTAACCCGTTATATATCCGATTTTAATTATATATATACACTAATTAGATTAAACCGAAAATCATTTTTATCTTAAAAACAATTTAATCGAAACGGTCATGCACACCACAGGTCTCGAACCCGGGACCTGTGGTTCAATCCAACACACAGTCCACCGCTGGACTGTGTGTTCAACATGTTATAGTATTCAGTTTTTATTATACTTAAATACAAAATAGATATTTCCTTTTCTGCCTTATTTAAAATAAAAGATAATTGTCCGAGTCGGTGCTGAGGACCGGACTCGAACTCGTGACCTGTGATATAAACAAACACACAGTCCACCGCTGGACTGTGTGTCTAACTTGGTTATTGTTTCGGTTATTAATATACTTAACATATATCTTAGGCGATCCGGTTCAGTAAAACAAAAAAATGGATTTTATTAAGGCAGCGTGTGTGAGACGGGATTCGAACTCGAGACGTTTTGCGTTTTATATGTGCACACAGTCCACCGCTGGACTGTGTGTCTAACCCGATTAATTTCTTGATTTATATTATACTTATATGATAACGAGAGAGCGTCGTCTTCTTCACTGAAAGAATAACCAGAATCGGTGTTCGACTAGATCAAGATTTTAAATCAGTTTCTTAGCGTTTTAGGTTAATTATTGGTAATATGGAAGTAAAAAGAAAGGAAAATAAGCGTGAGGTATACCGACTCGTTTCCTCTGTTTTCCGGCAGAACTCCGGCGACAGAAAAACAACTCCGGCGACGTGTTCCTTGTAGTAGCTAGTCTCCAGAAAACTTGCAAAAAGGTAAGGGTGACTTCGGTGAAGGTTTAGGGGATTCAATAAAGCTCAGGGATCAAAACACGGTTTTCCGGCGAAAAACAGGAAAGTTCCGGCGAGTGAAAATACGCCGTGAAAAGGTGTGATTTTTGTGCGAAAGTGTTTGTAGACGGTTGTGGTTGAATTTATAGGGAAAATATGAGATGCATTTGGTCTGATTTCGGACTGGGTTCGTCGGTTTAAGTTTTCCGGCGGTTTTGAATTTGGTCGCGGACTTCAAACATCGGTTATAACCGATATGTGATTAAAGATTTACGTTATAACGTAAATTAGTGTTAAGGCTCGCGTATAATCCGGGATTCCGACGACTGAATCGTCTGGGCGCCGATTTTGAATTCAAAATGTTATTATATCAATTAAATGATTGAAACATATAACAAACAGAACAAGCGGCGCAGTGGTTTGTGTGTGTGAAGATAAGTCACTGAGTGACTCGGTACAGACCCGGGTTCGAAACCCGGCAGATGTATTTAATTTTTATTTTGCGATTTTTGACAGTTTTTCAAAAACTAAATATATATTCGCGTATAATAATTGATTACGGATCGTTTAAAAATGTTTTGGACATTTAATTCGAAACGAAAATTTTGACTGACTGTTCGGTTGATAAACGGAGCGGGTTTGGTAAATCCGTTTTTTGACGGATGTTACAGTATCCCCTGCTTTTTAGAAATTTCGTCCCGAAATTTAAATAATGATATATTTTGACTATAAGAATGATGATGTTTTGTTTTGACAGTTGTATGCTTAGCAAAAATGAGGGTTTTAGTTTTTGTTCAAGGCGGTAACGTTCCTTGTAAAGGTTAAGTACCCTATTCAGGAATCGCTTTTTGTTGCCTACTGTATGAATATTGATAATCAGGAAATGATTCTCTAAAAAATGATATCATACATAAGAGTTTAGATACGTTTGGGAAAAATATGGTTATATCCTAAGGCAAAACTTCTAACACTACAATCTACATGGAACATAAATAAAAACACAACAGCTGATATCCAAACAATGAATGAACACATCAGCAAATATTTGAACGTGAATAAACATAACAGCAAATATTCGAACATGAATGAACACATCGGCAAATATTTGAACATGCATAAACACAACAGCAAAAATTCGAACATGAATAGACACATCAGCGAATAAACACAATAGCCAATATTCGAACATGAATAGACACATCAGCGAATATTTGAACATGAATAAACACAACAGCAAATATTTGAATCCACATTCTGATAACATATATGTTTGAATGATGAAAGTTCCTCTCTCGTTTGTTATGATGGAGAGGTTAATTTATGTAGAAATGGAACACAATCCAATCTCTTTAAATAACATGATGATATAAATGTATCACAAATTCCAACCAAGGCAATAATAAATCCTACATGGAACTTCTCATAACCGTCTGATAATGCCTCTGATCCTTTGGCAAGAATACTTATATATAGGAAGTACCAGCGGCGTATCCACCATATTCTTGCCAAATTTTCATTAGTTTTATCCACAAGTTATGATTGGTTACCAAGAAACTAATAAATCCTACATAGAACTTCTCATAACCATCCGTTAATGCCTCTGATCCTTTGACAAGAATACTTATATATAGGAAGTACCATCGGCGTATCCACCATATCCTTGTCAAATTTTCATTGGTTTTAACAGTGAATTATGATTAGTCCTATAACTCTACAATCAATACAACAAACATAAATTACTGAAATGAAACATATCTGTGCGATCAAGGCTCAATCGAACGGAGCCGATCGTATTGCATGTACTGAAAATGAAATTGTGTGCTCAAGGCTCAATCAAACGGAGCCGAACATATTGAATGTACTGAAATTGAAATTGTGTGCTCAAGGCTCAATCAAACGGAGCCGAACATATTGAATGTACTGAAATTGAAATTGTGTGCTCAAGGCTCAATCAAACGGAGCCGAACATATTGCATGTACTGAAATTGAAATTGTGTGCTCAAGGCTCAATCAAACGGAGCCGTACATATTGCATGTACTGAATATGAATAACTTAACCACACAAACAGCCTATGCATGGAACCTCTCATAACCGCCTGATAATGCCTCCGATTATTTGACAAGAATACTTATATATAGGAAGTACCATCGGCGTATCCACCATATCCTTGTCAAATCTTCGTTGACTTTATCCGAAAGTTATGGTTAGTTCGATGCGACTCTACTATAAACACCACAACCACAAGATACTGATAACGAAATTGTATGTGCGCTCAAGGCTCAATCAAACGGAGCCGAACGTATTGCATGAACTTGAAATGTAAATTGAACTGTGCACTCAAGGCTCAATCAAACGGAGCCGAGCATATTGCATGAACTGGAAATGTAAATAAATCTGTGTACTCAAGGCTCAATCAAACGGAGCCGAGCATATTGCATGTATTGAAATGTAATATTACGTAACCGATCAAGGCTCAACAAACGGAGCCGATCGTGCGGGCACACCCTGATCAACCCATAATAAAATGGGGATCAAACTCAACCTCGATGGATGGGGAGCTGCGGCCTCAGCAAAATCGTATACTGAAAACAATATATAATATATAATATCCAATGATTTCTCTAGCAGTCTACACATGTGATAAAGAAAGACTAAACAATAGGAGTTGAATCTGGATCTTCGGCGAACAGGACTAGCTGAGTATCTTCGTTTGGGCCGTCATTATCTTCGACAGGGTTGGCGTTGATATTGAAGACTCTTCCTCTTGCTGGTGGCATAGTGGTTGGGTTTTCTTGGTTTACTTGGTTAACTGGGTTTGATTGGGCTTGAGTGTTGATAACGTTTACCAATTGAGGGCATGTGTTTCTAAAGTGGGTAGGGTCGCCACAATTGAAGCAAGCTCGAGCATATGGGAACATGGGGTGTTGGGGTTGGTGATAAGTTTGGGCCATGTTTTGTGTAGGGGAAAAGGTTTGGTCTTGAAAGGTGCGACAAACATTGCTCAAATGACCATAACGTCCACAAGTTGTACATAGCCGGCAAGGTAAAGTAAGGGAATGGTGATAAAAACAGTTGTTGCATCGAGGGTGAGGTCCGAGATACGGTTTCTTATTTGGGTAAGCTGAGTTGGGTGCCACTTGGGTGATTGGGACAGCTCGGATGGGTATGGCGTGAAAAACTGGTTGATTTCGTTGAGTAGCAGCGAAAAGTCGCCCGACTCTTCTTCTCTTAGGTTTGGGTTGAGAAGGGGATTCGGGTTGAGAAGGGATTCGGGTTGAGAAGGGGATTCGGGTTGAGAAGGGGATTCGGATTGAGAAGGGGATTCGGAGGTTTCAGTCGATTCTTTATCCTTCTTCTTCTCCTCCTTGAAGTCTTTGTTTCGGGTTCGGTTCTCGGTGAGCTCTGTTGCTAGCTCCATTGCTGCTTCCAAAGTTGCAGGCTTGGTACTTATCACAGGGTCTTGAATCTTTGACGGAAGACCACGAATGTAGTGCTCGATCAAACGGTAAAGGGGAGTAAACATGTTGGGAACCATTTGATGTAATTCGAGGAACCTTTTGTTGTAGGTGGTGTGGTCTCCTTCCACTTGCTTCAATGAGTAAAATTCATCTTCTAGCTTCTTGATTTCGCTCCTTGGACAAAATCGTCTGGTCATGATTTCCTTCAATTCATTCCAAGTTAAGGACATAGCATCTTCCACACCTCGTTTGGCCTTCTCTGTGTTCCACCAAGTAAGTGCTATCCCATATAGTCGACCGGTAGCATAACGCACTTTGCGATCATCAGGGCAATCGCAATTCAGAAAAGTATTCTCCATTTCTTCAAACCAATGGAGGAGTGCGGTGACACCTTCAGTCCCTTTATATTTCGGAGGGTCGCATGATTTGAAATGCTTGTAGGTGCATTTAGTGGTGTTTGGGGAAGAGTTGAAAATGTTTTGGTTTACTTGATTGACAGGATTATGGGTAAGTGCTTGTTGAACTTGGATTACAATATTGGGTATTACAGCAGCCATTTGTTGAGCGATTAAAGCAGCCATGCGCTCGCGGGCTTTTCCTGCTCTCATCTTCCTACGGGCGAGGTTAGAAGACATCTACAATGAATACATGACAAGGGTATGAGTTGGATGCTTTTGAGATCATGGGTCGCATTAAGGATGAATATTCATAAAATAATTATACAAAAATACTACATCCATAGGATGTCTTTGGCTTTGCTCGCTGTTAGGCCCGTCATGCCGCCATACTTTACCTTATGTAATCATGTGGGCCCCCATGAATTACCGGTTTTTCATATGGTTCGCACGGTTTCTGCCTGGTTGCGTACACAAAACCCGGTGAAAATCGAGAAATATGTATACAACGTGTGATGTTTGGAATGTGTCCAGGTGTAGACACGGTGACACCTCAAAGTAGGGTTAGTTCGAACGACGTTTGGTGTGGCATGCTTTGGCCTAATAGGTCCTTCGTACTCTCATCGTTGGTCCCCAGGTAGGCAAACTGGTCCGTTATATTGGATTTATACGAATGCCAGCCTAGACAGGACGTTCCGACTACCGGTACTTGTACCCTTCCAGTTACTACATGCCCGTCGCAGAACTTACTTTGATGAGAATTGAAAATTGCATAAAATCTTTGGATAACGAGAGTATGAAAATAAATTGAACACATGAACATCGATATATGTATAATGAATATGTATATATGTATAATGAACATGTATATGAGCATGTATGTTTGACTGAAATGTAAACAAATATGAAACAAATAAATATCACAAGTTTGTATGTAACCACTTAATCAATTTAATATTTTAGGCAGACTATAGTATAGGCTCTAAGGGTCTAATAACCTATCCTATATCCCTATAGTCATGGCTCTGATACCAATCTGTCACACCCCGACCCGCAGCGGACAAGGTGATCGGGGCATGATTGGGTTATCATCAAAGCTCATGACATTTATTAAATGTTTCATATTCATTATTACAAATTAAATGAAAGTTTACAATGATTGCTACAACATGATCTAACTAACAATCTAACTCCTTTGTTCTCTTCTAAGGCATATCCTATGCTATCCTTGCTTCAACCTGTTCACCTGTATCATGTGTAAAAAGGTTTTTGGATCAACATAATGTTGGCGAGTGAATCCTATGGAAAAACATTTGAACAATTTATTTAAATTGATTATGAAAAATGTGCACAACCAAACATGAGTAACATTAGATGTAACTTGATCAATAATCATAAGATGTTAAATGAAAACACTCATGAACAATAATGGAACAATTAAAGGCACGCGATGCTCAACTCGTCTCTCACGAGGAACTGAGGGGCCTGATGAATGAATTGCATAAACATGATAATACGAATAACACAACTACAAACAATATAAACTCAATGAAAAAACACACATGAACAATAATGAATTTGGATTGAAGCACGCGATGTTCTACTCGTTTTCCCACGAGGAACTGATGGGCTTAATGTATGAGTTTCATGTAATTTGACAAACGGAATATGAATAAATCACAACAATAAATCAATCTAAGATTAAGTCATGATGTGGTATGGCACAAGTTTAAATAAATAAATTAATTAATTCATAACACATGACACACCCCAAAACGTGTAATTTAAAAGGGGAATTGTAAGATTCACTCACAGTGGGTGCGTTCGGTTGATGATGATGAATGCACGCGAAGTGGTTTTAACCACGAGTGAGATTTAACCTAGATAAATCGCATTATGGTTTGGTGAGTAAACGCATTTTATTAAACTATTTTAGTAGGATTGTTGGGTGTATTTTTGTGAGTTTGAAACTATTTTCTAATCTTAAAAATGTTATTTTTAAGTATTTATAATTGATTTTTAATTAAAATAATTAAATAAAAATAAATAAAAAAATTATTATTTTTCTGACCGTTGACCGGCCGGTTGACCGTTGACCTGACCGTTGACCGGTTCGTTGACAGTTTATTGTGCGCTGAGTGAGGCTCGAACCCGAGACCTCTCGTACGCGTGCACGCAGCTCTACCAACTGAGCTACGTGTCTAACCCGTTATATATCCGATTTTAATTATATATATACACTAATTAGATTAAACCGAAAATCATTTTTATCTTAAAAACAATTTAATCGAAACGGTCATGCACACCACAGGTCTCGAACCCGGGACCTGTGGTTCAATCCAACACACAGTCCACCGCTGGACTGTGTGTTCAACATGTTATAGTATTCAGTTTTTATTATACTTAAATACAAAATAGATATTTCCTTTTCTGCCTTATTTAAAATAAAAGATAATTGTCCGAGTCGGTGCTGAGGACCGGACTCGAACTCGTGACCTGTGATATAAACAAACACACAGTCCACCGCTGGACTGTGTGTCTAACTTGGTTATTGTTTCGGTTATTAATATACTTAACATATATCTTAGGCGATCCGGTTCAGTAAAACAAAAAAATGGATTTTATTAAGGCAGCGTGTGTGAGACGGGATTCGAACTCGAGACGTTTTGCGTTTTATATGTGCACACAGTCCACCGCTGGACTGTGTGTCTAACCCGATTAATTTCTTGATTTATATTATACTTATATGATAACGAGAGAGCGTCGTCTTCTTCACTGAAAGAATAACCAGAATCGGTGTTCGACTAGATCAAGATTTTAAATCAGTTTCTTAGCGTTTTAGGTTAATTATTGGTAATATGGAAGTAAAAAGAAAGGAAAATAAGCGTGAGGTATACCGACTCGTTTCCTCTGTTTTCCGGCAGAACTCCGGCGACAGAAAAACAACTCCGGCGACGTGTTCCTTGTAGTAGCTAGTCTCCAGAAAACTTGCAAAAAGGTAAGGGTGACTTCGGTGAAGGTTTAGGGGATTCAATAAAGCTCAGGGATCAAAACACGGTTTTCCGGCGAAAAACAGGAAAGTTCCGGCGAGTGAAAATACGCCGTGAAAAGGTGTGATTTTTGTGCGAAAGTGTTTGTAGACGGTTGTGGTTGAATTTATAGGGAAAATATGAGATGCATTTGGTCTGATTTCGGACTGGGTTCGTCGGTTTAAGTTTTCCGGCGGTTTTGAATTTGGTCGCGGACTTCAAACATCGGTTATAACCGATATGTGATTAAAGATTTACGTTATAACGTAAATTAGTGTTAAGGCTCGCGTATAATCCGGGATTCCGACGACTGAATCGTCTGGGCGCCGATTTTGAATTCAAAATGTTATTATATCAATTAAATGATTGAAACATATAACAAACAGAACAAGCGGCGCAGTGGTTTGTGTGTGTGAAGATAAGTCACTGAGTGACTCGGTACAGACCCGGGTTCGAAACCCGGCAGATGTATTTAATTTTTATTTTGCGATTTTTGACAGTTTTTCAAAAACTAAATATATATTCGCGTATAATAATTGATTACGGATCGTTTAAAAATGTTTTGGACATTTAATTCGAAACGAAAATTTTGACTGACTGTTCGGTTGATAAACGGAGCGGGTTTGGTAAATCCGTTTTTTGACGGATGTTACACCACCAGCTCTGAGTCTCGCGGCCTCCACTCCTGGGGTGGGGTCGGGGGTTGCGACATAGAGCCTTGAAATCAGGATAAAAGGGGTTACGGGTAACGACACGCGACGAAACGGAGTCCAGGGGCCAAACATGAAAATAAGTGAAAGTATGTGTTGCTGACTAGGGACCATACGGACCGTATGGTAGGCCCTTGCAGTCTGTAATCTGGTCTGCAGACCAGATTTATGCTTGTTCACTAAGCATAACACCCTAGCATGACACCTAGCTCGTTTTGCCACCAATTCACCTGGTCTTGACACCTCCTTAACACTTGTAATCATCTTAAGAAGCCTCTAAACACATGGAATGGTCTCCTTAATCTTCTTCAAGTATAAATAGGTGGTGAATTCATGAGTTAAACTTGCACCATTTCTCATAATGTTTCTATAACTCTCCTCTGGAGGTTCCTAAGCATTTGGGAGCTTCTTTTGAGTTTTCTTCAGTCCATAGGACCACAAGTAAGTGTTCCTTCCATTGCTTGTTCTTTTATTTAGGCTTTTAAAGCCAAAAGTCAAGTGTTTTCGATAAACGCTTTGACTTTCGGTTTAGACCACTATGGTCAAGCCAATGCTCGATTCCAGCATGGCTATGTGATCGTAATTAGGTAGGTGTTAATCCTCTGACTATTCATAATCTGAGTTTATACATATTCTAAAATATGTTTTAACACCTAAACAACTTGGTAATAATTATTAGAACATGTGTAAACATGTTCGGCTTATCAATTTTAGTTTTAGGGTCGGTTCGCAACCGAAAGTCGCGAAGTTTGACTTCTCTGTTGACTTTTTATTATGAACCGAATTAGATTAGTATGTTTCTGATTTAAGGACCCGTTATGATCATATTATGATGTAGCATAACTCTCTGAGGTTATATTACATGATCATAATAGTAATCCGAGGTTTATGCGAGTTTCCGCAAATATGCCATACTTTGACTATTTTGCCATTTTATTTAAAAATGAGGTTTAAAAACAAATGAACTTGCAAATTATTTAGTTACTGATATGTTAACATGTTTAACATATTTTGGTGTTACAAATCTGGCCATAAACCGAGTTTTCGTATAAAGTCGTAAAATATGCTTTAAAGCGATCGAAAGGCCCTTTCGGCGCATAGAATGGTTTAAAACGTAATTTATCATACTAAACTCATTACATACTGATATAATATCAAATTAGGATATTTTGGGATATCATTTCAGTTTATAAACTGAGTTTATACACAAGTTCTTGTATTGTGCTCTTAAATGACGATAATGCCCTTGTGGTACATAAAATGGATTTGAAGCATGATTTTTCATATAAAACCTTTTACCTACTGATATGTTATACTAAATAACATATATTAATCATATACATCAGTTTTCATAAAATATCGCAAATCATTTAACGACTTTAACGCCTTTTCTGAACGTAATATGGTTTTAAACCATATTTACCAACCAAGACTTGTTATCTACTGATTTTATAACTCATTTAAAATACTTTTACAATGGGTACATGTTATAAACTCAGAATCCCAAATACGCTTTTGAAACTATGTGTGAAATTACCAAAATGCCCATTCGGGGCATAGTCTGGTCTTAAACTATAAAACACACATATATTTGATATCCTAATGATATTATATCATAAATAAAGTATTTTCACAGAATGTTTATGGTCGTAATATCAGATTTTACGCAAGTTCTTTTTATACGTCGCTAAATGACTAAAACGCCCTTATAAGGCATTGTTTGATTTTAAATCCTTAACGGGTATACAAGTTGATATCCTACTAATATTATAACTTGTTTAAAGTATATTGGCATATGGAACTTGTTCATAACTCATCCGGTTACCCGGTATCGCTTATATGCGTACGGTTAAGTTTATGTAACTAGTTTACGTAATAAAACCGAAACGAGTTTAACCATATCATATTTATTTGAAATTCCATAATGTTAATAGTTTACCCATATTATACAAGTCTTACTACTTGTTGGGTTTAAACTACATTCTGTTCCGGTCATCGCTTAATCAAGCGTATCATATCGTTTTTGATATTTAAAGCTAGCCGGTCTAAGTCTATGACTTAAATAAGATTCGTTAGCATTCTAATTGGTTGTTTATATCATCATTCCAGACTAGATCCTTCTGGTAAATTGTAACTACGTTTACTTAATTGAATACGTTTGAGTTAATATAAATCAGCATTATAAGACGAGTGCTAGCTCAGGTAAATACTCTTAACATATTTTCCCTATACGGGCTTGGGATGCGGTAAAATATTTACCGCATGGTCGGGTATGGGATTCGAAGACCTATGTGTCGGGAAATTCAAATAACCCGTTTTGATTCGTATTGCTTGACTTAAACATTTGGGGTTAATTCGACCGTGTCCTGGATATCCTTGACTCATTTAATTGTAAGTGGCCACGACCTAAGCGCGGGGTGTAGGCATACACTTGATAGATGCGAAATGATTTAAAATAAATAATATTATAACCCAGTACGGGTTTACCCAATATGGGTGTTCCCAATAAGGGAATAAATTATAATTTTATAACCCAATATGGGTTTTCCCAATAAGGGAATAAGTGGTGTGTCGGTTAATCATGAACCAACATAGATTCCGGTCCTGATACGTATTGTCAAGTTATGTAAAATTGATAACATGAGATATAGTTTATCTCAAGTATAAAAAGATTTTTTACGTGCCTTGTGCACCTAAATCAAATTTGAAAAGGTTTTCAAAATGTGTCGGTTGATTGTATTTGCTAGTGTAAACTGACGTATTTTCAAAAGATTAAATTACATGTACAAATACGTAAATAGGCTGGAAGCTGCTCAGTAGCAACATAAGAGGATCTTGCAAGTCCTTAGATGTTCCCAAAGTCTGTTGAACATCGTTTTCTATAATTATATGATCCGCCTGTGGATCTTTATTACAAGCCATTGTATTTGAACCTTGAACATTTCGGTTTGTAATATTATTTAATCCAAGACTTCCGCTGTGCTATTCTGCATTGTTTGGTTATGATGATATCAACGTACGTCACGATATTCCCCAGCCGGGCCCACCGGGATACACGTGGAAATCGGGGTGTGACATAACCCTATTTGCTCATTATATTACAGTTTACATGATTTTGTATACAAATAGACGACAATGAATATATTCATGAGGCTCAGAGAATGCAAAACAACCAAGTCGTTATGGCTACTATAGGGGTTGCAGATTCTAAGCTGCCATCCTCCATAGCTGCCACACCATGGCGACATATTGCATTAATTTTTTTTCATAACTCATCTCAGCTTCCTTGTAACAACAATCCATTTAAACCAAACACAACTATTATTCCTAACCACCATACAACTATTTCACCACATGGTACAACAACAAACAGCTATATATGTTACTGACTGATGTTGTATCAATTATATAATGCATAAAATGAAGATACCAATGAACCAGCATCCACATAAGTCCAACGAAACCCTAGCCGCCATGCCCGAAGGCGGTAGCTAGGTATTGCAAACTAATTTATCAAACTCCTCTCTTCTCCAACTGAAGAACACAGTAAAAACTCGACATCCCATCACCAATAATGGGAATCCTATGAAAGAATTAATTCAAATAAATTTTTAGTAATTTTACATAATATTAATTGTTGGACATATATATGAAATCAGACATATATATTCATGCAATGATGTTATACAGTAACGGAAAACACATATAGACATTACCTTCTCTATCAGTCAAAATGATTCGGGACTCAAAGTTCCACATGTCTCGTGCAGGATTCAAATCAAGAATGAAACTCAGATTGTTATTCTAAACTGGCATCAACAATGAAGCTTATATGAGTTTGAAATTTCAAATTTACTGAACTCTCATCAATCCTGAAACAACAAACTAATCGAATTAAGCAAAACACACAACACAATAATGTACATAACCTAACCTAACCAAAATTAGAAATGTAAACACATTTACCAGTAACAAAATCAGCTAAACACCTAAAATGAAAAGCATTGTATACACATTCGTCGATATAAAAAAATCATCTAAAAACCTAAAACAACTACTCAATAAAAAAGGATCAACATAAACACATTCATCACTAACACATTCATCTAAAAACCTGTTCATCATCTTCTTCTTCTTTGGAAGTCAATGTCATCTGATGCAACAGAAAAAAATATCCATAATTCAAACCTTTATCATTTCTTCATTTCTACGGTCAGTTCCACACGGGTATGATCTAGATTCTAGAATCACAATCCCTCAAATGAAAAAGATCTCAAACTTAATTATAAAAAATCAAGAAAAATTGGGGAAAATACACACACACACATAAGAACACAATCATTAAATAAAGAAATCAAACTAACATCAATTTCAACATCAAATAACACAATCCACACTCAGTTTTAGCTTTTCCTCCACATACTCTAATGTATTTGAAACTAAAAAGTACCTTAAGAGGCTGATCGATTTGAGAGAGTAGATCGGAGGAGTGGTCCGACAGGAGGATGAGAAGAGCGAAGGGTTTTGGTTGATAAATATTTCTAATTATGAGAAAACCAAGACATCTCATGCTTTTGTTCGCTCGATTGTAGCTCCCTAACAACAATTTCAGATCAGAAGCCTTCAAGATTGGACGGATTTTGTGATTTAGAGATTCTTTAAAAATATATATATATATATGGGAGTAATGAGAGAGAACCGGTGGAAGTAGAAAGCAGGATTTCTTGAGTATGAACAAAGAAGGGGAGCAAGAGAGATTGAGAAGGATGAAAGCTAACATGCATTAAAAGCCAAATACAAATCTCTATATAAGTTTTAAATTTTAAAATTCCCGTTTTTCTCCCCCTCTCTCCATTATTAAGATTAAAAATATTATTATAAATATATTAAATATATAACATTTATGATGCAATAATGAAGGAAAAAAGCTTACGTGGCATAGGCCAGAGGCTGCCAACTCAGCATGGTGATGTCATGCTCATTTTCTTTTAATAGATAGTAAGATATATATGAGATATATCAAAAATAAGTTTGTTATAGTTTTTTTTTCAAATAACATATTAGTTTTCACTTATTGTCCTTTATAAATTAAAACTAAGTTATAACCCCATGTATCACACATGTTGAATAAATGATATCACATATTGTACGAATTGAATAAATTTAATTTTATATATCAAATAATAAAAATTTATATCTAAAAAACCTCATGTATTACACCGGTCGAATAAATGTAATTTTGTATAGTAAATAATAAAAAATAGGTATATCTTTTTAAAAACACGTGTATTACACGAGTTTAATAAATCTAATTTTATATACCAAATTATAAAAAAGTCATATTGTGACAACCCACAACTCTAGGTTAATACGTTAACCTAACCACAGTTAATTTAGACACATATTCATAGCACTCCATTTAACTAGGATTAGTTAAATGAGTATACTTTGGTAATTCGGGGAGTTACCAGAATAACTCTCGAACGTTGGTGACTAACGTGAATAATAATGATAAACTGATGGTTTATACGAAACTTATGTGTTGCATAACAAATACGTGAACTACATGCTTTAAACGTAAATTACCTGATATTATGTGCTTCTTAATGAAAGTTATAAAGATAGGGGTATTTATAACTAATATTGAAAATGGAATAAAACTCCTGCAACCCTAATCATTCCTCATAAACCCTAGATTGAATCTAAGGTATGTGTTAATTATATGATGTTAACTTGTTCTTTTGAATTCATGGAAACCCTAGATGATCCAAACATTGATTTTGTATAACTGATCATACTTGATGAATATGAAACTGTTGTTTGATAATTAGTGATGCCTTTGCCATGATAGGAATCATAAACTGCTAGTGTGATTGATTGCATTGTTGAGATTAGGGTTTTGATCATAGTTGAAACTGTTGTATTATAAAACTGTTTGTGGATTCTGCTCAATTCTGTGTTACTGTGCGTTTGCAAATGACCCGATCTTGTGAAGTCACAAGGTCCGAGTTTCCTTAGAAACTCAGGGTCCGAGTTTAATAGGTGAGTATACTCCTCCGAGTATATACCTCCGGGTTAACATTAGAGGATACTTCTCCGGGTTTGTGTATTTTAAATGGCTCCGAACTTATGTAAACAAAAGTTGTCCGAGTTTAACATAAATACTTGTCCGAGTTAAAGAATAAGACTTGAGGAGTCCGAGTTTGTGATGTGAATTCTAGTTATCCGAGTTTACATGAATAATTCTCATGTTGTCCGAGTTTAGCATGAGTGAGACTAGAAACTATGTTGTCCGAGTTTAGTAGGGGCATTAGGTGCATCCGGGTTTTTGTAAAATAAAAGGGGGTCCGAGTTTATTAAATGAACTAGATATGCCCGAGTTTAACATGCTTGTCCTTGTCAGGGTTTAGCTCTCAGAGTTTAGCTCTCAGGGTTTAGCTCTCAGCGTTTAGCTCTCAGAGTTTAGCTCTCAGGGTTTAGCTCTCAGAGTTTAGCTCTCAGAGTTTAGTTGCATGGTTTATCTCTCAGGGTTTAGCTCTCAGAGTTTAGCTCTCAGGGTTTAGCTCTCAGAGTTTAGTTCTTAGGGTTTAGCTCTTAGGGTTTAGCTTTTCAGGGTTTAGCTTTCAGGGTGTAGCTTTTGGAGTTTAGCTTTCAGGGTTTTTGTGCACTTGCTCCGTGTTTATTAATAAATTGTTTCTTGAATCACCTTACTAGTCACCAACTAGAGAAACCAACTGTGTATTTTTGTACTGTATGTTAGAGTTGTAAACATGATCACATGAAACTGTTGTTTGATAATTAGTGATGCCTTTGCCATGATAGGAATGATAAACTGCTAGTGTGATTGATTGCATTGTTGAGATTAGGGTTTTGATCATAGATGAAACTGTTGTATTGTGAAACTGTTTGTGGATTCTGCTCAATTCTGTGTTATTGTGCGTTTGCAAATGACCCGATCTTGTGAAGTCACAAGGTCCGAGTTTCCTTAGAAACTCAGGGTCCGGGTTTAATAGGAGAGTATACTCCTACGAGTATACACCTCCGGGTTAACATGAGAGGATACTCCTCCTGGTTTGTGTATTTTAAATGGCTCCGAACTTATGTAAACAAAAGTTGTCCGAGTTTAACATAAATACTTGTCCGAGTTAAAGAATAAGACTTGAGGAGTCCGAGTTTGTGATGTGAATTCTAGTTATTCGAGTTTACATGAATAATTCTCATGTTGTCTGAGTTTAGCATGAGCGAGACTAGAAACTATGTTGTCCGAGTTTAGTAGGGGCATTAGGTGCATCCGGGTTTTTGTAAAATAAAAAGGGGTCCGAGTTTATTAAATGAACTAGATATGCCCGAGTTTAACATGCTTGTCCTTGTCAGGGTTTAGCTCTCAGAGTTTAGCTCTCAGGGTTTAGCTCTCAGAGTTTAGTTAGGTTGCATGGTTTATCTCTCAGGGTTTAGCTCTCAGGGTTTAGCTCTCAGAGTTTAGTTCTCAGAGTTTAGCTCTTAGGGTTTAGCTTTTCAGGGTTTAGCTTTCAGGGTGTAGCTTTTGGAGTTTAGCTTTCAGGGTTTTTGCGCACTTGCTCCGTGTTTATTAATAAATTGTTTCTTGAATCACCTTACTAGTCACCAACTAGAGAAACCAACTGTGTATTATTGTACTGTATGTTAAAGTTGTAAACACGATCACATGGAACACTGTTGTTTGGGCAATTAGGGATTGCATAACCCTACACACTTGCATACTTACATTTATCGTCAATCAGGCCACGTGTAACGGACCTAACACTTTATTAACGCTTAAAGGCACGATAACGTTAACCGAGCAAACTAAGGTGAGTTCACTACTCGTTCACAAGCATGTGTCCCGGTTGGGGACTATTCCGTGTGGGAATACTTTTACAAATGTTGTAGTTTAATGACGATGTTAGAACTAGTTGCCTGGAGGGCAACGGGGTATTAGTTGATAGCGCTATTAGGCTTGACAAACCTCACACCGTGCCTTGGAAGACGGGCGTGAACTAATGACCTTAACACATTGATCAATGATGATAGACATTGATGAGGGCACCAAAAACAGAACAGTCAATCGGTACAGAGTTTATTAGTCGTAACATGTCTTTAAACTAAACACCAAACTTGTTTTCGTCAAACAAAACTGTGAACTCGCCGGCTTAATCGCTGATACACTTTTTCTGCATGCTTGCAGGTTGTTAGATGATTCACGTATGGAAACTTTCAGTCTGGGGTGCTTGAAGTGTCATGGGGCGTACTACTCGATTGCAAATATTATTACTTTACATTTTAAAACATTTTGTTTATAATTGTTTGAATTGCATCAGCTGACCATGTACTATGTTGAAACGTTTAATTTGGAAATACTATTCATGTTGGACATGATGTTTTGTTTTATATTATTTACTATTAGTTCGACATGATTAATGGCTGGATCCTGGTACGTCAAACGCCTCGTGGTAAAACTCCGCAAGTGGAAATTTGGGGTGTGACAGTTTGGTATCAGAGCCACTGGCTATAGTGAACTAGGTTTTAAAAAGTTTTCGTAAAACCATACTATAACCAAATTAGTTCCGAAGGCGACCATGACACTACGCTCCAGATTGCAGGGTTCGTCTTTATTTATCGTAAACTTTATACATTTCACATATACATATGCATTGCGTTGTATATAGTCACGCACACAACAGTATAGTAGGAATTTTTGTGTTATCTATTTATGTTATAACGGATCATTAGTATAACATTATCTCCAGACCTTTTGTAACCTTTAATGCTTTGACAACATTCACTCTTGACACTCGAACTTAAGGATCTTTTGACACAAGTTAGGAGGAATTGGGGTGAACATTCAAATCAAATTATCATTACGGGTGCACACATAATCATAATTCGGAGTGCATGTGAGTCCCAGTGAGACCTGACATGTGTAGGAGGATTCCGACCCATTATCCGATGTAATTGGGAATTCAGATCTCCTAAGGAGCCATAGCAGTGATGGACTCCTACTTACTCATGGATTATACTCTTATCTTTTCTTATCTACTGGTACTGAATGTGGATATAATATGTGCTACATATTTTTTCTCATGTTGGTATCTTGTGGATGTAGAATCATGAGTGGACGCGGTGGAGCTAACATGACGCAGGCCCAGATTCAAGATCTAATCAACGCACGGGTTGCCGAAGCATTGGCGGCACAGCAACAACAACCTGCTCAACCTCGAGCTTGACCTTCAAGACGTTCATGGATTGCAAGCCGCACTCTTTTAACGGCACCAAAGGAGCAACGGGCCTTCTTCACTGGATTGAGAAACTAGAATCCGTCTTTGAGATGTGTAAATGTCCAGTTAACAATCGAGTCAAGTACGCGTCCGGTACCTTGGAAGGCAACGCGCTCTCGTGGTGGAACGCGCAGGTTCAGATGCTTGGGTTAGCGACTGCTAATGCTACCTCATGGGATGATTTCAAGGCTCTGATAAGGGAGGAATACTGTCACCGAGATGACATTCAAAAACTAGAAGTGGAGTATTACAACCTAAAGATGACCGGATCAGAGATCGAAGCTTATACAAAGAGGTCCAACGATTTAGCTAGTCTTTGCCCTAACATGTTCGAGCCTGCTTACAAGCGTATTGAGCTCTACCTCAAGGGTCTGGTTCCTGAGATCCAGAGCTTGGTCACTTCAGCTAACCTTCCCACTATTCAGCAAGTCATTCGTCTAGCTCATCGTCTCAAAGGCCAGGCAGTCGAACAGGGCAAAGCTGCCCAAGCGGAATGCTTCCGTTTCTGGCACCTCAAGCGACAACAAAAGTAAGTGGAATGATTCAGAAAAGCCTCCGATTCTAGCCAACAACAGAAGAAGGCTGACAACAACAGCAACCGTAACTTCAATAATAACCAGAATCAGGGCTCCAACCAGTACCAGGGTTCGTATGCTGGCCGGCAGCCGAAGTGCAACAAATGTAACTATCATCACCACGGGCAGTGTACTAGGACATGTCAAAGATGCGACGAGGTAGGTCACCTAGCTAGGGATTGTAGGGCGCCGTTCCCTAAGCAACAACAACAACAAGGTGATCGTAAGAGCTGTTTCCAGTGTGGAAGCGAGGATCACTTCAAGAAGGACTGCCCTCAGTTGAACCAGAATGCCAACAACATAGGAAATCGCAACAATAACACTGGGGACAATAATAACAATGATAACAACAGCGGGGATGGTGCCCGTGGGAGAGCATTAATGATTGGCGCGGGAGACGTCAGGAATGATAACACCTTGTGATCGGTACGTTTCTGAAGACAATCTTTTCGTTTCTGTTATTTCGATCTTGGTACGGATTAGAGTTCTGTGTCTTTGAAGCTCAGTAGACTGTTAGTATTGACTCTAAACCACTCTTGAACCCAAACACGTTGAGAAATTGACTGACGGCTAACCGAGAGAAACATCTTATATTTTTGTTGGGTGCAGACTCGATCTCTAGGTCAAGTGTTTGACATTGACCTCTTTCCGGTTACTTTTGGTAGTTTAATTTAATGCATTCCTTCACTCTTCCATGACTGCTTAATGAATTTCGGGACGAAATTCCCTTTAAACTTGGGGATGATGTGGTACGCGGGAAAAATCCACAGTCATCTTAACTTGTCTTTCACTCTCCTGTGTCTACTTAACAAATTTCGGGACGAAATTTCTTTCAACTTGGGGATGATGTGACAACCCGCAACTCTAGGTTAATACGTTAACCTAACCACAGTTAATTTACACACACATTCATAGCACTGAATTTAACTAGGACTAGTTAAATGAGTCTACTTTGGTAATTCGGGGAATTACCGGAACACACATGATAACTCTCGAATGTTGGTGACTACGCGAATAATAATGATAAACTGATGGTTTATACGAAACTTATGTGTTGCATGACAAATACGTGAACTACATGCTTTAAACGTAAATTACCTGATATTATGTGCTTCTTAGTGAAAGTTATAAAGTTAGGGGTCTTTATAACTAATTCTGAAAACGGAATAAAACTCCTACAACCCTAATCATTCCTCACAATTCACTGTACGACAGTTCATCTTTTCTCTCAAACCCTCTTCTAATCATTTGGCTTTGCAACAATTCTCCATCCCCAATCTTGATCATTCCAATCCTCTTAGAACAATACTAGATTGAATCTAGGGTATGTGTTAATTTATATGATGTTAACTTGTTCTTTTGAATTCATGCAAACTCTTCTCAAAATCTCACTCAAAAGGTGCTGAGTTGGAATCGCATTCTAATTCTAACCTAGATGATCCAAGCAACTGATTTTGTATAACTGATCATACTTGATGAATATGAAACTGTTGTTTGATAATTAGTGATGCCTTTGCCATGATAGGAATGATAAACTGCTAGTGTGATTGATTGCATTGTTGAGATTAGGGTTTTGATCATAGATGAAACTGTTGTATTGTGAAACTGTTTGTGGATTCTGCTCAATTCTGTGTTAATGTGCGTTTGCAAATGACCCGATCTTGTGAAGTCACAAGGTCCGAGTTTCCTTAGAAACTCAGGGTCCGAGTTTAATAGGAGAGTATACTCCTCCGAGTATACACCTCCGGGTTAACATGAGAGGATACTCCTCCTGGTTTGTGTATTTTAAATGGCTCCGAACTTATGTAAACAAAAGTTGTCCGAGTTTAACATAAATACTTGTCCGAGTTAAAGAATAAGACTTGAGGAGTCCGAGTTTGTGATGTGAATTCTAGTTATTCGAGTTTACATGAATAATTCTCATGTTGTCCGAGTTTAGCATGAGCGAGACTAGAAACTATGTTGTCCGAGTTTAGTACGGGCATTAGGTGCATCCGGGTTTTTGTAAAATAGAAAGGGGTCTGAGTTTATTAAATGAACTAGATATGCCCGAGTTTAACATGATTGTCCTTGTCAGGGTTTAGCTCTCAGAGTTTAGCTCTCAGGGTTTAGCTCTCAGAGTTTAGCTCTCAGAGTTTAGTTGCATGGTTTATCTCTCAGGGTTTAGCTCTCAGGGTTTAGCTCTCAGAGTTTAGTTCTCAGAGTTTAGCTCTTAGGGTTTAGCTTTTCAGGGTTTAGCTTTCAGGGTGTAGCTTTTGGAGTTTAGCTTTCAGGGTTTTTGCGCACTTGCTCCGTGTTTATTAATAAATTGTTTCTTGAATCACCTTACTAGTCACCAACTAGAGAAACCAACTGTGTATTATTGTACTGTATGTTAAAGTTGTAAACATGATCACATGGAACACTGTTGTTTGGGCAATTAGGGATTGCATAACCCTACACACTTGCATACTTACATTTATCGTCAATCAGGCCACGTGTAACGGACCTAACACTTTATTAACGCTTAAAGGCACGATAACGTTAACCGAGCAAACTAAGGTGAGTTCACTACTCGTTCACAAGCATGCGTCCCGGTTGGGGACAAACTACTATTCCTTGGGGGGATACTTTTACAAATGTTGTAGTTTAATGTCGATGTTAGTTAATAAACTCAAACTCTATCACGGAAAGTCCCTACTTACATACCGAACTAGTTGCCTGGAGGGCAACGGGGTATTAGTTGATAGCGCTATTAGGCTTGACAAACTTCACACCGTGCCTGGGAGGACGGGCGTGAACTAATGACCTTAACACGTTGATCAATGATGATAGACATTGATGAGGGCACCAAAAACAGAACAGTCAATCGGTACAGAGTTTATTAGTCGTAACATGTCGTTAAACTAAACACCAAACTTGTTTTCGTCAAACAAAACTGTGAACTCGCCGGCTTAATCCCTGATACACTTTTTCTGCATGCTTGCAGGTTGTTAGATGATTCACGTATGGAAACTTGCAGTCTGGGGAGCTTGAAGTGTTATGGGGAGTACTACTAGATTGTAAACGTTATTACTTTACATTTTAAAACATTTTGTTTACAATTGTTTGAATTGCATCCGCTGACCATGTACTATGTTGAAACGTTTAATTTGGAAATCGCTATTCATGTTGGACATGATGTTTTGTTTTATATTATTTACTATTAGTTTGACATCATTAGTGGCTGGATCCTGGTACGTCACACGCCTCGTGGTAAAACTCCGCAAGTGGAAATTTGGGGGTGTGACACATATCTTTCAATATACTAATGGATAATACTCGATACGCGATGGATAAGGTGATTGTGGAGATGGTTCTTGAGAAGAAGATACATTATTTAAGAAGCAAAGTAGCAGGCATTTGAGTGATAAAATGTTGGTACCAATTCCGATAAATTGATTTATAAATTATGTAATAAAATTTATATAATAATTTTTTTGGAATTAAAAAAATAGTTAATATATTAATACAAAATTTTCGTGATAAATAATTGTTTTTATTAAAAATATCTTAAATTAACAATTTAAATTTTAGGATAATATTTTATTAGAAAAATAGAAGAATGGTATTCGAAATTTAAATAGGATAAAATTTGATATTAGCTCATTATCATTTATTTAATTAATATAAGATAAGTTTGGAAGTGAGGCGAGAAAAAAATAAAATAAATGCCTACAATAAACGAAAGTTATCACACATTAATGTTTTATTATTTAGTATAAGTGGATATAGATATAGATATAGATTGATATAAATATATTATTCTGTTGTAGCAAATTTTTTTAACGAAGTCTCAATAATTTAACCCTTTATATAAAATTCTATAAATGTATAAATGATAAATAATATTAGTTAATTTTATTTTAAGTTTCGTAAAATCTATTTGATACCAAACTAAACAAACGTTCAAATATATAGTTATATCAAATTTGATAAATAAGTTTGACTTTGGCGTAAATAGATAAATATAAAAGTAATAATTAATTCAAATAAATAATATTTTAAATGAGAAGTATACATTAAAGTTAAACTAAATAATAATAATTATAAGACCTATAATTAATTAAAAGCGATTAAACTAAAATAATAATTATTCATAAGACCTAATATGATAACAAATATCCCTCAAATGATTTCTTTTATTATATAATATATAGATATAGATTACTAGCTACAACTTTTGTTTTAACTCGAGGTATGTATAATCGGATTTGTTAATTGAAATTAGATTAAATCAACACATTTTCAAATCCATCAGTTAACGGAATTAAATCCATCAGTTAACCAAATTAACGTGGGCATCTTTTTCAATAAACGAATCATCGTATCCATTTTGTAATCAAAAGCAACCAGTTATAAAAATCTAAAACTAAACACCGGTACCGGTTACATGTTAGGGGCTGTTTGGCTAAGCTTATTTTAGTGACTTATTTACTTATTGACTTTTTGAAAAGTTAAAAGATGTTTGGGTTAACTTATTATGTGAGAGGAATAAGTTAATAAGTCATTCCATTCTAACTTATGTACTTTTCTAAAAAGTCAATATGTTATAAGTCACTCCAAAATAAGCTTAGCCAAACAGCCCCTTAATCTGACGTTAATCTATTGCGGAACCGATTCAACACATGTTCTAACTTATTACAATTAAATATCATTATACTCTTAATTAGTTGAATATATTTGGCTCAAATAAAAAAAACTTAAAATGGTTCACGTTGTGTAACCGAACCAAAAAGTTTTAAAATATCAGCCCAACAAACCTACAAATCAATGAAGAACGTGAAGATTGAATTGTTTAACTGGCCCACCAATAACCATCTCTCTCTCTCTCTCTCTTCTTCCTTGTGGGTTAATCACCGAAATCAACCCCCTTTGAGGTAAAGTTTGATGGCGACGGTGGTTCCCGTGCGATAAAAGTGTTTACCACACCCTTTACCACTTCCACCCCATGCACACTTATAAGTGACTTGAAGTTGATTCAAATTTGTTAGTTGATTGAATCTTTAATGAAACTGGATAGTTAATTTGAAAAGAAATTTTAAGTTTAGGTAATAATGGAGACTTTTCAAAACAAAGTTGTCAAAGTTTGAATCTTCATCTTCTAATATTATTTTCAAGAAAATTGAATTGGATATCTTTGATAAGATCCATATATATGAAAACCAATCACCACTTAATTTGAACTTCCATGTAGTGATTTTAAAAACGGATAAAAATTTGCCAACTTTAAGGATGTATCAAACTTTGTAAAATTGAAGTTACACACAGAAAAAAGCACATACTGTGTATCAGTTCTAACAAAAATATTAAAAAATGTTTTCACCAGTGAAGAACGTGAAGATTGAATTGTTTAACTGGATGAGTGATGAATATGTGAACAATATATTATTGATTTTTAATTTGAAATAAAGTTCTTTAAGAATGCAATGTATTTTTGGTTTTCTAATTACATTGTATTTTATTTTTGTTTTGTAATGAAAATGTATTTTTATTATGTGATCTAAATTGACTCAAAAATTCGAAAGTCGAGTTACGATGCATCCGAGCATCGATAAAATCGACCGGATAGAAAAAAGGCATGAATTCGTCTGTACTGCATTAACAAAAAAGAATTTACTTTTTGGTTGATGCATCTCTCTTCTGTAAGTTACTATTAACAAATTTTTAAACATATATCATGCTAAACTTACAAATATTTTTTTAAGTTTCAACATATGCCTTTAATTTATTTAGTTTTATCAAATCTTTATTTTTATTTGATAACTTGTGTTTGTTAACATTTACAAAATTAATTAACAAAATTTCGAAGAGGTGCTTTTTGGCCCTTTACAGCAGCTGTAAAAAACCGATGACAGACATAACTTTTTTACAGCACTTAAGGTTACCGTGAATGATTTTTTTTTGTTTTGGAAAAGTTGATTTTTAAGGATTTTTGGCAAACGTTTTTTTTTAAACCTATACGAGTTGTGAGAACTTAGAGAACTCGGCCTTACGAAAGGTTTTTTCAATTTTTTTAACCAAAAATCCTAAAAAAATCAACTTGGCTAAATATTTAAAAAAAACTTGTTTTTTTTTTCATTTACGGCAGCTGTAAATGCTGTAAAAAGTGATGTCATGCTTATGTTATCACCATTTTACAGCTACTGTAAGAGGCCGAAAAACACCACTTTGAAATTATTATTTTTTTAAATTTTCTTTTACGGCAGTGTTTTCTAACATTTTAATAAAGGTGTGTGAAAAAAATGGGGGCAAAACTCGCACGGGAAGGTCGTGTTCTCTAAGTTCTCACAACTCGGAGGGGTTTTCCCTTGATCTTGATCATATATATATATATATATATATATATATAGCGATGGGTTAAAATGAGAACCACCACGAGTTGCGAGAACCGCGAGAACTTTTTGATCCGAGACGAGTTGAGCCAAATTTTTTTTGCACAAAAGTAGATGAAAATATTATAAACACATCTGTAAAAAAAGTAAAAAAATTGTCAAGGTGGTTGTTTTGACTGATGCAAGTATTTTTTACGCCTCGACGTAAAATTAAATTTTTAAATTTACGCTCATACGTAAAAAAACCTTGCATCAGTCAAAACTACAGCCTCGACAATTTTTTTACTTTATTTACAGATGTCTTTATAATGTTTTTATCTACGTTTGTACAACATAGTTTTTGCCTAACTCGCCCGGGATCAAAAAGTTATATAAGGGTTATATTTTGAGAATCGTGAACACTCGTGAAATATCAATAAAATAATTTTTATTAATAAGATCATTACTATTATTAAAAGTAGGTTTTATTCGCGTCACGCTTTGCGACGAAGCAGAGCAAATAATAATGTTAAAGAAACGATATTTAAAAATGAAGAATGTGGTTTCGAAACCCAAACAGTAGAATAGGTTTATTTTATAATTTTATCGTAAAACGATACAAAACATATACTCTAGTGTGAATAGAGCTTCAATTTTAACAATACTTGTATCCGGGGGAGGGAATAAACACAACTGCGTACTTAAGTTTTTTTAATTAACGAACGGAAGTTATTAAAAATATTAAATTAATTGATAAAGGCAATATCATTTAAAAATAAAAAAGGAATTATGAAAACAAAAAGTAAATATGGTTTATAAAAATAAAAATCAGGAAATATGTTAAAAATAAATATAATAATTTACTTTAGATTTAAAAATACTATTTATCAAGCTTCAACAACAATATATATATATATATATATATATATATATATATATATATATATATATATATATATATATGAAAATAATAAAATATTAAGAAAACTATATATTACTTTAAATTTAAAAATACTATTTATCAAGCCTCAACAACAATATATATATATATAATATTACCCTTTAGTTAATATCTCTTGTCACTAAATTCCTCTTAACAAATGTTTAAACATGTCTTATGATAAACTTACATATGTCAACTTCACCTCTCATACTACAGAAAATATGTCTTTAACTTGGTTAATTTTTTGTATCTTTTTTTTTTCTTCTATGATAATACATGTCTTTAACTTGGTTAGTTTTTTTTATCTTAATTTTTCTTTAATAACCTGCTAAGAAGGGAGTTATATCCGAGATAAAACATTTTTAGTATTGTAAACAAAATCGAGTATCAATACCATATCGGTAACATGATGAACCGAATCGATAAGGATCGAACAAAATAGGTATCAATGTCAGTATTACTCGATTTTATGTTTTCAATCTATATATTATGAACAATATACGTCATTAATCAATTTATTTTTTAGTAATTTTATTTTTCTAATAATTGTGTTTGTTAACTCTAAAAGAAACTAGAAACTCGGTTATGATTAATTTTTTTCTCAAATTTAAATATAAATTTTTATTGAAAAGGGGGCTATATTCTAAATAGAACATATTTTAGTCTGAGTGTCCTTACCTTATCAGTAGCGTGACGAAACAAACAATATATGTACTGGTGTCAGTACTATCAAGACCATTATCAACATTTGTTATTATGGCTTCGATCGATATAAAACACATGTCGATATCCCTTATGCAACATAGGAAGTTGGTATTATCCGGACGGATATCATTATTTGTTTTTATAGTTTTTATGGATTATAACTATGCCACAGTGCAGGGTGTTTAGTAGTTTATTATGAAATAGAGTATATGTATAACTTCTTATACTTATATCATCTCAACTATGCCATTAGAGCCGGCCTAACGTTTTTGGAGGCATAAAGCAAACTACAAAGGAGAGACCGCTTTGAATTGATATAAAGGAAACAACAGTTTTGTTTCAAAGTATAAATTAGGGATACATAGCAAACAATAATTGAGTGAATCAGAATATATAGAGATTACTATAAAAGAATAGTTGTTAACCAACTTGCACTATCCTTGCGGCGCCACTAATTTCGTCTCTAATTTCTCCCCAATTGACTCCATTGATCGGGATGAACACATCATTGTTAGCGATAATGACGATGTCGACCTAAATTAAATATGAAATCCATATTGCTTGGAGTTGAAATTGAACCTCTTTTATTTTAAAATTGATTCTTCAGTGGGTCTTGTAATAAATATTGTTTTGTTATAATTTTTTTTTAAATTAAGGCCTATTTTTTTGGAGACTCAGTAATTAACATTTATGCTCACCTTCTTTTGTTACTAGAAGGCTTATTTAATCCGAGCTTTTTAGTGTTTAGTCGTAAGCTAACTAGACTATTTTGGAAATAGTTCTGTTTTGGTCATTTTCTCATGCAATTATAACAGATTTGAGGACCGCGTTGAGATTTTCTTCAAATGCAGTCATTGACGATGATAAAAGAAAAGTAAACTGAAAAAAAGATTGATATCTTTATGAATAGTAATAACCATGTACATCAAGCCCTTTTGATATGCAAATTCTAAATTTTGTAGGCAGTTTCAAATCTTGGAGTATTCTAAATTTGACAATATCGAATTATAATTAAATGTCTTAATATAAACACGAAATATTAAAATTAAGGGTGTTAATCATGTTGGGTTTTGGGTTGGTGGGTGGAATTCGTCAACCCTAACCCGATCTATATAATTACAGTGTGGTGTTGTGTCAGACCTGCTTAAAATCGTGTTGTGTTTGAATCGTGTTCAGATTAACCGGTTTTATGTTCATTTACAAATGAGTAATACTTAGGCTTACAATTTCAACAATTAATTACACTTATTTATACGAGACGTTTTTGTGATTTATGTTAATTTAATTGTTTTGTGTAGTTATCTCCCATCTTCTATTTAGTGACTTATGTTTATATATTTAGGTCCACATTAGAATTAGTAAATGTGATTGAAGAATGATAATTATTCAGTTGTAGCCGATTACCAAGACTTTTATTTTGTCATCATATCCCACTCTTTAAATGTCACCACATCGATCTACTTCCTCGCCCGACACGACAAAACATGTCCATACTCTTTACAAAACATCTCTTCTCCTTCTCTCTTATTATCATATATTTGATCAACACCACCACCTTAGCTCAACCACCACCACTCTTCCACTACATATGTGAGAATACAGCCACCTTCACTAAAAACAGTACGTAGCAAAGGAACCTCGACACCGCCCTCTCCGCCCTCCCCACCACCAACTCGGGCCTCGGCTACTACAACTTCACTACCGGCCAAGGCAGCGACAGAGTCATCTCGTTCGCTCTTTGTCGTGGAGATATCGAACCTGCTGTATGCACAAAGTGTTTGAATGACTCCATCATTAAGTTAAGAGAACTCTGCCCCAACCAAACAGAATCCATAGGATATTACCAAGAATGCTTTTTGAATAACTCCAACGAGACTGGAAATGCTAATGATGTGATTTTGCCTAGCCCCCCAAGTGTGAGTAATGTTGATCAGTTCAACAAGGCTGTTAGAGAATTGATGGACAGGTTGAGAGGTGAGGCGGCTGCTGGCGGTCCGCTGCTGAAGTTTGCGACCGGGAACATAACCGGGCCAGATTTTCCAACGATCCATGGTCTTGTGCAGTGTACTCCTGACTTGTCGGAGCAAGTGTGTAGTGATTGTTTAGAGGCTGCGGTGAACAGGATCCCAAATACTAGTATTAATGGGAGAAATGGCGGGAGGATTCTTCAGGCTACGTTAGGTTTGAGGTATATGATTTTTTCAATCTGACTACTCCGGCAAATCCACAACCATCATCACCACCACCAGGTATATAATATATTTGAGTTATAATATAACAATTGCTTTGCCTACAATATTTATGTCGTTGTTTAACTCTAATCATATGCAAAACAAATAAGATCAAATAGGAGAATATTACAATACAGTTAGCTCTCAATACAGAAACTATATATACTATTTATTCGCTGCTGATAGTCAGTTATATAGTAGTTACTTATCAACACGAAAAAGATGTTGGTGCAATAATTTTTATATGTTTATAGATTAATTATTGAATTTGTGCAAATTTTGATTATAATTTTATGAGAATTTATTAAATAATTCTTACAAGTATTAAAAGTTGCAAACTTCTTTAATTATTATGAATTATACAAATTCTGATTTTGTAATCTTAATATTTGAAATTATTATGATTTAGTATACCAGTTTAACTTTTAAGAAATTAACTAGTTGAATTTTTTTTGAATGTATTTTATTAGCAGTCATAATGATATGCATATCATTAACAATCACCATCTAGAGGTGCACAAATCGGTTTTTTTTCCACAAACCTAACCAGTTTCAAACATGGTTTTTGTTACTAGTGAAACTGGTTTTGGATGGAAACCAACTTGGTTCCTACAGGTTTGGTCAGTTAGAGAGACCGATTTCAGTTCAATCTCAATTTGGTTCAGTTTTGGTTTTGGTTCGTAAACCGGTTAGAGAGCACACATATTAATCTTTTTTTAAGACACAGTTATTATTAAATAAAATTCAACTTTTATTAATTTTTATAGCTTTCAAAACAAGAAAATAGAAAAATCAAATTAATAAAAACCTAATTCTAAAGATCACAAATATTAATAACGTATTTGTTAATTTATTTCAAGTATTTGAAATATTTTTTATGCGAATGAATGCGTCAACTGAGGGACTCACACCAACAGATACTTGTAATCAGCAAAAGCAAAAAAAGACGAATCCCATGCATGATCACTTGCTTGAAAGACGCATCCGCACATGATGCGCCTCTCCACCAAATCACTTTGGGGGTAACGGGCCGGGTTGGCCGATAACCGGGTTTTTGTGCACCTCTATCAGGAACCACAATGCACCACCGTTGCAATTTTCAAACCCTAAAATTAAAATACAAATCCAAATCTCATGTATATTTACCCCATTAAGCATTACCTTAAAAATCCATCTCATTTACGTTCATAACCTAAAATCCAGATATCAAACACATAAACGAACAATTACACACATATGAGAAAATAACTCGTATAGTCAAACACACGAACAACAAATAGATTTGAATTTTGATATATGCTTACCCAAAACTCATAAAGGATGAGGATGATCTGAAATGTCTACAAAATTAACTTTAACAATATAATAAAATTCCCTTACACTTTGATATCAACATTTTTTTTACTTTCGTCACATATCTATAAAAATAATGCATTTTAACTTTTGAAAAATGTTCAAACTTAGATCTTCATCGTTACACTTTCCAATTTTCAGGTAAAAAAGAAAACACAACTCCAATTTTCAGGTAAAAAGGAAAACACAACTCTGATTGTGATAATAGTAATTGTTATTGTAACAATTGTTGCCATCATAAGTACTTCATTGTGTATCTTCATGAGGATCAAGAAGAAGAAAACACAAATTTCATCACCTTATGAAAGTGTTCAGAGTAAGTTCCATGTTTGCACCTTAAAATTCATAGTTACAAAATTGAACTAAAGGGTAACGGGGTTATAATACGTAACAACCCTCTCAGCTCTTGACGCTAAAACTTGCATGTTGTTGTTAAACACACATTGCTTTGAGATGTAGTTGTAGCATTAAGAGCGACTTGTGTTAAAATCAGAGTTTCAGAAAGGATTACCGAACAAGACTCATTCATTCATAATTGTGTGTTATGTTTTTTATTACAAGTGCAGGCTATTTAAAAAGCTTTACAAGAGTAACATAAAGAAGGAAAGGATTGAATTGCATAAGGTCTGGCTGCTGATCCGGCTGCTGATTAGCTGGACATCCCAGCTGTTGATTAGCTGCTGCTCTCGGTTGCTGTTGATTAGCTGTTGATTAGCGGGGATTTGCTCTTGAGGTTTGACTTTCCTTTCTAACACTCCCCCTCAAGTTGAGTAGTGGGATTTCCAATACACAACTTGTCTAAGCATTCGCCTAAGACTCTCCCACTGACAGCCTTTGTTAGTATGTCTGCTAATTGATCTTTTGATCGAACAAACGGTAGTTTAATTGTACCATCTTCTAATTTTTCTTTGATGAAGTTCCTATCAACTTCTACGTGTTTAGTTCGATCATGTTGTACTGGATTTTCTGAAATCTGAATTGCAGCTTTATTATCACACATAATCTTGCTCGTTTCTCTTGAAGGAAAGCCAATCTCACTAAGAGTCTTCGCATCCATATGGCTTCTGTTAGACCTCGAGCTATACCTCTAAATTCAGCCTCTGCACTTGAGAGAGCAACCACCTTTTGTTTTTTACTTCTCCAAGTGACAAGATTCCCACCAACTAGAGCAAAGCAGCCTGCTGTTGACCTCCGACTTCCCTTATCTCCTGCCCAGTCTGCATCAGTATAGATTTGAACATTTAGGTGTCCATGTGATTGAAACAGGACTCCATGACCCACTGTTCCTTTGAGGTATCTAATAATTCTCCAAACTGCTTCCATATGTGATTCTTGAGGTTGGTGCATGAACTGACTTACCACCCCTACAGCATATGCAATGTCTGGGCGAGTATGTGAGAGATATATTAGTTTTCCCACCAGCCGTTGATATCTCTCTTTGTTTGCTAACTTTGCTCCTTCCTCCATATAGAGTTTTTGGTTTACACTCATAGGAGTATCTGCTGGTTTGCAATCTATCATTCCAATCTCTGCCAACAAGTCTAAGATGTACTTCTTTTGACTAATGAAAATTCCTTGTTTTGACCTTAGTACTTCAATTCCGAGGAAATACTTCAGCCTGCCCAAGTCTTTCATTTCAAATTCGGCAAACAAGTTTTCTTTTAGTTTTCCCATTTCTTCTTTATCATTCCCTGTAATGATCATATCATCTACATAGATAATTAGACAGGTTACGAATTTTCCTCTTTTTTTGAGAAACAAAGTATGATCGGCGTTACTTTGTTTATATCCAAATTTTTTCATAGCTATGGTAAATCTGCCAAACCAAGCCCGGGGAGATTGCTTCAAACCATAAAGAGATTTCTTCAGACGGCAAACTTCTCCGGACCTGAAATCTTTTGTGAATCCTGGAGGAGCATCCATGAATACCTCTTCATCTAGATCCCCGTGTAGAAATGCATTTTTTACATCAAATTGTTGAAGTGGCCACCCTTCATTTGCGGCTATCGAGAAAAGGACCCTAATTGTGTTCATTTTTGCAACTGGGGAAAATGTTCCAGCGTAATCAATCCCATGTGTCTGGGTATACCCTTTTGCTACCAGTCGGGCTTTATATCTTTCAATTGTACCGTCTGGTTTATACTTAATCGTATAGACCCAACGACACCCCACGGATTTCTTTCCCGACGGAAGAGTACACTTTTCCCAAGTGTTGTTCCTGATTAAGGCTTCCATTTCTGTTTTCATTGCTTCCTTCCAATGTTTAGACTTTAAGGCTTGATCTACGTTTGCAGGAGTTTCCTCAGAATAAACAGATGAGATAAACGCTTTGGCTTCCTTAGTGAGATTTCCATTAGCTACATTAGCTATAGGATAACTAGACCTCCTTGGCTCTTTTCCAGGAGAATACCGTTTCGGAGGAACCCCTCTGTTTGTTCTAGGGGGTAACACATATCTTGATGGTGTTTCTTCTTGTGTGGATTCTTCTTGTATGGATTCATCTGCCTGTAAACTTTCAGCTTGTTCTGTGGCAGTTGCATGGTTAGAAGTATTGGTATCTTCGGAGTCATTAGAAGCTCCAAAAGTATCACCAGACTGAATAGGGTGAGTATTACTTACCTCGGATACCAGGTTAGGAGGAACATTAGGGCCTTCAGTGGCACTGAAATTGTATTCTGGTGACTCTGTAGTTGGTACATAGGGAACATATTTCAACCAACTTAGTGTGTCTGAGCATTCCTTCTCCCCCTGACCACTGAGTTGGGAATAGTAATACTCGGTCTCAAGAAAGTCACAGTTTATTGTGGTGAACATATGACGTGTCTTTGGGTTATAACATCTGTATCCTTTTTGATTCATTCCATACCCAACAAAGACACATTTTTCAGCACAAGGATCAAGTTTGGTTCGATCTGATTTAGGTATGTGAACAAAAGCGGTACATCCAAAGATTCGTGGTTGAAGGGTAAGGACTGAGGGAAGTTTGAAAAAATTTGAAAGGGTGTGTAACGGAGTGTTAAGTTTTAGGATTTTTGTTGGGAGTCGGTTGAGAAGATAGGTAGCAGTAGCAAGGGCTTCAGGCCAAAAATGTTTTGGGACCTGGGATTCAATTAGGAGGGCTCGTGTCATTTCCAGCAAAATGCGATTTTTTCTTTCAGCGACACCGTTTTGTTCTGGGGTGTTTGGGCATGTGGTTTGGTGGATTATTCCTTTGTTTTGAAAAAACATTTTAAAGGAGGTATTAACAAACTCACCGCCATTATCGGATCGGAAGATTTGGATGTTTGTTTGAAATTGGGTTTGGATCATGGCGTAAAACATAGTGAATTTTTCAAAGACTTCGGATTTGTTTTTTAAAAAATAAACCCAGGTCATTCGGGTACAATCATCAACGAACATCACGAAGTAGCGAAGGCTTTGCCCCCCAAGAACGGGGGCAGGACCCCACACATCAGAATGAATTAATGAAAATGGTAAAGCAACCTTAGTGTTATTGGGCTTAAAAGTTTTCCTGTGGCTCTTTGCTAAAACGCATGTTTCACAATTTGACAAGGAATTAACTGGAAATAGTTTTGGAAATAAAATATGTAAATAACTTGTAGAGGGATGACCTAATCTTCGGTGCCATAACCATGCTTCTCGTTCCGATGTACCATGAGTTAACATCACAGCACCATTTTGAGTTACTTCGTCCACATAATATAACCCTTGACTTTCAGTGCCACGCCCAATGATCGCTCCCGTCCTGATATCCTGTAAAATGCAAAACGTAGGGTACATTAGAACAATACAGTTGAGTTCTTTAGTGACGTGGCTAATGGAAAGCAGTTTATGTGACAACGAGGGAACATAAAGACAATTAGAGATTTTTATTGTGGGTGAGATCTCAATCGTCCCTCCCGATTTTACATCCATTATCCCTCCGTTTGCCGTTTGAATATGTGTTCTTATTGGTTTAGTTGTTGAGATAATATCCGATGACTCATAAGTCATTGTGTCGGTTGCGCCACAATCGAATATCCATCGTTTTTGTTTTTCATGATGTTTTGGGGCCATATTAGCATTCCCATAATTTCCAGGGACCAAATGTGACATATTCACATTTGGGTTATAAACCCACGGATTTATATTATCCGCCCCACACACAACTCGGTTACCTTCTCCTTCATTACCACCGCCATTACCTAACCCTTCTTCTCCGTCGCCTGTTGCGTCGGCTATTCCGCCGAAACCCACCCTACTCCGGCTTCCATCTCCTGGAACCTCTCGGTTGCCGGTGCTGGGTGATCTGCCTTTCTCGTGAGCAGTGGCCTTTGTGCCCTTCTTGTCAGACCACCAATCGGGATATCCGACGAGTCTGAAACATTGTTCCTTTGTATGCTTAGTCATGCCACAGTGGTCGCATTTGAGATGAGTTTTGTCATCTCTGTTTACTGATCCAGTTCTTCTTCCGTCAAACCGTCGGAGCCCTTTCGATGCAAGTCCTGCTCCTTCCACTTCTGAGGCTATTAGACCTGCTGCGATGCCCTGTGCGTCATTGAGAGGTGTTCCGAGAAGTTTTTGGTGAGCGGCCTCCTTGCGAACAGTGGCATACGCGGCTTCTGCAGTCGGAAGAGGTTCTGACCGGAGTATTTCCCTTTTTATAGGGTCATACTTCCGATCAAGGGCATTTAAGAACTGGAAGAGTTTCTGCTCTGTTCGGATTCTGGAGTATGTTTGAATATCCGTTGAACAAGTCATCGGATTCGGATCAATGCGGTCGATTTCTCCCCATACACCTTGGAGGGTTATCCACAATTCTTCGAGAGAAGTATTGTTCTGTTTGATGTCATTCGCTTTGACATGAAGATTAAATGTTTGGAGCTTGTCCCGTCCGCTGCTGTATGTAACTACCAAGGCATCCCACAACGATTTCGCTGTGGGAAATTCGGTGAGGTTACCCGCAAGGACAGGTTCAATATTCTGAATTAACCATGAAAAGACGATTAGATCATCTTGCTCCCACTGTTCGTAGGTTTCATGATTTGGGTCTGGGGGATTTGAGGTTAAATGTTGCAGCAAGATCTTTGATTTTCCGCCTATGGCGACTCGGATCATTCGGGTCCATAGGGGGTAATTCTGGCCGTTTAGTTTCAGATTTATCTGTAAACTATCGGACATTTTGGGGTTTTTTGATTGGGAATTTCTGAGAAGGTTGGCTAGTTGTAAGGTGAGATCACTACTCGAGTTACCGTCTCCGGACATGGTGACTCGGTTGTGTTTTGGGTAGATGATGAGCAGTCTAAATAACCCGCTCTGATACCATGTTAAAATCAGAGTTTCAGAAAGGATTACCGAACAAGACTCATTCATTCATAATTGTGTGTTATGTTTTTTATTACAAGTGCAGGCTATTTAAAAAGCTTTACAAGAGTAACATAAAGAAGGAAAGGATTGAATTGCATAAGGTCTGGCTGCTGATCCGCTGGACATCCCAGCTGTTGATTAGCTGCTGCTCTCGGTTGCTGTTGATTAGCTGTTGATTAGCGGGGATTTGCTCTTGAGGTTTGACTTTCCTTTCTAACAACTTGGTCGCTAAAGCCACATCTAACTCATTTTTCATTCTGCTAGCTGAAACTATGGACATTGGCGTTGCTGAATCATTACAGTACAACTTCAGTACAATCAAAGCAGCAACTAATGACTTTGCTGAAGACAATAAGCTTGGACAAGGTGGATTTGAAGCAGTTTACAAGGTATAGACAAATTTGTATTCTTCATAGTGTTAAAATTCAGAATCTTGATATTAGTTAAACAATAATACATGATAGCTAGCATATGACTTTTAGGGTACTCTTATAGACTGGAATGAAATAGCAGTAAAGAGGCTAGCAGGGAATTCTCAGCAAGGTGACACAGAATTCAAGAATGAGGTTCTGCTAGTTTTGAAGCTTCAACATCGTAATTTGGTTAGGCTTCATGGTTTCAGCATACAAGGAAAGGAACGACTTCTTGTTTATGAATTCTTGACAAATGCAAGTCTTGATCAATTTATATTTGGTAATTTTTAAAAAGAAAGCACTTTTTCAGTCACATTCATTGATATGTCAAGAAAAGCATAATTAAACATTACACATAATTGTGGGTTGGATATATACTTTATCAAAATTTGGTCAATTTAGCAACCAAATACCACCAATCCTATTGGTTTACATATTCACTACAAGAAATACCCCCTTTAGCGGCGACACCTTTAGCGGCGACAGCCAAAGTGTCGCAGCTATTGGTCGATCCGTGTCCCAAGCTCTCAGTCCAAACCCCAGTCGTTGATCATTTTCAAGATCTGACGGTTAGGGATTTAACAAGCAATAGCTGCGACATATATATGGCCATTAGCGGCGACGGCGTCTCCGCTAAAGGTCCCTTAACCACAATAAACCCTAGCCAAATAAATCTTATCCAAGTTAACCCAATAGTGTCGACAGGTTATCAATACCGGCGACGCGCCGTCGCTGCTGAAAGTGTCGACGTACCAGTCCCTATACAGCGCCATTTCTTCCCTCCTCCTTCATTTTCCCCCCAAAAGTCGCCTGAGCACCGTCAGAGACCCCCGTTTTTTGCCCAAATCGGTTAGTTTAACTCTCTTTATGTTAAATTTCTTATCTACATTTGTTATATTCATGTTATAGGCTTTAATTTTTGCGCGTTTTTGTGTATTTTTGTGTATTTTTGTGTTTGTGGAAGAAAACTCGGATCACTACCTCTCTTCTCCGGTCACCACCATCATTTCTCCGGCACCACCTCTTCTCCGCGGTCTCCATTTCCTTGAAACTTTAAAAAAGGTTAGTTTTATATTTATTTTTTTTGTTTAGAAATTGTATAATTTTTTGTTTAGGTATGTAAATGTGTATGGAATGATGATTTTTTGTATGTAAAAATGTATAATTTAGGTGTATTTGGTGAAAATGTGTATGTAAAAATCTATGTATTTGTTGATGTAGATGTATGTAACGATGGATGTTTGTATGTAAAATGTATAATGTGGGTGTGTTTGGTGAAAATGTGTTTGTAAAAATCTATGTATTTGTTGATGTAGGTGTATGTAAGGATGAATGTTTGTATGTAAAATGTATAATGTAGGTGTGTGTGGTGAAAATCTATGTATTTATTGATGTAGGTGTATGTAAGGATGAATGTTTATGTGTATGGAAGTCTATGAATGAATGTATATAGTTGTATGTTAGTATGTAGGTGTATGTAATTGATGAACATTTGTGCATCTATATGTTTGCAATTGGTGAAAAATGTGTACGCTAGTATATATGTTTATAAGTATGTATATGTGTTGGTAGTATAAATTATGTTTAAATTTCATGACTGTCCACTTGTCATTGACTTGACCCAATACTTTCAAATTGGATCTTCTCATGTTACTGCGGGTGAGCCTTCAGTTGAAGTTGATCCCCCAACGGTTGTCGTCGATGAAGTGTTTGAGGTCGAGACTGATTGTGATGAGGACGATCCCGATTATGTGGAGTCTGATTAAAAGAAAAGTTATTGTAATTTATATTAATTTGTATTTGATAAACACTTGTTGAAATATTTATCTGAATATGAGTTACACTTGTTGTACTTTTCATTAATTTCTATTAGATATACATGTTGTAACATTTGCAAGTTTTTAGGAATCATGATTTCGGTACTGTTGATACTTGCTTATTTGATGGCCGATCTGGCCCCGTGGGGACATGGGGGAGACGGCGCCGGTGATCAACCGCCTCCAAATCATTTTTTGAGAGGCACGCACGAGCTTGATGGTAAGTCTTTTAATAAATTATTTTTTAGTTCTTATATTTGATATATTATAAATGTTGTTTCTAATTATTTGTGTTTTAAATATTTTTTTAGTTGTTATGTTTCATACATTATAAATGTTGTTACTAATTATTTATGTTTTAATTGCAGCTGATCCCCCGAAGAGGGTTAGGGGGAAAGCCAAAAATGAAAAACTCCGTCGTAAGGTTAATTATTTGTGTTTTAAATATTTTTTTAGTTGTTATGTTTCATACATTATAAATGTTGTTACTAATTATTTATGTTTTAATTGCAGCTGATCCCCCGAAGAGGGTTAGGGGGAAAGCCAAAAATGAAAAACTCCGTCGTAAGGTTAAGGCGGGGGGGCCCGTATCCCTGACATTTGAAAGGGGTGTCAAGTTTACCCCTGTTGGTGAAGGAAGGGACATGTTTACAAGAGAGGCCGGTTTATTTATGTGGCGGTACATCCCGTTCAATAAAGTTGGATGGGAGAATGTGGCACAACCGTACAAGGATGCGCTCATGAGCCACCTGAGGGTAAATAAGTTATATGCATATAATTTTCCGCCGTTTCACGGGTCGTTAGACTTAATTTATAATAATATTTTAACTTTTCTTATTGAATTTGTAGAAAATGTTTAACTTTGACGAAATTGAACGGGATCTACAAGCAAAAAACATAAAGGGTGGCATTAAGAGTTTGATTTTGAAGCGGTACTCTGACCGCAAACACGATGCAAAAAAAATATTTGTGAGACAAGGTGGGTACGAGGATGTTGAAAGCGCAAGGGCATACCGTCCCAAAGACATGCCCTATGATAACTGGGTGAAAGCTGTCGATGGATTTTTAGACGAAAAATATATCAAACGATGCGAGGCTAACAAGGGTGTCCGCGCGAAACAACAATTCCCATTCCGCGGGGGGACGGCGTCATACGGTAGCACAGCCTACAAAAATGTAATGTTTTATATATGTGTTTGTGTAAGCTTTTGTTTATTTAATGTCTAATCTAAGTTTAATGTTCAACAGGATATAGATTGCTACCTACGTACGCAAAAACCCACCAGGATAGGGAGGGGCATTGGGTTGACCCGGTTGCCGAACAAAACTACGTAAGATTTTCTTTTAAGTATATTTTTCTATAACAAACAAATATATATATAGAGAGAGAGAGAGAGAGAAATATATTTAATCATCTTCGTAACATACAGCTGAACTTAGAAGAGGCCACAAACGAGTGGCACGGTGATGGTCCTCCGCTTGCCCCATTTCAGGAAGCCTTGGGAGAGCGGAGAGGATGGTACCGGGGGATGGGGCATAAACCGTCTTCAAATACCCCCCGAATTTGTCGGCTTCCCAACCTGAGACTCAAGAACCCTTTTCTCAGGTAAACTACACAATTTATAAAATGCTAAATGAACGCGTGTTTCCTTGTTAAATATATGTTGCTAGCGTTAATTAATATGCTAATATACGTTTTGATATTTATTATTGTAGGGATTTGTTGACAACTTGTTCCAAAGCTCGGCTTTCCGGAATCGACTTGACGACTACCTAAGTTCAAAAGGAAAAGCACCGGCAAACGACGACGATGGCTGTTACAACCCTTATTTTGATAACGAAGAAGATGACGAATTAGGATGATTTCGAAGTATGGGTTGTTATTTTTATCGTTTTAGGATGATAATGTAGGACTTAAATGTTGTTTATAACTGTATTACGTTTTGTATGTGTTGTTGGAGTTTGATAAATTAGAATGAAGCGGCGACAGGCGTCGCCGCTATTGATAGTCCGCCAAAACCACTAAAGACAAAATAGGGCTTTAGCGGCAACATATACCTTTAGCGGCGATAGCCGGACCAATAGCGGCCCAGTAATAGCGGCGACGCTTTAGCGGCCACGTGTTGCCGCTAAAGGTCAATAGCGGCGACAGGAGGGACCAATAGCGGCGACAGCCGTCGCCACTAAACCTACCCTTTTCTTGTAGTGATTGTAGGTTCTTAAGAAAAAAAACTATTTCTCATGATCATTAAATATAATGTCATATAAGATATTAACACTTTCCTAAGATTACAATTTAATGATGTTTGAACATGTCATTTATCAACACTCGTAGAAAATGTTGTTTTGTTGCAGCGAATATTGTCACTAATCCCAATTTGTGATGTTGTTTGTAGATCCAACTAAACGTAAACTTCTTGATTGGGAAATTCGATACAATATCATCAAAGGAATTGCCAAGGGATTGCTATACCTTCATGAAGATTCCCGTCTAAGGATAATTCATCGTGACATGAAGGCTAGTAATGTTCTACTAGATGTAGAAATGAACCCTAAAATTGCTGACTTTTGTATGGCAAGATTGTTTAAATCTAAGGAAACTCAAGGAGATACTAGTCGAATTGTTGGAACATAGTAAGTACTCTTTTAGATAATATTAGTAGGGTCATTACTAGAATTTTAATTATACTTCTTAAACAACGCCCTACACCCTTTAGTGTATGGATGACAATGGATTAGGTATAAGATGAGCCTTGGTACACATTACCTATCCGGTTCGTGGTATACACGCGGTATTGGGTATACTCATAAATCGTCTTATTTAGTTAAAAATTACTCACTATAATGCTCTACTGAAACTTGATCTTAAACTCACTTCAATAAAAATTTAATTTAGGTATAAAATTCAATTGCGCATCTGTGAGTTCTGTGATTTTTACAACTTCGATTTCTATAAACTTCAATGTAATATTTATTATATGTGATAAATTAGTATATTCAGTTTTGATGTAAGTACATGAGTTTGGTGATCAGGCGTCTACCACCGAATACCATACCCACCCGGAAACGTTATTAGAATAAAACCAATACTTGACTACCCATTCCGAATATTTCAGGTTTCCCACTTCCACTGGGTGCAGGTTTTTTTATGCATCCTTTTTTTATTTTATCTCTAATATAAGGTCTAGTTGTTTCTGAAAGAATTACTCATTACTTGTTTCTACCAAATTTTCTTTTTGTAAATACTAACATTTTCCCATTCCATGCACTCTTATAGTGGTTACATGGCACCTGAATATGCTATGTGTGGTCATTTCTCCATGAAGTCAGACGTTTTTAGCTTTGGAGTGTTAGTACTTGAGATCATAACGGGTAAAGAGAAAAGTCATTTTCAGAATAGTGAGTCTAAAAGATCTTCTTAGCTTTGTAAGTATTCATGATTTTCTCCATGCCCAAAACATGTATTATTTGTGTGGATGCATCCCTTCTAGTTTTTTATGTATGTATTCTTAAACCAAGGTTAATATCATTTAGGCATGGAAAAGCTGGAGAAATGGAACGACATTAGATATCATAGACCCCACATTAAAGACGGGATCCACTTTATCACATGACATTATTAGAAGCATCCACATTGGGTTATTATGTGTTCAACAAAGCATCATCAATAGGCCAACTATGGCTTCCGTTGTTCTTATGCTCCATAGTTTTTCTCTCATGCTTCCCGTACCATCAGAACCTCCATGTTTTGGTTCTTCAACAGGGACAAGTTTAGAATATCCTCACCTATCAAAATCTACAAATGAAGTTTCGGTATCTGATTTCATTCCTACAGATGTAGTTTTAGATGATACACGATGATTAAAAAAAAGTCAAAAGGTTTCCCTCGAGATACACTTGTACATTTCGAGAAAGGATGACGGTATATATGTCGTTTGTAAACCTAGATAACCATCAATTAAATGCACATGAGAGGAAGTTTATGAACACTTACAGATATGCTTTCACACCCTCGAAATAGACTATACCAAGTGTTGGTCGTGGGTCAGGAACGTTTAAGCGAGATTGGAAGCGTTTTTAAGGTTTAGTTCTATATTAATAAAAAATCACAAACTCATGCCGGTTTGCCGGATAAACTATACCAACTATTGTCCAAGTTTGATATGTTTTCTTGCGTCCACGAAGTTTTTATTATGCCTATATTTTTAAGTATTGTATACAATATTATTTGTTTTTGTTACATGTGGCATTAGTTGTGTCACCCCGCGAAAACGCTTAACTGCACTAGCCGATTCAGTGACTGCTTACTAAATTTCGGGACGAAATTTTTTTCAACTTGGAGATAATGTGATAACCCAAACCTTCCCGTTACGTTCCGTTATACGTTGTTACCACGTGCTGATAATAAATGTGATTATTAAAATAAATTTGGTTTGCTTACATATATATATATATATATATATATTTGAATTTTTATGAGTTGTTATTGTTGTATTATCACAACCGTACACTCCCAGTCCCATGACCAACCACATAATATATATATAATATTATATATTAATATATATATATATATATATATATAATATATATATATTAATATATATATATATAAGGAGAGGATCATGAGAAAACTAGATATAAATGAGAAAACTAGAAAACTAACTAAAAAAACAAAAAAAAAGCATAAAAAACATACAACTTTTTTTTACAATTTTTTTATAAAAAATCGCTACATTTTATGTATAAAAAAAACCATTTTTTCAAAAAAAAAACTTGTAATGCACATGTGCACTATATGTGTACTACACATGTGCATTATATGTTTATGTTGCACATGTGAATTATATGCTTTTTTTTAAAAGTTTTTTTAAATAATATATATAGCGAATTTTAATAAAAAAATCAAAAAAAATTGATATGTTTTTTTTACTCTTTTAGTTAGTTTTTTTTTTATTTTCTCATTTAAACTAGTTTCTCATAATCCATCCCTATATATATATATATATATATATATATATATAGGGTTAGGTTCATTTGTGAACCAACCTCTTATTTGTGAACTTAATGAACCTATTCCAACCCTTGATTTACTTTAAGATTATAAGGGTATGATTGTAATTAATCATATAAATTTAATTTTATCTTTCAAAAATTATAATCCAGTTTTATTGAGATGCATGTTACTAACTTTTAACCGTTTCCTTTTTTTTTGAGATTTGAATTTGTTGACCCAATATAACTGTTCTCGAATCCAATATTGTTCCAAAAAAAACGTCCTCGCTTTCTTTTTATCTTTTCAACCATACAAAAAATATTATTTTATTAGTTAATTATACACCTAACCAAAACGTTTTTATTTTTTTTAATACAATACACAAGTGTTTACGACCAAAAAAATCATTTATGAAGACAATACACAAGTGTTTAACGAATAAGTGAACACATACTTATTATGATTTTGTTCAATACATCATGAGTATAAATATTTTACTTATTATGATTTTGTTCAATACATCATGAGTATAAATATTTTAACAATATCAGGTTTCAGCAAAATCCTATTTTGTATTTACTTTAACAAAATACCTAAATATTTATAACAACTTACAGACGATAAAAGCAAAATCAACATACTACACACTGATTATACACTGATGATTAGTAAAAACTTATCCAAGCCAAAATATATATGTTTTGTAATCAAAGAAACATATCAGAACATAATCAGAAGTCTAATAAATTCAATATCAAAATAACAGCAACTTATACTCCATTTTATCATACTTCGAATGTGAATAATAAAACTAACAAAAGACTTCTATGCCTTTTCATATTCAATCGCTTCTGCCAATACTCTTTCATGGTACTTGTTTGCATTTGACGTCACTAGTTGCACAACATATTTTTTTGCGTAGTAGCGTCAACTTCGCTTTCTTCTCCGTTCTTCTAAGAGGGAACCCACTGTGCATCAACTTTTTCACGAGCCATCCAAACCCAAAAACATTACAAATACAAAAAAAAAAACAACGGTTAGAAGTCCAACATTTCCCAATGGCATAATCATCCATACCACATGTGTATAAGTAAATTAATGTAGTTCTATAGAGGTGTATAATAAACAAAATATCCTACATAAAACATGTGTATAAGTAAATTAACACAGTTCTACACAGGTGTATAATAAACAAAATATCATACATAACACATGTGTATAAGTAAATTAACAAAGTTCTACACAGGTGTATAATAACAAAATATCCTATGTATCAGATTATACATCTGTGTATACCAGAGTATACAACACCCATGTTAAACACACTGTTTTACACATAATTTACCTAAAGTATCATATTATACATCTATGTATAGAAACAATTACTGTACACATATGAAGCCTATCAAAACCCATCACTTATCATAAAATCAGAGAACAACACACTGTTTAAACTACCAAAGAAAAACGCCCCCAAAATTACCAAATTCAGTTTTATTTACACATCCCCACCTTCGATTTTTTTTCCAAATAAGCTTCAAAAAACAAATATAATGAGCACACTATGTGCTTAAACACAGATGTATAATAAACTGGCATAGACATTTGTTAAAAGAGGGTATAGTTATGTCTCTGATCAGTTGAGCCCAACAATTAAACCAATAATTGACAAAATCGGAGAAAAATCTACCAAAATCTAGCACATCAAACCTAAATCCACAAACTTATACACACATTATCGTACAACGAAAGATTTTTATATGAACTACAAACTCAAGCCCTAGATTTTCTTCACACAATCGGGCAAAACAGAGTAAGATGGAACCGAAGTACACATTATAGTGTACCTTTATTTGTCGTCGAAAGAAGATACATGCCATAAAAATGGTAGGTGTATGGTTGTTTTGCCTAGAAAACTATATACGCAAGATTGTTGTGTACAGAGAAAGATGAGGATATTTTTATTTTGAAGAATGATTTGATCTTGTGTAACTGACACAGGGATTGCAATTTTTTAATAAAAGAAACGATTACATTCTCCCAGGTTTCAAATTTAGAAGAGTTGAAATTACATATTCACCCTTGTTTCTTTTAATTTTGGGAGAAGTTATTAAGAAGTAATTACAATCTTGTTATTAATAAAAAAATCTAGATCTAAACAATCAATGGACAAGATTTGTCCATTTTGTTCACAAAAACATTATGGTTCACTCATGAACCCTACCCCATATATATATATATATATATATATATATATATAGGGCCAGGATTTAGAGAAAACGGTGAGAAGTGTGAAAACGGTGAGAATGCCCATTAGCCATGGGATCAAAACAATCAATGGATTAAATTGGCACGGTGGCATTTTCGTAAATAACCTCAACTTTATTAAGATGGTGCGCTTCATTAAGGGTAAAAGGGTCTTTTTAATTCCCCATACTATGTATAAAACGCCATATGAAACTTCACGCCATATGAAACGTTTATTTATGCATTCCCCAATCCCAATTAGCTCAGCTTGAATATCACAAATAATAGTTTTTGTGTATATATCAGCAGCTTGGTTCTCCAACACTTTATAATTACTTTTCAACTGGGGGCGTTTATAACGAGATTCATGATCATTTTTCAGGTGCGTGTGACGCTGTCCTTCTATTGCAGTCTCATAATGAGTCATGAACTCAACAAGTGTAGATTTTGAATTGCAAACTTGGCCAAAAAAATGATTCTCACTCTCCAACCTCGATGTGGTACGCATAAGGCCTGACAGTTCCTCCATTCTATAGTATGCAGGAATCCAAGAATCCCTAAGACCAAAAATATCAGAAAGCCAGTCATTATCCTCTAAACTGAACTCTTTAATAACCTCTTCCCATTCTGTTTCAAACTCTTCAGGAGTAAGAACATCCGTCCACACAACACCACAAATGCGTTCTTTGAAATTGTTGAATTGCATAGCCTAACACCAACCTATATAAAAACAGCAAAACGCCATGAAAAAATACCATTTGAAATATCAAATAACTAAACATGGAACACATTTAAAATAAAAACACGATGTGACACTTAAAACGCCAGACACATTGGATTTAGAAAAAACAATCTTCAGAGAGAGTTTATGCATCACATGCCACATGCATAACCGATGCCTGGTTTCAACAGATACAACAGAAATAGCCTTCTTCATTGCTGGGTCTTGGTCAGTGACAACAACTTTTGGTTGAGAACCAACAGCTTTTAGAAAAACTCTCAACAACCATATATACGTATCAGCAGTGACGCCAATAATGCAGCACCAGATGTAACATTACAATGGTGATTGTCTATACGAGTGAAGGGTACAAAGACCATAGAGTATCTGCATATAAAAACATTGATAAATAAACTAGTACAAAACGCCATTGAATTCTATACATATAAATGCCAAATACACATAAAAAATAAAAATGAAAATACTACTTGTTGGAACGATACGTGGCGTCAAATGAAATCACATCGCCAAACACATGATAATTACGTTTGCATTGATCACCACACCAAAAAAGACCAATCAAACGATTGTCATCATCTATGAAGTAATCGTACGAGAAATTAGGCTGGGACTGTTTTTCCATGCAAATGTCTCACAACCATCTCAGCATCATATTCCCCTATAAACAAGTTGATTTTCCTTTTGTAGTTCTTAAAATCAACTTTACTTGTACCCACGTCTTCAAAACCACCAAAACAAGTCTTCATAACATTAAACGTCTTAACTGGTCCCAAATTCAACGTAGACATGCTATGTATAACATGCTTCTAGAGCTGAGTCAGATGTCGTTCAGACGGTAGAAAATGCATATCAGGCTGTCCAACAAGAGCATGATTGTGCTCCTCGACAAACTTATAGACCTTCCATGATCCAGACTCAAAAATTACACATAATTGTGCTCCACAATCAGTCCTCTTAGAGAAATTGGATCGCACCTTCCTGTCCTTTTGATTAGGGTCCAACGTATCAACCTTCTTGTCCTTATACACCCCAGCTCTCGTACACGTATAATACTTAATATGTGTTTCTCCTTTGGCGTTTACCTTTACAGTACCTTTCCTAACAGAAAACCACAAGCCTTCGCATACTTAACATACATTGAATAACAATCATCGAGGCTTGTAAATATCATGTCTACTTTTGGCTTTATCTCTTCACTATCGGGAATAATCAATGGAAAAGCAGTTCTCGATGAAAAACTCTCGTCTGAAAAAACATTATCGATAAAAAAACAAACGCTATTGGTTAAAACGCCATCATTAAAACACCATTTATTGAAGAGTAACCAAATATGAAGTTGTACACACATATAAAAAAGAATAATCAATGAATAATGTTTCCAGCTCGTGGAACATAAAATTACAAAATACATGATAACAAAGGAATTTGGATTAATGAAAACGCCATAATATGAATATCAGATTGTACAGACAAATACAACAATCATAACAAAAAATTGCTAAATAAACGCCAAACAAATAGTAGCAAACATTGTTTCATGCAAGTACAACGCGTGTATCAACAACTACTTTACGAATGAATAATAGAAACGCCAAATACGAAAAAAAATAAATGCCATAATAAGATAAATATGAAATTTACATATTCGTTCAAGATGCTGCACATGTTGAATTCCACTAACGGTTATGGGGAAGACATGGTCTCCCTAGAAAATAGGAGCTATTGTTAGCTTATTTATTCAGGTGGTTGATCAAGTTTTTGAGATAGACATTCACATTCACGGACCAGAGAAAAAACACGCACACACTCACATTCGTTGCAGAGCTCTCACTTAGAATTCGATTGTACACACTTGATCAACATCCAAAGTTGTAATCTTTATTGTTTAGTATAGTAGATAGTGATAGTTTTCATTATCCGAGGTTTTTATGCCGGAGATCTACTAGTGATCAAGGGCTTTTCCTCGTATAAATCGCGGTGTTCTTCGTTGATCATATTCACAATTGTTCATACTATTATTTGTCACACAAGCACTCAACCTCACAAAATCAGATTTGGTTACATTATCCTTATTGTGATTTTTGACCAAAACAGTTTGGCGCTCACCGTGGGGCAATCGGTGCTTCAATTCTAAAAATCCCGTTCATTTCTGTTCATTTTCTTCAACCACATGGCTTCTTAGGGAAAATCCAGTTCAAGTGCCATGCCGGCGGTTACCTCATCTCAAGCCAGTGCACCGTGCCTCCTATTACCCCTGCATTCCAGAAGAATGCTGAAAATTCTTAGAAGAAGACGTCATCTATCTTCACAGGATCAAAAACCTCTGTTGTTTCTTCATCTACAACTACTAATAGTGATGTTTCTACTTTGATTTTGCAGATGAAAGGCTACATGGAACAACAAGATAAAACCAACCAGAGGATCCTTCGCGAGATTGATGAAATAAAGAAGCAAAAGAGAGCAGTGGAAAATCAGTCTCCACTCATGCCTAGAGCATTGGATTTTGCTACTCCATCATCAACAATCCAGCAGTCCAAAGGATCCACTACTCAACCCCAAGGATCCTATATCCTTTAACAAGGATCTATAGCAATGACGCAGCCTCAAGGATCCTCTATCCTTCAGCAAGGATCATTGGAGACAACTCAGAATCAAGGATCCTTCCTCCGTTCGGGAAGATATATGGAGAATTTTCCAGCTCAAGGATCCTACTTTCAGAATCAAGGATCCTCGTCTCAGGTTCAAGGATCCATGGATTACCCTCCAAGGCCTTCAGCACAAATGTTTCCAGGATCCAACATCTTTCAGGATCAAGGATCCTCAAGGAGTTTCATTCATATGCAGACCATTGCTTCATCTGGTCCTACCATTACACCAGACATGTCTTACCCTAGATGTACTTCTGGGATACCAGTTCCAAATCAATTAGGAGGTAACAATTTCAATACATCTTTTGATACTAAATTTACTTACATGCAGGAAGCAGGCATCAACCAAGCTATGGCCAGGGAGTTACAAAAACTCAAGGATATGATACCCAGTGTTCCCGGAGTGGTCAAACCCATTCCTGAGATCCTGGATGGAAGTCATAGAGTGTCTCGCTTTGCACCTCACATAAGCAATGCCGAGATACCAAAACGTTTCCAGACTCCGAGTATGAAGCTCTATGATGGTACCACTGATCCGGAAGAGCAAGTGGCTCAGTACAGAGAAAGGATGGAGATCAACCCCGTCCCTGAAAGGTTAAAGGAACCCTGTCTGTGTAAGGGCTTCGGGTCCACACTCACTGGATCAGCACTCAAATGGATGCTAAGTCTTCCTCCTTACACTATAACTTCATTTTCACATTTAGTTAACTTGTTCAATAATCAATTTACTTGTAGTAGATCTTTTGAAAGGTTAACTTGTGACTTGTATAGGATCACCCAAGGTCGTGATGAATCACTTATAGATTACATCACTAGATTTAGTAGAGAATCCTTAGAAATCTGTAGGTTAGATACTTCCACTGTTGTGGAAGCCTTTAAAATGGGATTACTAAAAGATTCTCCATTCTATGATGATCTTATTATGACACCTTGCAGGAATTTAGACGAAGTAAGGAACAAGGCCCTAAGGTTTATCTGTTTAGAGGATGATTAGAGGATCCAGGATAGGTTGTCAGGATTCTCAAAACAGGAGAATCAAGGATCCTTTTACAAGAATAATCGATCCAAGCAATACTCCGAGCATTACAATCAGAATGTCCATGCGGATTAACAAGAAGAAGACGACGAAGATTATCCTCATATTTCTGAATATTGTTTTCTACTAATAACACTGAACTAATCCTTGCTTTGCAGAATTCAGGTGACAAGGCTAGATGGTCGGGAAAGATAAGTCGAAATGGTGTGCTTATCATAAGGATTTCGGTCACCTCACTGATGAATGTATAGCACTAAGGAAGGAAATAGGCTATCATTTGAGCAAAGGTTACCGGAAGAAGCTGCTTGGAAGGAAGAAGTCAAGGATCCAGGATCCTGAAAAAGTTCCTGAAAGAGCTCCTCCACTGCCAGCAGATGCTCAGATCATTAACTTCATCTCTGGAGGCTCTGATATTTTTTGAACCTCATTTTCTGCAGCTATAAGGCACGCCAAGGAGACAAATATGGATAATGGAGAGAGACTTGTTCGAACGACCACTATAACCCAGCATAAAGTGATATCCTTTGATGAGGATGACCGTGTTGACATACATGATCTTCATCACGACGGTTTAGTCATTACGTTGTTTATTTCTAACCATTTTGTTCGCAGGATCCTTATTGACTGAGGAAGCTCTGTGAACATAATCCAGTTGGATGTCCTCAAAAGAATGAATATTCTTGAATCCGAAATTGTTCGAAGATCAACAGTGCTCATAGGATTGTGGAGAAACAAAAAATACATTAGGGGACATCAAACTCCCAATCTACATAGAGGGAGTAAACTCTATTCAGAAATTCTGTGTTATTGATTGCTTATTCTGTTGCAATGTTATTCTTGGCAGGTCTTTGAAACACGACATGAAGGCAGTCCCCTCAACATACCATCAATGTGTAAAGCTACCAACCCCATGGGGAGTGGTGAAAATAGAAAGTGATCAATAGGAGGCAAAGAACTGTTACATGTCTTCTATGAAGCCAACTTGGAAAACGAGGGAAGCATAGCAATTAAAGTATCCTCGAAGGGATGTCATGGAGGCAAGGGAGCAAGATGTCAAGGATATACTACTAGACCCTAAGGATCCTGAATCCAAAGTTTTTATAGGATCCGGGATCCTGGATAGCATAGGGCAGGATCTGGTATCCCTCTTAAAGAAAATAAAGGCTACCTTCGCTTGGAAGCATGAAGCTGCACTCAAAGCCCTCAAGGATTACCTATCCTCTGCACCAGCCTTGATGAAACCAGAAGATGGAGAACCATTATCCTTATACTTAGCCATTTCAAGTAAAGCAGTAAGCGCGGTCCTGGTTAAGGATCATGAAGGCCAACAACATCCGGTATACTATGTAAGTAAAAGTCTATTTGATGCTGAGGCCAGGTATTCTCATTTAGAGAAACTAATTCTTGCTTTAGTTATGGCTTCTAAACTTAGACATTATTTTGAAACTCATACTATTATTGTCAAAACTAACTTTCCTATTAAGAATGTCCTCAGGAAACCTGAGATGTCAGGCAGGTTGGCAAAATGGGCAGTCAAGCTTAGTGCATATGACATTAAGTATGAACCAAGGACTGCCATTAAGTCTCAAGCTTTAGCTGACTTTTTGGCTGATTTCAGTAGTGATCTACAAAGAGAAGCTGAATTGGAGGTACAATAACTTGAGGAGACCAACGATACTTGGACATTCTTCACAGATGGAGCTTCAAATGTCAAGGGAACTGGACTATGCTTACTACTAAAATCGCCACAGGGGGAAATTATACCCCAATCCATGGCATCCGAATTCCAAACTGCCAATAATGGATCAGGTATCTTCAAGTGTATTTAGCTAAGCAAAGGATCAGGTATCTTCAAGTGTATATGGATTCATTATTAATTACTAATTATTATAATGGTTCATATACTGTCAAAGGAGAAAAGCTAATCAAATATTTAGAGATAGTCAGGAAACTGACAGATTCTTTTGGGCTTGTCCCCAGTCTATTTGGGCTTGTCCCTAGTCTATTTGGGCTTGTCCCCAGTGTATTGGGCTCGTCCCCAGTCTATTGTTTTTTTCAGTTTGACACAGGTACCTAAAGAAGAGAATGCAGAAGTAGACGCTTTAGCTAACCTTGGATCATCCCAAAAGATGCCAGAGGATGTCAAGATACCTATCATCCATGTTTTGTCTCCTGTATGAACTTAAATGAAGCAATAGAGATAGTGGAGGACGCTGCAATTGTACCTAGTAATGATGTGTAGTCAAATTCAGGATCCTGGATCCTTCCAATTTTGTATCCTGAAAGGGGAAATTCCCACAGGGGAAAAACCTAAAGCCTTCAAGATTAAGGTATCCCAATTCTATATTAAATAACATGTTATATAAGATATCTCTTGCAGGTCCCTATCTATGATGCATTGAGGATCCTGAGATCCAAGAAGTCTTGAAGGATTTTCATGAAGGAGACTATGGAAATCACACTGGGGGCAGAGTACTATTTTCAAGGATCCTCAGACAGGATATTACTGGCCTACAATGAAGAAGAATGCTGTGGAATACGCAAGGAAATGTGATGCTTGCCAAAGACATAGTAACATTCTTCATTAACCAACGGAACCTCTGCATCCTATATCCTCCTCTTGGCCATTCATGAGATGGGGAATGATAGTAGGCAAGCTTCCCAAGGCACCAGGAGGAAAGGTGTTCATGCTAGCCATGACAGACTGTTTCTCTAAATGGATAGAAGCAGAAGCTTTTACTCAAATCTGAGAAAAGGAAGTTATATCCTTCATTAAGCGAAACATTATTACTAGATTTGGAATTCTTTATTAAGCGAAACATTATTACTAGCTAATGGATCCCAATTTATTAGGAGTAGAACTACTAACTTTTGTGACAGATGGCAAGTTATTAATAAAGAATGGCTGGAGCATATAACAAGAATGTCAGGATTATAAGACTTCTGGTTGGTGATATGGTATTGAGGAAGACATTTCAGAATACCACGAATCATGTTGATGGCAAGTTGGCACCAAAGTGGGAAAGTCTCTATCTCATTAAAGCTGAAGCTGGAAAGGGGGCATATCGTTTGCTGACCATGGATGGTGATCTCCTGCCAAGAGCGTGGAATGCTGTTCATTTAAAGTACTTTATGTAACAAGGATCAAGGATCCTTAGAGATTCTGATATCTAGTCTGGATCGAAGAATCCTCAAAAGATATATGAGCCTTCCTTCGGTAACATTTTACTAATTCTTTCGTATCATACTTATTATTCATCATGAGAAAATGGTGTTAGATTTTTAACATCCAGTTTTATCAAGTTTTAAGTTTTTGCAGAATTTTTACAAAGAATCAAGAGGTTGGCCACCTCTCCAAGACTTCAGGCATGTCCCCAGCTTAAGGTATCCAATACCTTCTACGGTTTAAAGGTTTTCACCTTTCACACAAATTGGGTTTTGACACCCCGCCAGTAGCGCACGCTATCCAAGTATAGTTTGAGGCAATGGGACCAGTATCCGCTTTAGGGGCTGACAATTTCATTGTTGTTGGCTATATGTAGGATCTCAAGTATAATGGTAAACGTACCATACATCCGTTCCTAAGGTTTCTAACGTTTTCACGTTAGCTAAGGTTTTGGCATTTTCATGTCACTTGTTGCCAGTTTGGGCAATACACCAGTATCCTAAGGTTTCTAACATTTTCACGTTAGCTTAAGCATTGGGCTTCTCCCCAGTTTGTTGGGCTTGTCCCTAGTTTGTTGGGCTTGACCCCAATTTATTTGGGCTTGTCCCCAGTTTGTTGGGCTTGTCCCCAGTTTATTTGTGTTTGTCCCAGTTTGTTTGGCTTAGTCCCAAGTTGATTTCAACAGGTTTTGGAGCCTCGAAGATTCACAAGTTGATTCAAAAAGGATCCTGGATCCTTAAAGTTTATCTAACGGTGACTTGTTTGTTTGTAAAAAGGTAGTTCTTAAGGATACAAATTCTCATACTTGTTTATCTTATTGACTTCACCCCGATCCTTGCAATTAAGGGTATATGACTTATTTACTTGTATATAATCTAATCTTATCTATGATTATTATTTACAAGAATTGGCAAATTTTTAACAACCTGAATTTTTCTAAATTCTTATAAGGTCAAACATATGATTTTTCATAAACAATCTGTTTGAATGTGGAAACACAAACATATCAAGTAAACATTACTAAACAAATGAACAACACCAAGTAAAGTCAAAAGGTTAAAATTTCTATTAAAACCCTGCTAAGGTTACTAATATGCTCAACCCGAGCTTCGCCAGCAATCCGTGGCCCATTCACTCGGGTTGATACAAGGTGTTACTAATTGTTTTAAGCGCAGGAAGGTTAAGAGCAAAAGGTCTAAAAGGCTTCATCCTCCACAAACAGAAGGATTTTCTGATCCTTAAAGAAAAGGGAGTTATCTTTAACCCTATATTTCTCAATGATGATTATGGCAGGTCTTGTCAGTGGCGTTAAGCAATGTAACGACTAGTTACATGCGGCAACGACTAGTTCGCATCCAACGGAAATATGACAGACTTGATTCACGTCTTATCTGCCATATTTGGGGGCAATTGTTAGGGCATAGATTTTTTATAACTATGGATCCTGTATCCTGAAGCGTTGCATGGATCATTATCCTTAGCGGATGGTGCAGGGACTTGGAGGATCAAGGATCCTTAACATAAATTATGATTTCTAACAATTGTCACGTTTTTAATGTTTATACGCAGATAATGGACTTAGTGGACTGACTCTTAGCTGGAATTTCGGGGAATATTCGTTCAAGATGCTGCACATGTTGAATTTCACTAACGGTTATGGGAAAGACATGGTCTCCCTAGAAAATAGGAGCTACTGTTAGCTTATTTATTCAGGGGGTTGATCAAGTGTTTGAGATAGACATTCACATTCACGAACCAGAGAAAAAACACACACACACACACTTACATTCGTTGCAGAGCTCTCACTTAGAATTCGATTGTACACACTTGATGAACATCCAAAGTTGTAATCTTTATTGTTTAATATAGTAGATAGTGATAGTTTTCACTATCCGAGGTTTTTATGCCGGTGATGTACTAGTGATCAAGGGCTTTTCCTCGTATAAATCTCGGTGTTCTTCGTTGATCATATTCACAACTTGTTCATACTATTATCTGTCACACAAGCACTCAACCTCACAAAATCAGATTTGGTTAAATTCTCCTTATTGTGATTTTTGACCAAAACAAACGCCAAAACTAATAGTAGCAAACATTGTTTAATGGAGGTTCAACGCGTTAAACAACAACTATTATACGAATTAATATTACAAACGCAACAAAACTGAAAAAAATAAACGCCATCTTCAAACAATTACCCTTTAAATAAGGATCCATGTTAAACGCCAAGTGTCTCGAAAGCTTGGGGAGGAGGTAAGCACTTTTTGTAACAAAACTAATTGAAAACGCCTTTTATTGCACAGGAACAGTAGAATGACGATCGTGCCCTGTATATAATTTAGCGCGTAAGCACTTTTTGTAACAAAACTAATTGAAAACGCCTTTTATTGCACAGGAACAGTAGAATGACGATCGTGCCCTGTATATAATTTAGCGCCCTTTGCCAGGTGTTGGGCCAGGATCCGTTCTCACACTTCAAATCGTTCTCTCCGGATCCCGTTTCTATACATACACATATATATGTGTATGTATAGAAACGGGATCCGGAGAGAACAATTTGAAGTGTGAGAACGGTGAGAACGGATCTTGGCCCAACACCTGGCAGGGGCGCGCTAAACGATACGCGGGGTACGATTGTCATTTTCCGACCCCGATAAATACATGGCGTTACCATTATTCAAATACGGGATTTTAATAAGAACAACTAGATCTAATATAATATTCTAAAACAATTTTTTGTCGTTTTCATTATCCAGAACTTATTGTATTTTGAGTTTGGCGTTTGTGTTATCTTGGCGTTTTACAAGACCTTTTTTTGCAGAAGAATAATGTATTTCTTAAACGGAAAATTAGATAACAAACACTAGAAATAAAATGAAGTGTAATAAAGTAGATCAAAAATCCGAATGCAATTTTTTCCCAAAATCTTAACTGTCATCAGTCTCTTTCTTCTTTTGAAACTACAAGAACCGTCACAAATTTATGGAGTTTTGGGGTCATTGTGTGAAGTGGCTTTTGTGGATGTTGGAGACTAGATCGACGCCATGTTGGTGGATGTTCTTTGTACCTCATCTTCATCCTCATTATGGAGTCAAAATAGCATTTGCATTTGTATCGGCCTCCTTTCTTCCCATTCAAATATTCATCAAGAAAAAACACACAAAAATGACATATCGCCGTCATCCGTCTCTTTTTCTTGAAGATTTGTCTATCTCATTCAATCAAAGCTTATTGAGTCATCTCCCCACCTAAGAATCCTGAATATCCAAGATAATGTTGGTCCATCTCTGACTTTCTTAACCTTTCTGGCGTTTTTTACAGTGAGTGGTATTTAGGAAACATGGCGTTTATTCTGTGGTGGATCGACGGAAATTGCTGAGACGTTTCTTTTTATAAGACATATTTGGCGGGTAGTTTTGGCGGGATACTATTATAATTAATGTTGTTATTAATAAGCATTTGTCGTTTCAAGTTCACTGTTTTTGTTCAGCCTTATCTGAACACCTCCCATCTTTCTTGTTTGACGTTGTATAATTAATGGCGTTTTGACACGTAAAGATGTTAAAATATTGGAACTAAAACTCATAAAAAACAACATAGGAAAATATCTTTTTATTCTTTAGTGGAGGTTTTTTATATTTTTAGTGGGTGCTTTACATTTTTTATTGTGTCTTTTTACATAATAAATTATGTTTTGGCGCCAAAAACAATAGCATGATGCAAACCTATATATTTTTTAATGTGTATTTTTATGTCGTTTTGATGTAGGATGCAGATCTATAATGTGTCAGGTAATTATGGCGTTTAGAAAATATAAAAAAGTTTGACTTTTTTATGTGTTATGGTATGGTTTTCAATATAATAATTGTTAGTAATCAAGTATCCGTCGTCTCAGTTACAGGTTGTAGTTACTGTTTGTTCAGTCTGTTTGGGCTGTAAAACTTCCCACCCCTTTAGGTTTGGCGTTTTTTTTTATTTAGTGGCGTTTTATAGATGTAAACTAAAACTTTTTAGTACGGTGATGCATGCATTTTCTGTTCTATTCACCTGTACATTTTTTTGAATTTCGCATTTTGGTGTTTGCCGTTTTTTGGCATTTTGGCGTTTCTATAAAAAAATCTTTGAGAAGTTTTATATTATTTGAGAAGTAGATAACAAGCCACAGAAAACGACACCAAAATAATTATGAAAGAAGGAGAAAACTAAAAATGCTAATGAAATTCCCTTTTCCCAATCTTCAACGCTATTAGTCGCTTCTTCTTCACTGCTATCAAATTTCCTTTCCAAAAACGACACCAAAAAAATTATGAAAGAAGAAGAAAACTAAAAATGCTAATGAAATTCCCTTTTCCCAATCTTCAACGCTATTAGTCGCTTCTTCTTCACTGCTATCAAATTTCCTTTCCAAATATTCACTACTATCAGTTCCTTCTTCTCGAACTTCAGCCCCTATACAGCTGAAACGCCAGGCTCTAGACGAAGCTGATCGATCCGTTATATACGGCGTTTTTGGTTTGTGTTATGATATGTTGTTGTTTGGTTGATTGGGGTGGTTCTTTTGGATGTCGTAGACATAGACCAATGTCGTATATTGTCGATGCTATTATTGGGGTGTAATTGTGAGTGGGGTTTTCGCTTGATGTCCAAGATAGCATTTACACATGCGCTTATCCTCATCCCACTCTACATCTTGTAACAATGCACTCCAAAATAGCATTGAGACTGATATCGGTCTCTTCTTCCCATCCAAACCTTCCTCAAAGAAAGAGCATACAAAGCGACAGATCATCATCGCTATAGCTGTTTTCTTGAAGATTTGTCCATCTCATTCAGCAAAAGTTTATGGGTGCGAGCATGAGAACATGGCATTTTTTAAGCGAAAATGGAATACAAGTGATCATGGCGTGTTAATTGAATGGTTTGGCAAAAGAAATAAGCCATTTTTTTGTGTTTTTGGGTGTGACCAATTTGGTTATGAGATCTTTGTTTATATATGAGTTTTTTTCGCGTAGTTTTTGGCGGGATTTTGATAAATGGCAGCACTAAAATATCTGTTTATTCAGTCGCTGTTTGTTCAGTTTTTATACGTTGAGGCTGTGAGACGTCCCATCTTTCATGTTTTGGTGTTTTTGTATCTGGCATTTTAGTAAATGATGGTAATAAATTATCTTGTCGTTTCACTGATAAGAATTTTAGAACTCACTAATTAACGTTTTTGCAATTGTGGTACTTTGGCGTTTTATAGATAATAGGAAGAAACAATATTTTTAGTATTTAAAAAGTAGTTAGCAAAACAAAAAAAATTAGACTACAAGATCCAAAAAAAAATAAAACTCTTGGTCAGAAGGGATTATGTCTGAGAAGTATCTATCTCTCCCTTCGTCTTCTTCTTTGGAATCTTCATCCAGTTTCTCATCCAAGTCATCACTTTCGCTGGCGTTTTGTTCTTGGAGATTTTGAAGCCTCCATTTGAACATGTCATGCATCAACTCCAATTTTGGATTCATGTCCGTGTTCAAATATGTTGCGTTGTTTAATTCCTCCATGAAACCAAGTCCCTGCTTGGTCATGATATTTTGAAGCATGTAGTCTTCCTGCTCTCTGTTGTCACATATGACAGTTACCATGTTAGTGTCATCATCAAAACGCCATGATTTGATGACCGGGTCCATTGTTGCATTTCCGTTGTTTGTTCCAAATTTTCTGGTTAGTCTTCTTATAATCGTATGTGTTTTATCACAGTGGTTATCTAGAGGGACGCCAAGGGCTAAGATCCCTCTTTGTACTTCCTCCTCCAGGTTCAAGATTGATCTGATTGTTTAACAAACACTCTTCTTCTGTTGTCAAAACGTATCACGAATCTTCTTGTTCTGAGTGTGTATCTCCATGAAACGATGGCTGCCATTTTTTCTTTCCCGTCAGATTTTTGGCGTTTTGGCTATCAATGGCGTTTTAGTATAGCTAATTTTGTTTTTGCAGTGATAATTTGAGTTTGAACATAAAGTTTGTTTATATAATGATGGTTTGGCGCGTATTTTTGGAGGGAATTTTTTCTGTAATAAATGTTAATAATTAAGTTTCAGTTACATTTTCGTTCAAAACAAATATATGCAACGCGTTTATCATTAATGGCGTTTTAAGTACAAACGCCGTTTCATATGCAAGGGAGCGTTATTTAATAGATGGCGTTTTGTCATAATGTGGCGTTTTGTTTATTAACAGTGGAAAAACCCCTTTTACCCTTCATGAAGCACGTCCAAGTAATAAAGTTGATTTTATTTATGACACGCCACCGCGAATCCTAATCCATTGATTGTTTTGATCCAATGGCTGATGTCCGTTCTCAGCGTTTTCACACTTCTCATCGTTTTCTCCAAATCCCACCCTATATATATATGATGTAAGTTGTAGACGCTACATGAAATACTTGGATATTATATCCAATATATTTGGCCGCACACTACATGTATATATATGGAATACTATGGGTTGGTCACACACTATCAACCGCACACCCTTGTGCTCACACACACCTACCAAACCATGCACCCATTTCCCCCAAGAGAGCCGCACACTTCCAATTATACAAATAAGCGTGCGGAATCTTGCTATTGAATATATATACTCACACGTGGTCACACACTCTCTTGAAATGGGCTTTTAATGGACCACACACTCATTATGGCGCACATTGATGTGTATAAATACACATGTTCGCAAAACCCTAGGAAACCTTTCCAATCATTTGACTGCAACCACTGCCATTCTCAGCAAACATTCCCTCTTTCACATCAGCCAACATTCTTTTTCTACTTCCTTTCTTTTTGAAGATTCATGACACATCAGCGGCTTTTCTCCTTTAAAGCTTCTCCCTTTATTGAAAATATTTCTTATTTCTCGCACACTTCTTTTTCCCTTATTATTCCAGGTTAGGTGTTTATCAATGCCTTAAATTAATGTTCTTTCATTTGACATAAAATGCTTAGAATTTGTTATTATTGTTAATAAGATTGTTATAGTATGATAAAATACTATGTTGATGAAATTGATGATGATTGCTTGATTTTAAGATATGATAATAGCTTGATAATGCTCAGAATAAGATTTATTGCTTATGTGATAGATTTTATGTTAACAAACATATAGGGTCATGTAATAATGCAATTTTTTATGTGAATAGATTATGTAAAAGGATGTATGTTTAGAAAGTGTTGTTAGAAGGTTCATATGTTCTCTTGATAATTAATAATAAAAGTAAGTTTAGATCGATTGGCGATTGTTTAAACGGGTTGAGTGTAATTTTGTAAGATATGATGATCATTGAGGATGTAGAAATGTAAATCTATTTTTCTGATGATTTGTGTACGATGAATAAGAATAGTAAGGATCATAAAGGTGATGTATGAATATATGTTTCGTTGTCTTGATCTGATAAAACTGGAATAGAAAACTGTTTGAATTATTTCGATGTTGCACACTAATCACTCACACGTTACTAATATACAAATTCGGATGCACAACGTACAACCAAATAATGCATGACCGCACATTACCAGGTGGCTGCATACTCTCATGTGTGTCGCACACCTGATATTGGGTCGCACATTCACACCTAATAGGAGGTCGCACCCTTTTAAAATGGACCGCACACTTCTAATTGGGCTATAATTTGTTTGGGCCGCACACTAAGGTGCATAGATGTTGAACTACTTATAGTAGACTGCCTGTTACTGTTGATGAATGGCCCACATATTTTACGTAATATGTGATGGCTTTATTTTGCATACGACGTGTTAGATACGTGTAGAAAATATGTGACTTGCTTGTATACGAATCTGATAAATATTGGTAACCATAACAGGGTGTGGTGGACCAACTTTAACAACAAATAAATTATCTGTCGAGCAACACAAAGGTGAGTTCATACACTTACTAAAAGCATGTATTCCCGGTGGTTGGGAAACCAACTACGCTTTCCCAGGTTTGGGATTGCCTAGTATTCCGGGGAGGAATACTATTAAATACTATTTTATAATTCAATGTCTCAAGTGTACTAAACGCAACTCTATCACGACGTCCCCACTTACTATACTGATTAATCGCCTGGCCTGTCGAGCATGATATTAGTTGATAGCGCTATTAGGTCTCACAAACCTCACACCGTGCCGGGGAGGACGGGCGTGAACTAGTATGCCTTGGAAACCGTCAATGATGATAGACATTGACAAACGGGGCAACATCGATACAACGGTCGCAAGTGTTTGGTATTACGCAGTTTAGTAGCTTACAGATGGGATAGCTCCCCATAACATGATTATAAATGAGTAATTTAATAAACTTACGTTTTTGGAAATAAAACTGGAAAACCGTGAACTCACCAATTTTATTGTTGACACTCTACTGCATGCTTTGTAGGACCTTAGGTATAGCTCGGGAGCTTACAGCGGAGGAGTGTAGTGGTTGCGTCGATCCTATGTTGGGTTTCTAATAAAATCCATGAACTTTAAACTTTTGCTTGGATTATTAAACTATTACAGTATGCTTCCGCTGTTAACTTTAACGTTGTTCTTGAATTATAAACTTTAGTCATTAATCGTATTGTGGTGATGGATTTACTATGTTTTATATTTAATTTTCAATATGATTGGTGGCATGATCCTGGTCAGTCACACGCCTCGCGATAATACTCCGTATGTGGAAATTGAGGGTGTGACATTAGTTGTTTAATGTACATGTCAGCACATATGACATGCTCCGTGTGTGTCAGACTAAAATTTTTATAATATGAAAACTTAAAAAAATTGTTTCTATGCGTAGTAAAAATTAAATACCTTCGATAACAAACCTTAATTTAAAGTATTAGCACACACTCTTTTGTATGCAATTTGATGATTTAACTTACTTTCAGATTTACATTCTCAAGTATAAAGCTTATTTTTAAGTATAAACAATTGCTATTTAGACCTACTTGACATCATTTTGAGAGCATATAAAGTCTATACTACAGTTACCAGAACACAAATGGTTCTATGGTGTAGTGGTTAACTAATGTGAATCATAAATAGTATCATCGGGAACAATCTCTGAATGTCAAGTCAGTAATCTATAAAATGATATATGATATAAGTATGTGCACAGGGGCGTAGCTACGTAGAAGGGTACGGGTTCGGTCAAACCCGTACCAAATCGCAAATAGTATCATCGGGAACAATCTCTGAATGTCAAGTCAGTAATCTATAAAATGATATATGATATAAGTATGTGCACAGGGGCGTAGCTAGATAGAAGGGTACGGGTTCGGTCAAACCCGTACCAAAACATATTTTAGTGTTATATATAGGTGTATTTTGAAATCACACCTGTAGAAATTTTGTCATTGAACTCCTAAAATCCTTTTAATCGAACCTTGAAAATTTTCCGAACCCGTAGGATAAAATTTCTGGTTACACCCCTGTATGTGCATGCATCTACAATAATGCAAGAGTTTAGAGAGGGGGTATAAGTAAAAGAAATGAGTTGCTGCCCAGGAAAGAGGATTGCAGATCTATATAAAGGAGGGCTGCTCTGCTTGGCACTTATGGCTAAGTCATACCCAATGGCGCGGATCTTCTTGGGCCCGAGCCTGAATGTTTGGCCCGAAAAGTGGATTCTATTTTAAACATAAGACCATTGGCGATATAGTCATGAGTTCGTGACATCTTGAGTTAGAGAGAAGATACTCAAATTAAGTGGGCTTTAACTCTACTAAATGGGCCTAACTGACTAGCGTGGGCCATCTCTACTAAATTGCAAGATTTGGAAGTCCAATGTATGGCAAACTTAACAAGTAGGTCATGTGTAGTGGTAAATAGCAAAAAAGTGTAAGAAATGCGGTTATGGGGGATTGTATAACTTGAGTGAGTAGTGGGGTTATACCCATTCAATTATACATATATATGTATGTACATATATGTGTGAGAGAGATAGAGAGAGAAACTAATGGTGGCACCGAGTTGGAGGAATATGACACCCCTCGGGGGGGTGTTTGCCGGCGCGATACGGCGCTATAGGTGGGCTCGGAGTTATACAACCTCCGACTACAGAGGGACTTAGCACGTGTAGAAGGTGGCCCCTCAAAATTTAGAAGATAATCAACGTTTAGGATCAATATGCGAATAGAACAATATCTATCATCTTGTGTTTCTTAACACTTCAATAATAATAGTCACTAACAAGGAAATGATTTGTTTCTTTATGTTAGACAGATTTAAAACCAGTATTAAGAGAAGCAACTTTCTATAGTAAAACATGTTTTCTTATTGCTAGCAGCCGTATCTTAAGTCGTATTAGAAGCATGGAAGGTACCTACAAATAATGATGCAATCCCCATGGTCAATGGCGATTACATGATTATTGCAGCCGTCCACTATACTACTAGTACAACCAGGATACCACTGCCATGATAAGAATTCATATATGATTCAATTTCAAAATACAAATAACTTTCTTGAAAAGTCATTGAATATTAGTGTAATAGAAGTAAAGAAACAAGTCTTTTCATAATCGGTAACTATCATGAAAAGAATATCAAAAACATAGTTTCTTAGGTAATAATGTTTGACTGATATAACGAATTCACCAAATCCTCACTCTATTCTAACTATTTAATCACTTGGAATTTGTAGCTAAAAATTTATGGTACCTTAAGAAATGAGAAGGCAACAGGTGTATACACATAGACTATATTCACCAGACAAAATAGGAGAATGGAATTTTTTTTAGGAGGAGGAGCATGCAAATGAATCATAAATCTTAGAAAAATAGACAAAACTAGTTAAAAGAAGTACTATCAAACAAACAAAACCACAACGTTATATGGGTGTGTTTTATTGATTTTACGACTTGTGTGTGGAAATTAAGTACATATTTATAGTTGGTTATTACAATAATTATAAGTGATAACAAGTTTATGGTTGCCAATTTAGACTTTTTATTAGCTATTATATCATCTATAGCAATTAGTTATTAAACTTTCATTAAATGATTTACATAATTACCAGAATATGTTGATTTTAATATTTTGTTTGATTAGTTACCTCATCTAATTTGTAAATATTATATATTTTGGTAATGAATCAAAATATTTTGGTAACTATGTAAATCATTTAATGGAAAATTTAATAACTAATACACGGTAATAATTCATTTCATTTCTAATGATAATCAAACAAGACATGGAATAGTAATGATTCATTTCATTCTCTCGTCCATTCAATTATCTCGTCCATTTCATTATCTTATTTATTTCATTACACTATACCAAACGTATTATAATATTATGATTTATAAAATTTTACTACCCTAATTTTAGAAGTGAGTTTGTTTTCCCTTCTAAGTTCACTTCAACAAGTAAGATTTGTTACAAAATATATTATATTTACAAATTAGATGAGGTAACGAATCAAAGAAAATATAAACAAATCAATATATTTTGGTAATTATGTAAATCATATAGGGAAAATACTATAGATGATATAATAGCTAATAAAAAGTCTAAATTGGCAACCATAAACTTGTTATTACTTATAATTATTGTAATAGGAAACTATATATATGTACGTAATTTCCACACACAAGTCATAAAAAATAGCCAACTATATATATGTACGTAATTTCCACACACAAGTCATAAAATCAATAAAACACAACCATATAAGGTTGTGGTTTTGTTCAATGTTTTAAAAACCGGTTTTAAATCCAACCGGATTAGGCTCAGAAATGGTTCAACCAGGTTGTACCGGGTGTTTCAACCGGCTTGACTAATTAACACTATAATCCATAAAATACAATTTTACTCAAAAAATAATCTAAAACCACATCATTTCATAACAAAAAAATATTCCAAAAGTTAATCCGAAAATTCACTATTGGTACCTTTTTGGACGCTAAGTTATACTAGTCATCATCTTTTTGGGCCCATAAAAGATTAAAACTTCAAATTTTTACCTTTAACCTGGTACCGGTATAACCCAATTTACCGGCAGTACAACTTCTTTGCCGTTCACTCAGTTTACCGATATGATTCATGCCGGCTAAGCTTCCGGCATCCGGTTTAACCGATTCAACTGACCGGTATAAACCGGTTTCTAAAACATTGGTTTGTTTGTTTGATAGCACTTCCTTGACTAGTTCTGTCTATTTTTCTAACAGTTATGTTCATTTGTATATTCTTCCTCCTCCTAAAGAAAATTCCATTCTCCAATTTCCTTTTTCAAAGGTCTTGAACTTTTTCTATGATATATACCCTAACCAAAGAAGTATAACCACGTGTTGCCTTCTATTCAAAAATCGAATTATGGAGTCTTTTCTAGAAGTTAATCACTGGTGATTTAGTGATGGCAACGGATATTTAAGTTTCACTTATGGTGAGTTCGGGTGAGTTTTCTCCTCAAGGTCTCAAGTTTAAGTTTTGGTGATAGAGGTTTCTCATTGAGGAGTTTAAATCGGGGATCTATTGTGCGAGGGGGCTCTTTAAGACGGACCCGGTAAAGACAACGTAAGCTAGACCTCCCGACATTCACGAATAATCCACACCTTTCAAAAAAAATAATTTTTCAAAAGGTCGCTACCATAATTCAATAATGCATACGAGGCATATTATGTACCAGCTTGCTACTGGTAAGTGATAAGAAATCGAATTATTAAACATTTAAACTATAGCTGAAATAATGAATATATTATGCTACTGGTGAATGAAAAGAAACCGAATTATTAACATTTAAACTATAATTGAAATCTATATCTATCTATACTATATAATAAAAGAAATCAATAAAGGAACATTTATTATTATTTTAAATCATTCTTAATTTAGATAATTATTATTAATTTAAATTATTAAATTTAATTTATGTTTCAAATATTTAAGAAATTACGGATAAAGTTCCATGAAATATCTTATTATTTATTTATATTAATTACTAGGTTAGAAATTATATCTAAAATCCTTAATTGTAGATAATTATTATTTAATTTAAATTATTAAATTTAATATATGTTTCAAGCAATTAAAACAAATATCGAGCATTTTCATAACAAGGATGGAAACGATTTTCTTGCTTAACATATTATTTATCTATTTAGTATATTTAAAACACAAGAAGAATAATAACTTCATTTATCATACTATCCTTTTAAGATACAACTCACGTCCAGGTATTTAAATTTTAAAGTATATAATTTAAAATTACCGATAATTTATACTTATCTAATTATTTTAAATATTATTTTGTAGCTATAAATTTATCTAATTGGCTAATTGTTATATGTTTAATCTAGACATTTCAACAATTTTTTAGAACTAATAAACTAAGACCACTATTATTTAAATAAAACTTGGGTTATTAAATGTATATTCACATGACTGTTAAAACTCGTAAGAAAGTCGATGAGACAGTTTGTCTTCTAATCAATGGTTCAAATGCTTTCATATTTATAAACTTGACAAACATCACAAGTTTTGATCATACATGACACAAAATTTTGTTTGGATACTAGGGAAGCGTCTTAAAAATATTGTTTATAATTGTTAAATCTTCGTTATTAACTATTTAATTTTTTATTTAGTTAACCCGTGTAATACACATGGTTATAACCTAGTAATGAATATATTAAACCGAAATAATTGAATCGAATAAGCAACTACTCGTTCGGTTATGGTGCACGTGTATAATAATAGAATCAACCCATATAATTATTATGGTTTAGGATCTTGTAAAAAAACCATTTTCGTAAGAAGTGTGAGAATGCATAAGAATTGACATGTAGGCATTATGTTTTGGACTTAGGCATGATGTTTTAGGTTGTTTTGGCAATAAAAACATCAAACATAACAATTTAAGACACAATAAATGAATTCTAGGCTTAAAACTTAAAACACCATGCCAAGATCGTTAGGTAGTGTGTTTTAAGTGTTAAATGATGTTTTTTAAATTACACGCCTATAATACATTGTATTGTGTTTTAAATTGTTATATTTGATGTTTTTCTTACCAAAACAACCCAAAACATAATGGTTAAGTTCAAAACATGATGCCTACATCTTAATTCCTATGTCTTCTCACACTTCTCACGAAAAATATCATTTTTACAGGAACCTCACCCTGTTATTATTATTATTATTATTACTACTACTACTACTACTATTATTATTATTATTACTATTATTATTACTATTATTATTGTAACATCCGTCGAAAAACGGGTTTCCAAAACCCGCTTCGTTTGTTAATCGAATATCCAGTCATAATTTTTCATTTCACATTATTTGCTCAAATTAATTTTAAACGATACATAATTAATAAATATATTAGAATAAAAAAACTATAATTGATAATTAATAAAAAATAAGTGAATAAAAAATAAATAGGGCTGCCGGGTTTCGAACCCGGGTCAGCCGCTTCAACAAACACACAACATACCACTCCGCCACTTGCCTTCTTTGTTAATATTACGAAACAAATAATACTTAAATTAAAACTCGAATTCAAAACCGGACTTCAGCGCGGCAGAACTCGCAATCACCGGAAAATCCGGCAATCCGCGAGTTTAGCCATTTTTCTTTTGACTATAACGTTATAACCGACCTTCGACATCGGTTATAACCGACATCTAACAGTCAGTTGCGGTCGTAACCGCCGGAGAAACCTTGACCACGAATCAAGACCAAATTCGGACTAAATACATGCTGTTTCTTCCCTATAAATACCCACCCAAACCTCTGGTAATCCTTTCGCTCAAAATCGCACAAACTCTCGAAGCTTTAGCACTCGCCGGAGATATTTTACAGTCGCCGGACTTTCACCGGAAAACCGGGACTTACTTCAAATCGGTAAAATTCTCGACTCTTTTGGTTGTAATCCATTATTAGACATATATTAACTTCAATCCTTCAACCAGAATCTGTCCCAGACTACGCTGCCGGAAAATCTCACACTCCCCGGAATTCCACTGAAACATCAAAGTCTTACTGTCACACCCCGATCAGCAGCGAAAAAGGTGATCGGGGCATGATTGGGTTATCATCAAAGCTCATGACATTTATTATACGTTTCATATTCATTAATACAATTTAATGGAAGTTTACAATAAGAATTACAACATGTTCTAACTATCAATCTAAGCTTCTTTGTTCTCTTCTAAGGCATTTCCTATGTTTTCCTCGCTTCAACCTGTTCACTTGTATCATGTGTAAAAGGGTTTTTGGATCAACATAAAGTTGGCGAGTGAATCCTATGGAAAACATTTGAACAAGTTTATTTAATTGATTATGAAATGAGTGCACAACCACACATGAGTAAGAATAGATGTAAACTTACTCAACAATCATTAGATATTAAATAAAGCACACATGAACAATAATGGAACGTTTAGAGGCGCGCGTTGCTCAACTCGTCTCTCACGAGGAACTGATGGGCCTAATGAATGAATTGCATAAACATGATAATATGAAAGACATAACTACAAACAATATAAACTCAATAATACACACATGAACAATAATGAATTGGTTTTGAGGCACGCGTTGCTCACTCGTCTCCCACGAGGAACTGATGGGCTTAATGAATGAATTTCATACAAATTGACAATATGAAAATACATAATCACAACAATATAAACAATCTAAGTTTAGATCACGATATGGTATGGCACAAGTTTAAATAAATGAGTTAATTATTTTGTGACACATGACACACCCCAAAACGTGTAATTAAAAGGGGGAGTTGTAAGATTCACTCACAGTGGGTGCGTTCGGTTGATAATGTTGAATGCACGCGAAGTGGTTTTTAACCACGAGTGAAATTAACCTAGATAAATAGCATTATGGTTCGGTAAGTAAACGGATTTTATTAATCCATTTTAGTAGGATTGTTGGGTGTATTTTTGTGAGTTTAAGGCTATTTTCTAACCTTAAAAATGTTATTTTTAAGTATTTTTAATTGATTTTTAATTAAAATAAATAAATAAAAATAATAAAAATTTTTGACTTTTTTGACCGTTGACTTTGACTTTGACCATTGACCTTGACCTTGACCGGTTCGTATGCGAGAAATTGTGCGCTGAGTGAGGCTCGAACCCGAGACCTCCCGTACGCGTGCACGTAGCTCTACCAACTGAGCTACGTGTCTAACCCGAAATATTTCTGTTTTTAATTACATATATATATTAATTAGATTAAACAGAAAATCCTTTATTTTCTAAAAACGATTTTAATTCAATACTCGGTGCGCTCCACAGGTCTCGAACCCGGGACATGTGGGTTGAGTTAACACACAGTCCACCGCTGGACTGTGTGCTTCACATGTTATATAAACCGATTTTTATTATACTTAAATACAAACTGAACATTTTCATTTCTGACTTATTTAAAAAGATAGATAATTGTCCGAGTCGGTGCAGAAGACCGGACTCGAACTCGTGTCCTGTGATTAAACATACACACAGTCCACCACTGGACTGTGTGTCTAACTTGGTTATTATTCCGGTTATTAATATACTTAACATATACATAAAATGAATCCGGTTCAGTTAACAAAAAAAAGGCATTTTTATTAAGGCAGCGTGTGTGGAACGAGATTCGAACTCGAGACGTTTGTGTGTTTAATGTGCACACAGTCCACCGCTGGACTGTGTGTCTAACCCGAGTAATAACTTGATTTTAATTATACTTATATGTTACTGCAACATCGTCTTCTTCGTTAGATTTTAACCAGGAACGATGACGATCTGGTTCGAAGTTTTAATCAGGTTTCTTTAGCGTTTTTAGGTTAATTACAGATGAGATATAAGTAAAAAGAAAGGAAATTAGGCGTGAGGTATACCGACTGGCTTCCTCTGTTTTTCCGGCAAAACTCCGGCGACAGCAACCACTTCCGGCGACGTGTGTCTTGCAGCAGCGAGTCTTCAGAACGCTTGAAAAAGATGTGGGTGACTTCGGTATAAGCTCAGGGGGTTTAGTAAGGCTTAGAAGTGAAGAACCGGGTTTTCCGGCGATTTGCAGGAAATTTCCGGCGAGTGAGTTTTCGCCGAGAAAGGGTGCGGTTTTGAGCGAAAATGTTTGCAGAGGTTCGAGGGGGTATTTATAGGGTAGTTCATCGATGAATTTGGTCCGATTTCCGACTTGATTCGTTGGTTATAATTTCTCCGGCGGTTATAGTTTGTGTCGCGGACTCAGACGTCGGTTATAACCGATGTCTTAGTAAATGTTTACGTTATAACTGAAGATGTCGTTAATTCTTGGCGAGATCGCCGGGATTTCCGACGACTGCATTTGGGCGCCGGTTTTGAATTCGGAAACTCATGATATGATTTAAATGATTCTAATAATTAACAGATAATACAAGTGGCGCAGTGGTTTAAAAGTTGAATGTTAGGTCTTTGCTGACCGGTTACTGACCCGGGTTCGAAACCCGGCAGTGACAAATTATTTTTATTTTCTTATTTTTAACAGTTTTTCAAAAAGTAATTATATATTCTCATATAATAATTAATTATGTATCGTTTAAAATTATTTTGGGCATTAAATTCGCAACGAAATTTTTAACTGATTGTTCGGTTAATAAACGGAGCGGGTTTGGTAAAATCCGTTTTTTGACGGATGTTACACTCACTGTCGATCGGTATAATCATCTAAAAACTCTTGCAATCTCTTACTCAGTAACTTAATTTCATAACACAAGAAACTAAACTGTCAAACATTCCACTCAGCCGAGAGTCACAAATCAGAGCCAACGACTCCTGCCGGTCATCTGAAGTAAACGCTCTGTTTGGTACAATTCTGTTCTTTAATCTCGTTATCTAATACATTCCAACCAATTATAAGTTTTGATAATCGAATTAAACAAGAACAGTCGGGCATCTTTGTTCTATGTCTTTATAAATGAAGAAGTCGAAGTCGAAATGTGTATAAGTTTAATTAAAACTGAATATTTAACCGGGTTAGACACACAGTCCAGCGGTGGACTGTGTGCAATCATAAAACGCACGTCACGAGTTCGAATCACACAACGTACCGACTTTCAGAAATAAAACCAATATTTTTAGAACTGAATCAGAACAAGTCACAGTATGTATATAAGAGTAATATAATCCGTGAGTTAAACAGATTAGACACACAGCCCAACTGGTTAGGCTGTGCGCATACGAACCGAAGGACCCGAGTTCGACTCCGGGTCCCTGCAATCGGTTCGGCCATTTTAAATCGTTTTAATATAAACCCAATAAAATAACAATTAATTAGTATATATATAATTAAAACAGAGAATATTTCGGGTTAGACACGTAGCTCAGTTGGTAGAGCTGCGTGCACGCGTACGAGAGGTCTAGGGTTCGAACCTCACCCAGCGCATGAATAAACTGAATCCGACCGGTCAACGGTCAACGGTCAAAGTCAAAAAGTCAACATTTTTATATTTTTTTTATTTTAATCAGAAAATTATTTAAAAATACTTAAAAATAATATTTTTAAAGTTAGAAAATGTCCTTGAACTCACAAAAATAAATCTAAAAATCCTATTAAGATTATGAATTAAAAGAATTAATCTCAAATAAAATCCATTTATTTACCGAACCATTTCGTTATTATTTTAGGTTAGTTTTCCTCATCGATCAAATCCCAAAACTCGTTCGCATTCATCGTCATCCAGGAAACGCACCCACTGTGAGTGAATCCTTACAAATTCTCCTTTTTATTCATGTTTTGGGGTGTATCATGTGTCGCTTTAATTATTCCATTTATTTAAACTCGTGCTATTACCATTATATGATCTAAACTCGAGATGTAAATATTATTTGTTGTGATGCGTGTTTACATTTTGTCAAGTTGCGTGCAAATCATTCATTAGGCCCATCAGTTCCTCGTTAGAGACGAGTTGAGCATCAGGTGCCTCATTGTTCATCATTTTGTGTGTGCTTGTGCATTAATTGATATTATGTGTTTATGTTGTTGGTTGTGATGTGTGTTTATATTTTTGTCAAGTTGTGTGCAAATCATTCATTAGGCCCATCAGTTCCTCGTGGGAGACGAGTTGAACATCGCGTGCCTCATTCGATCGGCTCCGTTTGATTGAGCCTTGATCTCATTGTTCATCATTTGGTGTGTGCGTGTGCATTATTTGATATTATGTGTTTTGTGATTTAATTTAGATATACGTTTACTCATATTTGGTTATGCACAATTTTATTCAAATAACCAACATAACTAATCGTTTCAAATGTTTAAATAAGATTCACTCGCCAACTTTTTGTTGACCCAAAACCCAATTTTACACATGATACAGGTGGACAGGTTGAAGCAAGGAACACATAGGAAATTGCCTTAGAAGAAAAATAATGAAGTCATGAAATATATATTTGAACATGTTGTACTTGTATGATTATTGTAATGTTCCTCTTTAAAAAGAAATAATAAATATGAAACTTTGTAGTAAATGTCATGAGCTTTGATGAAAATCCAATCATAACCCGACTACCATTTCCGCTGCGGGTCAGGGTGTGACAATTATTATTATTATTATTTTTACAAATAATTTATTATATGTCAAAAATAAGTTTGTCATAGCTTTTTTTTTTCAAATAATATGTTTTCACTCATTGTCCTTTATAAATTAAAAGTACTAGCTATAACTTTTTATATGACTCGAGATATATATAATTGGATTGGATTTGTTAATTGAAATTCGATTAAATCCACTCATTTTCAAATCCAGCGGTTTAAGAATTTTTAGATAAAGTGGTGGAAGTCTTGCATTTTTTTTGGGAGATGTAAGTTTAACTCTCACTTGGTGAAGGGTGAGGCACTGGTGGACAATGATCTGAGACCCAGAAAAACCTAGGTTCAATCACTGAGCCAAACGGGTTTTACCGGTAATTTCACCGTCGTGACTACGGTTGGGTGGATTACCGGGTTTTCTCCGGAATTGGTGGTGGACTCGAGTTACTCTTAGAGTACTCCATTTGGTCAATGGGTACCACAAGAGTGCTCGAGATTGATTATGTTAGTAGTTCAAAAAAACGGAAGTAACGGGGGCATCTCTTGCAATAAACGAATTTCATATCCATTATGTAACCAAAAGCGGCCAGTTATAAAAATCTAAAACTGAACACTGATTGCATGTTCGACATTAATCTAACTAGAACTGATTCAACATATGTTCAATCTAATTTATTTCAAATAAATATTAAGACCAAAGTGGCATAAAACAAAATTATTTAGATTAAAATGCAAAAAATATTTTTTGAACTAAAGTGACAATTTTAGTCAAACCTTATGAAATAAAAGAGCAATTTACTCTAAATATTATTATACTCATAGTTAGTTGAATATATGTGGCTCAAATAAAAAAACTTAAAATGGTTCACCTTGTGTAACCGAACCAAAAATTTTAAAATATTGGCCCAACTAAAAATCAATACCGTTTTAACAATATTTTGCTTTTAGATATTTTAACACCAGTTAGTCACCCTTAGATAAAGGATTGATCAAGTATACAAGGTGCGAGTTCACATGACCATGGCTGTAAAAGTTTCGCATAAACTCCGAGTACTCTTTGAGTACTCGCTACAAGGTAGGCTGTCGAGACCCGTGTATTGTTCTCCTAGGCCAATTACTCCCCGAGTAATCTCCGTCTAGGCCAAGTACTTCCCGAGTACTCTCAAATCCGACTAGTGAGCGCCAAGTGACTTTTGCAACCATGCATAGGACAACCCAAAATTGTTTTTTATGTGATGCATAGTACTAACGACCGACTATGAGATTTGTGAACGTCTAACCCGGGATTGAAACTAGGATTTTGAAGTTTGAAACTTAAAATTTTCAGTTGTTGGCGACTTCAAGTTGATTGAAACTTGTTAGTTGATTGAATCTGTAATGAAACTTGATAGTTAATTTGAAAAAGAAATTTTAACTTTTGGAAAATAATGGAGACTTTTCAAAACAAAGTTATCAAAGTTTGAATCTCCATCTTCTAATATTATTTTCAAGAAAATTGATTTGGATAATCTTTGATAAGATCCTTACATATGAAAACCAATCACCACTTAATCTGAACTTCCATCTAGTGATTTTGAAAAAAACGGACAAAGATTGAAGGATGTATCATGATACACAAAAAAAAAACATATTGTGTATCAGTTCTAACTACAAGTATTGAAAAATGTTTTTTCTCTAGTGATGAACGTGAAGATTGAATTGCTTAACTGGATGAGTGATGAGTATGAGTTCGAACGGCAAGCATGAAAAAATGTTTTTCTTCGATGAAGAACGTTAAGATTGATTTACTTAATTGGATGAGTGATGAATATATGAATAACATATTGTTTTTATAATTCAAAATAAAGTTCTTTAGGAATGCAATGTAATTTTGGTTTTCTAATTACATTGTATTTCATTTTTGTTTTGTAATGAAAATTGTTTTTATTATGTGATCTAAACTGACTCAAAAATTCGAAAGACGAGTTAAGATGCATCCGATCATCGCTAAAATCAACTTGATAAAAAAAGGTCATGAGTTTGTCCGTACGTGCATTAGAAAAAAAGAATTTACTTTTTGGTTAATTCATCTCTCTTCCCTAGGTTACAATTAAGAATTTTTAAACATATATCATGATAAACTTACACCTATTTTTTTACTTTTTATTTTAGTTTCAACTGCTCCTCTTGCATTATAAATAATATATGTTTTTAACTTATTTAATTTTACTGTATCTTTATTTTTATTCGATAACTTACGTTTGTTAACATTTACAAATTAAGTAAAAGCTGAGACATGCTTAATTTTTGGCTGAGCATTATGAAACAAAATTTGTTAAACAGAGAGTTATATCCGAAATAAAACATTTTTAGTATTGTAAACTAAATCGATTGTTGTTATCATACCGGTGTCGGTATCGTGATGATCCAAGCCGATACAGATCGGACCGGTATCAGTACTCGATTTATGGTTTTCAACCAATATACGTAATTACTCATTTAATTTTCTTGTAAATATACTTTCTCCATAATTTGCGTTAGTTAAATTTAAAATAAACAAAAAATGCGTTTATAATTAATATTTTTCTCAAAGTTTATATATAAATTATATTGAAAACTGAGTTGTATTCTAAATAAAGCATTTTTTAGTAACGTGAACTATACCAAGTACCGTTACCGTGACGAACCTAACAACATATCTACCGGTGTCAGTACTATTAGGCCCAATATCAGTATTTTGTTTTTATAGTTTTCGATCGATGTAAAACACATGTCGATATCCTTTACACACAACATAGATTGCCAGTATCATGTGGAGCGACATCATTATTTGTTTTTATAGTTTTTGTTCGATTAAAACTGTGCCACAACGCGTGGACGTTTACTAGTGTATTATGAAATAGAGTATATGTATAATCTCTGATATTAATATCGTCTTATAAAACACGTCTTGAGAATCACTGATTATGACTTCCATTGCTAGTCAACAATCAACTTTTATGCACATCTTTTTCGTTGCCAGCCCACTGTTCAATGAAATGGAATATTCAAGGATACACCAATGCAAACAACGTCAATCAAATGGATACTCTTAGTCTAATGGGTGTGGGTCATTAGTGAATATTCATCACTATCCTCCACCTCAATGCCATATCAACAACCCTTCCACTGTTGGCTTCTTTGAGACTTGAGATCTCCACAATCATCACTATTCACCAATTTGGTGGGGGGGGGGGGGGTGGGGGTGTTCACTAGTGGGCCACTAAGACACATCAGCCTCGATGGTGTTCACTAGTGGGCCACTAAGACACATCAGCCTCGATGGCCCCTTCCACTACCCACACCAATCAGCATTAAGCCTTCACCGACTAATTAATGGTAAATTATGCTACTAGAAAGAAGTTTATAGAATGAGAAATGATTTGCTATTAAAAATTACTAAAATAGACAATTTTTCATCAAAAAATTACTAAAATAGATACAATTTTTAGTTTTTTCATAACTATTTAAGCCAATCAAAGCTCGCCAATTCATCTTTCCTGTTGAGGCGACTAGTACTCACCTGGTTGCTAAGGGTGCTTTTTTAGTGTTTAGCCAGCGGCTATGTCACACCTCGATTTCCACGTATGTCCCGGTGGGCCCGGTGGGGAGTATTGTGACGTATGTTGATATCATCATAATCAAACCACACAGAGTAACACAGCGGAAGTCTTGGAATAAAATTAATATTACAAACGTATTGTTCAAAGTTCGAAAATAATATACAACGCTTGTAATAGATCCACAGGCGGATCGGATTATTATAATAAAAGGAAGTTTAACAGACTATGGGCTTAAGCAAGGAGTTGCAAATTCCTCTTAAGCTTCGCCGAGTACTTCCAGCCTATTTCGTAACCTTGCTACCTGCGCTTAGTCTTTTGAAAATACGTCAGTTTTCACTGGTAAATACAAATAACCGACACGTTTTGAAAAATTTCAATATCATTTCCATGTACACATTGGTACATATATTTTATAAATAACTTGGGACAAACTATATCTCATGTTATCAGTTTTACATGCTAATAATACATTTAGGGCCTAGTAACTATGCTGGGATCATGATTAACCGACACGCCACTTTAATACCTTTATTAGGTATACCCATATTAGGTTATAAAACATTTTAGCATCTGTCGGAGGTATGCCTACACCTCGCGCTTAGGTCGTGGCCATTTGCAATTAAATGAGCCGAGGACATCAAGGACACGGTCGCATTAACCCCCAATGTTTAATGTTAAGCAATACGAATTAAAACAGATTATTTGAATTCCCGACACATTGGTCTTTGATCCCATATCCGACCATGCGGTAATATTATACCGTATCCCAAGCCCGTATAGGGGAAATAGGTTAACAGTATTTACCTAGCTTAGCAAAAATCCTTTAAATCAAGAAAATAAGATAGCATAGCCGTATACAAAATAACTAGCTTGGATGCAATCCACCGGAAGTCTCTAGTCTGGAGTGAATGGTATTATTAACCAATTAGATGGTTAGCGGGTCTTTATTTAAGTCATTAACTTAGACCCGCTAACTTCAATTAATGAAATCGGTACGATATGCTAGATTAAGCGGTGACCGGAATGGAATGTAATTTAAACTCGACAAGTACTAAGACTTGTATAATGTGAGTAAACAATATACATTCTGGAATTTGAGGTTAAATGAAAAGGTTTGACCCGTTTTGATAACTTACGTAAAAAGTCTACATAAGCTTAACCGAACGCATAAATGCGATCCCGGGTAACCGGATGAGTCATGAACAAGTTATATATGCCAATATACTTTAAATAAGTTGTAATATCAGTAGGATAGCAACGTATATGCCCAATATGGTTTTAAAACGAAACTATGTCTCATAAGGGCGTTTCGGTCATTATATGATGTATAAAAGGAAATTGTATGCGTTTTGATGTTATGATCATAAAAATTCTGGAAAAATACTTAATTAATAATATAATATCAGTAGGATATCAAATATATGTGTGGTTTGTATTTTAAGACCAAACTATGCGCCGTATGGGCATTTTGGTCATTTAACACATAACTTGATAACTTATTTGGGATTCTGAGTTCGTGACATATACCTACTGTAAAAATATTTAAAATGAGTTTATAACTCAGTAGGTAACAAGCCTTGGTAACCAAGTATAGTTTGAATCCATAATATGCGCTGAAACGTCGTTTAAGTCGTTAAATGACGATTTACGCGATGAATAGCGTGAACTGAAGTTGTGAACAAGTTTGTGTGACCAAAATATGTTATTTAATATAACATATCAATAGGTAAATGATTATTATATAAAAGGTTTAATTAAAACCAATTTATGTGCCGAAAGGGGCATTATCGTCATAATACAAGAACTCGTATGTAAACTCAGAATATAATCAAACTTGATACCCCAAATATTTCGAATTATGATATTATATCAGTAGGTTTCGTGTTGATATTAAAATTATGTTTAGAAACCGATTTAGACACCATAAGGATATTTTAGTCCTTTAAAAGCCTTGTTTGCGATATTTGACAAAACTTAGTTTATGATCAGAATAATAAAATCATAATATGTTAATTAAACTACATATATGTAGATAATTCATTTATGAGTTATTTGTTGATTAAAACCTTATTTTTAGCAAAAAGGACAAAATGGTCAAAGTATGACATAATGAAGAACTAATGCATAAACTCATATTCTGATTATGATCTTGTAGTATAACCCTCTAGGGTTATACTACATTATATTAAGATCATAACGCAACTTAAAGGCAATAGCTAAAGTTGCTAAATCAATTCATAATCAAAAGTCAAAGCAGAAGTCAAACTCCATGACTTTTGGTTACGAACTGACAATAAGACTGAGATTGATGGGCTGAAAATGTTTACACATATTCTTTTATTTATTACCAAGTTATTTTAAGTGTCAAAACATTTTTATAACATGTATAAACTCAGATGATGAGTTTTATCAAAATATGACCCGTTCGACTTTTAATGATATAACTTTGACCCGTCAATAGGTCTAGCAAACGTGATCTTTAGGAAGTACCCTTTTAAGGGACTAACACCTACCCAATTACGATCACTTAGACATGTTCGATTAAAACAATGGCTGGACCATAATGGTCTTAACTGAAAGTCAAAGCGTTACTACGATAACGCTTGTCTTTTGGCTTTAAAGCCTAACAAAATGAAATAAGAAGAGATGGAACACTTACAAGTGAACCAAAGAAAGACTAGAACTCAGCTGGGATGCTCCTTAGTCAGGAACCTTCACTTAGAGTGTATAGAGGAGACATGAGAAGATGAGCAAGGAAATGGGGGTGTAAGCTTGGCTATTTATACTTGAACAAGAGGTTCATGATCATGCCAAGTGTCCAAGGGTGTTATGAGGATCATAGCAGGTATAATTGAGGTGTCATAAGCTGCAAAACTGTGGTATTTCGCGAGCAAGGTGGCAACAAAGTAGGCTGCCAACATTCTGCCACTGGCAGTCCCTTATGGACCGTAAGGGATAAGGCTTACGGTCCATAAGCCATCATGCGCGCCCCTGGTTTTGAATTGTTACGGACCGTAAGGACTTATCCTTGCATTCCGTAACCGCCTCTCAGTTTAAATGCTCATCTCATTCTTACGGTCCGTAAGCACATATGCTTACAGTCCGTAAGAGACACTCAGAGGCGATAAAAATGGCATGTTGTCATACTTGGTCCCTCTATTTCATATTTGGCGTTCAGAGCTTATAATAATAACATAACGGCAACTCCAGTCCCTCTCGTCCATTACATGGCATACGATAATCAGCGGGACACGTGTCGGTATATTACCGGTCACGAATTTTCGAGGTGTTACATCCTCACCCCTTAAAAGAAATCTCGACCTCGAGATTTTATTAAAAAAGATAGGGGTACTTCTGTCGCATATTGGACTCGACCTCCCACGTATACTCGGGGCCTTGATGGGCATCCCACTTGACCTTCACTATAGGTATCTTTTTCTTACGGAGCTTTTTAACCTGTCGATCCTCGATCGAAATTGGTTTCTCAATGAACCTCAGGTTTTCATCGATTTGCACATCATGATGTGATATAGCTAGCGATTCATAAGCTAGACATTTCTTCAAATTATTGACGTGGAATACATCATGAATCCCGCTGAACTCCTCAGGTAATTTGAGCTTGTAAGCTACAGACCCGACACATTCGATTATCTCGAATGGTCCATATACCTTGGGCTTAACTTGCGCTTCTTCCCGAAGCGCATCACACTTTTCCAGGGTGATACCTGTAACATAACTTTGCCCCCTACTTGGAATTGAAGAGGTTTACGCCTCTTATAAGCGTAACTCTTTTGCCTATCCCGGGCAGCTTTGAGACGATCACGGATTTGCACTATTTTATCCGTGGTCTCGAGGACATTCTCTGGTCTAGACAATTGGGCTTCCCCAACTTCAGCCCAATAAACAGGCGTTTTGCATTTCCTCCCATATAAGGCTTCAAAAGGAGCGGCCTTAATACTCGTATGGTAACTGTTATTGTAGGAGAATTCGATTAGGGGTAAGTGATCATCCCAACTTCCACCTAAATCGATCCACATGTACGAAGCATGTCTTCCAATGTTTGAATGGTACAGCAGTCTGTCCATCTGTCTGCGGATGGTAACTTGTACTAAAATTTAATCTCGTGCCCAAAGCTTGCTGGAAACTCTTCCAAAAGTGAGATGTATATCTAGTATCTCTATCAGATATAACAGATATTGGCACGCCATGTAAGGACACAATCTCGTCCACATATAACTTAGCCAGCTTGTCGGAGCTATTGGTGTGTGATGAGCGTATTAGATTTTTATTAATATTTGAGCCCTTTTTACGCATTATTCAAGTTTTAAATATATAAAACACGATATTGTACTAACACTAAACACACACTTGGGCAAGTGCACCCATCGTGAGCGTAGTATAGTGTTGGTAAGATACCGAGGTCGTCCAAGGACACAAGAGCTTTTAGTATCGGTTTATCGTCAACGTCTAATCAATCTAAATTTTTTATAAAAGATTTTTAACATAAAAGAAAAATAAATAAAAAGACAAATAAAATGAAAACAGATAGACAAGATAGAATCACTTGGATCCAACTCATTTTTAATGTATCATTTGATGATTTTCGCACTTTCGGACTTTTTAAGAGATTATCTTAGTTATAGTAGTAGGCCCCTCTTTTGAAGGTGACGTTATCCTCAACCTAGTGGTTTGAGTCAACAGAGATACAATCCCAGAGGGTCGGAATATTGGAAGATAATTAAATAAGTTATTAATGCGAAAAGTGGTAGGCCCTTTTTTTGAAGGTGACGTTACCCTCGGCTAAGTGGTTTGAGTCAGCAGGGATACAATCCCAAGTAGCCAGTTTAAAGTATTAATAGTAGTTTACATATGAGGGGTTCAAGCTATTCGCACCCCCACCATCCAATACCTTTGGGCATTGAAAGAGGTCCTAGTAAGCTTGAACCAAGTCCTCGTAGGATCTATACACTGAACGAGACAAGAACTTTACCAAACCACCCTTCTAACCCCTTCCAAGTAGTTAACACGCTTTATATAGACCGCAAAGACACGAATGAGCAAATCAATAACATCATGAAGAAATGGTTAGGAAAAATCACTTTCAACATAAGAAACTAGTTATTAAAGTCATTAATACATAGCCAATTAAAAAGTGCCGAAAGATTAAAAATAAAAAGTAATACATTAAAGACTTGTCTTCACCAAGTGATGTAAGAGATTAGCCAAGCATGGCCTTTGTTTGACAAAAACATTTACAATCAATCTTGGATCTCGAGACTACTACACACTCTAAAGATGATAAATGATGATGGTTGTGGGTGTTGGTGTTGTAGTGGTGGTGGAGTGGTGGCAAAGTGAGAGAGAAGTGGTTTGCCAAGGGATGCCTTTGAAGTGAACCAAGCACCCCTATTTATAATCCAAAACAGTAGCCCCGCCACGGCCCCTTGTCTAGTGAGCACTATCACACCCCAACCGATGGCGGAATCATCGGGGCGCGACCCTAAGCGGTTTAGATTGTTCGAGAGAATCCATAACGACTAATTTAAATGACAATATTTAAACGTCAATTTCCCATACAATCAACATATAATCATTCCATAATCATTAAAATTCAAATATTCTCAAACAATTCAAAAGTCGATAACTAATTTATTACAAGTTTCTAAGGCAAAACCCTAAGTCCGTTTTGCAGCGATAACATCCTCAACCTGTTACATACGTTAAAATAAAAGTCAATACGATAAAGTAAAGGTGAGTACACATGTTTAATAGCATATTAATAGTGATAAAGTGTTTACGCATAACCAACATGTACATGTAGAGAAAGTGAATCTAAGTAAGCTAACAATAATGATACAAGCTAACCAACACCACTGCGAGGTGGAGTATGCGCGATACGTGTTCACAACAGCGAACACGCACGTAAAGTGAATATGCGAGCCTTAACAACCCTTGAACCAATCGGGTGCTGAGTCCAAACTATAGTACTATCGTTGCTAAGGGTGGTCTGCAAGTCCTCATCATTTACACATAGCAAACAAACATTCAGCGATTCACGTATAACATGCGAGTGCGGTTAGCGTTTAAAGAGTTTAGCGTTTTGTGTAGTGTGTTTTGATATAGAGAACGTATGTAACACCCAAAGTGCGTTAAAGCGAAAAAGGGTTCAAGTATACTCACAATCGGTGCTCAACGAAGAAACACGAACTGCTGTGGATTGAAGGGAGCACCGGGATCAGCCTGTAAGCGAGAACAAAAGTGCATCAGTCTTCCAAAGTGCTGAAACGGCGAAGTTGTGCTGGAATCCTTTGGAGAAGTGCAAGTTTGGACGAACTTGACATATTTGCCTTGGAGATTGTACAAGTTTGGGCAGACTTGTCACCCTTCACTCAGAATCAGTACAAGTTCGGGCGAAGTTGGCATCAATTTGATGACATCTTCGAGCGAACTTGTGTCATTTTGGAGCTAACTTGACTGTTTTGGTGACCAAATCGTGTGTTTTCGCGTCGTTTGCTGAGGAAATCGAGTGTCCATCCCTCCAACCCCGATCTACAGAGCAAAACATAGGTTGGAGAGGTCTTTTAGAGTGAGTTTTAACCATTTTACAGGAACTCGGGCTAATCCGGGCGAACTTGTCGGTTCGTACGGGTTAGTCCAGTTCGTGCAAAGTGGCAGTATCGTCCTTGTGCTTCCGGATCTGAGTTCTTGCTTGAAAATGCCTCGTTCCACTTTGTAGTGAACGAAACATACGTCACCTAGTCCGTATTTTGTGTAAAAATCAATGCTTTAAATGATTTTTCTCAGATCTAACACTTGGTGAGTCGAAATCATCAAGTTTTCTAGCTTGGAGAGCCAAGGCTAACTCCAATACGCTCGTTTAGGTGTAGATCTAAGTGAAAAGAAGAAGTTTTATGGAAAAAGATGAAGATTTTCATAAATATAGTAGTTTTGATGAAAACGAAGGTAATCCTTGTGTAAAATCGTAGTGGAAAATGTTGTAGTTTGCATAAAACGGGTTGATTCTTACTTCGAAAACAGAGAAATAAGGTTTCAGGAGCTCTGGGGCGAAGTGGCAGCAAGGAATTAGAGAATAAGAGAATGAGGGTGCTTGGTATTTATAGGTGATGAGAAATGGGAGTGGCAACCATCAAGTTTGGGCGAACTTGGCCAGTTCAGCTTGAACTCGTGCAAGTTCGAGCGAACTTGCTGTTGTTATGCCCAAGACAAGTTCGGCCGAAGTTAGTGTTACCCAACTTCGAGCGAACTTGTCCTCTTTTGTTCTCCATTTGTTCGTTGACTGTTCGTTCGGTGATTTATTCACGTTAGATAGTTACGTAAAGCATTTTAGCGAAGTGTTAAGCATTGGGATAATAAAATAATGCGATTAAGCGATTCGTACGCGTGCACGCAGCTCTACCAACTGAGCTACGTGTCTAACCCGAAATAATCTTGTTTTTAATTATATTTATATACTTATTCAATTTAACCGAATTTCTTTTAATTGACAAAAACATTTTAATTCCACGGACCGGTGCTAGTGACGGGTTTCGAACGCGCGACGTAGGACTTAGTGTTGCACACAGTCCACCGCTGGACTGTGTGTCTAACCCGGTTATTATCTCGGTTTTTATTATACTTAATAACTAACTGAGTTATCCCGGTTTAGTTTTTAAACAAAAAGACGTGTTATTATATAAGGAGTGCGTATAGCAGGAATCGAACTCAGGACGTGCGTGTGTATTTTGCACACAGTCCACCGCTGGACTGTGTGTCTAACCCGTTTATAATTCCGATTTTAATTAATCTTATGTCATCTCTGAACTCGTCTTCTTCATTACAAACACAGACATCAATAAAAACAACTGATACGCGATTAATTTAGTTAATGAACATGATGATCCATTTGAATGTATTGAACCGAAAAGTTTGGGGGAAAGAAGATACCGAACAGATCGTCTTCTTCAGAGAATCCGGCGAAGCTCGTCGGCTCTGTTTTTGGAACCTTCGGCTGTGAGAATCAATAAACAGGTTTAAGGGATTAGATGTGAAATTGAACTAATGGGTATTGATTATCAGCACGTTAGAATGAGCATACCGGTAATCAACGAGTTTCCGACAATTCCAGAAGTTTTCCGGCGAAAACAGAAAGTCCAGCAATGTCTTCTGTGGTTGATTATGAATGATGGGTTAATGTTAGTAAGGTTCTAACAATTGATTGAAACAGTAAAGTAGAGGTATTTTACCGGTTTGAGTTGAATACGGTTTTCCGGCGACTTTTGCAGAAAATTCCGGCGAGCTGATTCAGGTGTTCTGATGGTCTGACAATGCGACGAAAATGAAATGGAGTATTGGTATGATATCTCTGAGTCGCGAGAGTGGTCTGAAGTTGAAGAATTCTGGACTTGGTGATTTTTCGGTTTTAAAAACCGATAATGATGAGGTTTTAAGTTTAATCAATTCCGATTTGATTAGAAACCGTCAGTGCATCGGTTATAACTGAATGTGTGAATAAACAACGAATTGACGATTGGTTTGCCGATTACCGTTTCTCAGATGGCGCAACCGGTTTTAACTGGGTTTGTGTATAAATTTCATTTGTGCTCCTAGAGTTAGCAGAAAACACAATGTGGCGGAGTGGTCTTGTGAGTGTGTGTTAAGTCGCTGAAGTGTCTTGGCTGACCCGGGTTCGAGTCCCGGCAGCATCATAATTTTTTTATTTATTTTATTTTAACTTTTTATCAAATATAATTTTCATAGTTTAGTTTATTTATTAATTATGTATCGTTTTAAATCAAAATAATCATAAATATTCGACGTACTTTTATAACTTGATATTCGGTTACAAAACGGAGCGGGTTTTGAAAACCCGATTTTTACAAATGTTACAGTATCCCCTACTTTTAGGAATTTCGTCCCGAAATTTAAGTAGTTGAAGTAGTAGGAAAAAGATGCGGGTATTTTTCACGCATTGAGTCTTCACGTTCCCAAGTAAACTCAGGTCCTCGTTTCGACTCCCAGCGTACCCTAACAATTGGAATGCGACTTCGCCGAAGACGTTTCTCCCGTAGTCCATGATCTCCACTGGTCTTTCAATAAAATGCATAGATTCATCAATCTGAATATCTTCCAGCGGAATATGGAGATTCTCATCAGCGAGGCACTTCTTCAAGTTCGACACGTGGAATGTGGGATGAATCCTGTTGAGTTCTTCTGGTAGGTCAAGCTTGTATGCTACAGGACCTACTCTTTCGAGTATCTTGAAAGGTCCTACGTAACGAGGTGCTAGCTTCCCCTTTTGACCAAAACGAACTACTCCCTTCCACGGTGATACTTTTAAAAGCACATGATCACCAATGTTAAACTCTAAGGGCTTCCGTCGTTTATCTGCATAACTCTTTTGACGACTTTGAGCCGCTAAAAGATTGTTTCGAATTTGATGAATCTTGTCGGTGGTTTCTTGGATCAATTCTGGACCAGTAATTTGTGATTCCCCAATTTCGTGCCAACATACAGGAGATCGGCACTTACGACCATATAAGGCTTCAAAAGGTGCCATGCCGATGCTCGAATGATAGCTGTTGTTGTACGAAAATTCTACTAGTGGTAGGTGGGCGTCCCAATTTCCCTTGAAGTCTATGACACATGCTCTGAGCATATCTTCAAGAGTTTGAATGGTGCGCTCAGACTGTCCGTTAGTTTGAGGATGATAGGCGGTACTGAGATCTAATCGTGTGCCCATAGCGGATTGAACTGCTTGCCATGTTCGTGAGGTGAAACGACCATCACGATCAGAAATAATACTCAACGGTACCCATGTCGGCTTACGATTTCGTTGATATAAATACGTGCAAGCTTTTCGTTCTTGAAATCTTCACGGATAGGAATAAAGTGAGCCGATTTTGTAAGTCGGTCTATAATTACCCATATTGTGTCATACCCACCAGAAGTGCGAGGTAACCCGGTAATGAAATCCATGGTTATATTTTCCCACTTCCATACAGGTATTTCCGGTTGGACTAAAAGTCCTGAGGGTCTTTGGTGTTCAGCCTTCACCTTGGAACATGTGAGGCACTTGGAAACAAAAACGGCAATATCCTTCTTCATTCCAGGCCACCAATAGGTGTATCGTAGGTCTTGATACATCTTATCGGCTCCTGTGTGTATAGAATATCGCGTTTTGTGAGCTTCATTCATAAGAGTTTCACGCAGATTGTTGTGGTTAGGAATCCAGATACGATCTAGGTAATACAGAAGTCTGATTTAGTTTCAAGTTTTAGCTCGGCTCCACAGGACATCTCCTTTCGTACATCTTCTTCTGTTATTGAAACGTGTTGGGCTTCTCGAATTTGATCTTTAATGTCGGTTATAATTTGCAAACATAGAAGATGAATGGAGTTCGCATAACCCTTTCGACTAAGTGCATCAGCCACCACATTTGCTTTACAAGGGTGGTATCTAATTTCACAGTCGTAATCATTCAGAAGTTCGACCCATCTTCGTTGCCTCATGTTTAACTCTTTTTGATTGAAGATATGTTGAAGGCTCATGTGGTCAGTGTATATTTCACACTTAGTACCATAGAGATAATGTCTCCATATCTTAAGAGCGAATACAACGGCTCCAAGTTCTAGGTCATGAGTGGTGTAGTTCTTTTCATGCGTCTTGAGTTGTCTCGAGGCATAAGCTATGACTTTTCCTCTTTGCATGAGAACGCAGCCTAATCCTTGCCCTGACGCGTCGCAATAGACTACAAAATCATCACAACCTTCAAGAAGAGTGAGGATCGGTGCATCACAAAGTTTTTGTTTAAGAGTTTGAAAGCTTCTTCTTGCTTTGCCAGGATGGTAGCCTATCTCACAATCATAGTCGTTGAGAAGTTCTACCCATCTGCGTTGGCGCACGTTTAGTTCTTTCTGGTTAAAGATGTGTTGTAAGTTCTTATGGTCGGTGAAGACCGTACAGTTTGTACTATAAAGGTAGTGTCGCCATATCTTTAACGCAAAAACAACTACACCGAGCTCGAGATCGTGGGTAATGTAGTTCTTCTCGTGGATTTTGAGTTGTCGAGACGCATACGCGATAACCTTGTTTCGTTGCATAAGAACACACCCGAGTCCTAGGTTAGAGGCATCGCAATAAACAACGAAATCGTCGTCTCCGTCGGGAAGTGCGAGAACGGGAGCGTTGCAAAGCATACGCTTGAGAGTCTGAAAGGCTTCCTCCTGTTCGGAACCCCAAACAGAAGGTTTATCCTTATGAGTCAAAGAGGTGAGGGGTATGGCGATTTTCGAAAATTTGGTGATAAATCGGCGGTAGTATCCTGCCAATCCGAGGAAGGAACGGATTTCGGACGGATTCTTCGGAGTATTCCTACTCTTTACAGCTTCAATTTTGGTGGGATTGACGTGGATTCCTTGGTCATTGACGACGTGACCGAGAAATTGAACTTCATTAAGCCAAAATTCACACTTGGAGAATTTGGCGTTGAGACGGTTTCCTTGGAGAAGCTCGAGAACTAAACGAAGATGTCGTGCATGTTCGGCTCTCGACTTCAAGTAAATGAGGATATCATCGATAAAAACAATAACAAAACGATCCAGAAAGGCTTTGCACACACGGTTCATCAAATCCATGAAGACCGCGGGCGCGTTTGTAAGTCCAAAAGGCATGACCATGAATTCATAATGGTCGTAGCGAGTACGAAAGGCGGTTTTCAGAACGTCTTGCTCATGTACACGTAGCTTGTGATATCCAGAACGTAAATCAATCTTCAAAAAACAAGTAGCACCTTGAAGTTGATCAAACAAATCGTTGATTCGAGGAAGAGGGTAGCGGTTCTTTATCGTTAGTTTGTTAAGTTCACGATAATCGATGCACATTCGGAACGTCCCATCTTTCTTTTTCACAAAAAGAACGGGTGTGCCCCACGGTGAAGTGCTCGGGTGTATAAAGCCTTTATCAAGCAACTCTTGAAGTTGGCTAGATAGCTCGCGCATTTCGGATGGTGCAAGGCGATAGGGAGCTTTAGCGACAGGTGTAGCACCGGGGATTAGATCAATACGAAACTCGACATCACGAGTAGAGGGTAAACCAGGTAAATCTTCGGGAAAAACTTTAAGGAATTCACAAACAACAGCTTCAAGGTGTTCTTTTCCTTCTCCGGGTTCATGATGTGGGCTAGGAAAGCGATGCACTGCTTGCGCAAATGCTTGTTCGCTTGGGTACACGACAAAAGCATCAACTTCTTTGAGGGTGTTTCGCCGTAAACATGCAGTTGATCACCGTTTGGAAGGGGGAAAACGAATCATTTTATCGAAACAAACAACTTCGGCACGATTCTTGCAAAGAAAATCCATGCCTACTATGACATCAAAACTACGTAATTGCATAGGTATGAGGTCGATCAGGAAGTTGTGATTGTTGAGTTCGAGAGTACAATCACGTAGAATGGAGTTAACGGTAACGGTTCTTCCGGTGGCGATTTCGACGTCGAAGGTACTTGGGAGGTTAGCGCGTTTACCTTTTAAAAGTTTTTCGAATTCCAACGATACAAAACAGTTATCGGCTCCAGTATCAAATAAACAAGAAGCATAAATACCATTAATGAGGAACGTACCATTGACAACATTGTTGTAATTCTAAGCCTAGCGGTAATTGATGTTGAAAGCCCTTCCACGCATAGCCTGTGGTTGTTCCTGCTGCGGCGGCTGTGGTGGCTGTTGCTGAAGCTGCTGCTGTGGTTCCTGTTTAAGAGCACGGTGCGGGCAGACATTGCTGAAATGATTCGGGTCGCCACAAGTGTAACAAGCACGTGCCTGAACTGCTGGTGCTTGCGGTGCCTGGTTGAGAGGAGCAACGTTGAGAGGAGCTGGCGGTGCTGCGAGAGCGGTAGGAGCTTGCCGACATGGACCAGTGCGGCAATGCGCTGTGAAGTGCCCATAGATGTTGCAATTGCCCCAAAAGCGGCAGTTTTTTCCAACCGCATGATGATATGTGCACTTGGAGCACAGAGGGTGAGGTCCAGTGTATGCACGCTTAGCAGCGGGTGCGTTGGGAGTAGCGGCTTTCGAGACTGGGAGTTCGGTGCTGGGACTACTGCGCAGTTCTTGTTGTTACCTTTTCGCTTGCGGTTCTGGTGATTCGGCTTGGAAGCTTGAGATGGAGCAGTATCGGTGCTTGGCTCAACAGTAGCCTGGCTGAGATTCTTGTTCGAGACTTTGAAAGCTCCAGCCAAGACTCGCTTGTCGTTGATCTCGGCTGCGAGTTGGTAAGTCTCTTCGATCGTAGTTGGTCTAGCTGCTTGAACAAAGTCGGCGAAACAGTCGGGGAGAGCGCGGAGATACTTCTTGATAGCTTTCTCGGTAGTGTCCACTTGTCCTGGACAAATGATGCTGAGCTGCTTAAAACGAGCGATGAGACCAGCATTGTCACCACCGATTTGCTTGATACCCCAAAATTCATTTTCCAACTTCTGGATTTCGTGTGGTCGGCATAACTCTTTGATGATGAGCTCCTTAAGTTCTTCCCACGTGAGAGAGTAAGCTTCGTCGTTACCGCGCCTGTTGCACTCGGCAGTTTACCAGTCAAGTGCCCTCGACTGAAAGACTCCAGTGGCGTTAACAGTGCGGAGGTTTTCAGGGCATCCGCTTTGCCTGAAAGTGACTTTGATCGAGTCGAACCAGTGAAACAACTTGGTTGGTCCATCTTCGCCCGTGAATGCTGCGGGACCGCATGCTTTAAACTGTTTGAAGCTGAACCGAGATTTCAGAGCATTGTTCTTGGAATCAACGGATGAATTACTGTTGACAGCTTGGATCTCACTGACAATCTGAAGAATCACCATGGCCATTTCCTTGGCCACGAGAGAGGCAATTCGTTTGTCGGCATTGTTTTGCTGGACAGTCTTGCGAGTGTGAGAACCCATGGAAGCCATCTACACAGAGACATTTGGATGAGATTCGATTATAACGGGTTTTGTTTAAAAAAGTTTAGCGTTTTATACCATATAACTTATTATCATTATTCACGTAAGGCACAAAATCACGTAATCACATAAGCACATAATCACATAATCACATAAGTCACGTAAGCACATATTTTGCATGTATTCACAGATTTCACATCGACTCCTCAGTCGACTACAATTTTATTCGAACATGCGTAGATCGTAGGAGATGCGAGTAGTATAAGCGTAATAAGCGAGTAACACCGCATATGAGGATATTCACATAAGAGGGTTGAGCGTTTTAGTTTGGTTGGTGATTATTTAGCATTTTAGATTATGAGAGCTGTGTGAGTTGTGCGTATTTTCGTAAAGCAAAAGCGATAAAACGAGAAAGCGATAAAACGAGAAATCGATAAAGCATAAAATCCACAAAATTTAAACACATAATTAAAATAAAACTCGATGATGCCTAAAATCGGCGATTGTAGGCTTAAATCAATTTTTGGAGCGTCCTGGGTTTTGAGACAGCGACTACCCAAAGTGATTCGAAAATTCTCTAAGTTCGGGCACACGATTTGGCCTAATAGACAAATGCTCTCGCCTTACAACGGTTAACGACATTTATCCTTCCAGTTACGTCGTGCCCCGAGTCATCGAAATAGTCGAGACTTTGGTGAGATTGAAAATCGAGGAGTTGACTTAGTTATTAAGAAGCGGGTTTCACCCTAACTTAATAACTTCGTTCCATGTTTGTGGTTTTCACCGAACGCATCGGGAGTTCCACGGAAATAGAGGTGGAGATTTTCTTTAAGATAAGGATATCACTCCTAGCTTAACGAAAGAATCTCGTGCAGTAAATAGTATGCGGGTGACTGATCTTGTCGAGTGTTCTTGGTTTTCACACCTAATCCCGACACATGTAATCATTTAAGGCAAGTAGTTTAAGCATTTAAGTCGAAGAGTGGTCTAACTGGGTACTTATACTATAGACTAGGTCTGACATGGCAATTCTACCTAATTCCGTATAGTTATGGCTCTGGTACCAATCTGTCACACCCCAACCGATGGCGGAATCATCGGGACGCGGCATTAAGTGGTTCAGATTGTTCGAGAGAATCGATAATGACTATTTTAAATGACAATATTTAAGCGTCAATTTCCCATACAATCAACATATAATCGTTCCATAATCATTACAATTCAATATTCTCAAACAATTCAAAAGTCGATAACTAATTTATTACAAGTTTCTAAGGCAAAACCCTAAGTCCGTTTTGCAGCGATAACATCCTTAACATGTTACATACGTTAAAATAAAAGTCAATACAATAAAGTAAAGGTGAGTACACAGGTTTAATAGCATATTAATAGTGATAAAGTGTTTACGCATAACCAACATGTACACGTAGAGAAAGTGAATCTAAGTAAGCTAACAATAATGATACAAGCTAACCAACACGACTTCGAGGTGGAGTATGCGTGATACGTGTTCACAAAAGCGAACATGCACGTAAAGTGAATATGTGAGCCTTAACAACCCCCAAACCAATCGGGTGGTGAGTCCAAACTATAGTACTATCGTTGCTAAGGGTGGTCTGCAAGTCCTCATCATTTACACATAGCAAACAAACATTCAGCGATTCACATATAACATGCGAGTGAGGTTAGCGTTTAAAGAGTTTAGCGTTTTGTGTAGTGTGTTTTGGTATAGAGAACGTATGTAACACCCAAAAGTGTGTTAAAGCGAAAAAGGGTTCAAGTATACTCACAGTCGGTGCTCAACGAAGAAACACGAACTGCTATAGATTGAATGGAGCGCCGGGATCAGCCTGTAAGCGAGAACAGAAGTGCATCAGTCTTCTGAAGTGCTGAAACGGTCGAAATGTGAAGGAGCAGTGGATAAGTTCGGACGAACTGGTATTTAAGTACAAGTTCGGGCGAAGTTGTGCTGGAATCCTTTGGAGAAGTGCAAGTTCGGACGAACTTGACATATTTGCCTTGGAGATTGTACAAGTTTGGGCAGACTTGTCACCCTTCACTCAGAATCAGTACAAGTTCGGGCGAAGTTGGCATCAATTTGATGACATCTTCGAGCGAACTTGTGTCATTTTGGAGCTAACTTGACTGTTTTGGTGACCAAATCGTGTGTTTTCGCGTCGTTTGCTGAGGAAATCGAGTGTCCATCCCTCCAACCCCGATCTACAGAGCAAAACATAGGTTGGAGAGGTCTTTTAGAGTGAGTTTTAACCATTTTACAGGAACTCGGGCTAATCCGGGCGAACTTGTCGGTTCGTACGGGTTAGTCCAGTTCGTGCAAAGTGGCAGTATCGTCCTTGTGCTTCCGGATCTGAGTTCTTGCTTGAAAATGCCTCGTTCCACTTTGTAGTGAACGAAACATACGTCACCTAGTCCGTATTTTGTGTAAAAATCAATGCTTTAAATGATTTTTCTCAGATCTAACACTTGGTGAGTCGAAATCATCAAGTTTTCTAGCTTGGAGAGCCAAGGCTAACTCCAATACGCTCGTTTAGGTGTAGATCTAAGTGAAAAGAAGAAGTTTTATGGAAAAAGATGAAGATTTTCATAAATATAGTAGTTTTGATGAAAACGAAGGTAATCCTTGTGTAAAATCGTAGTGGAAAATGTTGTAGTTTGCATAAAACGGGTTGATTCTTACTTGGAAAACAGAGAAATAAGGTTTCGGGAGCTCTGAGGCGAAGTGGCAGCAAGGAATGAGAGAATGCGGGTGCTTGGTATTTATAGGTGAGGAGAAATGGGAGTGGCAGCCATCAAGTTCGGGCGAACTTGGAATAAGTTCGAGCGAACTTGCTGTTGTTATGCCCAAGACAAGTTCGGGCGAAGTTGGTGTTACCCAACTTCGAGTGAACTTGTCCTCTTTTGTTCTCCATTTGTTTGTTGATTGTTCATTTGGTGATTTATTCGCGTTAGATAGTTACGTTATGCGTTTTAGTGAAGTGTTAAGCATTGGGATAATAAAATAATGCGATTAAGCTATCCGTGCGAGTGAGAGCGTTGTAATAGCGAGTACAACCATAAATCATAAAGCACCATAACACATAAGTAACATAATTAACCGCGATTTGAGTTTGCGTTGAGAGTTGCGAGTATTAAGCGATTTAAATGCGATAAATAAGCGATATAATATGCATTTCAAAATAATTGTAAAATTATAATAATCTCAAAGTACAAACGGGTTTTACATGGAAAAATAAATGGAATTAACGATAGTTACGGAATTCGGATAACAATCCGAAAGATCGGGTTGTTACAGTCTCCCCTCCTTTAGGGAATTTCGTCCCGAAATTCAGGTGGCGGCCGTAACGAAGAGATGAGGATATTTAGCTTTCATATCACTTTCGAGTTCCCAATTGAACTAGGCGTCGCGTTTGCCTTCACATCAGACTTTCACAATAGGAATGCGAGAGCGTCGAAGTTTCTTGATCTCTCGATCCATGATTTCTATTGGCTCTTCCACGAGCACGAAGTGCAGCATTTCGTTTATTTTTAAATCTTCAAGTGGCACATGAAGATTTCCTTCAGCTAAACACTTTTTGAGGTTTGAGACATGGAATGTCGGATGTATGTTGTTGAGTTCTTTCGGTAATTCGAGTCGGTAGGCCACTTTTCCAATTCTTTCCAGAATCTTAAAGGGATCCACGTATCGTGGCGCTAGTTTCCCTTTCTTTCCAAAATGGATCACTCCTTTCCAAGATGAAACCTTTAAGAGAATGTGATCTCCAATTCGAATTGCAGGGGCTTGCGGCGTTTATCGGCATAACTCTTTTGACGACTACGAGCTTTCAGGAGATTGTCTCTGATTTGGAGGATTTTATCTGTCGTTTCTTGTATTAACTTGGGGCCGTTGAGTTGAACGTCTCCAATCTCGTGCTATACAATAGGCGATCGACATTTTCTATAGTGCCTCAAAAGGTGCAATTTGAATACTAGTGTGATAACTGTTATGGTACAGAAATTCTATTAAAAGTAAGTGCGTATCCCAATTACCACCAAAATCTATAACGCACGAATGAAGCATGTCTTCGAGGGTGCTGTAACATCCGTCAAAAACGGATTTTACCAAACCCACTCCGTTTATTAACCGAACAGTCAGTTAAAAATTTCGTTGCGAATTAAATGCCTAAAATAATTTTAAACGATACATAATCAATTATTATGCGGGATTATATAAGTTGTTTTTGAAAAACTGTTAAAAATCGCAAATAAAAATATTTTGGTTCTGCCGGGTTTCGAACCCGGGTCAGTAACCGGTCCGGCAACAACTTAACACACAACACACAAACCACTGCGCCACGGATGCTATTTGTTAAATGTTAGGATCATTTAATTGATATCATGACTTTCCGAATTCAAAACCGGCGCCCAAAAGTTCAGTCGCCGGAAATCCCGGTAATCTCGCGAAACTTAACGTTTCTTTCAGTTATAACGTAAAACATAAACGCTACATCGGTTATAACCGATGTCTGAGTCCGCGACCAAAGTTATAACCGCCGGAGAAATTTAAACCAATGAATCTAGTTGGAAATCGGGCCAAATACATCGTCGATTTGCCCTATAAAAACCACCTCGAACTTCTGCAAACCTTTTCGCTCAAAACCGCACCCTTTCTCGGCGAAAACTCACTCGCCGGAATATCTCTGCTCATCACCGGAAAACCGGGTTCTTCATTTCTGAACCTTACTGAACCCCCTGAGCTTATACCGGAGATACCCACACCCTTTGTAAGCTTTCCGGAGACTCGCTGCTGCAAGACACCCGACGCCGGAGCCTATTGCTGTCGCCGGAGTTCTGCCGGAAAACAGAGGAAAGCTAGTCGGTATACCTCACGCCTAATTTTCCTTTCTTTTTACTTTTATCTCATCGGTAATTAACCTAAAACGCTAAAGAAACCTGAATAAAAACTCGAACCAGTCAGACATCATCTCTGGTTAAAACTCAACGAAGAAGACGATGTTACGGTAGTATATAAGTATAATTTAAATCAAGAAATAACTCGGGTTAGACACACAGTCCAGCGGTGGACTGTGTGCACATTAAACACACAAAGGTCTCGAGTTCGAATCCTGTTCCACACACGCTGCGTAAATAAAAATGTTCTTTTTTGTTAACTGAACCGGATTCATTTTATATATATGTTAAGTATATTAATAATCGGAAAAATAACCAAGTTAGACACACAGTCCAGTGGTGGACTGTGTGTATGTTTAATCAAAGTGCACGAGTTCGAGTCCGGTCTTCTGCATCGACCCGGACAATTATTTACCTTTTTAAAATAAGTCAGAAAGGAAAATGTTCAGTTTGTATTTAAGAATAATAAAAATCAGTTAAGTTAACAAGTTGGACACACAGTCCAGCGGTGGACTGTGTGTTAGTTTAAGCCACAGGTCCCGGGTTCGAGACCTGTGGAGCGCATCGTCCGAATCAATTAAACTGTTTTTAAAATAAAAGGATTTTTTGTTTAACTTAATTAATATATAAATATAATTAAAAACAGATATATGACGGGTTAGACACGTAGCTCAGTTGGTAGAGCTGCGTGCACGCGTACGGGAGGTCTCGGGTTCGAGCCTCACCCAGCGCACTTATATTCGCGCTCGAATCGGTCAACGGTCAGTCAGCGGTCAAAGTCAAAGTCAACGGTCAGAAAAAGTCAATTTTTTTTAATTATTTTTATTTAATTATTTTAATTAAAAATCAATTAAAAATACTTAAAAATAACATTTTTTAAGGTTAGAAAATAGCCTTAAACTCACAAAAATACACCCAAAAATCCTACTAAAATAGATTAATAAAATCCGTTTACTTACCAAACCATAATGCGATTTATCTAGGTTAATCTCACTCGTGGTTAAAACCACTTCGCGTGCATTCAACATCATCAACCGAACGCACCCACTGTGAGTGAATCTTACAACTCCCCATTTTAAATTACACGTTTTGGGGTGTGTCATGTGTCATAAAAATAATTAACTTGTTTATTTAAACTTGTGCCATACCACATCATGATCTAAATTTAGATTGTTTATATTGTTGTGATTACTTATTTCCTTTTGTCAAATTATATGAAACTCATTCATTAAGCCCATCAGTTCCTTGTGGGAGACGAGTTGAACAACGCGTGCCTCAAATCAAATTCATTATTGTTCATGTGTGTATCATTGAGTTTATATTGTTTGTAGTTGTGTCATTCATATTATCATGTTTATGCAATTCATTCATTAGGCCCCTCAGTTCCTCGTGAGAGACGAGTTGAGCATCGCGTGCCTCTAAATGTTCCATTATTGTTCATGTGTGTTTTATTTAATATCTTATGATTGTTGAATAAGTTTACATCTATTTTTACTCATGTTTGGTTGTGCACATATTTCATAATCAATTTAAATAAACTTGTTCAAATGTTTTCCATAGGATTCACTCGCCAACATTATGTTGATCCAAAAACCCTTTTACACATGATACAGGTGAACAGGTTGAAGCAAGGAAAACATAGGATATGCCTTAGAAGAGAACAAAGAAGCTTAGATTGATAGTTAGAACATGTTGTAATATTTATTGTAAATTTCCATTAAATTGTATTTAATAAATATGAAACGCATAATAAATGTCATGAGCTTTGATGATAACCCAATCATGCCCCGATCACCTTTTCCGCTGCGGGTCGGGGTGTGACAGATTGGTATCAGAGCCATGACTATAGGGATATAGGATAGGTTATTAGACCCTTAGAGCCTATACTATAGTCTGCCTAAATTTTAATTGATTAGGTGGTTACATACAAACTTGTGATATTTATTTGTTTCATATTTGTTTACATTTACAGTCAAACATACATGCTTATATAGATATTCATTATACATATATCGATGTTCATGTATTCAATTTATTTTCATACTCTCATTATCCAAAGATTTTGTTGCAATTTTCAAATCTCATCAAAGTAAGTTCTGCGACGGGCATGTAGTAACTGGAAGGGTACAAGTACCGGTAGTCGGAACGTCCTGTCTAGGTTGGCATTCGTATAAATCCAATATAACGGACCAGTTTGCCTACCTGGGGACCAACGATGAGAGTACGAAGGACCTATTAGGCCAAAGCATGCCACACCAAACGTCGTTCGAACTAACCTACTTTGAGGTGTCACCGTGTCTACACCTGGACACATTCCGAATATCACACGTTGTATACATATTTCTCGATTTTCTCCGGGTTTTTGTGTACGCAACTTGGCAAACCCGTGCGAACCATATGAAAAACCGGTATTCATGGGGGCCCACATGATTACACAGGTAAAGTATGGCGACATGTAGGGCCTAATGGCGAGCAAAACCCAAGACATCCTATGGATGTAGTAGATTTATTTTTCTATAATTATTTTATGAATGCTCATTCCTGAATGCGACCCATGATCCCAAAAGCATCCAACTCATACTCTTGACATGTATTCATTGTAGATGTCTTCTAACCTCGCTCGTAGGAAGATGAGAGCAGGAAAAGCCCGCGAGCGCATGGCTGCCCAAATCGCTCAACAAATGGCTGCCGTAATACCCAACATTGTAATCCAAGTACAACAAGCACTCACCGATAATCCTGTCAATCAAGCAAACCAAAACGTTATCAACTTTTCCCCAAATACCACTAAATGCACCTACAAGCATTTCAAATCATGCGACCCTCCGAAATACAAAGGGACTGAAGGTGTCACCGCTCTCCTCCATTGGTTTGAAGAAATGGAGAACACTTTTCTAAATTGCGATTGCCCTGACGATCGCAAAGTGCGTTATGCTACCGGTCGATTATATGGGATAGCACTTACTTGGTGGAATACAGAGAAGGCCAAACGAGGTGTTGAAGATGCTATGTCCTTAACTTGGAATGAATTGAAGGAAATCATGACCAGACGATTTTGCCCAAGGAGCGAAATCAAGAAATTAGAAGATGAATTTTACTCATTGAAGCAAAAGGAAGGAGACCACATCACATACAACAAAAGATTCCTCGAGTTACATCAAATGGTTCCCAACATGTTCACTCCCCTCTACCGTTTGATCGAGCACTACATTCGTGGTCTTCCGCCAAAGATTCAAGACCCTGTAATAAGTACCAAGCCTGCAACTTTGGAAGCAGCAATGGAGCTAGCAACAGAGCTCACCGAGAACCGAATCCGAAACAAAGACTTCAAGGAGGAAAAGAAGAAGGATAAAGAATCGACTGAAACCTCCGACTCCACCCAAACCGAATCCCCTTCTCAACCCAATCCTAAGAGAAGAAGAGACGGGCAACTTTTCGCTGCTATCCAACGAAATCAACCAATTTCACACGCCATACCCATCCAAGCTATCCCAATCACTCAAGTGGCACCCAACTCAACTTACCCAAATAAGAAACCATATCTTGGACCTCACCCTCGATACTTTTTTTTATCACCATCCCCATACCTTACCTTGTCGTCTATGTGCAACTTGTGGACGCTATGGTCATTTGAGCAAGGTTTGCCGCACCTTTCAAAACCAAACCTCTTCCCCTACTCAAACCATAAACCAAACCTATCAACATCCCCAATACCCCATGTTCCCATATGTTCGAGCTTGTTTCAATTGTGGCGACCCTACCCACTTTAGAAACACATGCCCTCAATTGGGTAACGTCATCAACACTCAAGCCCAATCAAACCCAGTTAACCAAGTAAACCAAGAAAACCCAACCACTAGGCCACCAACAAGAGGAAGAGTCTTCAATATCAACGCCAATCCTGTCGAAGATAATGACGGCCCAAACGAAGATACCCAACTAGTCCTCTTCGCCGAAGATCCAGATTCAACTCCTATCGTTTAGTTTTATGTTTTTTCTTTATCACATAGAACCAAACATAACTTAAGGATAAATCCAATGAAACTTTGACGAGAATACGGTGGATACGCCGCTGGTACTTCCTATATATAAGTATTCTTGTCAAAGGACCAGAAGCATTATCTGGCGGTTATGAGAGGTTCCATGTGTAGATTATTAGAGTAATTATTGTTTATTGTTTTCAGTATATGCATTTGCCGAGGCCGCAGCTCCCCCTTTATGAGGTTTTGAGCTTGTTCCCCATTTTATTATGCGGTTGAACTGTGGCGTGCCCGCACGATCGGCTCCGTTTGATTGAGCCTTGATCGATCAGTTTATTTTACATTTTCATTACATGCAATACGCTCGGCTCCGTTTGATTGAGCCTTGAGCGCACAGACAATTTCATTTTCAGTACATGCAATACGTTCGGCTCCGTTTGATTGAGCCTTGAGCGCACAAACATTTTCATTATCAGTATCTTGTGGTTGTGGTGTTTGTAGTAGAGTCGCATAGAACTAACCATAACTTGCGGATAAAGTCAATGAAAATTTGACAAGAATATGGTGGATACGCCGCTGGTACTTCCTATATATAAGTATTCTGGTCAAATGATCGGAGGCATTATCAGGCGGTTATGAGAGGTTCCATGCATAAGATGTTTGTGTGATAGTTGTTTAGATTAAGTTATTCATTTTCAGTACATGCAATACGCTCGGCTCCGTTTGATTGAGCCTTGAGCGCACAGACAATTTCATTTTCAGTACATGCAATACGTTCGGCTCCGTTTGATTGAGCCTTGAGCGCACAGACAATTTCATTATCAGTATCTTATGGTTGTTGTGTTTGTTGTAGAGTCGCATAGCACTAATCATAACTTGCGGATAAAGTCAATGAAAATTTGGCAAGAATATGGTAGATACGCCGCTGGTACTTCCTATATATAAGTATTCTTGTCAAATGATCGGAGGCATTATCAGGCGGTTATGAGAGGTTCCATGCATAGGCTGTTTGTGTGATTAAGTTATTCATTTTCAGTACATGCAATACGCTCGGCTCCGTTTGATTGAGCCTTGAGCACACAGACAATTTCATTTTCAGTACATACAATACGATCGACTCCATTTGATTGAGCCTTGATCGCACAGATACTTTTCATTTCAGTATTTTATGTTTGTTGTATTGGTTGTAGAGTTATATAGGACTAATCATAATTCACTGATAAAACCAATGAAAATTTGACAAGAATATGGTGGATACGCCGCTGGTACTTCCTATATATAAGTATTCTTGTCAAAGGATCAGAGGCATTGTCAGACGGTTATGAGAAGTTCTATGTAGGATTTATTAGTTTCTTGGTAACTAATCATAATTTGTGGATAAAACCAATGAAAATTTGGCAAGAATATGGTGGATACGCCGCTGGTACTTCCTATATATAAGTATTCTTGCCAAAGGATCAGAGGCATTATCAGACGGTTATGAGAAGTTCCATGTTAGATTTGGTATTGCCTTGGTTGAAATTATGTTACATTTATATCATCTTGCTATTTAGAGAAATTGGAATTGTGTTCCATTTCTACATAAACTAACCTCTCCATCATAACAAACGAGAGAGGAACTTCCACCATTCAAACATATATGCTATCAGAATGTGGATTCAAATATTAGCTGTTGTGTTTATTTATGTTCAAATATTAGCTGTTGTGTTTATTTATGTTCCATGTAGGTTGTAGTATTGGAAGTTTTGCCTTAGGATATAATCATACCCTTCCAAACATATCCAAACTCTTATGCATAATATCACAGTTAGCGAATCAAATTCTGCTTATCAACACTTTTACAGTAGGCAACAAAAAGCGATTCCTGTAATAGGGTACTTAACCTTTACAACGAACGTTACCGCCTCAAACAAAAACTTAAACCCTTACTTTTTCTAAAGCAAGTAACTGACAAACTAAACACCATCATTTTTTTAGTCAAATATATCACTATTTAAATTTCGGGACGAAATTTCTAAAAAGCAGGGGATACTGTAACATCCGTCAAAAACGGATTTTACCACACCCGCTCCGTTTATTAACCGAACAGTCAGTTAAAAATTTCGTTGCGAATTAAATGCCTAAAATAATTTTAAACGATACATAATCAATTATTATGCGGGATTATATAAGTTGTTTTTGAAAAACTGTTAAAAATCGCAAAATAAAAATATTTTGGTTCTGCCGGGTTTCGAACCCGGGTCAGTAACCGGTCCGGCAACAACTTAACACACAACACACAAACCACTGCGCCACGGATGCTATTTGTTAAATGTTAGGATCATTTAATTGATATCATGACTTTCCGAATTCAAAACCGGCGCCCAAAAGTTCAGTCGTCGGAAATCCCGGTAATCTCGCGAAACTGAACGTTTCTTTCAGTTATAACGTAAAACATAAACGCTACATCGGTTATAACCGATGTCTGAGTCCGCGACCAAAGTTATAACCGCCGGAGAAATTTAAACCAATGAATCCAGTTGGAAATCGGGCCAAATACATCGTCGATTTGCCCTATAAAAACCACCTCGAACTTTTGCAAACCTTTTCGCTCAAAACCGCACCTTTCTCGGCGAAAACTCACTCGCCGGAATATCTCTGCTCATCACCGGAAAACCGGGTTCTTCATTTCTGAACCTTACTGAACCCCCTGAGCTTATACCGGAGATACCCACACCCTTTGTAAGCTTTCCGGAGACTCGCTGCTGCAAGACACCCGACGCCGGAGCCTATTGCTGTCGCCGGAGTTCTGCCGGAAAACAGAGGAAAGCTAGTCGGTATACCTCACGCCTAATTTTCCTTTCTTTTTACTTTTATCTCATCGGTAATTAACCTAAAACGCTAAAGAAACCTGAATAAAAACTCGAACCAGTCAGACATCATCTCTGGTTAAAACTCAACGAAGAAGACGATGCTACGGTAGTATATAAGTATAATTTAAATCAAGAAATAACTCGGGTTAGACACACAGTCAAGCGGTGGACTGTGTGCACATTAAACACACAAAGGTCTCGAGTTCGAATCCTGTTCCACACACGCTGCGTAAATAAAAATGTTCTTTTTTGTTAACTGAACCGGATTCATTTTATATATATGTTAAGTATATTAATAATCGGAAAAATAACCAAGTTAGACACACAGTCCAGTGGTGGACTGTGTGTATGTTTAATCAAAGTGCACGAGTTCGAGTCCGGTCTTCTGCATCGACCCGGACAATTATTTACCTTTTTAAAATAAGTCAGAAAGGAAAATGTTCAGTTTGTATTTAAGAATAATAAAAATTAGTTAAGTTAACAAGTTGGACACACAGTCCAGCGGTGGACTGTGTGTTAGTTTAAGCCACAGGTCCCGGGTTCGAGACCTGTGGAGCGCATCGTCCGAATCAATTAAACTGTTTTTAAAATAAAAGGATTTTCTGTTTAACTTAATTAATATATAAATATAATTAAAAACAGATATATGACGGGTTAGACACGTAGCTCAGTTGGTAGAGCTGCGTGCACGCGTACGGGAGGTCTCGGGTTCGAGCCTCACCCAGCGCACTTATATTCGCGCTCGAATCGGTCAACGGTCAGTCAGCAGTCAAAGTCAAAGTCAACGGTCAGAAAAAGTCAATTTTTTTTAATTATTTTTATTTAATTATTTTAATTAAAAATCAATTAAAAATACTTAAAAATAACATTTTTTAAGGTTAGAAAATAGCCTTAAACTCACAAAAATACACCCAAAAATCCTACTAAAATAGATTAATAAAATCCGTTTACTTAACAAACCATAATGCGATTTATCTAGGTTAATCTCACTCGTGGTTAAAACCACTTCGCGTGCATTCAACATCATCAACCGAACGCACCCACTGTGAGTGAATCTTACAACTCCCCATTTTAAATTACACGTTTTGGGGTGTGTCATGTGTCATAAAAATAATTAACTTGTTTATTTAAACTTGTGCCATACCACATCATGATCTAAACTTAGATTGTTTATATTGTTGTGATTACTTATTTCCTTTTGTCAAATTATATGAAACTCATTCATTAAGCCCATCAGTTCCTCGTGGGAGACGAGTTGAACAACGCGTGCCTCAAATCAAATTCATTATTGTTCATGTGTGTATCATTGAGTTTATATTGTTTGTAGTTGTGTCATTCATATTATCATGTTTATGCAATTCATTCATTAGGCCCCTCAGTTCCTCGTAAGAGACGAGTTGAGCATCGCGTGCCTCTAAATGTTCCATTATTGTTCATGTGTGTTTTATTTAATATCTTATGATTGTTGAATAAGTTTACATCTATTTTTACTCATGTTTGGTTGTGCACATATTTCATAATCAATTTAAATAAACTTGTTCAAATGTTTTCCATAGGATTCACTCGCCAACATTATGTTGATCCAAAAACCATTTTACACATGATACAGGTGAACAGGTTGAAGCAAGGAAAACATAGGATATGCCTTAGAAAAGAACAAAGAAGCTTAGATTGATAGTTAGAACATGTTGTAATATTTATTGTAAATTTCCATTAAATTGTATTTAATAAATATGAAACGCATAATAAATGTCATGAGCTTTGATGATAACCCAATCATGCCCCGATCACCTTTTCCACTGCGAGTCGGGGTGTGACAGGTGCGAATCGTGCGCTCGGCCTGACCGTCGGTCTGAGGATGGAACGTAGTACTAAGGTTAAGCTTAGTACCGAGTGCGGATTGGAAATTCTCTCAGAGACGTGAAGTAAAGCGACCGTCGCAATCAGAGATGATGTCACGAGGCGCCCCGTGTCGACAAATGACTTCGTCGGTATAGATACGTGCTAATCGTTCTACCTTATAGTCTTCTCGTATGGAAATAAAATGAGCAGATTTCGTAAGGTGATCGACGATAACCCAAATGCTATCATGATCAAAAGAGGTGCGAAGGAGTTTTGTAACAAAATCCATAGCTATACTCTCCCATTTCCACACCGAAATGTCGGGCTGTTCGAGTAATCTAGAGGGGCGTTGATGTTCGGCTTTAACTTTCGCACAACTTAAGCATTTTGAAACATACATAGCGATATCCTTTTTCATGCCTGGCCACCAATACCTAGAACGGAGGTCCTGGTACATCTTATCGGCATCGGGGTGAATGGAATATCGAGACTTATGGGCTTCGGTCATTAGTAACTCTCGAAGGTTATTGCGGTTAGGGATCCAAATGCGATTCAGAAAATAATAGATCCCGTTAGACTTATTCTCCAGCTGGGTTTCGGCACCACATTTCATTTCCTCGAACAAGGTGTTCTCAATGAAACATGCGTGCTGGGTTTCGCGAATAAGGGTTTCGAGTTTGTTCTGGGCTTGAACGTCATGAACGCTATACACATAGCCTCATCGACTAAGTGCATCGGCTACAATTTTTGCTTTGCCAGGATGGTAGCCTATCTCACAATCATAGTCGTTGAGAAGTTCTACCCATCTGCGTTGGCGCACGTTTAGTTCTTTCTGGTTAAAGATGTGTTGTAAGTTCTTATGGTCGGTGAAGACCGTACAGTTTGTACTATAAAGGTAGTGTCGCCATATCTTTAACGCAAAAACAACTGCACCGAGCTCGAGATCGTGGGTAATGTAGTTCTTCTCGTGGATTTTGAGTTGTCGAGACGCATACGCGATAACCTTGTTTCGTTGCATAAGAACACACCCGAGTCCTAGGTTAGAGGCATCGCAATAAACAACGAAATCGTCGTCTCCGTCGGGAAGTGCGAGAACGGGAGCGTTGCAAAGCATACGCTTGAGAGTCTGAAAGGCTTCCTCCTGTTCGGAACCCCAAACAGAAGGTTTATCCTTATGAGTCAAAGAGGTGAGGGGTATGGCGATTTTCGAAAATTTGGTGATAAATCGGCGGTAGTATCCTGCCAATCCGAGGAAGGAACGGATTTCGGACGGATTCTTCGGAGTATTCCTACTCTTTACAGCTTCAATTTTGGTGGGATTGACGTGGATTCCTTGGTCATTGACGACGTGACCGAGAAATTGAACTTCATTAAGCCAAAATTCACACTTGGAGAATTTGGCGTTGAGACGGTTTCCTTGGAGAAGCTCGAGAACTAAACGAAGATGTCGTGCATGTTCGGCTCTCGACTTCAAGTAAATGAGGATATCATCGATAAAAACAATAACAAAACGATCCAGAAAGGCTTTGCACACACGGTTCATCAAATCCATGAAGACCGCGGGCGCGTTTGTAAGTCCAAAAGGCATGACCATGAATTCATAATGGTCGTAGCGAGTACGAAAGGCGGTTTTCAGAACGTCTTGCTCATGTACACGTAGCTTGTGATATCCAGAACGTAAATCAATCTTCAAAAAACAAGTAGCACCTTGAAGTTGATCAAACAAATCGTTGATTCGAGGAAGAGGGTAGCGGTTCTTTATCGTTAGTTTGTTAAGTTCACGATAATCGATGCACATTCGGAACGTCCCATCTTTCTTTTTCACAAAAAGAACGGGTGTGCCCCACGGTGAAGTGCTCGGGTGTATAAAGCCTTTATCAAGCAACTCTTGAAGTTGGCTAGATAGCTCGCGCATTTCGGATGGTGCAAGGCGATAGGGAGCTTTAGCGACAGGTGTAGCACCGGGGATTAGATCAATACGAAACTCGACATCACGAGTAGAGGGTAAACCAGGTAAATCTTCGGGAAAAACTTTAAGGAATTCACAAACAACAGCTTCAAGGTGTTCTTTTCCTTCTCCGGGTTCATGATGTGGGCTAGGAAAGCGATGCACTGCTTGCGCAAATGCTTGTTCGCTTGGGTACACGACAAAAGCATCAACTTCTTTGAGGGTGTTTCGCCGTAAACATGCAGTTGATCACCGTTTGGAAGGGGAAAACGAATCATTTTATCGAAACAAACAACTTCGGCACGATTCTTGCAAAGAAAATCCATGCCTACTATGACATCAAAACTACGTAATTGCATAGGTATGAGGTCGATCAGGAAGTTGTGATTGTTGAGTTCGAGAGTACAATCACGTAGAATGGAGTTAACGGTAACGGTTCTTCCGGTGGCGATTTCGACGTCGAAGGTACTTGGGAGGTTAGCGCGTTTACCTTTTAAAAGTTTTTCGAATTCCAACGATACAAAACAGATATCGGCTCCAGTATCAAATAAACAAGAAGCATAAATACCATTAATGAGGAACGTACCATTGACAACATTGTTGTAATTCTAAGCCTAGCGGTAATTGATGTTGAAAGCCCTTCCACGCATAGCCTGTGGTTGTTCCTGCTGCGGCGGCTGTGGTGGCTGTTGCTGAAGCTGCTGCTGTGGTTCCTGTTTAAGAGCACGGTGCGGGCAGACATTGCTGAAATGATTCGGGTCGCCACAAGTGTAACAAGCACGTGCCTGAACTGCTGGTGCTTGCGGTGCCTGGTTGAGAGGAGCAACGTTGAGAGGAGCTGGCGGTGCTGCGAGAGCGGTAGGAGCTTGCCGACATGGACCAGTGCGGCAATGCGCTGTGAAGTGCCCATAGATGTTGCAATTGCCCCAAAAGCGGCAGTTTTTTCCAACCGCATGATGATATGTGCACTTGGAGCACAGAGGGTGAGGTCCAGTGTATGCACGCTTAGCAGCGGGTGCGTTGGGAGTAGCGGCTTTCGAGACTGGGAGTTCGGTGCTGGGACTACTGCGCAGTTCTTGTTGTTACCTTTTCGCTTGCGGTTCTGGTGATTCGGCTTGGAAGCTTGAGATGGAGCAGTATCGGTGCTTGGCTCAACAGTAGCCTGGCTGAGATTCTTGTTCGAGACTTTGAAAGCTCCAGCCAAGACTCGCTTGTCGTTGATCTCGGCTGCGAGTTGGTAAGTCTCTTCGATCGTAGTTGGTCTAGCTGCTTGAACAAAGTCGGCGAAACAGTCGGGGAGAGCGCGGAGATACTTCTTGATAGCTTTCTCGGTAGTGTCCACTTGTCCTGGACAAATGATGCTGAGCTGCTTAAAATGAGCGATGAGACCAGCATTGTCACCACCGATTTGCTTGATACCCCAAAATTCATTTTCCAACTTCTGGATTTCGTGTGGTCGGCATAACTCTTTGATGATGAGCTCCTTAAGTTCTTCCCACGTGAGAGAGTAAGCTTCGTCGTTACCGCGCCTGTTGCACTCGGCAGTTTACCAGTCAAGTGCCCTCGACTGAAAGACTCCAGTGGCGTTAACAGTGCGGAGGTTTTCAGGGCATCCGCTTTGCCTGAAAGTGACTTTGATCGAGTCGAACCAGTGAAACAACTTGGTTGGTCCATCTTCGCCCGTGAATGCTGCGGGACCGCATGCTTTAAACTGTTTGAAGCTGAACCGAGATTTCAGAGCATTGTTCTTGGAATCAACGGATGAATTACTGTTGACAGCTTGGATCTCACTGACAATCTGAAGAATCACCATGGCCATTTCCTTGGCCACGAGAGAGGCAATTCGTTTGTCGGCATTGTTTTGCTGGACAGTCTTGCGAGTGTGAGAACCCATGGAAGCCATCTACACAGAGACATTTGGATGAGATTCGATTATAACGGGTTTTGTTTAAAAAAGTTTAGCGTTTTATACCATATAACTTATTATCATTATTCACGTAAGGCACAAAATCACGTAATCACATAAGCACATAATCACATAATCACATAAGTCACGTAAGCACATATTTTGCATGTATTCACAGATTTCACATCGACTCCTCAGTCGACTACAATTTTATTCGAACATGCGTAGATCGTAGGAGATGCGAGTAGTATAAGCGTAATAAGCGAGTAACACCGCATATGAGGATATTCACATAAGAGGGTTGAGCGTTTTAGTTTGGTTGGTGATTATTTAGCATTTTAGATTATGAGAGCTGTGTGAGTTGTGCGTATTTTCGTAAAGCAAAAGCGATAAAACGAGAAAGCGATAAAACGAGAAATCGATAAAGCATAAAATCCACAAAATTTAAACACATAATTAAAATAAAACTCGATGATGCCTAAAATCGGCGATTGTAGGCTTAAATCAATTTTTGGAGCGTCCTGGGTTTTGAGACAGCGACTACCCAAAGTGATTCGAAAATTCTCTAAGTTCGGGCACACGATTTGGCCTAATAGACAAATGCTCTCGCCTTACAACGGTTAACGACATTTATCCTTCCAGTTACGTCGTGCCCCGAGTCATCGAAATAGTCGAGACTTTGGTGAGATTGAAAATCGAGGAGTTGACTTAGTTATTAAGAAGCGGGTTTCACCCTAACTTAATAACTTCGTTCCATGTTTGTGGTTTTCACCGAACGCATCGGGAGTTCCACGGAAATAGAGGTGGAGATTTTCTTTAAGATAAGGATATCACTCCTAGCTTAACGAAAGAATCTCGTGCAGTAAATAGTATGCGGGTGACTGATCTTGTCGAGTGTTCTTGGTTTTCACACCTAATCCCGACACATGTAATCATTTAAGGCAAGTAGTTTAAGCATTTAAGTCGAAGAGTGGTCTAACTGGGTACTTATACTATAGACTAGGTCTGACATGGCAATTCTACCTAATTCCGTATAGTTATGGCTCTGGTACCAATCTGTCACACCCCAACCGATGGCGGAATCATCGGGACGCGGCATTAAGTGGTTCAGATTGTTCGAGAGAATCGATAATGACTATTTTAAATGACAATATTTAAGCGTCAATTTCCCATACAATCAACATATAATCGTTCCATAATCATTACAATTCAATATTCTCAAACAATTCAAAAGTCGATAACTAATTTATTACAAGTTTCTAAGGCAAAACCCTAAGTCCGTTTTGCAGCGATAACATCCTTAACATGTTACATACGTTAAAATAAAAGTCAATACAATAAAGTAAAGGTGAGTACACAGGTTTAATAGCATATTAATAGTGATAAAGTGTTTACGCATAACCAACATGTACACGTAGAGAAAGTGAATCTAAGTAAGCTAACAATAATGATACAAGCTAACCAACACGACTTCGAGGTGGAGTATGCGTGATACGTGTTCACAAAAGCGAACATGCACGTAAAGTGAATATGTGAGCCTTAACAACCCCCAAACCAATCGGGTGGTGAGTCCAAACTATAGTACTATCGTTGCTAAGGGTGGTCTGCAAGTCCTCATCATTTACACATAGCAAACAAACATTCAGCGATTCACATATAACATGCGAGTGAGGTTAGCGTTTAAAGAGTTTAGCGTTTTGTGTAGTGTGTTTTGGTATAGAGAACGTATGTAACACCCAAAAGTGTGTTAAAGCGAAAAAGGGTTCAAGTATACTCACAGTCGGTGCTCAACGAAGAAACACGAACTGCTATAGATTGAATGGAGCGCCGGGATCAGCCTGTAAGCGAGAACAGAAGTGCATCAGTCTTCTGAAGTGCTGAAACGGTCGAAATGTGAAGGAGCAGTGGATAAGTTCGGACGAACTGGTATTTAAGTACAAGTTCGGGCGAAGTTGTGCTGGAATCCTTTGGAGAAGTGCAAGTTCGGACGAACTTGACATATTTGCCTTGGAGATTGTACAAGTTTGGGCAGACTTGTCACCCTTCACTCAGAATCAGTACAAGTTCGGGCGAAGTTGGCATCAATTTGATGACATCTTCGAGCGAACTTGTGTCATTTTGGAGCTAACTTGACTGTTTTGGTGACCAAATCGTGTGTTTTCGCGTCGTTTGCTGAGGAAATCGAGTGTCCATCCCTCCAACCCCGATCTACAGAGCAAAACATAGGTTGGAGAGGTCTTTTAGAGTGAGTTTTAACCATTTTACAGGAACTCGGGCTAATCCGGGCGAACTTGTCGGTTCGTACGGGTTAGTCCAGTTCGTGCAAAGTGGCAGTATCGTCCTTGTGCTTCCGGATCTGAGTTCTTGCTTGAAAATGCCTCGTTCCACTTTGTAGTGAACGAAACATACGTCACCTAGTCCGTATTTTGTGTAAAAATCAATGCTTTAAATGATTTTTCTCAGATCTAACACTTGGTGAGTCGAAATCATCAAGTTTTCTAGCTTGGAGAGCCAAGGCTAACTCCAATACGCTCGTTTAGGTGTAGATCTAAGTGAAAAGAAGAAGTTTTATGGAAAAAGATGAAGATTTTCATAAATATAGTAGTTTTGATGAAAACGAAGGTAATCCTTGTGTAAAATCGTAGTGGAAAATGTTGTAGTTTGCATAAAACGGGTTGATTCTTACTTCGAAAACAGAGAAATAAGGTTTCAGGAGCTCTGGGGCGAAGTGGCAGCAAGGAATTAGAGAATAAGAGAATGAGGGTGCTTGGTATTTATAGGTGATGAGAAATGGGGTGGCAACCATCAAGTTTGGGCGAACTTGGCCAGTTCAGCTTGAACTCGTGCAAGTTCGAGCGAACTTGTTTGTTGTTATGCCCAAGACAAGTTCGGCCGAAGTTAGTGTTACCCAACTTCGAGCGAACTTGTCCTCTTTTGTTCTCCATTTGTTCGTTGACTGTTCGTTCGGTGATTTATTCACGTTAGATAGTTACGTAAAGCATTTTAGCGAAGTGTTAAGCATTGGGATAATAAAATAATGCGATTAAGCGATTCGTACGCGTGCACGCAGCTCTACCAACTGAGCTACGTGTCTAACCCGAAATAATCTTGTTTTTAATTATATTTATATACTTATTCAATTTAACCGAATTTCTTTTAATTGACAAAAACATTTTAATTCCACGGACCGGTGCTAGTGACGGGTTTCGAACGCGCGACGTAGGACTTAGTGTTGCACACAGTCCACCGCTGGACTGTGTGTCTAACCCGGTTATTATCTCGGTTTTTATTATACTTAATAACTAACTGAGTTATCCCGGTTTAGTTTTTAAACAAAAAGATGTGTTATTATATAAGGAGTGCGTATAGCAGGAATCGAACTCAGGACGTGCGTGTGTATTTTGCACACAGTCCACCGCTGGACTGTGTGTCTAACCCGTTTATAATTCCGATTTTAATTAATCTTATGTCATCTCTGAACTCGTCTTCTTCATTACAAACACAGACATCAATAAAAACAACTGATACGCGATTAATTTAGTTAATGAACATGATGATCCATTTGAATGTATTGAACCGAAAAGTTTGGGGGAAAGAAGATACCGAACAGATCGTCTTCTTCAGAGAATCCGGCGAAGCTCGTCGGCTCTGTTTTTGGAACCTTCGGCTGTGAGAATCAATAAACAGGTTTAAGGGATTAGATGTGAAATTGAACTAATGGGTATTGATTATCAGCACGTTAGAATGAGCATACCGGTAATCAACGAGTTTCCGACAATTCCAGAAGTTTTCCGGCGAAAACAGAAAGTCCAGCAATGTCTTCTGTGGTTGATTATGAATGATGGGTTAATGTTAGTAAGGTTCTAACAATTGATTGAAACAGTAAAGTAGAGGTATTTTACCGGTTTGAGTTGAATACGGTTTTCCGGCGACTTTTGCAGAAAATTCCGGCGAGCTGATTCAGGTGTTCTGATGGTCTGACAATGCGACGAAAATGAAATGGAGTATTGGTATGATATCTCTGAGTCGCGAGAGTGGTCTGAAGTTGAAGAATTCTGGACTTGGTGATTTTTCGGTTTTAAAAACCGATAATGATGAGGTTTTAAGTTTAATCAATTCCGATTTGATTAGAAACCGTCAGTGCATCGGTTATAACTGAATGTGTGAATAAACAACGAATTGACGATTGGTTTGCCGATTACCGTTTCTCAGATGGCGCAACCGGTTTTAACTGGGTTTGTGTATAAATTTCATTTGTGCTCCTAGAGTTAGCAGAAAACACAATGTGGCGGAGTGGTCTTGTGAGTGTGTGTTAAGTCGCTGAAGTGTCTTGGCTGACCCCGGGTTCGAGTCCCGGCAGCATCATAATTTTTTTATTTATTTTATTTTAACTTTTTATCAAATATAATTTTCATAGTTTAGTTTATTTATTAATTATGTATCGTTTTAAATCAAAATAATCATAAATATTCGACGTACTTTTATAACTTGATATTCGGTTACAAAACGGAGCGGGTTTTGAAAACCCGATTTTTACAAATGTTACAGTATCCCCTACTTTTAGGAATTTCGTCCCGAAATTTAAGTAGTTGAAGTAGTAGGAAAAAGATGCGGGTATTTTTCACGCATTGAGTCTTCACGTTCCCAAGTAAACTCAGGTCCTCGTTTCGACTCCCAGCGTACCCTAACAATTGGAATGCGACTTCGCCGAAGACGTTTCTCCCCGTAGTCCATGATCTCCACTGGTCTTTCAATAAAATGCATAGATTCATCAATCTGAATATCTTCCAGCGGAATATGGAGATTCTCATCAGCGAGGCACTTCTTCAAGTTCGACACGTGGAATGTGGGATGAATCCTGTTGAGTTCTTCTGGTAGGTCAAGCTTGTATGCTACAGGACCTACTCTTTCGAGTATCTTGAAAGGTCCTACGTAACGAGGTGCTAGCTTCCCCTTTTGACCAAAACGAACTACTCCCTTCCACGGTGATACTTTTAAAAGCACATGATCACCAATGTTAAACTCTAAGGGCTTCCGTCGTTTATCTGCATAACTCTTTTGACGACTTTGAGCCGCTAAAAGATTGTTTCGAATTTGATGAATCTTGTCGGTGGTTTCTTGGATCAATTCTGGACCAGTAATTTGTGATTCCCCAATTTCGTGCCAACATACAGGAGATCGGCACTTACGACCATATAAGGCTTCAAAAGGTGCCATGCCGATGCTCGAATGATAGCTGTTGTTGTACGAAAATTCTACTAGTGGTAGGTGGGCGTCCCAATTTCCCTTGAAGTCTATGACACATGCTCTGAGCATATCTTCAAGAGTTTGAATGGTGCGCTCAGACTGTCCGTTAGTTTGAGGATGATAGGCGGTACTGAGATCTAATCGTGTGCCCATAGCGGATTGAACTGCTTGCCATGTTCGTGAGGTGAAACGACCATCACGATCAGAAATAATACTCAACGGTACCCCATGTCGGCTTACGATTTCGTTGATATAAATACGTGCAAGCTTTTCGTTCTTGAAATCTTCACGGATAGGAATAAAGTGAGCCGATTTTGTAAGTCGGTCTATAATTACCCATATTGTGTCATACCCACCAGAAGTGCGAGGTAACCCGGTAATGAAATCCATGGTTATATTTTCCCACTTCCATACAGGTATTTCCGGTTGGACTAAAAGTCCTGAGGGTCTTTGGTGTTCAGCCTTCACCTTGGAACATGTGAGGCACTTGGAAACAAAAACGGCAATATCCTTCTTCATTCCAGGCCACCAATAGGTGTATCGTAGGTCTTGATACATCTTATCGGCTCCTGTGTGTATAGAATATCGCGTTTTGTGAGCTTCATTCATAAGAGTTTCACGCAGATTGTTGTGGTTAGGAATCCAGATACGATCTAGGTAATACAGAAGTCTGATTTAGTTTCAAGTTTTAGCTCGGCTCCACAGGACATCTCCTTTCGTACATCTTCTTCTGTTATTGAAACGTGTTGGGCTTCTCGAATTTGATCTTTAATGTCGGTTATAATTTGCAAACATAGAAGATGAATGGAGTTCGCATAACCCTTTCGACTAAGTGCATCAGCCACCACATTTGCTTTACAAGGGTGGTATCTAATTTCACAGTCGTAATCATTCAGAAGTTCGACCCATCTTCGTTGCCTCATGTTTAACTCTTTTTGATTGAAGATATGTTGAAGGCTCATGTGGTCAGTGTATATTTCACACTTAGTACCATAGAGATAATGTCTCCATATCTTAAGAGCGAATACAACGGCTCCAAGTTCTAGGTCATGAGTGGTGTAGTTCTTTTCATGCGTCTTGAGTTGTCTCGAGGCATAAGCTATGACTTTTCCTCTTTGCATGAGAACGCAGCCTAATCCTTGCCCTGACGCGTCGCAATAGACTACAAAATCATCACAACCTTCAAGAAGAGTGAGGATCGGTGCATCACAAAGTTTTTGTTTAAGAGTTTGAAAGCTTCTTCTTGCTTGGGTCCCCATACGAAAGGTTTTCCCTTATGAGTTAAAGCCGTGAGTGGTACAGCAATGCGAGAGAAGTTTGAAATGAACCGACGATAATAGCCAGCTAGTCCAAGAAAAGATCTTACTTCAGTTGGTGTACGTGGGGCTTGCCATTCTTGAACGGCTTTGATCTTTGAAGGGTCAACATGTATTCCCTTGTCATTGACTACATGCCCGAGGAATTGCACCTCTTTTAACCAGAATTCACATTTGGAGAACTTGGCATAAAGCTTTTCCTTATCTAGAAGTGCAAGAACGAGTCGAAGATGACGCTCATGTTCAGTTTTAGATTTGAATAAATAAGAATATCGTCGATGAAGACTATAACAAATCGATCAAGATAAGGTTTGCAAAATCTGTTCATTAGGTCCATGAAGACAGCTGGTGCGTTGGTTAATCCAAATGGCATAACCATGAATTCATAGTGACCATAACGAGTTCGAAAAGCAGTCTTAGGGACGTCTTCTTCATGCACTCTAAGTTGATGATAGCCAGATCGAAGATCGATTTTTGAAAAGCAGCTGGCACCTTGTAGTTGGTCAAGAAGATCATCAATGCGAGGTAAAGGATAGCGATTCTTGATTGTTAACTTGTTGAGCTCTCTGTAGTCGATGCACATACGAAAAGATCCATCTTTCTTCTTTACAAAAAGGACAGGTGCACCCCAAGGCGACGAGCTAGGACGTATGAATCCCTTGTCAGTCAACTCTTGCAATTGACTGGCTAGCTCTTGCATTTCAGAGGGGGCTAACCTATATGGAGACTTTGCAACTGGTGTAGCAACAGGTATAAGATCAATACGGAATTCAACGTCTCTAACTGGAGGAAGTCCTGAAATGTCGTCAGGAAAAACTTGTGGGAAGTCTTTTACTACAGGAATGTCTTCAAGTTTCTTCTCTGTGGTTCCCTTTTTGATGATATGGGCTAAAATCGCGACATAATTCTTGCGAAGATATTTTTGAGCTTGAAGACAAGACATTAAGCTGAGCCCTTTCGACGAGGTTTCTCCAATGATTCGAAGAGTCTGACCATTTGAAAGAGGAATACGAATAAATTTTTCACGACATACAACTTCCGCCTGATGTTGACTGAGCCAATCCATACCGATTATGATGTCAAAACTTCCCAGCTTCATAGGAATAAGGTCGACTGAGAAATCGTGGTCGTTTAAGGTGAGTGTACAGTTGCGTAAAATAGAGTCTAATAAAACTGGTTTCCCGTCCGCAACTTCCACCGTTATGGATTCCGTGAGCTTATCCCGATTTTTGCTTAAGATAGGTTCAAATTTTAAAGACACAAAACTTCTATCCGCACCAGTATCAAATAACATAGAGGCATATCTACCATTTATAAGGAACGTACCGTTGACCACATTGCCGTCAGCTCTGGCCTGGTTAGCGTTGATATTGAAAGCTCTCCCTCTTGCAGGTGGGGGAACTTGGTTTGCTTGGTTCACCGGGTTGGCTTGGGCCTGAGCATGAATAATCTTAACCAACCTTGGACAAGTGTTTCGGAAATGGCTTGGGTCGCCACAGTTGTAGCAAGCCCACATTGGTTGACCCATAGGATAATTGGGCTGGTAATATGTTTGGGCTAAATGTTGAGTGGGTGGTAATAGGGGTTGTTGGCCTTGGCCCATTATTTGTTGGTGGGTTTGGGTTATAGGTTGATGGTGGTTCGTTCGTTGAGGCATGCGGCAAGTTTGAACATTATGACCCGCGCGACCGCAGCCGGTGCAATATTGACAAGGATGATCAGGGGAATGGTGATATTGGCAACGGTTACATTTTGGTAACGGGCCTGTGTAGGGTCTTCTGTATGGTGCGGGTGGAGGAGTGACTTGAGTAATGGGTGCAGCAGGAATAGGGGAGTTAGTTTGAGTAACTGCAAAATTTCTGGTGTTGCGCTTCCTCTTATTAGCGAACTTAGAGGAAGGAATGGGGTGGTTTGAAGTTTGTCCCTCAACAGGGGCTTTCTTCTTCTCTTCTTTGAACTTCCCGTTGCGAATTCGGTTTTCGGTCAGTTCAGTTGCTAACTCCATAGCAACTTCAAGTGTTACTGGTGAAACGCTGAGAACTGAATCTTGGATTTTCGAGGGAAGTCCTCGAATATAGTGCTTGATCAGACGATAAGTTAGGGTGAATAAATTTGGAACCATTTGGTTCAACTCCAAGAACCTCTTGTTATATGTAGTGTGATCACCCTCCTTTTGCTTTAGAGAATGAAATTCGTCCTTCAGCTTTTTAATTTCACTTCTAGGACAGAAACCCCTAGTCATGATTTCCCTTAACTCCTCCCAAGTTAAGGCCATCGCATCTTCAGTTCCCCTTTTCCCTTTCTCAGTATTCCACCAAGTGAGAGCTACCCCAAATAGTCTCCCGGTCGCGTATCTAACCTTGCGATCCTCAGGACAATCGCAGTTTAGAAAGGTGTTTTCTATCTCCTCGAACCAATGTAGGAGAGCAGTGACACCCTCGGTCCCTTCAAATTTAGGAGGATCACAGGACTTAAAATGTTTGTAAGAGCACTTGCTGGTAGGAGGGTTGTCGATGTTCTGGTCCTGTTGTTGGGGTGGGTTAGTAGGATTTGTAGCAAGGGCTTGTTGTACTTGGACCACAATGTCAGGCAGTATCGTGGCCATTTGTTTCGCGATCTGAGTGGCCAAACGTTCCTGAGACCTTCCCGATCTTTTACCCCTTCGTTGCTGTCTAGACGACATCTACAGGATCATAAAATGAGAAGATTGTGAGTTTATGGTGTCTTTTTAGGTGTCATGTGTCTTTAAGAAAATGAAAATAACATAAATATCAATAATGCAACTACATCCATAGGATGTCTTGGGTTCGCTCATGTTGGGCCTCAAATGTCCCCCATACCTTCACCTACATAGTCATGTGGGCCCCCATGGCTATTGGCTTGGTAGGATTCACATTAGTATTGGCAATTTAACACTCGCATCCCCCGAATGCAAACCACAAAATATGTTCATGAGATGTTTGGTCGGAACGTGTCCCGGTGTAGACACAATGACAACTCAAAGTGGGATTAGCTCACACGACGTTTGGTATAGCATGCTTTGGCCTAATAGGTACTTCGTACTCTCATCGTTAGTCCCCAGGTAGGCAAACTGGTCCTTTATTTTGGATTTATACGAATGCCAGCCTAAACAGGACGTTCGACTACCGGTACTGGTACCCTTCCAGTTACTACATGCCCGTCATGAGAACTCACTTTGATGAGATTTGAAAACACGAAAATCATTGTAAAAGCAATCATGATGTGGTGTGTGCTTTCATGGATGTGATATGTTATGAGCATACGATTCATGATAGGCATTATATGATAATACATACTTATGAACATGCTTGCACAATATCAAATGTAACATTTAACATAAAACATATAATCATCATGAAATTTGGCATATAACACACAAAAATCTTATAAATTTCTGATCGACTATAGTATAGGCTCTAAGGGTCTAATAACCTATCCTATATCCCTATAGTCATGGCTCTGATACCAATCTGTCACACCCCGACCCGCAGCGGAACAAGAGTCGGGGCATAATTGGGTTATCACCAAAGCTCATGACATTTACTAATATGTTTCATATTTAATAAAGTCAAAGTTACATTTTCAAATATCCAAACATATTCATTCAATACAAAGGAAATAAACCAAACATAACAATCCCAACTCTAAATCGTTTTATTCTTCTAGTCCAAGTCCTACGTGTTCCTAGCTGCTGCTGGTTCACCTGTATCATGTGTAAAATGGGGGTTTTGGGGTCAACATAAGTTGGCGAGTGAACCTTATTAGATAAACATTTATTAATGAATTAACGGTTAGTTTATCAATGAAAAAAAATTGTGCATAATCATAGATGAGCAAATGTAAATAATCAAGCAATGGCAAATAGCAGTCACAACTATAACATACAATAACACATGACAACATACATGAACATACCAACATCATACTGTAAATAACATAAATGAAACTGTGCGATCAAGGCTCAATCAAACGGAGCCGATCGTATTGCATGTACTGAAAATGAAAATGTCTGTGCGATCAAGGCTCAATCAAACGGAGCCGATCGTATGTGGGCATGCCAGGTTCAACCTCATAATGAAATGGGGAACATGCTCAACGCTCATAATGTAATGGGGAGCGGCGGCCTATGAAATTGCATGTACTGAAATAATAAACTTGCATCCAACAATAACAACACAACAGAAAACAAAATGTATACACTAGTTCATGATATGATGTATGCACAATGGTTTAAGTATAATAAATATATCAAGACACATGATACACCCCAAAACGTGATTAAAACAGGGAATTTGTAAAAATTCACTCACCTTGGGTGCCTTGGATTGGAGATGGTGAGATGCGCACGAATTAGATGAGCGGAACAACGAGAAATACTAACCTAAATAATAACGGAAAAATATATTAAAGGAGTGGATTTTATTAAGGATTTTAATGAAATTTTTAGATATATTTTTGTGAGTTCAAGGCTATTTTTTATCTTTAAAAATGTTATTTTTAAGTATTTTTAATTGATTTTTAAATTAAATTAAATAAATAAAAATATAAAAAAAAATTGTTTATTGACCGTTGACCGTTGACCGGTTCGGTCAGCGAATTAATTTGCGCCGGGTGAGGCTCGAACCCGAGACCTCCCGTACGCGTGCACGCAGCTCTACCAACTGAGCTACGTGTCTAACCCGAAATAATCTTGTTTTTAATTATATTTATATACTTATTCAATTTAACCGAATTTCTTTTAATTGACAAAAACATTTTAATTCCACGGACCGGTGCTAGTGACGGGTTTCGAACACGCGACGTAGGACTTAGTGTTGCACACAGTCCACCGCTGGACTGTGTGTCTAACCCGGTTATTATCTCGGTTTTTATTATACTTAATAACTAACTGAGTTATCCCGGTTAAGTTTTTAAACAAAAAGGCGTGTTATTATATAAGGAGTGCGTATAGCAGGAATCGAACTCAGGACGTGCGTGTGTATTTTGCACACAGTCCACCGCTGGACTGTGTGTCTAACCCGTTTATAATTCCGATTTTAATTAATCTTATGTCATCTCTGAACTCGTCTTCTTTATTACAAACACAGACATCAATCAAAACAACTGATACGCGATTAATTTAGTTAATGAACATGATGATCAATTTGAATGTATTGAACTGAAAAGTTTGGGGGAAAGAAGATACCGAACAGATCGTCTTCTTCAGAGAATCCGGCGAAGCTCGTCGGCTCTGTTTTTGGAACCTTCGGCTGTGAGAATCAATAAACAGGTTTAAGGGATTAGATGTGAAATTGAACTAATGGGTATTGATTATCAGCACGTTAGAATGAGCATACCGGTAATCAACGAGTTTCCGACAATTCCAGAAGTTTTCCGGCGAAAACAGAAAGTCAAGCAATGTCGTCTGTGGTTGATTATGAGCGATGGGTTAATGTTAGTAAGGTTCTAACAATTGATTGAAACAGTAAAGTAGAGGTATTTTACCGGTTTGAGTTGAATACGGTTTTCCGGCGACTTTTGCAGAAAATTCCGGCGAGCTGATTTAGGCGTTCTGATGGTCTGACAATGCGACGAAAATGAAATGGAGTATTGGTATGATATCTCTGAGTCGCGAGAGTGGTCTGAAGTTGAAGAATTCTGGACTTGGTGATTTTTTGGTTTTAAAAACCGATAATGATGAGGTTTTAAGTTTAATCAATTCCGATTTGATTAGAAACCGTCAGTGCATCGGTTATAAACTGAATGTGTGAATAAACAACGAATTGACGATTGGTTTGCTGATTACCATTTCTCAGATGGCGCAACCGGTTTTAACTGGGTTTGTGTATTAATTTCATTTGTGCTCCTAGAGTTAGCAGAAAACACAATGTGGCGGAGTGGTCTTGTGAGTGTGTGTTAAGTCGCTGAAGTGTCATGGCTGACCCGGGTTCGAGTCCCGGCAGCATCATAATTTTTTTATTTATTTTATTTTAACTTTTTATCAAATATAATTTTCATAGTTTAGTTTATTTATTAATTATGTATCGTTTTAAATCAAAATAATCATAAATATTCGACGTACTTTTATAGCTTGATATTCGGTTACAAAACGGAGCGGGTCCGATTTTTACAAATGTTACAAATGTATCCTCTTGGCAAGTTCTAGAGTCGTAAGAACCAAGCGGCTATTCACACAGAAATGTAAATGAGCATTTATTTTAAAGATGTATGAATGTATGCTCGATAAAGGCTCAAAACTCACTTAATGTGGGAATGGATTTATAATGTGAACAAGTATATATAATCAAATTTTAAAAAGATTTGTCATGCCCTTTTTATAATCTTCTTATTTGGTTCTTTTTATCATGACGCTATCGGTTGTAAATTCGTAAAACATAACTTTTTAGAACTTGTTATTCCCAAATTAAACCAAGACAAGTAAAAAAATGAAAATTTTTTGAAAAAGATTTGGGGTGATTAGCGGTTCCAATAGAGTTTTGTGTAAGGCTTGTTATTAGGACTTGCTAGATTCAAAGTGTTAGCTCCCCCCCCCCCCCCACACTTAAATTACACATTGTCCTCAATGTGTCTAAAATAAATTTTTCGGTTGATTCGAATGCGTAAAAGCATGTTAAAAACAAGATTTTATGATATTGGCCATCTGGCCACGGGCCCGTGTGGTCCGGGCACGGCCGCAGGTCCAAAGTGCCAGTATCAATTGTTTACAGAAGCTTGACCACGGGGCGTGGCTAGTAAACACGGCCCGTGGTCAGTTACTTGTTTGAAAAAATATTTTGCTGAAGAACCTGGGCACGAGGCGTGTTGGTTGAGCACGTCCCCGTGCTGCACATGCTGAGATGCTGAAAATGTTGTCGGAAGGCACTGTTTACGTTCATGGGGTGTGGTCTCGACGTCCCTTTGGCAGTTTTCATCTTTTCTTTTTTAAGCCATTGTATAAGATCCAAACACCACACAATAACTTAAACCATCATATATTAGAGTGCGAGATAGAAACGGTCCTAAAAATTAATCCTAAAAATTAAAAGTTATAAACGTCCTAAAATTAGATATATTCAAGAAGTCTAAATCGTAAAGAAGTTCTACCCTATGTGTTTCCATGCTAAGAACGACAAAAACTCAAAAATAATTTTTCGGTGGATAAGGGCTTCTAAGAACTTCAACCTGGAGGGTGTACCCCTCAAAAGTCATCGAGCCATTCCTCAATCTCTCGAGGGGAAGAAAGAAGGCTCATCTTCCATATTCACATACGGGATGGGTGCAGGAGGTGTGGAGACCACCGAAACCTCGTGCGATGCGTCTAGAGGAGGTTTTGGAGGGAGGTCACCCCATCCGGTCGGGATAATGATTTCTTGAGCGAGGTTCCAATCCTCTTGGGGGAAGATTTGTTCCATGGGAGTTAGTGCAAGAATGTTCAACCTTTGGTGCAAAAGGTTAACTTCTTCTAGGCAATTCTCCAACCCTACCGTCAAATAGTTAACACGATCGACAAGGACCTCCTCCACTGATGTCATTCATCGATGGCTTCCCTCAAAGCATACATGCTGCAAACTAGGGTGGCTTCAATGGATGGTCTTCTTCGTCCTTGGTTGTTTCCCGAGGTTGTTGATGATGTTCCACTGTTTTGGTTCGACATACTAAGAAAACAAGAGTGAAATTTTAAGAAAATAAAACTTAAAACCTCACCCGGCCCCGTGTCCAATGGACACGGGCCCGTGCCCGTCCTCCTGCAACTGTTTTGAACTTATGAACTCATTGTTTTAACTTATTTTTCTTGGGTTTTAAACATTTGTGAACAAAAATAACTTAAAGCAATGTGATAATACATGTTTTTTATAGAGAGTTTTAAGTTTCAAATATATGTTTTGCAAAAATAAAGCTTGAAGTTATGGACCTTTAAGCTTTAATGGAGGATTTGAGTTCAAAGGAGAAGAACGAAAGTGATAAAAGTGGCAAAGACAAGATGGTTTGAGGAAACCTTTTCAAGAACAAACATTTTAAGGTATATGTGAAAAATCTCAGGAGATATCTGTCTTTGGAATGAGGCCAAACATGCAGCAACAAGGCTGACTTTATAGAAAGTGATAGCACACTGACCACAGCCCCGTGGTCAGACAAAGTTCTGACATGTTTGTCCGTATTAGGAACACGGGGTGTGTTGGCCTGGTAACGACCCCATGGTGAATTTTTAGGTGGGCACGGGGCATGTTGGATTGAGCACGGCCCCGTGAATGGAGTTTTTATGAAGTGTTGTCTTGCTTCATTTTAAGGATTTCCAGTAATCGGGAGGTTCTTTACTGGAGGGGACAACACCGAAGTGGCGAAGGTATCTTAGTTGCTCTCATTCTATGCAATAACGGCAAAGGTTATCGGAAAGGGTAAATCCTAATCTACTTACCGGTGGGCGAAACCAACCTTTATTCCCCTTACCCGGGCTCTCATTAAAGAAGGTGTATGCCGAATCGCCCAGGTCATAAGCGCATCGGTGGGAGTCGATGGAGAGTCCTTCATGGCACAATTGACACAGGGACGGCTATCGCTAATGTTATCACAAGAGACTAAGGTACTTTTGATGGCTTCGGTGTTGGTAGATTCCGAATGCAAACTCAATGACTCTCGTTGGTCTTTGTCTTGTGATGAATACCTTATTTTCATCATAAGCTCTATTTCTTTCAATTTTTTGAGAATCCTTTCTTCCAGTTGACACATTTCGGAGGAGGTTATGTCATGTGGAAGAGGAAGTTGAGAGCATTCGGTGATTACCACAGGAAAACGATGGGTCCGCTAAATAATGGGGTTTAAAATTTAGAGTGTAACACTCTATATCTTGATGGAACCCACCACATAGTTGACACCACTCACCGTAAGAGGGGCAAAAGTGAAGATAATCAATATCATCCATGTTTGTGTCAGAGGTTATCAACCGTCGGGACAGTCTTGTTTTCAGCAACTGGATGTTGGACATGGCCCCGTGGTCAGCTACTGACTGACTAAAACAGTTTTTGTTGCTGCAGTTTATTGGACACAGGGGCGTGTTGGATTGACAAGGCCCCGTGCTGCAGCATGCAGTGAATGCAGGTTTTGCAAAAAACAGAAAAAAATTCCTAAAAATGAAAAAAAAAAACGTTAAAAATAATTAGGCCGCTGACTTTAAACTTTCTTAAAATCCTTGTGTCCCCGGCAACGGCGCCAAAAACTTGGTGTGTGATGAGCGTATTATATTTTTATTAATATTTTGAGCCCTTTTTACGCATTATTCAAGTTTTAAATTTATAAAACACGATATTGTACTAAAACTAAACACACACTTGGGCAAGTGCACCCATCGTGAGCGTAGTATAGTGTTGGTAAGATACCGAGGTCGTCCAAGGACACAAGAGCTTTTAGTACCGGTTTATCGTCAACGTCTAATCCATATAAATTTTTGATAAAAGGTTTTTAACATTAAAGAAAAAACAAATAAAAAGAACTTTACCAAACCACCCTTCTAACCCCCTTCCAAGTAGTTAACGTGCTTTATATTGACCGTAAAGACACGAATGAGCAAATCAATGACATCATGAAGAAATGGTTAGGAAAATTCACTTTCAACATAAGAAACTAGTTATTAAAGTCATTAATACATATCTAATTAAAAAGTGCCGAAAGATTAAAAATCAAGAGTAATACATTAAAGACTTGTCTTCACCAAGTGATGTAAGAGATTAGCCAAGCATGACCTTTGTTTGACAAAAACCCTTACAATCAATCTTGGATCCCAAGACTACTACACACTCTAAAGATGATACATGGATGATGGTTGTGGGTGTTGTTGTTGTAGTGGTGGTGGAGTGGTGGCAAAGTGAGAGAGAAGTGGTTTGCCAATGGATGCCTTTGAAGTGAATCAAGCACCCTTATTATAGTCCAAAACAGTAGCCCGGCCATGGCCCTGTTTCTAGTGGGCACGACCCGTGGCCAACCATCTTCTCTTCCTTCATTTATTGCATCTGACAGCAGAGGTCCCCACACGACCCCGTGGCCTCTGGGCACGGCCCCGTGGTCAACTGTTCACTGTACTATCTGGATTCTGAAAATCTGATAGTTGATCATGCCCCATGTTGCTCTGGGCACGGCCCCGTGGTGGGCGTAGAAGCTTATGCAGGTTTTATCTTGAAGTGAAAGGTCTGACCACGCCCCGTGTTTGGCTGGGCAGGCCCCGTGGTCATCTTCTGTTATCTTGTTTTTGTCTTTGGGGTGTTGCTGAGGGATCGGACATGGCTCGTTATTCCTTCTTTTCATATTTATGTTGGTTTTGGCTGCTTATTTGCTTCTTTTATTCTTTTAAGCTCTTTTTATCCTGAAAATACAAAAGGAACAAAGAAACGTGTTTTTCCCAATATTAGTACTAAAAAGGGTTAGTTTTGTGCCTTATTTGATGTAATTTATATGTTGCATTTTGCACACATCAGCTATATGTCTCCTTAATTGGAAAAAAGCGAGCTGACTTGGTTAATCTATCCATAATGACCCAAATCGTGTCAATGCCATGTTTGGTCTTGGGTAACTTGGTAATCAGATCCATAGTTACTATTTCCCATTTCCATACGGGAATTTCGAGCTGTTGTAGGAGTCCTGACAGTTTCTGGTGTTCAGCTTCAATTTGTGAACACGTCAAGCACTACGCTACATAAGTGGCTATGGATTTCTTCATGCCCATCCACCAATAATTCAATTTCAAATCTTCATACATTTTGTCACCACCGGGGTGAACTGAATATCTTGAACTATGTGCTTCCTGAAAGGATTAGATCTATAAGTCCTCCATAGATTAGGACCCAGATTCGACCATTAAATCTAAGGATTCCATCTTTTCCAGGTGTTAACTTCTCAACAGTTCCACCTAATCCCTCATTAGGGTTATTAGCCTCCATCATGGCTTGTTTTTGCGCATCCAGTAGCTTCTCATTCAAACTACTCCTGAGCTCAATGCTCTTGGCGTTAATTCTTAAAGGCTTAACCCTTTCTTTGCGACAGAGCATTAGTGACTATATTCGCTTTGCCGGGATGATATCGGATCTCACAATCATAGTCGTTTAATGTTTCCATACAACGGCGTTGCCTCATGTTTAAATCCTTTTGATTAAACAGATGTTGGAGGCTTTTGTGGTCGGTGTATATCACACACTTTGTCCCATAGAGATAATGCCTCCAAAGTTTAAGTGCAAATACAACGTCACCCAATTCTAGCTCATGAGTGGCGTAATTCCTTTCATGCACTTTCAATTGACGCGATGCATAGGCAATCACTTTGCCTCTATGCATAAGCACACAGCCCATGCCTGTGTGCGAGACATCGAATAAACAACAAAATCTTCTATGCCTTCAGGCAACGTAAGCACTAGAGCATTGCTCAATTTGTGCTTTAAAATTTCAAAGGATTCTTGTTGTTTCAGACCCCAGTCAAATTTAACATTCTTGTGGGTCAAAGTAGTCAGAGGAGTGGCTATACGAGAGAAGTTCTCAATGAACCTTCTATAATAACCAGCCAATCTCAAGAAACAACGAATTTCTGATGGAGTCTTGGGTGCTTCCTAGTTCATAATAGCTTCGATCTTAGCGGGATCCACTTGGATACCACACTCACTAACCACATGTCCAAGAAATTCAACTTCGTGAAGCCAGAATTCGCATTTGGAAAATTTTGCGTAAAGTTTCACTTGCTGTAGTAATCCTAGGATGCATCTTAAATGTTTCTCATGATCGGATTGACTACGTGAATAGATAAGTATGTCGTCTATGAAGACAATGACAAACTTATCTAAATATGGTTTGCAGACCCTGTTCATAAGATCCATGAAAGCTGCTGGTGCATTAGTGAGCCCGAAAGGCATCACTAGGAACTCGTAATGACCGTATCGGGTCCTAAAGGCAGTCTTTGGAACGTCTTCATTCCTGATCTTTAGTTGATGATATCCTGATCTCAAATCAATCTTGGAAAGGTAACTAGCCCCTTGAAGTTGATCAAACAAATCGTCGATCATGGGCAATGGATAACGATTCTTGATCGTTATCTTGTTTAACTCACGGTAGTCAATGCACATCCGCATTAAACCATCTTTCTTTTTAACGAATAGGATAGGGGCTCCCCAGGGTGATGAACTAGGTTGTATAAATCCTTTCTCTAGAAGTTCATCCAGTTGGGTTCTTAATTCTTTCAATTCAGTGGGTGCTAAATGGTAAGGAGCTCTAGCTATAGGAGCTGCTCCAGGTAGGATACCAATTCTAAACCCCACTTGTCTATCAGGGGGTAATCCAGGTAGATCTTCTGGGAACACATCGGGATAGTCAGAGACGACAGGTATATCTTCCATCTTCGGCTTAGGCTCATCAATAGTTACTTGTGCCATGTAAATGACGCAACCTTTCTTCAAACATGGAGATGCTTTAAGCAGTGATGCTTTCTCGAGAAAACCTTAGTGATGGTCTCCCGAGATAGTGAGCATTTCTCTAGATGGGGTCTTGATTCAATGAGTTTCTTATCACAGGCAATGCGGGCTTGGTTATGAGATAACCAATCCATGCCTAAAACCACATCGAACCCCGCCAATTTCATTGGCAGAAGAGAGATAGGGGTAGAATGATTCTTGATGGATATAGAACATCCATCTAGAATAGTAGAAGCGATTTCTATGGTTCCGTCAGCGAGTTCTACTTCATAGGTTAAGTCTAGAGTTCTTATGGGCAAATTCAATAGTTTACTAAACGTATGGTCCACAAAAGACTTATCAGCCCCTGAATCAAATATAACTCTAGCAAAGATGTCGTTGACGAGGAACGTACCCGTAATGACATTATTGTCATTTACAGCCTCTCGTGCATTCATTTGAAAGGCTCTGGCATTGTCTTTCTTAGCTTCTCCAGGCTTTGTTGCTCCTTTAGTTGTAGCCTTAGGACAGTTAGTTTTAATGTGGCCCTTCTCATCACATGTAAAACAACAAACATCATTCTTGATGTCTCGACACTCATGGGTCCGATGACTGACTTTCTTGCAGATATTACACTGCTTAGGTTTTTGTTCCGCACGACACTGTCCCCCGTGTTATTTTCCACATGTCTTACATGTAGGTCTATCATCCGACCTATGTCGGTTCCTATTGAACCCATACTTTCCCTTTTTGTTAAACTTTCGGGAGGTGTCCTCCTCCCGCTTCCTTTTTCCCTCATTGTCAGCCTTGACTGACCTTTGCCTCACATAATCTTGAGTGAGGGAAAGAGATAGTTCTACTGCAGACTTGTAAGTGCCAAGCTGTATGCCTTAACCATGCTCCTAATTTCTGGGGCCAACCCATTGATGAAACGCGCAATGCGTTTGGGTTCCGGAGTAACTAGGTACGGTACTAGCCTAGACCATGAGTTGTAGTCGAAAACATACTTCCGACAGTCAAGGTTCTTCATCGTGAGAGCCAGAAAATCCGACTCAATCTTTTCCACCTCATGAGGTGGGCAATATATATCCTTGACCCGGTCCACAAATTTTGACCATTCAAGATTGTACAAATGTACTTTCCTAGTTGATTGTATCAAGGCCTTCCATCAGATAAAGGCATCGTCCTTGAATGATTGGGACACAAACTTCAAAATGTATTGATCATTGCAACCGCTGATATCAACTATGGTTTCCATCTCATCTTGTAACAACCCGATCTTTCGGATTGTTATCCGAATCCAGTTTTTTTCCGTTACTGTCGTTAATTACCATTTATTTTTCGTTTAAAACTCGTTTTGTACTCCGAGATAAATTGTAATGGTTAGGATTATTTTAAAACGCATATTTCATCGCTTATTTATCGCATTTACATCGCTTATTTATCGCATTTACATCGCTTAATACTCGCAACTCTCAGCGCAAACTCAAATCGCGGATAATTATGTTATACTATGTTATTTATGTTTTATGTGTGCCTTATAATTTATGGTTATACTCGCTATCGCAACGCTCTCGCTTACACACATCGCTAATTGCATTATTAACGCACCGCTTAACGCATCGCTAAAACGCTTAACGTAACTATCTAATACGAACCGAATCACCAAATGAACTCCTAATGCAAAAATAACGAACAAAACTTAGCTACCAGGCCAAGTTAGGCCGAAGTTGGCCACACCAACTTCGCCTAAAGTTGACCATGCTGCAGAAGCTCCATTAATGATGCAAGTTCGCTTGAACTTGCATAAGTTCAAGCAAATTGGCCAAGTTCGCCCGAACTTATGCCAAGTTCGCTCGAACTTATGACAAGTTTGGCCGAACTTGATGTCTGATCCCCTTGTTTCTCCTCACCTATAAATACCCAGCACCTCCATTCGTGTTCCCCTTGCTATTAACTTCGCTCCAGAGCTCCCAAAACCGAAAACCCTTGTATTCCAAGTAAGATTCAACCCGTTTTTATGCAAACAACTACGTTTTACAACGATTATGCACAAGGATTACCTTCGTTTTCATCAAAACTCTTCTGTTTATAAAAATCTTCATCTTTTTATACAAAACTTATACTTTTCACTTAGATCTACACTAAACGAGTGTATTTGGGCTTAGCTTTGGCTTCCCAAGATAGAAATCTTGTTGATTTTGACTCAGCAAGTGTTAGATCTGAGAAAACCTTTTAGAACATTGATTTTTACACAAATACGGACTAAGTGACGTATGTTTCGGTTCACTATGAAGTGGAACGAGGCGTTGTCAAGCAAGATCTCAGATCCGGAAGCACAAGGACGATAATGTCACCTTGCACGAACTGGACTAACCCGTACGAACCGTCAATTTTGCCCGGATTAGCCCGAGTTCCTGTAAAGTGGCTAAAACTCGCTCCAAAAGACCTCTCCAGCCTATGTTTTGCTCAGTAGCTCAAGGTTGGAGGAAGGGGCACTCGATTTCTTCAGCAAACGACGTGAAAACGCATGATTTTGTGACCAAAATAGCCAAGTTCGCTCCAATAAGATCAAGATTGCTCGAAGTTGTCACAGATTTGTGACTAACTTCGCCCGAACTTGCCCAAAACTCAAGCCATTCAAACAAGTTCGCCCGAACTTGTCCAATTCTCAAGAGAATCAGCCAAGTTCGCCCGAACTTGTTCCAAACCTCAAGAAAACAAGGCAAGTTCGCCCGAATTTGTATCTTCTGTAAGACAAACTGTCAAGTTCGCTCGAAATTGTCCACTGTTCTTTCACACTTCGACCGTTTCAGCACTTCGGGAGACTGATGCACTTCTGTTCTCGTTTACAGGCTGAACCGACGCTCCCTTCAATCCACAACAGCTCCGTCTTACTCCGTACGCACCAACAGTGAGTATACTTGAACCCTTTTTCGCTTTAACGCACTTTTGGTGTTACAACGTCTCTATATCAAAACACACTACACACAATGCTAAACTCTTTAACGCTAACCGCTCTCGCATGCTATACGTGAATCGCTGAATGTTTGTTTGCTATGTGTGAATAATGAGGACTTGTAGACCACCCTTAGCAATGATAGTACTATAGTTTGGACTCAGCACCCGATTGGTTTGGGGGTTTTTAAGGCTCGCATACTTACTTTACGTGCGTGTTCGTTGTTGTGAACACGTATCGCGTATACTCACATCCCAGTCGTGTTGGTTAGCTTGTATCATTATTGTTAGCTTACTTAGATTCACTTTCTCTACGTGTTGCATGTTGGTTATCCGTAAACGCTTTATCTCTATTAATATGCTATTAAACCTGTGTACTCACCTTTACTTTATTGTATTGACTTGTATTTTAACGTATGTGACAGGTTGGGGATTTTCCTACTTGCAGCAATAGATTAGGGTTTATCTTAGAAACTCGCATAATAGAAATCTAGGTTGTCGAACTATGTTTGTTTGAGAGATTTGATATTTGTAATAATTGATTGAGGATTATATGTTTGATTGTATGGGAAATCGAACCTTCTAATATTATCGCTTAATTAGTTGTTATGGATTCTCTTGAGCAATCTGGTTCACCTAGTACCGCGCCCTGATGATTCCGCCATCGGTTGGGGTGTGACACATCTAACCACCTTAACGTTTCATCAGCCCCTTTTTCTCCTTTGAAGTCTCGAGGCTTGCAAGAGACGAAGTACTTATAAGAACAATCATCCTTAGAAGAATGGATCTTTTCATGAAGCTCCTGCTTCTTAACTTCGCTCCTTATATTGGAGGAGTGTACAGAGCTCTCCTTCTTCAAATGAGATGGTTTAGATACAGGTTTAGAGAGAGTAGCACCCGACTCCTTGAATTTCTCAAAGGCGTTTTCCATAGCCTTGCCAACTGCTGCATCTATGCGCGCTTGAAATTCATCATCATTCATAATTTTGTTCGTAGCATTGTCATTGTCCTTGTGGCGGCTACTTGCACCATCGGAATGAGCCATTATATATTGGTACTAAACACCAAGAATGAATATTTACATGTTAGCCACGGTATCACCCAACCATATAGGCTTATAATCTTGGGTATATAATTCCCTCGCCTTTGTGCACATTGTCACAATTATTTGGCTTCGATACTTCCATGAATGTTATTTAGAATAATTAAGTATTTGGCCTAGGTCTCAATGGACCATCAAGGCAATTTAGAATTTTGGACCAAGTCCATGAATTTATTGGACAGTGGATCATAATGTCACCACTGTCACTGCCATATTGGCAAATCTTATATAGCTCATTGGCTTGTCTCAAGGACATAGAATATGGCACATTGGCCCGTCACATTGGACATAAGATATGGCACATTGGCCCGTCACATTGGACATAAGATGTGGCACATTGGCCCGTCACATTAGACATAAAATATGTGAGCTGTGATCTCATTGGATCATAAGGCTTCGAGGTTTGGACATAGCCTATTACCTCTGGATAGGGAGTCACAAGACTACTGCTGTCATTGTCACCATGGACAAGTAAAATATAGCACATTGGCATTACAACACTATCGGATGTTAGTTATAATCATCATATTGATGATATCAGTCGGGATCTAATTTGATTACACAGGCTATAGGGTTTGGACAAAGCCTATTACCTAGATGGCTAGCGTGGTTCCTCAGATCACACTACCTGGAGTATCAACATTACATTGAATGTTAACACATAATAACTTTAATGTTTGACAAAAAGTTATAATTATTTGGAAGTTGAAACATTGTTCACCACTTCTAGACAGAAGGGTGACTTCCATAATTATCATCTTTCAATTAATTTGGACATTGCCATTGGCTAGTCAAACTATTAAAAGATCTTTTGGAAATTTTCTCACAGATCATAAACTTCGAATAAAATCGAGACGATTGCTTGAATAAGGGATAAAATTAATTTCCAAAGATTTTCATTAAAATATAAGATATTACAAAAATTGCCTTAATAGGACTTTTAATAACTAACTTGTCCATGCAGGGACTAAAGAAATTCATGTCCACGCAGGGACTAAAAGTAAATAACGTGTCCACGTAGGGACTTTTGGAAAAATAAATACATGAAATTAAATGTAAGGATTTTATTCATCCTTCTTCCCTCTAATCATTTTAGAAAACCTTTTGATGAATTTGCCGGTTTTCTTCTCTGATCTCTCAGGATGCTGTCGTATTTCCTTCATTCACTCTAGGGCCTCATTGATGGCCTCCAATTGCTGCGATGGTTGAGGTTGTGGTGGTGGTTGTGGGACAACCGGATACTGGTACCCACAATTGGGATATCCAGTAGCTGGATAAGGGGTTGCAGAATAATGAAGGAAAAGAGAAGGAAAATGTGCATTAAACATAGATCCTTGCACGTATGGGTCATATGATGGTGCAGGAAAATTAAAATCTATAGACGCTGATGATGGATTCAAAGGGTTGTATCCAGACGTATCTGGATAAGTGGGGATCGGATTACCAAAACCCAATGGTGATAGTTAAACTACCGGTTAGGGTATTGGTTCAACTATTGGTTGTGGTGGGGGTTCCACCATAGGTGAAGTGTGAGATGGCCCACCCATTTGTGGGTCCTCACGAATGGTAGGGTAGGTCTGGGGCAAAGGTGGCAGCGATCCCGACCTTTGTCCCGCACGCACCGACATGTGTGCGCTACGCTTTTGTAGTGGTTGTGGTTCAGGCAGTGGTTGAGGTTGTTGAGGAGCATAGTAAGAACGGGTATTGTGGTAGGAAGGTGTGTTGACGAATTCATAACGATCCCACCATTGTTTGAATTCGTCGGAACCTCTATAAGGCGATCCAGCAATAGAGTTTGACCCGCTGGATAGTTCAATAGGGTGACCAAATGACCTCGTTGGTGGCATTTCAGGATCTGAATCCTCGTCCATGTTGTCTAGGGAATCGACGGGAGGTGTAACTGAAGGTGAACGTAAATAAAAGTTTGGTTTAAACTCTCCATGAAATGAGTGAGAGTGTGAGTGGTGAGAATGGTGTGATTGGTGAGAATGGTGCGAATTATGTGAATGGTGTGAATTATGGGAATTTGGCGGAGAGTATTCATGTGAGATAGAGTGTCTCACGGGCTCCCAAGGTGATGAAGAATCTCCCGATCCTTCATATGGGTTTCGGTTCGGTACGTTTGATGGCCCTTGCATAGATCGTCCACCCCTCATTGGACCTTTACCTTTACCTCCACGTCCACGAAATCTAGGCGGCATTTTACCTGTTTAAAAACAAGTTAAAACAAAACGGACAATAATAAATAAAACAATGCAATGAGTAATCCTAGGTCAAAGCCTAGACTCGGAAGTCTAAGGAATGTGTTATTGTGTCGTTTGAGATCAAACACAAAAGACGTCTGTTGAATTCACTCAAACGTTAGCTCTGATAACAACCTGTCATACCCCGATTTCCCGTATGTCCCGGTTGGCCCGGTCGGGAGTATTGTGACATATGTTGATATCATCATAACCAAACCACACAGAGTAACACAGCAGAAGTCTTGAAATAAAATTTCTATTACAAATGTATTGTTCAAAGTTCGAAAATAATATACAACGCTTGTAATAGATCCACAGGCGGATCGAAATTATTACAATAAAAGGAAGTTTAACAGACTATGGGCTTCCTAAGCAAGGAGTTGCAAATTCCTATTAAGCTTCGCTGAGTACTTCCAGCCTATTTCGTAACCTTGCTACCTGCGCTTAGTCTTTTGAAAATACGTCAGTTTTCACTGGTAAATACAAATAACCTACACGTTTTGAAAACATTTCAAAATTATTTCCATGTACACATTGGTACATATATTTTATAAATAACTTGGGACAAACTATATCTCATGTTATCAGTTTTGCATGCTAATAATACATTTAGAGCCCGGTAACTATGCCGAGATCATGATTAACCGACACGCCACTTTAATACCTTTATTAGGTATACCCATATTGGATTATAAAGCATTTTAGCATCTGTCGGGTGTCTGCCTATGCCCCACGCTTCGGTCGTGGCCATTTGCAATTAAATGAGCCGAGGATATCAAGGACACGGTCGCATTAACCCCCAATGTTTGATAATAAGCAATACGAATTAAAACAGATTATTTGAATTCCCGACACATTGGTCTTTGATCCCATATCCGACCATGCGGTAATATTATACCGTATCCCAAGCCCGTATAGGGAAAATAGGTTAAGAGTATTTACCTAGCTTATAAAAAATCCTTAAAATCAAGAAAATAAGATAAGCACAGCCGTATACAAAATAACTAGCTTGGATGCAATCTACCGGAAGTCTCTAGTCTGGATTGAATGGTATTATTAACCAATTAGATGGTTAGCGGGTCTTTATTTAAGTCATTGACCGGCCAACTTAAATTAATGAAATCGGTACGATACGCTAGATTAAGCGATGACCGGAATGGAATGTAATTTAAACCCGATAAGTACCTAGTCTTTTATAATGTGGGTAAACAATATACATTCTGGAATTTAAGGTTAAAATGATAAAGTTTGACCCGTTTTGATAAACTTACGTAAAAAGTCTACATAAGCTTAACCGAACGCATAAGTGCGATCCAGGGTAACCGGATGAGTCATGAACAAGTTATATATGCCAATATACTTTAAATAAGTTGTAATATCAGTAGGATACCAACTTATTTGCCCGATATGGTTTTAAAACGAAACTATGCCTCATAAGGGCGTTTCGGTCATTATATGATGTATAAAAGGAAATTGTATGCGTTTTGATTTATGAGCATAAACATTCTGAAAAAATTACTTAATTAATGATATAATATCAGTAGGATATCAAATATATGCGTGGTTTGTATTTTAAGACTAAACTATGCACCGTAGGGGCATTTTGGTAATTTTACACATAGTTTGATAACTTATTTGGGATTCTGAGTTCGTGACATATACCTATAGTAAAAATATTTAAAAATGGGTTTATAACTCAGTAGGTAACAAGTCTTGGTGACCAAGTAAGGTTTGAATCCATACTATGCGCCGAAACGGCATTTAAGTCGTTAAATGACGATTTAAGCGATGTATAGCATGAAATGAAGTTATGAACAGGTTTGTGTGACCAAAATATGTTATTTAATATAACATATTAGTAGGTAAATGATTTTTATATTAAAGGTTTAATTAAAACCAATTTATGTGCCGAAAGTGCATTAACGTCATTTATCGTCATAATACAAGAACTCATATGTAAACTCGTAATATAATCTGACTTGACATCCCAAATATTTCTAGTTATGATATTATATCAGTAGGTTTCGTGTTTGATATTAAAATTATGTTTAGAAACCGATTTAGACACCATAAGGATATTTTAGTCCTTTAAAAGCCTTTTTTGCGATATTTGACAAAACTTAGTTTATGATCAGGATAATAACATCATGATATGTTACTTAAACTAACATATCAGTAGATAATTCATTTACAAGTTATTTGTTGATTAAAACCTTATTTTTAGCAAAAAGGACAAAATGGTCAAAGTATGGCATAATAAAGAACTCATGCATAAATTCATATTCTGATTATGATCTTGTAGTATAACCTTAGAGGGTTATACTACATTATATTAAGATCATAATGCAATTTAAAGGCAGTAGCTAAAGTTGCTAAATCAATTCATAATCGAAAGTCAAAGCAGAAGTCAAACTCCGTGACTTTCGGTTGTGAATCGACACAAAGACTGAGATTGACGGGATGAAAATGTTTACACATGTTCTATTATTTATTACCAAGTTATTTTAAGTGTCAAAACATTTTTATAACATGTATAAACTCATATTATGAGTTTTATCAAAATATGACCCGTTTGACTTTTAATGATTTAACTTTGACCCGTCAATAGGTATAGTAAACGTTATCTTTAGAAGGTGCCTTTTTAAGGGACTAACACCTACCTAAATACGATCACTTAGCCATGTTCGATTTGAACAATGGCTGGACCATAATGGTCTTAACCGAAAGTCAAAGCGTTATTACGATAACGCTTGACTTTTGGCTTTAAAGCCTAACAAAATGAAATGAGCAGAGATGGAACACTTACAAGTGATCCAAAGAAAGACTAGAACTCAGCTGGGGTGCTCCTTGGCTATGAAACTTCAACTTAGAGTGTATAGAGGAGAAAAGAGAAGATGAGCAAGAAAATGAGGGTGAAAGCTTGGCTATTTATACTTGAGCAAGAGGTCCATGATCATGCCAAGTGTCCCAGAGGTGTTATGAGGACAATAGCAGGTGTAATTGAGGTTTCACAAGTTGCAAAAGTGTGGCATTCGTGAGCAAGGTGGCAACAAAGCAGGCTGCCAATATTCTGCCCACTGGCAGTCCCTTACGGACCGTAAGGGATAAGGCTTACGGTCTGTAAGCCATCATGCGCGCCCCTGATTTTGAATTGTTAAGGACCGTAAGGACTTAGCCTTGCGGTCCATAACCGCCTCTCAGTTCAAATGCTCATTTCATTCTTACGGTCCGTAAGAGACACCCTGAGGCCATAAAAATGGCATGTTGTCATACTTGGTCCCCCTATTTCATTGTTGGCGTTCAGAGGTTATAATAATAACATAATGGCAACTCCAGCCCCTCTCGTCCATCACATGGCATACAAGGATCAGCGGGACACGTGTCGATATATTACCGGTTACGAATTTTCGATGTGTTACAGGCTATACATTTTTTAGTCTTTAGTCGACAACCAAAAGGTTTAACCCGAGCTTTGAAGTCTTTAGCCATAAGCTTACTAGAATATTTGAGGATTGGATTGAGATTTGCTTTAAATACCGGCATTGACGCTGATAAAAAAACATGCAATTTATGAAAAGAAAAATAGATATATTTAACCAAGTACATCAAGCCCTTTTGATATGCAAATTTGTAAGTATTTTCAAATCTGGGTGGTGCGATGGTTGTGGGTTTTTGGTGTTGTTAACGAAGGGAGCAAAAGGGGATAAAATGAAAAAAAAGGCATGGGGGCAGATGAGTTGAATTTGAGGGAATGAAATGCCCTATATAGTGCGTAACTCTATTCCATTGACCAACCAAACACCATGTTCTTTATTTCTTCGTAATGGTCTATTTCACTCCGACTCTTATTAATGCATACCAAACATTACCTAAATGGGTTAAGAAGTGGACTCCACTTATGAGAGTGAACCACACCTTTTTGGTTTTGCCATTCGCAGATTTTGGTCATTTGTTGTACAAGTGGTATCATAGTATCAGCTCACCATATCTTACTAAGTCCGTAAAAGGACCAAAACATATTCCCATTAATATCAGGTGTCTTTCTAACCACTTACCTTTAATTATTCATATTCAGTTGTAGCCGATTACCAAGACTTTTATTTTGTCATCATATCCCACTCTTTAAATGTCACCACATCTCCTTCCTCGCCCGACACGACAAAACATGTTCATAATCTTTACAAAACATCTCTTCTCCTTCTCATTCATTTTCATATGCTTAACCAACACCACCACCTTAGCTCAACCTCCACCGTTCTTCCACCACATATGTGAGAACACATCTACCTACACCGTAAACAGTACGTACCAAAGAAATCTTGACACCGCCCTCTCCGCCCTCCCCACCACCAACTCGGGCTTCGGCTACTTCAACTTCACTACCGGCCAACGCAACGACAGAGTCATCTCGTTCGCTCTTTGTCGTGGTGATATCGAACCCGCTGTATGCACAAATTGTTTGAATGACGCCATCATTAAGTTAAGAGAACTCTGCCCCAACCAAACAGAATCCATAGGGTATTACCAAGAATGCTTTTTAAAATACTCCAACGAGACTGGAAATACTAATACAGTGATTTTGGCGAGCCCCTTTAGTGTGAGTAATGTTGATCGGTTCAATAGGGCTGTTAGAGATTTGATGGACAGGTTGAGACGTCAGGCGGCTGCTGGCAGTCCGCTACTAAAGTTTGCGACGGGGAACATAACCGGGCCAGATTTTCCAAGGATCAATGGTCTTGTGCAGTGTACTCCAAACTTGTCGGAGCAAGTGTGTAGTGAGTGTTTGGAGGCAGCAGTAAATCAGATCCCAAATTCTAAGATTAATGGTACCAATGGCGGGAGAATTCTTCAATCGACGTGTAATTTTAGGTTTGAGGTATATGATTTTTTCAATCCGACTACTCCGGCAAATCCACAACCATCACCACCAGGTATATATGCTTTGCCTACAATATTTATGTCTTTGTTTAACTGTAATCATATAATTTTGAGGATGCAAAACAAATAAGATTTAATAGTAGAATATTACAATACAATTAGCGGTGGTAAATATATACAGAAACTTAACACTTTATTCGCTATTGATAGTCAATCATATAGTAGACTAGTAGTGTCAATTTATCAACACGAAAAAGATGTTAGATACATTATTTTTTTTATATGTTTATAGATTCATTATTGAGTTTGTGTAAATTTTGCTTTAATTTTTTTTAAGTATTAAAGTTGCAAATTTCTTCAGATATTATGAATTATACAAGTTATGAGTTTTGCAATGTCCTTGATATTTGAAATTATTATATGATTTTGTATAACAATTTAATTTTTAACAAATTAATTAGTTGAAATTAAACAGTCATCATGATGTGCATATCATTAACCATCACCATCGATCAGGTAGTGAGGTGCACAAATCAGTATTTCTTTTTTTTTTCTTTCACAAAGTTGAACCGGTTTCAAATCGGATTTTTTGTCCACCGGTTAGAGAAACCGGTTTCGGGTTGAAACCAGTTTGGTCGGATTGATATGTGCTTACCCCAAACCTATAAAGGCAAACCTATAAAGGATGAGTATCTGAAATGTCTACAAATTAACTTTTAACTTTAAATAATATTTACCTGACAATTTAGTACCAACATATTTTTTACTTTCATCACATTTCTATATAAATAATGAATTTTAGTTTTGGAAAATTTTCAAACTTACATCTTCACCGTTACACTTTCCATTTTCAGGTAAAGAGGATCACACAACTCTTACTGTGATATTAGTAATTGTTTTTGTGACAATTGCTGCCATCGTAATTGCTTCATTGTGTATCTTTATGAGGACCATTAAGAAGAAAACACAAATTTCGTCACCTTATGAAAGTACTCAAAGTAAGTTCCATGTTTGCAACTTAAAATTCGTAGTTACAAAATTGAACCAAACGATAACGAGGTTATAATATGCAACAACCCTTTCAACTCTTGACGCTTAAACTTGCACAGTGTTATTAAACACACATTGCTTTGAGTTGTAATCGTAGCATTAAGAACAACTTGGACGCTAAAGTCACATCTAAATCATCTTTCATTCTAATAGTTGAAACTATCGACATTGGCGTTGCTGAATCCTTACAGTACAGCTTTAGTACAATCAAAGCAGCAACTAATGACTTTTCCGAAGACAATAAGCTCGGACGAGGTGGATTTGGAGCAGTTTATAAGGTATGGACAAATCAATAATGGCCATTGTGTGTTAAAATTTAGAATCTTGATATTAGTTAAACATTAATACATGATAGCTATCATATGATATTTAGGGTACCCTTATAGACGGGAATGAAATAGCAGTAAAGAGGCTAGCAAGGAATTCAAAGCAAGGTGATACAGAATTCAAGAATGAAGTTTTGCTAGGTTTGAAGCTTCAACATCGTAATTTGGTTAGGCTCCTTGGTTTCAGCATAGAAGGAAAGGAACGACTTCTCATCTATGAGTTCTTGCCAAATGCAAGTCTTGATCAGTTTATATTTGGTAAATTTTAGCTAAAATATTTGGTCAATTTAGCAATCAAATGCCACCAACCCTATTGGTTAACATATTGTAGGTTCTTAAGAAAAAAAATAATATTTTTCATGATATCATTACATATAGTGTCATAAAAGATATTAACACTTCCATAAGAAGACAGCTTAATGAGGTTTAAACATTTCATTTTTCAACACTCGTAGAAATGTTGTTTTGTTACGGTGAATATAGTCACTAATCCCAATTTGTGATGTTGTTTGTAGATCCAACAAAACGTAAACTTCTTGATTGGGAAATACGATACAATATCATCAAAGGAATTGCCAAGGGATTACTATACCTTCATGAAGATTCCCGTCTAAGGATAATTCATCATGACTTGAAGGCTAGTAATGTTCTGCTAGATGAAGAATTGAGCCCTAAAATTGCTGACTTTGGTATGGCAAGATTGTTTAAGCCAGAGGAAACTCAAGGAGACACAAGTCGAATTGTTGGAACATAGTAAGTCTTCTTTTAGATAAAATGAGTAGGTTCACTACTAGCAGTTTAATTATACTTCTTAAATAACTCCCTACACCCTTTTAATGTATGGATGACATTGATCAGGTATAAGATGAACTTTGCTACACATAACCTATCGGGTTCGTGGTATACCCGGGGTATCCGGTATACTCATACACCATCTTATATGGTTAAAGATCACTGACTATGATGCCCTACAAAAAGTCGATCTTAAACTAACTACAAAAAACTATAGTTAGGTATAAGATATTCAATTACACATCTGTTTGTTCTGTAATTTTTAAAACTTCCAATTTCTATAAACTTCAACGTATTTTTTAGTATATGTTTTACCCATACCCTATTCACCCAACTCGAATATTCCAGGTTTCCCGTTGGTTGTAGTTTGTTTGCCAACCCTTTTTAGTTATCTCTAATATAAGGTCTAGATGCCATTGCTAAAGAATTACTCCTTACCTTTTTTCCAATTTTCTTTTTTGCAAATACTAACCTTTTCCCATTCTATGCACTCTTATAGTGGTTACATGGCACCTGAATATGTTATGCATGGTCATTTCTCAGTGAAGTCGGACGTCTTTAGCTTTGGAGTGTTAGTACTAGAGATCATAACGGGTCAAGAGAAAAATCGTTTTCAGAACAGAGATAATCGAAAAGATCTTCTTAGCTTGGTAAGTATCCTTGATTTTTCCAAGCCTAAAACAACATATATTATTTTTGTGGATGCATCCCTTCTAGTATTTTTATGTATGTATTCTTAAAACAACGTTAATATAATTTAGGCATGGGAAAGCTGGAGAAATGGGACAGCATTAGATTTCATAGACCCCACATTAAAGACGAAATCCACTTTATCACATGACATCATTAGAGGTATACACATTGGGTTATTATGTGTTCAAGAAAGCGTCATCAATAGGCCATCTATGGCTTCGGTTGTTCTTATGCTCCATAGTAATTCTCTCATGCTTCCCGTACCATCAGAACCTCCATTTTTCGGCTCTTCAATAGGGACAAGTAATGAATATTCTAATAGATCAAAGTCTACAAATGAAGTTTCTGTATCTGATATCATTCCTCGATAAGTATGTATAAAGCACATGATTTTTTTTTATTTCCTTCTAAGAAACTTTTTGATTTTGTTTTTAGATATCTCTACTTTTTCACATGTTAACTAATGAGAATCACAACTGTGTCAATTGTAATTATGGTGTGTTAGGTTGATATGATAGTAACACTATTATAAACATTATGTTATAGTTGAGCAAATGGAACATTTTGTTTCTGATTGCAAAATGGATATTTGTGATGGTTTTGGCATCTAAATAGCCAGTTTGTATCAATGTGTTATATTGTAGCAAGTTAGACTAATGAAGAAATTCACACACTTATCTAAGTAAAGTGAAAGTTTAAAGATTTATACGAGTGAAAAATAATTTGTAATAACATATATTAGACGTGTAAGTTTTCCAGCTATCCATTAGGTTGTTCTTTAACATGGTTTAAAGGTGCATAAATTTTATGGCCATATGCAAAAAGTTTATATGAACATAATATAGCACACTATAAAATAGCTAGTTTTGTGAATTTTTTTTTCATAGAAGATTCAACATATTCGAATCACTAAGGCAGTAACCTCGTTATCTCTTCTCAATATCTTCTGTATTATATGAAATGTTGATGTTTAGGTCTTTCTTTGCCCCAACCCCTCCCTGATTTAGTTGTGCAACCTATGATTCGCTCCCGGCCTCCAGTTATGAAAAAAAAAAAGATATAAACATATGACACCACCATCACCGGTTAATGAGAAGAATTCGTTAGCAATCACCCTTTATTGCAATAACCGTGAGAACCAATGTGAACACAATCAAAAATACCTAAAAAAATAAAAAACACACAATTTTTTAATATATATTTTTAAAAACGCTATATTTCGTCACTAAATAAAAAAACCAAAAAAATATAAATATAAATTTTTTCGAGTAACAATTATCCATGCACATGTGCATATGTATCATTTCTTTGACAAATTCCGTAATACATTTACCAATACTTTCATTTACACTACCATCCATAATACACTACTTTTTACATTAACAATATTAGAAATGCACATGTGCATCTATATGTATAAACATGATATAACGTGTTTTGGTACACTACTTTGAATACACTTTTCTTTTCATCTATCATACCTTCTATAATACACTACCATTACCTCCAACCATTCATAATACAATACCATTGCCTCCTACCATCCATACTACAATATCATTACCAATATTTTATTTTATTACATGTACATCAACACCCTTTATACCATCCAAACAACATACTACATTATAAAGTGACAAATATAACCAAACCATCAGCCACTAGATATAACAACATATTCCATTATAAACAAACTTTTTGTACCAAAACACGTTATATCAAGGTTATACATAATGATGCACATGTGCACTTTTAATATTGGTAATGTAAAAAGTAATGTATTACGGATGGTAGTGTAAATGAAAGTGCATTTGTCTACTACCGTTACTGTATTACGAAATGTTTCCAAGAAATGATACATATGCACATGTGCATGGATAATTGTTACTCGAACTTTTTTTGGTAACGAAATATTGCGATTTTTTAGAAAAATATTAAAAAAAGAAACTGTGTGTTTTTTAGATTTTTTAGGTATTTTTTGTGTTCATATTGGTTCTCGCGGTTCTCGCAATAAAGATGGTTCTCGCATGAACCCTACCCTATATATATAGGGGTGGGTTAAATGAGAACCATATTTAGTTGTAAGAACCGTGAGAACTAGGCCATCCAAAAGGTTTTTTCGAAATTTTTTCTCAAAAGTAATAAAAAATCACTTGTTTCAGGAAAAAAAAAAAAATAAATAAAAATACCGCATACCCACAATTACATGAGGCGTAAAAAAATATTTATCTTAGTACAAAATTTACACCAGCGCGTAAAAAAACTTGCATCAGTCAAAACTACCGACTCGACAATTTTTTAACTTTTTTACAGATGTGTTTATAATATTTTAATCTACGTTTGTGTAAAAATATTTTGGTCCAACTCGCGTGGGAAGAAAAATTTCTCGCGATTCTCACGACTCGTGGTGGTTCTCATTTGATATTGTGTTTTAGCGATCTTCACTGTGTTATTTGTAGGTTTGCGTGTGTTTTATGGTTGAAATTGTGGTGTTTTATGACTTTGTACAATTTGTAGGAAAAATGGATTTTATAGACGAACCCCACCCTATATATATATATATATGTGTGTGTACTTATCCATATATTTGATACAAACATATGCCACAACTTTTATGTTTTACCACATATATATGTGCGTATGGATCTCAAGAGACATATAACAATTATCTAAATGAGAATTAGATTTTAATAATTCTAATTTTGACATATTATTTCATAACAGTATCAACTAAGTAAATGTTTTATGATAATCACATGTTTTAACTTTTTTTTCTAAGTACTAACTAAAAGTTAACGATCAATTAGTTTTTGCTGATCTAAACAACCACATAAGTTATGTACGTCATCGAAACTTTTCCGCATAAGCAGTCCACATCAAAAAAACCTTGACTTATTTGCCACAAAAGTTATTCACGTTCGCAAAACTTTGACTTTTTTTGCCACATAAGCAGTCCACGTTAGCAAAAACTATCTGGGTTAACTTTTAGTTTCTATGAGATCACTGAGGGAAGATAGGTTAAAAATGGAACCATCATAAAACACTTCCTTAGTTGGGACTGTTATCGATAGATATGTTAAAGTTGAGATTATTGAAATCTAATTTTCCTATTTCAAAAGTAATTGTTGTGGCTTTTAACCTGTTAATTTGAGTTGATTAATATTTATGTATTATTAGACTTAATCATATGAGAACTAACATGTAATTTTCTGTTAGTGTATTTAACCAATCCAGAGTCTATAATAACACATCCAACTACAATTCACTTCACCATTTGCAATGTGTGAAAGCATAAATCCACTCACCAACGTCGATCATTAAAGTTCACTACTCCCATCTTTACATTTTCTTTAAGCAGTTTAGAAATAACAATATATTTACTAGTAATTATAATGGTTTTTTTAAATAAAGTGTTTTAATTTAAAAAATGATGATAAAGTGCTCATGTTCAACATGCAAGAGGGCATGTGAAGCTTCTTTCATGTTTGAAGATGATGATTGGTTTCTTATGGTGGAATGCATTAAAAACGGATCATATTAATCCACAACAATAACAAATCACATGCTAAATGTAGATGAATCAAGTATATGAATTTGCATTTGCATGACACAATACAATAAACAAATCAAATTTATAGAAATCACACACACTTAAGTGAAACTTACATTTTCTAAACTCTTATTATAATATTAATTGTCTTGTTTATCATTTTTCAAAAAAACGGTTTCGAGATTTTACCTTAAGACAAACCAATTTAAAACAAAAGTGAAAATTTAAAATCCTAAACACCATTCAAATGTGTTGATTGAAACCAAATAAGGAACATATGTAATAACATTTTGGTTTATATAAACCACAGTACCTTTTGTAAATCCTAATCACAATCATTCAGTCTAAATACAATCATTCAGTCTAAATACAACCACGATCAATCCTCAAGGCCCCTCCGTTCGTCTTTTGTATTTTGAGGTGGTTTTAGTTGAAACTTGAAAGCGTGTTTGTAGAGTGAAAACATCACTGAAATGAGAAAATTTCTTGTAATACACTCTATGCTAAATTTCAAATAGAAACAAAATGCTTATATGTTACATAACAAACTATTTTATGTACATTATAGTTTTCCACACTTTGACTTCATACATATTCACTTTAGTCCTCCGGCTTCTATTTTTTACCTCTTTTACATAATACTTTTTGTGTGATCATTTTTCGAAAGCTGAGTTCTTCGATGGTATAATTTCTTAGGTCTAATCGACCAATAAACTATCCTTTAAAACTTCCAACTTCCATAACCTTAATAACTTGTACCTATAAATGAGGGCTGCCAGCCAGCCAGCCTGGGCTGTGGGAGTGTTTGAACATTTGTAGCACTCTCAAGTCCGGAACTAAACTGCAACGTCTAAAAACTCATTAGAAGGTGTTCCGAGGCACATGCCCCAGGGAACACCCTCCGAATGTCAAGTCATTGAATGATCTATAAAATGATCGATATATGATATTAAGTATGTGCATTCATATATATAAATAAAACAAGAGTTTAGAGAGGGAGTATTTGATGTAGCGGAAGATTAGGTAACAAAGAACGAACACGTTGATTCAGCGAATATCCGTGTTGATCTTTCCCAAACCCTCAAAATTCTACCCAAAGGGCAAGAATTTGAAGTGACAAAAACTGATTTCTCAAAAATTCAAGTCTCAACTTTTCATTAACTTTAGAAACATATAAATAGAAACTGAAATTCGAAAATGAGCCTAAAACACACTTGGACCAAAAACTAGAACAAAACAAAAGTTGGCAAAAAAGCCCAAAAAACACAAAAATGATAAAAGTCATAGAAATAAGCCTTTTTGGGGCCCGAACGTCAACCCAAAGCAAAATGGGATTTTTCCTCATGGTCGTTTTGACTGGTCGCAGGCCCAAAACGGACCCCCGTAGCCCAAGTTAGTGAAGCCCCATTTGTCACGCGATCTTGGGACTCCAAATATAACATGGCCAGCTCCTCCACACTTGGGTCTGCATCAGTATTTGATTAAGTAAAAGAAATCATTCGTTGCTGCCCAGTAGCATGAATCTTCATCTGCTTGGGCCCGAGCTGGAATAGCTATCCTGGAAAGTTGGCTCTTGTTAAACATACTTAAATTTATGGGGAAATTGTCAAATGGAGCGCCCAGAATCATTAATCCTTAGCTAGAAGCTTAAAAAAATCATGAGACCGTTGCAATAATCAAGATTCATGAGTTCATGACTTTTTGAGTTAGAGAGAAGATCCTCAAAAGAAGTGGGCTGGGGCACTCGAATTACTGGGTTGTTACTGGAAGTACTTGTATGGGCTTTAAAAGGTTTCTACTAAATGGGCCTAATCGACTGGCGTGTTCCACAATAAATGGAAACTACAATACACAATTCTAAAGTCATATGGATGAGAAACAACTTAGAAATAATCAGTGATTAGGATTATGTAAATCGAACAATATCTATTTGAAGTTACTAATTAATCTCTTCACATCCTATGTGGGAGGGTTGTTTGGAGTTAGTTTATATTGTAAATAGATACTTATACAAGTACGAGGACCAGATGCGACTAAACGAAAGTTTGTAACCTACAAACTTAATGAAGCGACACATCCATTGGGACGGACGCACCTGTTCACAATCTACAGCTTCAACAGAGGAACAAGGAGACAACTTTTCAATCAAGAGACACGTCCTTTCAATAGCAACTCTTCGCTTAGTACAAATAGGCAATAGATTTTTCAATTGTAATCAACACATGTATTCAAATATTCAGTTTATATATTCAAGTTCTTCATGTTCTAGAGATCAATAATCAATTATGGCCAACACTACCAACTTGTGTTTCAAGATTCTTCAGTGTTATGATAGTCACCAACAAGGAAATGATTTGTTTCATATTCCAAGCAGTGTCAAGAGAATCAACTGTATATGAAGATTGTATATATAGCAAAATCATGCTTTCTTATTGCTGGCAGTAGTACCCTAAGCCGCATCAGAAGCATGGAAAGTAACTACAAATAATGATGCAATCCCCATCGCTCACTTTGAAGGATATACGAGTCCAGTGACACTAGCTTATATTTTCGCTAAAATATGCATTTTCATGCGGTAATGAGGATTAGATGATTATTGTATCTATCCACCATACTGTTGAAAGTGACACTAAGTCTAATGTGGAAGTATGCAACGAGAAGTCTTCTGCACGTGGGTAGAAGAATTCAAAAAAGTTGTTGAGCCTTTATCTGAAGTTTACGTTATTATCCTTTGAACATTTTGTTGAATAAGTTTGTTGGGTTATGCGAGTTTCATGCATATACCCGTTTGTTTCTTTATGCTAATTAAAGGAGTATACTCCTTTTTTGTACTACAAACTCATTGAAATAAGAAAAGGCTCACTTTGCAATTATTTTGTTCACTTATTAGTTGCTTTTATCACATACTACTACTACTACTACAACTAGGATACCATTGCCACAATAAGAAATCCTATATATATATGATACAGTTTCAAAATATAGACAGAATTCTTGATATTGTAACAAAAGTAAAGAAACAAATCTTTTCATAATCGGTAACTATCATAACTAAAAGAATATCAAAAACACAGTTAAATGGACAATAATGCTCGATTGATATATTCCGTGGTGGACAAAATAAGGTGTAGTTTAGCAGTATATTATAGAGTGTGTGAGTTGCTATTTACCTGAATCATGATAATAAAATGAAAAAGAAATGAATTGTTTCTTTATTTCGAAAACGATAGCCGTTCGCTATCTAAAAAAAGCATTTAAAGACGTCTTAGTAGTCTGATACTCACAGTCCATGGACTTATCATTGTTAGAACTAGAAATAAAGAAACAAACTTGCTAGTCAATAATATGGTTAATGGTCTTAATCTTCTTTCACCACAAAATTATTAGGTGACCTATTACACGCGACAAGCTAATAAATGTTCAACATAATTCGAAAAACCAATTGACTGTATTTTTTAGACAAAATCGGAGACTGGAACCTTTTAAGAGAAGAAGAAATATGCAAATGAAACATAACTCTGAAAAAAAATTTATCAAACATTTATTGTCAAGAGTCAGTTTTGCTTTCTGACTTTTTAGTGATTTTCTGAATGGTATTACATACATATATATAGTTGGCTAATGCAATAAGTTATAAATGAGCCAAGGACATGGTTGTCAGTTTAGATTTATTATTCAACTATATATGATCTAAATCTAGCAATTAACTAATTATTGAATTTTTTACTAAATGAGTTACTGAATTATCGAAATATCTTGATTTGATATTAACTTTTTTCTATGATTAATTACCTCATAAAACAAAATAACGCCAGGGGCGGTGGTCGTGGTGGAGGTAACGTAGGCCGAGACCCAAGGGATGTTGAAGAGAATGAACGCCTCCAACAACAGATTCGAGACTTAGAATTACAGCAGGACGGTAACCATGAGGATGCCGAATCAGACTGTACCATATCCGATGGTACAACCGAGGAGGAGGGGAACCCTTTTGGTCGTCATTTGCCCCTTCATGCCCGGCCACTTGCGTAGAAACCTTGTGGTAAAAGTGGAGATTCTGGAATTTGAAGGGAAAGCCCAACCCGATGATTTCATTGACCGGTTGAGCACGGTGGAACGAATCTTTGAATTGCGGGATATTCCTGACAACCTCAAAGTTAAAGTGGTTGCAATTAAGCTACGTAAGTATGCCCTCTTTATGGTGGGATCATGTAAAAAAGAAGAGGCACAAGAAGGAAAATCACGGATAGCAACATGGGAAAAGATGAAGAAACTCCTACGAGCCAAGTTTCTACCGGTTGATTACAGGCAAGATGTTTTCATTGAATATCATAATTTAACTCAAAAATCTTCTGTTGAGGATTTGATTACAGAATCAATCGTTTACGAATGCGATGTGCAACTGAGGAAGATGAAGAACAGGTTGTAGTGCAATTTTTGGGCGCCTTGCGTCCTGATATTGCAGATATGGTGCAGCTAATATCTTTGTGGTTGTTAAATGACGTGTGTCGGTTGGCTCTAAGAGTTGAAAAAACAACAAAAAACAAATCCCTGGCTACCAAAAACCGTGGGTTTACTCAGAACCGCTCGACTCCGACCTCTTGTTCCCGAACGACACCAACTAGTGGTCCTCGGGTCAAAAGTAATTCTGCTGGAAGGGTGGGACCTTCTAATTTTCCAAATGTCATGGTTTGGGTCACTTGTTGCATGACTGCCCAAACAAATAGGTTGTTGCATTTGTTGATCCAACTTATGATGAAGACACCGGTGAATAGGTAGAAACTGATCTAGAGGAGGCTGAGGTCTTCTACCCGGACCACGCAGAGGCGCTAGTGGTGCAACGGGTTCTTAGTGCCAGTATCCATAGCCCAATGGAAGATACACAATGGTTACGTAATAATATTTTTCGCACTAAGTGTACGAAAAATGGCAAGGTGTGTACAGTAATAATTGATGGCGAAAGTTGTGAGAACATGGTGTCCTCAACTATGGTGGAGAAATTGGGTTTACCCGTCGAAGACCACCCCAACCCGTACCAGTTGACATGGCTAAAAAAGGTAATATTGTTCAGGTGACTCAACTTTGTTTGGTGAAATTTTCTACTAGGGGACCCGGGGCGCCCCGTGATCCATCAACATCAACGCATTGAAACACGTTATACACGACCGCTGCTATCTCGACAACGCGTGATGCTTTTGACGCGTGTTTCTGGCAACGCGTTTTGAATAAAAAATTCGCCCGTTGTTCTGCTTTGTTGACCGTTGGGATGATGATGATATTTTTTTATTTTGTTTTTATATATATACACATAAAAATCATATATCAAATACAATGTTAACCCAAAACCTTATATATTTCAACCTACTCTCCATCTTCTATATTTCTTCAATGGCATCTTCTACGGATTCGTTTTCGACGGATACCGAAAGCGATACGTCTTCCGACAACGACACGCTTGAATTTTTATGAAGATGTATAACGTGCTTGAAGGATCGAGCCGTCCAAAGAAGAAAATGGTTGGTCGTGATCGTATACATGCCAACGAGGTGTTAATGAATTATTATTTTGTGGAGAATCCAGTCTACAATGCCGAAACGTTTAGGGATCAGTTTCGTGCCAAAGGGATTATTTTTAAGATTGTAGGAGACATTGAAGCAAGCGAAGAATGGTTTCAAGATAGTTACGACGGGAGGGGCAAACGAAGTTTCACGCCGATACAAAAATGCACGTCCGCCATTCGCCAACTAGCGACAGGTAACGTTCCCGATCAATTTATGAATACTTACAAATGTCGGAAAGAACATCGCGTGAGTGTTTGCAATTTTTTTGTAACGCCATCATTAAGTTGTATGCCAAAGAGTTTCTACGTAGACCGACGAGACACGACATCTCACGTATTTACGCCGCACACGAGGCTAGATGGCATTTTCCAGGGATGCTCGGTAGCATCGATTGTACACATATCGAATGGAGAAATTGTCCAAGAGCGTTGCGAGGAGCGTATGTTAGGGATGACGTTAAAAGATAGATCATCTTACTAGAAGCGGTGGCCTCAAACGATTTATGGATTTGGCATTCGTATTTTGGTGTTCCCGGTTCAAACAACGATATCAATGTTTTGTACACATCGCCGTTGTTTCAAACTGTAACAGATGGTACCGCACCTTTCTGTCCGTTTATGGTTAACAGAAAATATTACAGACGAGGCTTTCTACTTGTGGATGGTATCTACCCATCATGGTCTGTTTTTGTGAAAGCCCTTTCATTACCTACCGAGCCTAAAGAAAAGGCATTCAAGAAGTTGCAAGAATCGGCAAGAAAAGATGTTGAGAGGCTTTTGGTGTTTTAAAGGGTAGATGGGGGATACTAGGCCGACCAGTTCGTGCGATGAATAAAAAAACAATTCATAGCATAGTATATGCATGTATTATATTGCACAATATGCTAATCAAAGAAGACGGGCATGCAATTTCTCCAGATTGGGTGTCGTATCCTCCAACACAAAATCTTGTTTCAGAAAATGTCCACCAAGACTTGCGCAGTGAAGATCTTCACTTTCGGTTGAGATATGATTTAATTGAACTTGTAGGTTCTTTAGGTTTGGAATTTCCGGATTCGGACGAAGAGTAGGCTTTGTTTATGTATCTTTTTAATTTAGGCTTTGTTTATGTATCTTTTTAATTTTATATGTTTATTTTTAAGTTGTATTTTTAGAAATATTGTTTTTATATAAATGAAATTTATAATTTTATTGTTTTTTGTTAATTTATAATTTATAAATTAAAATTGTATTGTTAGTTTATTAATTTAAAAGAAAAAGGAAAAAAGAAAAAAACTCATCACTAGTGATGGAGTGATGAAGTGATTGGATGTTGTGAGTGATGAGTGATGCCCCCCCCCCCCCCCGAGGATTACCTCGAAGACAGCACCCCCCCCCCCCCCCCCCGAGGATTACCTCGAAGACAGCATGAAGGATTCGATCATGGTGGTGGTGGATAGATTCTCTAAATGACTCATTTTATACCATGCAACAAAACATATGATGCTAGTCAGGTGGCTCGACTCTATTTTTTGGAAATCATCAAATTACATGGCAATCCTAAGAGTATTACGTTGGATCGGGATGTGAAATTTGTTTTTCACTTTTGGAGAACGTTGTGGAAGCGACGAGGCTCTCAACTACAATTCAGTAGCTCACACCACCCACAGACCGATGGGTAAACAGAAGTCACTAATAGAAATCTTGGCAACCTTCTTTGTAGCATTATTGGTAAAAAGCCGAAACAATGACGAACATACTTTTGTCGCTGCCTTTGTCAGCGAATCCACGATCAAGCAAGCATCTTCCTTCACGCAAAGCCATTTGAGAACCAAAGCTCTGATATCAATTGATGCAGTTTCACGTGCAATCAAATGACTCAAGAACGATTATTTAATCAAAGACGATAAAGCGAACCAAAGAGTTCAATAACAAAGTTCTTATCATTTAAAATCAATCAAAAACTGATTAACAATAAAACCCCAAATTATTTATTTATAGTTCAACCACGAGACTTATCAAATAGGAAGCAAAATAAAAAAAGATTAGGGAATTAAAATCTAAATAAATAAAAGTTATTGTTGATGCTCCGCAATATACTCCTCGTCTTCGAAAAAAACTCGTCCTCGAGTTTTACTTTTGGATCAAAACCACCTGGATCCAAAAAGGAACATCAACCGGTTTCCGATTTATTATTACCACGACCCGTCTAAACAGTCCAACTACTCGAATCATCTCGCCCAACTCATGATGTGTACCACCCGGGTTGAATGGAGTATTAAACCGTTTCTTGATCTCTAGCGATTTGATCTGCCCAAATAGTTTAGCGCCAGCGGCCAGATTTTTTAAAGAAGAATCATTGCTAATTTCACGAAGCTTATCCACATTTAAATCATCATAACCCTTTAAATCATCCAAAATTCCACCTTCAAGTCCACGCGTATTTTTATCATGCAAATTCACTTTGATGTAATTTGGGTTTTGGGCGGTTTTTAATGAAGTTTATTTTTAAAAAAAAATTCAACTACATCATACTTATCATTAACAAGTATTTTCCTAGCAATTCTTTTTGCAAATTCCTCATGCATGGCACATGAATAATCAACATGACCAACACCTACATATGGAATATCTAAACTTTTATTATTCTTATTATCGACATGTTCACCACATCTTTAGTAATCACAATCTTCTCTTTGTTTTGAATTTTTAAATTCAAATCACATCCCAAAAAATTCGAACCAACATTAACCCACCCATGATTCTCGATATTGGAGTTTCACCATCTTCGACCACGTCACCAGAAGCCACCGTACTTTGATTAAAAAAATAAAAACATAACTAATGAAACATCCATATACTCATGATCATTACTGTTGATTACTTTCGCGGGCACTCCTCTTGACTAGTAAACCTGCTAAGAAGCGTTTGCGAAAACGAACATTCTTCTTCGTCGGGTTCAATCCTGTCTTCATTGAATCTTTGTTCTTCTTCAGAGAAACAATCCTGACTAAACGGTTCAAGGAATCGGGGTTGGGGTGGCAGAAAGTATGCTCCTCTTCCTCGTTCACATCGTCCCGGACAATAGCTCCCGACTTGATTTCCTTGATGCGGATCTCACGTTGTAATTCAAGCTCTTGGACTCTTTGATAGAGCCGTTTGATCTCTTCAACATCCCGAACTCGTTGTCGGAGACGTTTGATCTCTTCAACATCTCGGACTCATTGTTAGAGACGTTTGATCTTCAGATCCCATGGGTTGGAATTAGCTCTGTCGTTGCTTCGGTTGGCGGTTCTACGAACAGAGCGCCGATCTTCTCCACGAGCACGCGAATCACCAACGTTCTTGCGATGCCTCGGTCAGCGACTCTTCGAACAAGAAAACATTCGCCTTCACGTGGAGCCATTTGATAAACCATAGCTCTGATACCAACTACAATTTCGCGGGGAATCAGATGGCTCAAACACAATGATTCATTCAAAGACTTTGAACCGAATGACTAAAAGAAACTTCAAAGGTCTTCTTTACGGTAACCAAACTCAAAAACCCCAAATATTATAAACACTAGATCCCTTTATATAAAATAAGAATAATAAGCTAAATAGGAAACTAAATAAAAATACAAATAAATAATGAAAGATAATATTTATCTTTTCCATTTATTTTGTTCATGGTAACCAACTCCAATGGATCTTCTCATAGGTACGAGGGTTGGTTTGGGTTCAACTAACTGAATACTTTGAAAACAAAACTCGAGGACGAGTTCCTTTTGAAGACGGAGAGTAAGATGCAAGGGACCTGAACCCGCACCGAACTGCTATCGTGAGAAGATCCATTAAAGTTGGTTAGCATGAGCAAAATAAATGGAAAAGATAAATATTATCTTTAATTATTTATTTGTATTTCTTAGTTTATTTATATTTTGTTTCCAATTTAGCTTATGATTTCTATTTTGCATAAAGGGATCCATGGTTTATTATTTTTGGGGTTTTTGAGTTTTATTACTGTAAAGAAAATCTTTAAGGTTTTTTTTTTGAATCATTTGGTTCCAAGTCGTTGAATGACTCATTGTATTTGTATAATATGAGCCATTTGATTGCTCACGAAACTGCATCAATCTATCTCCTAAAGCTTGATAATTTTTTAGATAAGATTGGCACAAATATTACTAACTCTTAAAAAAATTAACGTTAAATGTTACTCATTTATACCAACAATTGTAAAATACTACTCTTTACTCAGGTTTGATTTAAACCTCAGACCTCTTATTTAAGATGCATGTGCCTCTATGGCGCCGACACACATTGGCAACTCTTAAATCACATGGTAATAATGGCATGTTAAAATTTTCAATTACCAAATGTATGAGCAATTGGTGAGTGAAGTCCACGCGTTCTAATGAGATGTTAAAATTTGTAAGACTTAGTTTTAACTAGGGATGAGCGTGATACCAGTATCGAAAACATTCAAAACATAGTATCGGTATCAAAATGTTCGGTACAGTACCAATACCGGTACAGTACTAGTACCGGTATTTGAAGATAAAAATCGGTACCTAAAATGCCAAAATGTGGGTACCCGTACCGAAAATGTTTGGTACGGTACCGGTATTTTAAGATAAAAATATGTATTTACTAGTACTATACCAAACTAGTACCGAAAATGCCAAAAGATGGGTACCGGTACCGAAAAAATTTGGTACGGGAAATTCGGTACTAGTACCCGGTACCAAATGCTCATCCCTAGTTTTGACTACTAAAAAAAGGTTTATTTCCAAAGGTTTTATTACACAAAATAATGATGTAACTCAAAAAATAAAGTTTTGTTTTACATCTATGGGAAACCATAAAACGAATACGATACCAGTTCTTATAGCACCAATATCGTACCAATATTGTTTGGTTGGTATCGGCTTGATTCGTCAACATATCGCTATTTTGAATTTAACTTCGTTTTCAATAAAACTTATACCCGAATGTTGAGAAAAAAAATGGAGGCCCCGTATTTAGTGGATGAAACCTTTGTGACGGAGATGTTAAAATTTGTAAGGCTCAATTTAGACGACAAAAAAAGTTTATTTACAATGGTTTTATTTCACAAAAATTGTGTGATGTAACCCCAAAAAAAATAATAAACTCGTGTTTTACACCGATCAAAAAACATAAAAGACGAATACCAATACCAATAGTGTCCGATCGGTACCAGCTTGGTTCGACATTGTTTTACACTGTACCAATACCAATTTCGTTTTCAATAAAATTTGTATAAAAACTTCAAGAAAAAAAGTTACACACAACCATGTATTTATTTTAATAAAGAAACTAAAAACAAAAGTTTTAAGAGAAAAATAAAAGTAACGGGTTAAATAGGTTACATATGTATAAGATAAGAGGTAAAAGTGAAATTATAAAAAAAGTCCCAAGAAAATAAATACATGGCTGTGTATCAAAACGTCCCAAGAAAAAAAAAGCATAACCATGTATTTAGTTTTCATATAAAAAAAACCAATGAATGAAATTTTAAGTGAAAAATAAAACTATAGGTTTAATGGGTATTTTATATATAGCATAAGGTATAACATTGAAATTAAAAAAAAAATACGTTGAATTTAAATAAGTTCAACTTTTAGCATATAGCCAATAACACTTTCAACTTACAAATTGTACCACGTTACTCATAACTTTTAACTTATTTTCCTCTGTCATTCGCAAACTAACTGAACCCAAATCCAGTTAGTTTTTTTTCTGATTTGGCATCTAGCGTGGCACTTTTGGCTGACGTGGCATCTGACATGACACTTTTTTATGATGTGGCATTTGACTTGGCTTTTTTTGTTGGAACGGCATCTGACGTCAGCTAATTGGGTCAGGGTTGGATTAGTTTAGGAGTGCGGGAGGAAAATAAGTTGAGAGTGTTGTGATACAAACTGAAAGTTGAGAGTGCTATCGGCTAATTAGCGAAAATATGAGTTATTTAAATCCAATATATCTTAAAAAGTGTTTTAGGGAATTTGGTCGATATCAATTTAATTTATTACAAATGGGTGCTCCCTTTAGCAATCAAAAGAAAAAAACCGAAAATAATAAAGTCCGAATATGCCTAAAACGTTTATAACATATGTTTTACGTCGACCAGAAACTATGCAAACGAAAATTGTTACCGCTTCTGTATTAGTTAATACTGATACATGTACTAATAGTTAGAATTTATTTGGTTCGTCACGATACCAACACTCGTATGGCTTACGCTACGAATACATACTCTTATTTTGAATGTATAATATTATGCCGGAATGTGGAGAAAAAATAAAAATAAATATAATTATGTATTTAGTTTATTTTTATAAAGAAGCAAACTAATGCAAGTTATGCTAGACAACTCAAATTAAATTAAATAAAGATAATGGGTTAAAGGTGTATATAACGACCGCGTTTCCTTCGCACTACGTTAAGGGATTTGATCGGTATATATTTGGTTTACTACGCTACCAACACTCACTATAGTAACTGAAAAAGAATGCCCAAAAAATAACGTCGTGATATGCCCAAAAGGATATCATTCGATCCAAAACAAAAAAGTTAATGCCGATAGCGATTCTCTGATAATACAGATGTCTGTACTGATGATGTTCATATTCAGTTATTTTAAAAATGTTAACAAACACAAATTATCACATAAAATAAAACTAAAAAAAGTTAAGTGGGTAAAAAGGCATATAACAAATATTGTACCGGTTCTAATGATACATATACCTGTATCGATGTTGTTTGGTCAAATATGTCACATCCCAACCGATGACGAAAACATCGGGGCGGGACAAAATAGATTGCTCAAGACTTCATAACACTATTTTGCAACAAGTAATTTAAGAACAATATTTCATTTCATCAATAAATTCAAATACATTGTTTTTTTAAACAAAATACAACAACATAATCAAGAACAATGACACAACATAGGTCTAATTTTATAAGCGGGTTTCTAGTTCATCCTACTAGATTCCATACATCCTCATTCTCACCATAATCATGCAATATATTAAAGTATAGTTCAACACACAAGGCATTGGTGAGCATACAAGTTTCAATTCTAGGTAATAAAAGTTTAGACATTCCACATGACATAAACGTTACTTAAAACTATTATACAATACTAGTAATGCGACTATACTTGTCAACCCAAAGTTTACCGCTAGCGTAATCTAATCATAGCAATGACTAGACCATTTGGTTTACTTAACATGACCTCCCGAATACGAGTGGTGCGTTAATTCTATAACGCTATACATGTTAAGGGCGGCTTGTACACAGTTATGACGTAGTATAAAGCATTAGATTCTAGCATATATAAGTTTGCAAGCGTTCGTATTAAGCATGTATAAATGAATATTTGTTTTGGGATTAAGCATAAAGTATCGTGATTTAGTGAGTTGATAGAACATATATGTTGCACACCAAAAGTGCAAAGATAAAAATAAGGGGAGTTGAGTATACTCACGGTTTTGCAAGCGTTCCTAGCAATCCAAGAGTTGTTGAGTTGAAGGGTAGAACACCGAAGTTACCCTACACGAGGGAAGGAGGTGTGTAAGTATTCTGAGTTGGTGAAGGATTCAGATTCGAAACTGGATAGAATGTAAAAAGTAATCGCAGGAAAATACTACTTCGTACGAAGCGGACTGTTCTAGGAAATGTAGCTCGTCTAAACGCCGTTTCGATACTAAGCTCTGCGAACGAGAATTTTAGGAACGAGACAGATTAGCCCAAGCTCATAATACCCAACCATGAATCGGTTAGCATCATGAACCCGGCTAGGTATAAATGTAAATACTTCATAGTTTATATTATATAGATTACGTCCATAGTCCGTTAGATATGTCATAAGGTCAAGGAAGGAGGTATGAAAACCTCATTATATGATTCACCAAAGCACCAAGTTTATCAACATAGTTGATAAACCCGGTTGGTCATGAATGAACAAAAATAAAATACATCTAAAGTGTACAAGTGAGGTGTGGAACTTAATTCAGAAAGCCAAGGCTCCCATTGTTCTCACACTTGCTAGAAAACAAGTTCATCCATATGGTGAACTTGGTTAGCTTTCACACTTGGTACAAAAGAAAACGTAAGAGAAGAATCACAAGAACAATAAGATAATAGTGAGCTACAACTCACTTATAATGGTTGAGAGTATTCTGCCAAAGTCGGGAAATTTCAGAAAGGAAGTCTGAAGATTGGAAAGTGTTGGGGGTGAGGGAGTGCTCGTATTTATAGAGGAGGAGTTGTTGTCAGCTTCACTTCGTGCGAAGTGATTTGGCTTTAAGCAAGATTTCACTTCGTGCGAAGTGACTTCCACTTCGTTGAAACATAGATAAAAAAAACATGCTGCACTGTTGTATTTTGAGATGAGTGCACGTCGGACATTTTATAACACATCTAAAATAACCAGTTGCTTTAAAAAGATGTTTCAAGATTTTTAAATTTTATAAAAAAAATCACAGTTTTAACCGACTTGTCATAACTCGAGATCAATTCTTCGTATTTTGGTGTAAATTTCGTTCATATAACATATTATAATTGTGAATGCGACAAAAAATAACTCGATAACAGTAATGATTTATGTAAAACATAGTATAAAAATTATATTAATTGAAAAATAAAAAAGAAAATAATTTAATCAAAAAAATAAAAATAAATAAATTATAAGAGTATATACTTTTAAAAAAATGTTAACTGATGAATTATTTTATTTAAAAGTGATAAATTTAATAAAATAAAAAGAAAAGAAATAAAATAAAAAAACTTAACTAAATTACAAGTTATTTCATTTATAAATAAAGTTCGAATTATTTCCTTTCAGCAAAATAGTCGTTTTACTTTAAAGTTAACTGAAGTTAACATCAGTTAGCTTAAAAGACAAAAAAATGTGCAAAATTTACAAAATAAAGAACATTTTGCGTAAATTTTAAAGACAAAGGACAAAAAGTGCAATTTAGTATATAAATAAAGGACAATTTGTGTAATTTACTTTTTTTCAAATACAAAATTTATAATTAGTTTATGTTAATAAAAAGTTAAGAAAAAGAACAAATCGATGATTGCATTTTGCTTTACCTTTTTATCATTTCATTAAAATATTTAATTTTAATTTTAAATTGTTTTACTTGTCTTATTTATTATAGGTTTTTACAACAATGTAGCTTTTTTGTGCTTTTCAAATGTTTCATCGTTAAGTGCGTTTTTTACGTTTATATTTTCAAAAACAACCTACCACAGAGCGTCACGAAAAAAAAAAGTTATACGGCCACATAGGGCTTGTAAAACAGCTAGGTTTACAAATAAAATTGAAGGCTCATGCAACTATCTCCAACGGCTACACGGCAATTATCGAATGGCAAGGGCTCATGATCAAGATGGCAATTGGGATGACATGAACAAAACAATATTATATATAGTTTGGGGAAAGTGAATATGAGGCTGTTATACATCTAACTTAGATGTGAAACCCATCAAAACAACGTCGTTTTGATTAAAATATATGAAATCAATTATTTTCCATCATTATCAAAACCCTCCCCCATATCTCCAACGTCCCTGTCTCACGAAGCCTACAAGATCTCATATGGGTAATCTCAATTTAAGATCAGATCACCTTTAATTTGTCAATTCCTTCATTAATTTCTTGTATGATTGTTGCTTTATGCCAAGCACGTGAAAATCTGTGGTTAATAATCATGCTAGTGTATCTCAGTCATGTTCTTGATCTATTAGTCAAACCCTTGTAGTTAATTGTTGAAACCAACATCAGATCTTGTAATTTGATATCATCATTTTTAGCAATTTTTTTTACTAAAAACTTGGTCATGGTCCTTTGTAATCGACTAGTAATTTGATTGAGAAATTTTTGTGTAATTTGACTTTGGGCGAAACTTTGAAGTTAATGAAAGAACTTCGTTGTAACAACTCGAAATTTTCGTTGTTATTTTACTTCAGTTTATTCCGTTTATTTCCATCATTGTATTCCGAGATTCGGTTATGAGAAAGTTTATGTTAAAGTAATTATATTTTGTCACAACTATATCCCCTTAATTATTAATCGCTAATTCAACGCAATCACAAATAGTTATGCTACTATACGAACCGAGTGTGTTATTTTTTTAATAAACCCTTGTGCCATCGCATCGCTTATCTTATCGCATCGCAAAAGCAGTTAATTATGTGGAATTATGTTTTATGTGTGTTAAATATGTTTATGTTATGGTTACAATCGTTATCGCAACGCTCTCACACGCACGAATTGCTAATCGCACTATTATATCAATTATAACGCTTAACATAACTATCTAAAACGAACCGAATCGCCAAACGAACTAATAACGCAAATAATCGAACAACTTTATGTTTGTTCCCAAACCCTAATGACCTCAAGTTCGGTATGATAACTATTATTGTACGAGAATTCAATTAAAGGTAAATGCGCATCCCAATTACCAACGGAATCTATGATGCACGACTAAGCATGTCTTCGAGGGTGCGGATCGTGCGCTCGTCTGACCGTCGGTTTGAGGATGAAAAGCGGTACTGAGATTAAGCGTAGTACCGAGAGCGGATTGAAAAGTCTCCCAGAGAGGCATTGAGTAGGCTAACGTTACGATCAAGTTAAGTCACGAGAGGTTATGTCGAATATGACTTTTCACCCCGGCCACAATATTGGCGAAGTCTTGTACCTTAGTCTCTCGTGATGGAATAATGCGCAGATTTATGAGACTTCCTTCGGTCATTAGCAATTCTCGGAGATTATCATGGCTAGGAACCCAGATACGATCGAGATAGTAGTAAATACCATTAGGTTTAGCTACGAGCTGAGTTTCGGCACCATATTTCATCTCTTCTTGCAGGGTATTCTCGTTAAAACAAGCAAACTGGGCGGAACAAATGAGAATTTCGAGATTATTCAAATCTTGAGGTCACAAACACTATACACATAGCTTCGTCGGCTGAGAGCATCGGCTACGACGTTTGCTTTGCCAAAGGGTGGTAGCATATTTCACAATCATAATCGTTGAGAAGTTCAACCCATCTGCGTTGGCGCATATTCAGTTCATTTTGATTAAAGATATGTTGTAAGCTCTTATTGTCACACCCCGACCCGCAGCGGAATAAAAGTCGGGGCATGAATTGGGTTATCACCAAAGCTCATGATATTTACTAAGAAGTTTCATATTTATTAAATTCAAATTACAAATTCAAATATCCAATAAACAAAATTCATACAAATACAAAAAAAGAACAAATCTAAATGTTTATTCCGACGCAATAACTTGTTTATTCTTCTAGGCCATCCTAAGTGTTTCTTTCCTCAACTGGATCACCTGTATCATGTGTAAAACAGGGAGATTTTGGGTCAACAAAATTTGGCGAGTGAACCTTGATAAAACATTTTAAATAATTGCTTGTTTTATTTATTAAAGAAAATTCGTGCATAAATCACATGTGAGCAAATATATATATGTAAACAATCACAAACCACATTGTATGAAATATATGACATGAATGATGATGTATTTGAGATCAAGGCTCAATCAAACGGAGTCGATCTAATGAGGCACCTGATGCTCAACCCGTATCCCACGAGGAGCTGATGGCCTAATGAAATGAGTGCACTGAAATGATAAATTAAATCCACATATAAACCACACAACAAGCAATTCACATTTGATCACAAAATGATATAAGCACAAGTGTTTGAATTAAATAAAGGAATGGTACGCATATGATACACCCTAAAACGTGATTAAAATGGGAATTTATAGAGATTCACTCACAGTGGGTGCGTAGTCTTGATTGATGACGGGTGCACACGAGTTGCGAAATTGGACCGACGTAAGGATACTAACCTAAAATACAACGCGATAACTTGATAAATAAATAAACTAACTTTTTGATTAAAAACCTTTGTTTAGATTTTTGAGTTTATTTTTGTGATTTTTATTAATAATTAAGCCTTTGTATTTTATGTATTTTTAAATAACTTCTTTTTTAATCTAACTATGAAATAATGAATAAATAATAAATGGAATAATAAAAAGAAAAAGAGAAAATAAAAAATATAGACTATCTCTGACAAGGTCTGTCAGACCGGCCGAGTAGCGCTTGTATGCGGGGAGAGACTCGAACCCGCGACCTCTAGTTCGTGTGCACGCAGCTCTTCCAACTGAGCTACGTGTCTAACCCGTAAGATTTCGGATTTTAATTATTCTTATATACATCTTGGGTTCATTCAAATTTAGTCAAGGTTTTAAAAAGGTTATACTGGATCGAACCGGACGTGCATTAAGGGTTTCGAACCCGGGACCTTGGTGGTGTTTTGCACACAGTCCACCGCTGGACTGTGTGTCTAACCCGATTGAATCTTGGATTTTAATTATATTTGTATACATACTGTCACTGCTATATTTCTTTCAAAATAAAATCGGTTATGTGCATTGATGCGGTCATGAGCCGGATTCGAACCAGAGATGTGAGAGCTGTGTTTTGCACACAGTCCACCGCTGGACTGTGTGTCTAACCCGTTTAAATCTTGGATTTTAATTATATTTAACCCGTAACCCACTTCGTCTCCTTCATTCAAATTCTTTTACCCAGAACATCCACCCGCCTAAGAAAAACAGTCTCCCAATTCCCTTAAATGATTTATATAAGATAATTAAGATAATATTATATCAAAGTATCAAGAACTTTTACCGAATTGATTTAGTCGGCGGTGACTGATTTCGGCTCCTGCTGAAATCCGGCGAACAGGGCTTCCGGCGAACAAGAGGGAAAGTAATAGAGTGAAGGAAAAACAAACTGAAGACTGAGCGAATTTGGATGGGAGGCTGCATTCAGTATTTATAGAGTGAGACTTGGGCTCGGTTTCAGGAAAGCCGCGTGCTAAGATTGACGATTGCTTGCGGGAATGACAGCTACTCGATTGAACTTGCCAAGAATAACTCGGTGCCAGTTGTCGGAAGGTTCAAACAGAAAAGGAAAGGCGCGTGTGGTGATTCGGCGATGATTTGCAGGTTTTCTCGCTCACATATAAGTGAATATAAATGATGGCGTGCGAGATTTGTTACAATGTGTGTGTGTGGTCTAGTGGTGTTGGTGATGTGTGGGCAACTGGGCGACCTGGGTTCGATTCCCGGTTCACCTTTATTTTTATTTTTTATTACACTTTTTAATTGTCTATTAAGAAGTAATTATTGATTATTTATTATATTATTTTATTTAGCTTATTAATTATTTTATATTTTAATCAATAATGAAAATAACCGAATGACCAGAATAAATGCACTTTGATTGATAATTTGGGGCGGGCTTTCGAAACCCGATTTGTACAAATGTTACAGTATCCCCTATTTTTAGAAATTTCGTCCCGAAATTTAAGTAGTAGTTGTAACTGGAAAAAGATGCGGGTACTTTTCGCATTGAGTCTTCACGTTCCCAAGTAAACTCGGGTCCTCGTTTTGACTCCCAACACACCCTGGCGATCGGAATGCGACTTCGCCTTAACCGCTTCTCACCGAAATCCATGATTTCCACTGGTCTTTCAACGAAGTGCATTGATTCATCGACTTGAATGTCTTCTAAAGGGATATGGAGGTTTTCGTCGGAGAGACAGTTTTTCAAGTTTGATACGTGGAATGTGGGATGAATTCTGTTGAGTTCTTCTGGTAGGTCAAGATTGTAGGCTACAGGTCCTACTCTTTCGAGTATCTTGAAAGGTCCTACGTAGCGTGGTGCTAGCTTGCCCTTTTGGCCAAAACGAACCACTCCCTTCCACGGTGATACTTTCAAAAGTACTTGATCACCAACACAAAACCACAGAGGCTTTCGTCGTTTGTCAGCATAACTCTTTTGACGACTTTGAGCCGCTAGAAGATTGTTTCGAATTTGAAGGATTTTGTCGGTTGTTTCTTGAATCAATTCAGGTCCGGTGATTCGCTTCACCAATTTCGTGCCAACATACTGGAGATCGGCACTTACGACCATATAAAGCTTCGAAAGGAGCCATGCCGATACTTGAATGATAGTTATTGTTGTACGAAAACTCGACTAACGGTAGGTTAGTGTCCCAGTTCCCTTTGAAGTCTATGACACATGCTCGAAGCATGTCTTCAAGGGTATGGATGGTGCGTTCAGATTGACCATCAGTTTGAGAGTGAAAGGCGGTGCTAAGGTCTAACCGTGTACCCAAAGCGGTTTGTACGGCTCGCCATGTTCGTGAAGTGAAACGACCATCACGGTCCGAAATGATGCTTAACGGTACACCATGACGGCTTACGATCTCGCTGATGTAGATACGAGCTAACTTCTCGTTCTTGAAGTCCTCGCGGATCGGAATGAAGTGACCTGATTTTGTAAGACGATCAATGATTACCCATATGGTGTCATACCCACTGGAGGTGCGAAGTAACCCGGTAATGAAGTCCATGGTTATGTTTTCCCACTTCCATACAGGTATTTCAGGTTGGACTAGAAGGCCTGAAGGTCTTTGATGTTCAGCTTTCACTTTGGAGCAGGTAAGGCACTTGGAAACAAAAACAGCGATGTCCTTTTTCATGCCAGGCCACCAGTAGGTGTATCGTAGGTCTTGATACATCTTATCGGCTCCTGGGTGTACAGAGTATCGTGTTTTGCGTGCCTTATTCATGAGGAAATCACGAAGGTTATCGCGATCAGGAATCCATATGCAGTTTAAATAGTATAGAATACCGTGGGATTTGGTTTCAATTTTGAGTTCAGCTCCACATGACAGCTCATCGCGTACGTCATTTTCTGTTACAGAAACATGTTGAGCTGTCCGGATTCGATCTTTGATGTCGGTTATGATTTGTGAACATAGAAGACGAATAGAGTTCGCATATCCTTTTCGACTGAGCCACCACGTTTGCCTTGCCAGTATGGTACCGGATTTCACAGTCGTAGTCGTTGAGAAGTTCGACCCATCTTCGTTGCCTCATATTCAACTATTTCTGGTTGAAGATATGTTGGAGACTCTTGTGGTCAGTGTATATTTCACACTTGGTACCGTAGAGGTAATGTCTCCATATCTTGAGAGCGAACACAACGGCTCCAAGTTCCAGGTCGTGGGTGGTGTAATTCTTCTCATGAACTTTGAGTTGCCTAGAGGCATAGGCTATCACTTTTCCTCTTTACATCAATACACAGCCTAGCCCTTGCCCTGATGCGTCGCAATAAACCACAAAGTCATCGCAACCCTCAGGGAGTGTAAGGATAGGCGCGTCACAAAGCCTTTGCTTTAAAGTTTGGAAGGCCTCCTCTTGCTTAGGTCCCCAAATGAAGGGTTTTCCTTTGTGAGTCAAGGCCGTGAGTGGTACGGCGATACGGGAAAAATTGGCAATGAAGCGTCGGTAATAACCAGCCAAACCAAGAAATGACCTAACTTCGGTAGGGGTACGAGGCGCTTGCCATTCCTGTACTGCCTTGATTTTTTAAGGATCGACATGAATCCCTTTGTCATTGACGATATGACCAAGGAATTGTACTTCTCCTAACCAGAATTCGCATTTCGAGAACTTAGCGTAAAGCTTTTCAGTCCTTAAGAGTGTAAGAATGAGTCGAAGGTGTCGCTCATGATCGGATTTTGACTTGGAGTAGATAAGGATGTCGTTGATGAAGATTATGATGAAACGGTCGAGGTAGGGTTGCATATCCTATTCATTAAATCCATGAAGACAGCGGGAGCATTGGTTAAACCGAAGGGCATAACCATGAACTCGTAATGACCATAGCGAGTTCGAAGGCGGTTTTTGGGATATCTTCTTCACGCACTCTAAGCTGATGATAACCAGAACGAAGGTCGATTTTGGAAAAACAGGTGGCACCTTGAAGTTGGTCTAGGAGGTCATGAATGCGAGGCAGTGGATAACGATTCTTAACCGTCAACTTGTTGAGTTATCTATAATCAATGCACATGCGAAACGTTCCATCTTTCTTCTTCACAAAAAGAACAGGTGCACCCTAAGGCGATGAGCTAGGACGTATGAATCCTTTGTCAGTCAACTGCAAGAGTTGACTGGCCAACTCTTGCATCTCGGATGGGGCTAACCTATAAGGAGATTTTACGACCGGTGGAGCGCCGGGCACAAGATCGATTTGAAATTCGACTTCTCTCACAGGAGGAAGTCCTGAAACGTCGTCGGGAAAAACTTGCGGGAATTATTTCACAATTGGAATATCTTCGAGCTTCCTCTCCTTGCCTCCCTTCTTGACGACGTGAGCTAGAAATGCGACGTAGTTCTTGCGAAGATAACTTCGGGCTTGAAGGCAGGACATCAATTTGAGTCCTTTCGAAGGGGTTTCCCCAAAGATACGTAGTGTCTGACCGTCAGCGAGGGGAATACGAATGAATTTTTCATGGCACACCACCTCAGCGTGATGCTGGCTGAGCCAGTCCATGCCGATGATAACATCGAAACTTCCCAATTTCATAGGAATGAGATCAATTGGGAAGTCGTGATCATTTAGGGTAAGAGTACAATCGCGTATAATAGAATTTAATGAAGTGGGTTTTCCGTCAGCAACTTCCACCGTCAGAGATTCAATGAGATTAACACGAGGTTGGTCGAGGATAGATTCGAATTCTAAGGACACAAAGCTCTTATCCGCACCAGTATCGAATAATATGGATGCATAACTACCATTGATGAGGAACGTACCATTGACCACATTGTTGTCAGCCCTCGCTTGGTTGGCATTGATATTGAAAGCTCTTCCTCTGGCAGGTGGAGGAGCTTGGTTAGCTTGGTTTACTGGGTTCGCTTGAGCTTGGGCATGGATGATGTTCACTAGGCGTGGACAAGTGTTCCTGAAGTGGTTTGGGTCCCCACAATTGAAACAGGCTCGCATGGGTTGCATCATGGGGTAGTTGGGTTGGTAGTAAGGTTGGGTTGCGAGTTGAGCAGGCGGTAGAAGTAAGGGTTGTTGGGTTTGGCCCACCATTTGATTTTGGGTTTGGGTTGGAGGTTGACTGCGGTTCAATCGCTGAAGGGTACGGCAGGTTTGGATGGTGTGACCCGCACGGCCACAACTTGTGCAATGTTGGCAGGGGTTTTCAGGAGGGTGATGGTATTGACAATGGTTACACTTTGGGTGTGGGCCAGTGTATGGCCTTTTGAATGGCGCGGCTGGAGGGGCAACTTGGGTGATTGGGGCAGCAGTGATGGGAGGGTTGGTTTGGGTGACGGCAAAGTTCTTTCCATTTCGCTTCCTCTTACCAGCAAACTTCGAGGATGAACCTGGGTGGTTTGGAATTGGGGTCTCAATGGGTGCTTTCTTCTTCTCATCTTTGAATTTGCCGTTTCGAATGCGATTTTCAGTGAGTTCCATAGCTAACTCCATTGCGGCTTCAAGTGTTGCAGGCGAAATGCTTAAAACCGAATCTTGGATTTTCGAGGGGAGGCCTCGAATGTAGTGTTCGACTAAGCGGTATAAGGGGGTGAACAGATTGGGGATCATCTGGTTCAACTCGAGAAATCTCTTGTTGTATGAAGTGTGGTCTCCTTCTTTTTGTTTCAATGCGTGAAACCTGTAACGCTCCGCGTTTCTATACTTTCTATATTTGGAAACCTTGTATCGTACTTCTATTTTTAGTAAGCGTTGTATATTGTATTCGTCTTTCGTTGTAAATGTTGTAAACCGAGACTTGGATTGTAATGAGAAACTCGTATTTTATCCATATTATGTTAATCATAGTCCTGTTACACTTATACTTGTTCATACTTTAAACATGTAAACATATTCGTGGTACTCCCAATCGTAAACGTGTCATAACTTGCAAACATGGTATGTATGCTTAATCGAGACTTAAACGTGAAACTTGTAATCGTTAAACTAAATTCGTTACGAAAATATAATTACCTATTCATTTATTAAGTTAATTAATTAAATAATTAATTCATTAATTAAATTAATTAATTAAATTAGTTAATAAAATTAATTAATTTCTTTTTACAAAAAAAAATTAAAATGATATTTAGTTTAATATATATATATATATATATATATATATATATATATATATATATATATATATATATAATATATAATTAACATAATATATACCCTTTTTAATAAGTCCAAGGTTTAAAGTGTAATTCTTGGATTCTCAAACTACAGGGGCTATTCTTGTCATTTATGAAACCTGATTTAATGATTTTTAAATGAAAAAATAAATAAATCAACAAAACCGGATCCGCGGGACTCGAACCCGGGACCTCCGGTTCAACAAACAACAACACAGCCCTTCCACCAGCAGGCCACTTGTGTTAGAACCCGGAAACACAAAGCTGTTAAGCTTTGTTTCCCGGTAAGGCTGGTCGCAAAGGGAGCGCGGATAGCAGCCCTTTTGGGCGGGTTTTTATATTTTTTTTGTGTTTTTGAGGCCTTTAGTACTCACTTAAACCCCACCTAACTAACCCTAATCCTTCCCCTATAAAACCCACCTCTAATCCAAGAACTTTTACACTTTAATCTCCCTCAAGTCTCTCTCAAAACCTTCCAAATCAGCTGCAAAATTACAAGTTCGAGCAGAATTACTCATCTTCACTAAAGTGAGTGTAACTCACTCATTTCTTAACAAAATCCTTCCATTCTTTTTCCCACTTGCTTGGATTAACCTAAGGATCATTTCCATTAGTTTTCCATGGAAAACCAAACTCTGGAATGACCAGAAAAAGGTTCCAAAGTGGACGGTTTTACTTTATGTTCTCATAAACTTGTTTAAACTCTTACTTTTCTCATTCATCCTAGTGTTCTTGAACTCCTAATCACATGTATGATTATGGGGACTAACTTAGGTTGTTAAACTTGTAAATAGGAGTGTTTAATCACTCCAAACTTTCTGTTTTTGAAGAGCATTGAGCTCACAAGTGATGCAAGTTCTTAAACTTGTTCATGTGTGTCCACCAAGGAAGCTTGGGCTATCCTAACTTGAGACCACACATCACTTGATGATTTTTCATCAAGATCCCAAGATAGTTTAAGTGTCACAACCCCACAAAGTCGTTGACGATTGTCCTCGTGTGCTCGTCGGGTTGTTGAATACTTGGCTACTTGGTATCTAGATGACACCTTATCATTCTTGTCTTTACGTTCTTGTATAGTATATAGTTCTTGTACCCTCCTTGTTACCAATGGTAACTTGTGTAGTGGTGAACATAATCCAAGGTTCAAAGTGGATGGTTTAACCTCCCACCTCATACTTGACATACATGTAGAGGTTACAAAGTGGATGGTTCATCCTCCCACCTCCTACATGATTATAATGATATATATATATAACTATATTATAATTCTAAAACCGAAACCTTGATAATGAACTTATAATCACCTATCAAGTTATTAAGTTTAACACTAAAGTATGTAATTCCTTGTCACGATTCTCATAGGCCCCGAACCTATGAAATCACACCCAACTCGTAAGAGTTACTATAGTGTCAATAACGAGTGTTACATCTTAGTGAATACTTTCGTATCATAATACTTTATCAAACTTATTTTTAATCATGCTCGAATACTCCTAATCTCCCGTTGAAACTCTATACTCATACGCCTCGTTTCCTCTTGTAGGATAATTCGGCGTCATCTCGAACCAACGTCTTCACGGATTGTCAAGTGTAGAAAAGACTTAGCAAAACCGTGAGTACACTCGACCCACTTGTTTATAACACTTTTCGGTGTAACATGTTTCCATATACAGAATCACGAACACTTAAACTTTATGAAACACACAAACGATCCCATATACATGAAAGCTTGAATCTTATACTTGATGCTTGTCTTGGATATTCGTATTGCTATGCTTTAGTCATTAACTATTTTTGGCCTTCGTTTGACATGCTTAGCGCTATAGGAATTCACGCATCCACCTCCATCGTGTTATTCATGAGGTCATGTTAAAACATCGTGATTGCGTTAAGTGTTTGATTATTGGTATTGAATGCCTTGATATTTCTCTTGTATAGATTTGGTTGCCATGTGGATTGTTTAAACTTATTCGTATACATATGCTATGCCTAAACTTGTATACTCGCCTTTGCTTTCGCATTGACATTATTTTAAAACATGTTACAGGTTGAAGGAGATGATGCTATGAAAACAATATAGCAAGGACTAGATACACACAAATTAGACGTTAGGTTTAATGTCGATGTATCAATTTTGTTATGACTTTGCAAATGTTATGTTGTTCTTTGTTTTGTTACATTGATGTATTTGACAATTCTTATGAAATGAAATATGGTTTAATTAATTATTGTCATTTAATAATGTTGTGAGCAATGAGCAATCTCGTTTTTGTCTCATCCCGATGTTTCCGCCATCGGTTGGGGTGTTACAGATTAGTATCAGAGCCATAACTATAGGGAATTAGGTAGAATTGCCATGCTCGACCTACTCTATAGTTCTAAGTACCCGTTGTGACCATTCTTGATTATGCTTAAAACTTTATGCTTCCTACTTTGCTTCTCTCTTTCATTTTGGTCTTAATACATATACATGGTGTCTTCCTAAGACACTTTTACACAATACACGTTTGGACGCTTGAAGACACTCGTAATATAAACGAGACGACTTCACTTAAATAGGTGTGAAAACCGCAATTTGGTGAACGACTCTCAATCCGCTATACTTATTCTTTTTGCACGCAATTATGCCGTCGAGTTAGGAGTGAAATCCAAACCTTGATGGAAAATTTCCAACTCAAAACTCTAGTGGACCCTTACCAACAATCGGAATTTGTATTCGTTTGGTAAGTACCAACCACACTTAGGGTACGAAATCGTCAAGTTAGGGGTGAAACCCGCACCTTGTCGATTAAGTCCCATTCCTTGATTTTCACTCTCGCCAAAGTCTCGATTTTCTGATCGGTTAGAGACGTGTAGTAACTGGAAGGGTAAAATGTCGTTAGTCGCTTCTCGATGAGAACTTTTACCTATAGGCTAAAGCACGTTTCTCTAATTCGAAAAGATCTTCGATTCACTTTGGAATTGTCGACGATTCTCTACCCGAATCATTCCCATGTTTTACGAGCCTATTCTTTTTATGTGACTCAAATTTTATGTGTTTTGATACTTTTACCTCGTTCATTTCAAACCGTTACACACTCGCACGTTTATCGCAATCAAAAAACAATACTAATCCTCGTGAACAAACTAAATTTATACTCTTTATTTGTATTCATACGTGAGTATACATGTTATACTTGTTGAACTCATGCAAACTATGTGAACCATACTTGATGAACACATGCTTCTTATGTGAATTTTAATTATAATACTCATGCTGCAAAACCTATTTTCTTTATTACAATCAAGTCTCATGCTTTTGTCTTGTTTACAACCTCTAGATGCCTCCTTTCCGTAACTCGTTGAACCGCCTCAAGAAGTCCAAGAAGATGGATTCCCAGAAGGAATCCAACAACGAGGACTCGATATCGAAGCAAGAATGATTGGGCTCGTTTCGGAGCAAATGGCCGGGCAATTGGCTAAGATCATACCCGACATTGTTAGCCAAATCCACACCATACACGCCGAAGCCACACCTAAATCATCCGCTGATTCTAAAGCCGATACCCCCAAACCATCTTACCAATTCAAGCATTTCATGGCTTGTAAACCAGTGGAATTCACTGGCATGGACGGTGTTACCGCCATGATCAATTGGTTTGATTCAATGGAGCTTATCTTCCTTCAGGGCGGCTGCCCTGAGGAACTCCGAACCCTTAATGCCACCGGGGTCTTCCGCAAGAGAGCCCTCGAGTGGTGGACCACCGAACGAAACACGCGTGGAAACGAAGCAGCCCATGCGATGACTTGGGAAGAGCTTAAGGAGCTCATGAAGGAGCAATTATGTCCTCCCCATGAGAGCCCAAAACTTGAAAACGAGTTCTGGAATCTCACACAACAGGGGAGCGACGCTGAAGGATTGATTGCGCGCTTTAAACAGTTAAGTATCATTTCCCTGGGCAAGTCGATACTGTTCCCAAGTCAATCGCCAAGCTCATCGTTGCCTCTCACCGGTGATCATGAACCATGTAGCCGCAGCCAACCCGAAAACCCTTGAGGAAGCCTATGCCATAACCCTCCAACTCAACCATAACTGCATCCTTGGACAGAAGCGTCTCGTCATGATTTCCCTTAACTCTTCCCAGGTTAAGGCCATGGCATCTTCAACACCTCGCTTACCCTTTTCCGTGTTCCACCAGGTAAGGGCTACCCCAAACAACCTTCCAGTCGCGTAACGCACCTTACGGTCCTCGGGACAGTCGCAATTGAGAAAGGTGTTTTCCATCTCCTTGAACCAGTGAAGGAGAGCGGTGACACCTTCAGTCCCTTCATATTTTGGGGGATCGCAGGATTTGAAGTGTTTGTAGGTGCACCTGGGGGTTTTGGGAGGAGGGTTGGCGACGCTTTGGTCTTCTTGGTTAGGAGGTTGATGGGATTAGCGGTGAGGGCTTGTTGAACTTGTAGCACGTGTCAGGAAGCACAGTGGCCATTTGTTTAGCAATTTGCATGGCCAAGCGTTCGTTTGACTTTCCTGACTTTCTACCTCCACGTAATTGCCTAGCCGACATCTACAGGAAACATATGTAGGAAGATTGTGAGTTCAGAATTTCCTAGGTGTCATGTGTCGTAAAAAGAATGAAAACAACATAACTGAAAATAATTCAACTACATCCATAGGATGTCTTGGGTTTGCTCATGTTTGGGCCTCCAAATGTCCCCCATACCATTGCCTGTGTAGTCATGTGGGCCCCCATGACTATTGGGCTTGGTAGGATTCACATTGGTGTCAGCGGTTAACACTCGCACCACCCGAATGAAAATCGTAAAACATGATTGGAGATGTATGGTAGGAGGGTGTCCATGTGTAGACACAATGACAGCTCAAAGTGGGGTTAGCTCACACGATGTTTGGTATGGCATGCTTTGGCCTAATAGGTCCTTCGTACTCTCATCGTTAGTCCCCAGGTAGGCAAACTGGTCCTTTTTTTGGATTTATAGAATGCCAAGCCTAGACAGGACGTTCCGACTACCGGTACTCGTACCCTTCCAGTTACTACATGCCTGTCGTGAAAACTCACTTTGATGTGATTTGAAAAATACGAAATCATTGCAAAAATCATGGAAAACGTGAGGTGTGTGCTTTCATAGATATGACATGTTATGAGGATATGAACTATGATGAGCATTGCATATTAACATGTACTTGTGAGTGTGCTTGCATAATATTGGGTGTGAAAATAAACATGAAACATATAAACATCATGAATTTTGCATGTAACACATAAACAATTAAAATTTAATCAACTATAGTATAGGCTCTAAGGGTCTAATAACCTATCCTATATCCTTATAGTCACAAGCTCTGATACCAATCTGTCACACCCCGACCCGCAGCGAAATAAAAGTCGGGGCATGATTGGGTTATCACCAAAGCTCATGATATTTACTAAGAAGTTTCATATTTATTAAATTCAAATTACAAATTCAAATATCCAATAAACAAAATTCATACAAATACAAAAAAAGAACAAATCTAAATGCTTATTCCGATGCAAGAACTTGTTTATTCTTCTAGGTCATCCTAAGTGTTTCTTTCCTCAACTGGATCACCTGTATCATGTGTAAAACAGGGAGATTTTGGGTCAACAAAAGTTGGCGAGTGAACCTTGATAAAACATTTTAAATAATTGCTGTTTTATTTATTAAAGAAAATTCGTGCATAAATCACATGTGAGCAAATATATATATGTAAACAATCACAAACCACATTGTATGAAATATATGACATGAATGATGATGTATTTGAGATCAAGGCTCAATCAAATGGAGTCGATCTAATGAGGCACCTGATGCTCAACCCGTATCCCACGAGGAGCTGATGGGCCTAATGAAATGAGTGCACTGAAATGATAAATTAAATCCACATATAAACCACACAACAAGCAATTCACATTTGATCACAAAATGATATAAGCACAAGTGTTTGAATTAAATAAAGGAATGGTACGACACATGATACACCCTAAAACGTGATTAAAACGGGGAATTTATAGAGATTCACTCACAGTGGGTGCGTAGTCTTGATTGATGACGGGTGCGCACGAGTTGAGAAATTGGACCGACGTAAGGATACTAACCTAAAATACAACGCGATAACTTGATAAATAAATAAACTAACTTTTTGATTAAAAACCTTTGTTTAGACTTTTGAGTTTATTTTTGTGATTTTATTAATAATTAAGCCTTTGTATTTTAGGTATTTTTAAATAACTTCTCTTTTAATCTAACTATGAAATAATGAATAAATAATAAATGGAATAATAAAAAGAAAAAGAGAAAAAAAAATATAGACTGTCTCTGACAAGATGCGGCTTGTATGCGGGGGGGAGACTCGAACCCGCGACCTCTAGTTCGTGTGCACGCAGCTCTTCCAACTGAGCTACGTGTCTAACCCGTAAGATTTTGGATTTTAATTATTCTTATATACATCTTGGGTTCATTCAAATTTAGTCAAGGTTTTAAAAAGGTTATACTGGATCGAACCGGACGCGCATTAAGGGTTTCGAACCCGGGACCTTGGTGGTGTTTTGCACACAGTCCACCGCTGGACTGTGTGTCTAACCCGATTGAATCTTGGATTTTAATTATATTTGTATACATACTGTCACTGCTATATTTCTTTCAAAATAAAAACGGTTATGTGCATTGATGCGGTCATGAGCCGGATTCGAACCAGAGATGTGAAAGCTGTGTTTTGCACACAGTCCACCGCTGGACTGTGTGTCTAACCCGTTTAAATCTTGGATTTTAATTATATTTAACCCGTAACCCACTTCGTCTCCTTCATTCAAATTCTTTTACCCAGAACATCCACCCGCCTAAGAAAAACAGTCTCCCAATTCCCTTAAATGATTTATATAAGATAATTAAGATAATATTATATCAAAGTATCAAGAACTTTTACCGAATTGATTTAGTCGGCGGTGACTGATTTCGGCTCCTGCTGAAATCCGGCGAACAGGGCTTCCGGCGAACAGAGGGGAAAGTTATAGAGTGAAGGAAAAACAAACTGAAGACTGAGCGAATTTGGATGGGAGGCTGCATTCAGTATTTATAGAGTGAGACTTGGGCTCGGTTTCAGGAAAGCCGCGTGCTAAGATTGACGATTGCTTGCGGGAATGACAGCTACTCGATTGAAGTTGCCAAGAATAACTCAGTGCCAGTTGTCGGAAGGTTCAAACAGAAAAGGAAAGGCGCGTGTGGTGATTTGGCGATGATTTGCAGGTTTTCTCGCTCACATATAAGTGAAATATAATGATGGCGCGCGAGATTTGTTACAATGTGTGTGTGTGGTCTAGTGGTGTTGGTGATGTGTGGGCAACTGGGCGACCCGGGTTCGATTCCTGGTTCACTTTTATTTTTATTTATTTTTATTACACTTTTTAATTGTCTATTAAGAAGTAACTTATTGATTATTTATTATATTATTTTATTTAGCTTATTAATTATTTTATATTTTAATCAATAATGAAAATAACCGAATGACCAGAATAAATTCACTTTGATTGATAATTTGGGGCGGGCTTTCGAAACCCGATTTATACAAATGTTACACTTATGGTCGGTGAAGACCGTACACTTGGTACCGTAAAGGTAGTGTCGCCATACTTCAATGCAAAAACAACTGCACCGAGTTCGAGATCGTGCGTTGTGTAGTTCTATCTCGAGATGCATACGCGATAACTTTGTCTCGTTGCATAAGAACACAACCAAGACCTAAGTTAGAGGCATCCAATAAACAACGAAATCGTCGTTTCCGTCGGGTAGAGCGAGTTGGGAGCGTTGCATAGCATACGCTTGAGAGTTTGAAAGGCTTCCTCTTGTTTGGAATCCCAAACGAAAGGTTGTCCTTATGAGTTAAATCGGTAAGCGGAACAGCGGTTTTTGAGAAGTCGGCGATGAATCAACGGTAGTAACCCGCAAATCCAAGAAAAGAACGGATTTCGGACGGATTCCTTGGAGTGTTCCAACTCTTTACAACTTCAATTTTGGCGGGATCGACGTGGATTCCTTGGTTGTTGACGACGTGACCAAGAAATTGAACTTCATTTAGCCAAAATTCACACTTAGAGAATTTGGCGTAGAGACGGTTTCCTTGGAGAAGTTCGAGAACTAAACGAAGATGTCGCGCGTGTTCGGCTCTCGACTTCGAGTAAATAAGAATATCATCGATGAACACAATGATGAAACGATCCAAGAAGGCTTTACGCACACGGTTCATCAAATCCATGAAGACCGCGGGTGCATTGGTAAGACTAAAAGGCATGACCACGAATTCGAAATGGCCATAACGAGTACGAAAGGCGGTTTTCGGAATATCTTCTTCCAACACGCGTAACTGATGATAACCGGAACATAAATCGATCTTAGAAAAACAAGTAGCACCTTGGAGCTGATCAAATAAGTCGTCGATACGAGGAAGAGGATAACGATTCTTTATCGTGAGTTTGTTAAGTTCACGATAACCAATGTACATTCGGAACGCCCCATCTTTCTTTTTCACAAAAAGACCGCTGCCAGCCCCTTGGCTCTCCCAGATGCGCGGAAACCTGACCTCCACCCGTCCGAAGGCACGACAGTGGAATAATCGGTAAAACCTGGCCTCCTATCCAAGACAAACTGGCGCCACCCGTATTCGCCATTCACCTGGATGCCGCAGAAAATAATGGGGAGAGCGAGAGTCGAACCTGGTCACTAGGAACACAAAGTCTTTCCCCAACCACTCCACCACTACCTTATTGGCAATTATATAGTTATATCATATCAGAACTGCTTGTTGATTTCTTACTTAGTTTGTTACAACTTAAAATATACATAATAAATCATGTATCTTAGATCATTATAGTTGTCTTCTCTAGTTAGTTTAAATATATATATATATATATATATATATATATATATATATATAACAACAAAACGCTATCTGACTTCGTATTGTGTGCTCTCTGTTGTTACAGGTCAAAACAAGAGACTGGATAAAATAACTAGGCTTTGTGAAAAGAACGGCTGGAATGAAGGGGTCAAATTTTCGTTTATATTGTTTTGTTTGATTTAGTTAGTTGATTTTCTTGTAAATGTACTTGTGACTTTGTAATATGATACTGTTATCTAATATAAGTCTTTCATAATCATGTTTTGATTCGCTATATGTAAATTCGAATCCAGTTCCAAATTATCAAATAAATTCCCATGTTTTTTTGAGATCATGAGTCGTTACAGGTCACAACGAGCACATCTCTTATTGAAGTACATGTTAATTGTTTCCGATTACAAAAAGCATACAATGAACTTCTATATTCTGAATGGTTGAAACTGTAAAGAGGTGTGAACGTGTTGCTTAAAGATGCATAAAATTGTGTTGAACATCAAGTTTAGAAATCATTCTACACTATACATGTTGTCAATGTTTCAACTTTAACTACGAGTCAGTATGACCGTTTTGATTTGAAATTCTATATTTGACCCGTCATGTTTATTCGCTATATTTTGACCCGTTTGGTTATAATTCATTACATTTTCGCATGTGTGTCTCATTCCACTTTACGTTAAACTCACAATATTTTTGACATGTTTCATAGAAATTCTTTAACCTTTCCACTTAATAAATCCAAATAAAAATAGATCCAGTATTTGAACATATGATAGAAGAAATTCAAAATCTTAGTATCTATTGACCTTAAATCAAACCAAACAACCACAAACACGTGTGATCTTCAAGCTAATTCACAAATCATCCTTCTCTCTCTAGTCTAGACTCGTCCGCCTGAAGAAAAAAAGAGAGAGTAAATACTAGGATTATATTAACAAAAAGAATTTGTCGTTGATTATAAATGAATAAAGATCGTACCTTCTTTTTCGCACAACTACTGATGTAATGACCTACTTTGTTGCAGTATGAACAACTTCTCTTTTTTGGTGCTTCTAGGGAAGATTTGATTCTAGTTGCACTTTTAGGACGACCTTTGGTATTAGTATGGACTAGTGGATCACGAATAGAAATTTGAGGCATCATTTTCACTTGAGAGCTTCTTGCCATAGAATCTTGTGAGCAGCCTCACACTGTTTCGACCTTGTTCGAATACTTTGCTCTCATAAAAACTTCAACAAGATTATGTTTAGTTTTTCTACCTCAGCTGGGGAGTCTTTTGCTTGTTCAATCGCTTTTCTAAAATTTGATTGAACACACTATAAAGTTAACGCACTGACTTCATTCCCACTATGTATGTCTCCGAGCCCAATTGTGCAATTATCCACCTTATACCTTGCATCTAGTGTCCACCTAGGTAAAATATAATGATCAGGTAAAGTTTCAAGATGTCTCTTCTTCAAGACATACAAGATATGCTTGCATAATATCCCATATGTTTCAAACTTTGCACATGAACATGTGACATCTATCTTATCTGAGACACGAAAGTTAACATTTCTCCAATATTTTTTATCTATATCTAATTGTCCAACCTTATATATGATTTCTTTAGAAGTCTTGCTTATGGTCTCATGAGTTAAATTGAAGGTAGCCTCATTCCATTCTTTTTTGAATGCATCAAAGAGCTTTCTCGTGTAACGTGAGCTCGCTTTTGCCTCTATTAAATTAACAGAAGAAAGAACTGGCTTGGAGTTCATGGTCTTGAAGTCTTCATCTTCCTCGGCAATCCTTCGAGCCTCAAGGGCTTTGTCATACTGTATTACGAACTCATTCAACATGGTCTTGGAATTTACATATCCATAAAAAAGAGTGAATACTCCGCTTCTTCCGCTTGATGTCATGCCAGCAAAGAAACAATCTTTCAAGTAGGCTTTAGCCCAATATTTACGTTGGTTATACATCTCCGTTATCCAACTGCCGCTTTGAAAATTATATTTACTACATAAAACTTCCGAACAAGTTTCAAATTCATCAATTGTATTACTCTTTACCCATTGCTTATGTGACTCTTCAAAGTCACTATATTGAACTTTTAGAGGTCGAGATGCTCGATCTCATGCTTCTTAATATGCCATGAACAGTAACGATGTCGAGTGTTTGGAAAAACACTTTGTATTGCATTGCAAATAGCTTTATCTTGATCTGTAATCATTGCTGATGGATACTTGTTAAACATGCACTTCAATAAATTTTTAAATAACCATTCAAAAGTATCTTGCTTCTCATTCTCCAATAGTGCACCACCAAAAAGTATTGATGGCCATGATGATTCACCCCGACAAAAGGAGCAAATGGCATCTTAAATTTGTTTGTCATGTATGTGATATCAAACACAACAACGTCCCCAAACTTTATATATGAGTCTCTAGATCTCCCGTCAGCCCAAAAAATGTTTCTTGGAGACCCATCTTCAAATAAATCCACAACAAAATATAGGTTACGGTCTTCTAGTAATTTATCTTGGAAATGTTTAATAAGCCCGTAAAACTCCTTACCTTTGTATTCCTTTCGTCGATCGGCTAAGATATCAGAACATTGTTTTGATGTAACATCATTTTCATATGGACCTTTCATTGTATTTACAACCTTCTTGATTTGACATGGTTTTAACCCAGATTAACCAAGCTCCGACAATATAGCTTTGCAAGTCACTGGACGGTGAAACTTCCCATGAGTCCGGTGTTTCATTACTTTGGTCGGAGTAATAGTTAGCGCATGATTATGTGAATCTATAAATTGATCCACAAACCATTTCCCGTCTTTACCTTTTGAAATCCGAAGAAATGCTTCGCAACCGGTTCTTAAGTCTCTACGGCGTTTCTTAACATCTCCTGTAGAACTATTACACTACAAGTCTTTAAATCCCTGTTTGTTGCATACATATTTTCTCTTTGATTGACCTTCTAAATCCATCGTGTTTTATCTGTAATGTATTAATCAAAAGATTTATTTAGTTCACTATAGCGAATTACTAATGCGAATAGAATAAGAACAACTAAGAACAAGGTACATTAATTTTTTTACATGGAGCAACATATATATGTTTTTTAAATTGATGATGATGTAGATATCACTTTATTCATATTTTCTGCTTGATAACCGTGTATATCCAATTTTGATGATCAATAGGGGCAAGAACAAACAAGAGATGCAAAACATATCTTACGAATTCATGATTGAATGATTGCAAAAAACAAAAAAAAAAACAAAAAAAAAAACAAAAAAGCAAAAAAAAAAGTCACCAGCAGTCAATATGGAGTGTCCAATAGTCAATATGAAGATGTGATTGGTTGTGGCGATCAACTTTTGAGAACAAAGATTAACATGTATTTTGGTGAGATTGTTGCTGCACTTAATTTTGAGGAGAAGCGGGTATCGATATTGTTTAAAAAATTGGAGATTAATAAGGAGATAATGATGGAAAATAAATGATTTAATATATTTTAATCAATAGTCACTTTCCCCAAAGTATATATAAATAGTTAAATGAATAGGAAAAAAAACGAAAGAAAGAAATCAACTAGCATGCATCACTGTAGACGTCTTTTGCAAATGTATTTATGTATGCTGTATGTATATAAATTTGGCCGAAAGTTTATCAACCATGGAGGCCGAAAGTTTGATACCAATTCTCAGGAAGAAGAAATAAAAAAAGCGGTTTGGAATTGTGACGACGACTGGGCTCCCGACCCGGATGGTTTCAACTTCCGGTTTCTAAAAACGTTTTGGCATTTGATGGGGAAGGATTTTCATAATCTATTGCAGAATTTTTATGACACGGAGACAATTAACCATGGATGCTCGTCCTCTTTTATTGCTCTGATCCCGAAAAAAAGAGACCCGATGGGCTTCAAGGATTTTCGACCGATCAATCTCTTGGGTTGCATTAGTAAAGTGATATCGAAGGTGCTAGCGGAGAGGCTTAAAGGGGTATTGGATCGGTTATTTATCCTAACCAATCGGCTTTTATCAAAGATCGTAATATCATAGATGGGCCCCTAATTATGAATGAAGTGATAGCGTGGGCGAAAAAAGAAAAAAACTAAGATGTTGTTATTCAAAATAGATTTCGAAAAAGCCTTTAACCACTTAGTTGGGATTTTTTGGAGGAGATACAAGAGCAAATGAATTTTCCGCCGAAATGGCGAAGATGGGTGCGGGCTTCTTGACATCGGCTCGATCTTCGGTTTTGGTGAATGGGCCCCCCTCGTTTGAAATCCAATTTACTCGTGGAGTTAGACAAGGGGGTCCAATATCCCCCTTTTATTTCTCTGAAGGCATCTTTCATGGCATTCAACTCCCTAATAACGGTCCGTTAATTTCCCACTTATTATTTGCGGATGACGCGCTTTTGGTGGGGGAATGGAGTAGAGATAATATCCTAATATGGCTCGACTACTTAGATGTTTCAACCTTGCTTCGGGTTTAAACATTAATTATAGTAAGTCAAACCTTTTTGGTATTAATGTGATACAATCTGAGATAAATGATAAAGCAAGGGATATTGGATGTCATAGTGGGGCCCTGCCGTGTGATTATCTCGGGTTAAAACTTGGAGCCAACATGAACAATAGTGCGCATAGGAAAGCGGTTATCGATATCTTTGACAAAAGATTGGCGATCTGGAAGAAGATAACTCTTACGGAAGGAGGTCGTCTAACCTTACTTAAAGTTGTAATGGAAACAATTCCCACTTATTATTTTCCCTCTTTAAAGCGCCAGTGAAGATTATAAACCAACTTGAAGCGAAAAGACGTGACTTTTTTTGGGGAGGGTCGAAAGATAAAAACAAAATGTGTTGGGTCAAGTGGGAAAAAGTGACAAAACCGAAGGAGAACGGGGGCCTCGGTCTCACCCCCTAAGGGATGCGAATATCGCCTTACTATCCAAATGGTGGTGGCGCTTTAAAGTGGATAACAATTCGCTTTGGAGGAGGGTAATCGAAACAATCCACCACAACAAAAGTAATATGTCGTATATGTCAGTTGTAAAATCAATTAAATCAATGTCGGGCGCTTGGAAAGCCATTGTGGGGCTGGAAAAAAATATGATTCAGAGGCATATTAGTCTGGGAAATCTGATAGAAGGCAAAGTTGGAAAAGAGGATGAAGTAAGGTTTTGGTGGGATACTTGGCTGGGCAACGAACCGATGAAAAATACCTTCCCTGATTTATATATGCTAGAAAAAGATAGGAAGGTACTGGTTCAAGACTGTATCGAGTATTGTAAATGCAAACATTACGTGGAAGTGGAGATGGAAAAGGCAAACACTTAGCAATAAGGAGGAAGATGATTTAAAAAAGCTGGTAACCTTACTTCAGCAAGTGAAATTCTCAAGCGACTCGGATCGATGGACTTGGAAACCGGATAATAGGGGAGTATTTTCCGTTGCCTCAACAAAGACTATGTTAACTAAATCATCTCAGGTATCAAGCTCCTTTAGTTGGAAATGGAATAGTTGGGTGTCGAGGAAATTAAACACATTTATGTGGAAGGCGGTGGATAACAACATTCCAACTTTAACGGCGTTAAAAAGAAGACATGTAAATGTAGAAGACACTACTTGTAGATTGTGCGGAGAAGAGGATGAAGATAGTGATCATCTTTTTACTTCATGCTTGGTTGCGAAGATCATATGGTAATTCATAAGCGAATGGTATAACATTCCAAACATTTTTGCCTTTTCAGTAAAAGACTTGGTGACAATTCACTGCCATGTTAAGCTAAGCAAGAAGGAAAGAAAGGGTGTATTTGGTGTATTTGGCAAGCTAGGAATGAGGCCATTTTTCGGAATAAAACGACAACCACAAATAAAATAAAAGAAATATAAAGGCTTTGGGATATCTTTGGATTAAAAATCGCGTTCCTTGTAATAATATAAGATTGAAGGATTGGTGTAAGTTTGAGTTGTAATTTGTGTTTGTTTTTTGCTCTAGTGATTTGCTAGTAGCGTTTCTTGGAATTAAAGTTGCCGTTAAAAAAATATAAATTTGGCATATATCCAAAAGTCAAATTATGTTTATTATTTGGTATATATTTAGCCATTTAGGCTATAGTCTAGAGTCTTTTGGGTGTAAATCCCACCAAAGATGAGTAAGACGTAATTTAGTTTGGGTATAGAATCATTAGCTGTTCAACATTTTTTTGGCATATATTCAAAAGTCAACGTAGACTCTTTTCTACTAGTCAATAATTTTTCAATTCAAAAGTCAAATAGTCAATAGTTTTCCAAAAAGGTTGCTACCATAAATCAATGCATATGATACTTCTTTATTTATGGGTAAATAAAAAATACCTTTAGTAGAAAATTTTGAATTGATTAAGAAACCACTGTGATTGATAACTTGTATGTATGTACGTACGTACGTATATGTGTTGGATAAGAAAGCAAGAAGGAACGTCGGGAGCGGCTAGGAGGTGACGTTGGCGACGAAGACAGACAAAAGAGGGATGATGTGGACAAACTTCGACGACCCGGGACGTTCCCCACAACCTTTAGCCTTATATAACGCAAAATATAAATAAATTTATTAATTGAAATTAAGTTGAATTCACCTTACAATTAACTGAATTGAGCGAACTGTGTTTTCAATAACCGTATAAACAAACATCTATCATATCTATCTAATAAATAAAGATCTTGGGTTGCTACGTGACACCCTTAACAATCCAAAGTTTTGAAGGGAAAATTTCTACGAAATTGATATTTATTAATTACTTAAATTATTTTTTACTAATCTATCCTATCTAATTATTTAAACAAAATAATATATATAAGTTCCGTAAATCATATTCACCATTTGACGTTTTCATTTTGGGCAATTTCTCTTCCCTTTGACGCTACTTAATTGGAAAAGTTAGGTTCAAAATTTGCATAATGAAAGTTTATTAGATTTTTTTAAAAGTATTATTCCTAAATAAATAACTAATAACTAAACTAATCTATATCTTCTATACTATATTATAATAAAGTAAATCAACGAAGGACACGTATCGTATTATTATACATTCTCAGAATTGTTTTCCCGCCATTTTTTCTCTAAAATAGTTAATATTCTTAAATTACTCATGATCTTTTATTTATTTAAATTAGTATTATTTTTTAAAATAAGTAATTTTTTCCACAAAATAATTAAAAGATAATTATACAATTGAATTTAAAATAAATTAATTATTAATTTTATATTCACACACAAAAGTTTATCCATATTATAATAAATTTAATTTAATAAGTATGATCTAGAAAAAAATATATGGTTATTGCATTACGGTACTATTTATTAATACATTGTATTTGTTTCATAATGATAAATAAGCATCCTAATTTGCATAATTTTTAGGATGGTTATTAAATATCATGGATTTGGTAGTATAAATTTTATATAAATATCATAGGTTTTGTATTTTTTTTTCTAAACGGCAATTTTTTTTGAACCTATCGTCTGTCTGTCACTTAGACTTGAACCCAAGAACTCTCCCACCCAAAGTGTTTAAAGTTTTGTCTTTGTCAATAGACCACCACCCCATTGATTATAGGTTGTGTAATAATTAATATAAACATCTATATAACTATTTAAATATCATATTAAATTTATCAAAAAGTCGATATGTAATACCGAATCTAATTTATACCAGATCCATACCCAATACTAATTTACCAAATTTCATTTTCATTCTATAACGCAGATTCAAACCCATAGCTAAATTTATTTTTATTTTACGTATTCTTTATGCTCAAGTATTATTTATATATTTTCTAATTGATAGGTGATAAACCATAATTATAAATAAGTTTTTTTTATTTTACGTATTCTTTAGGTTCAAATATTATTCACATATTTTCTAACTGAATTCATTTGATTACTTTACAAATTTCGTAATGTTATGAAAATTATTAAGGTTGTGTTTTTCTTTTATATTCCAACGAAGGAAAAGTTAGTTAGATATTACTATCAGCATTTTGCGTCATATGTTATAATTCAGTGAACCAAAATTTATTTGCGTTCTTATTCACTCTCTTTCAGATTCTATTATTCAATTTTAAAAATTTTAATTAAAAAAATCAACAATATCTTATAAAAAAACATTTTATAATGTTTTAATCTTCATTATTAATCATATTTATTTTATTCAACCCGTATAATACACGGGATTCTAACCTAGTTAATAAATAAATTAACTGAATGCTTTAGTTTCGCTGGCATTCAAAGTCAGTTATACACTCGTACTTTTTATTAAGTGACAAGCAACATAATAATTTACTTAACTTTTATCATTAAGTCGGTCAAGCAACTTAATAAATTACTTACGATCCTAGCCTAGGTTTCAAATGATGCATATATATAAAGTTATAATTTTCATAATTTCTTTAATCTCAACTATTTCTGATTTTTTTAGAACGACACTTTTATAGTAAAGAAAAGGAGCCAGCGAAACATTGGAACATTACACAAAAAAAATGGATATTGGATTTAAATAATCCGAACTTTCACATATTGGCCGATAACACTCTGAACTTTCAGTTTGGACAACAGCACTCCCAACTTTCAACTTATTGACCGATAACACTCCAAAACCAGTGTCACGTCAGCATTTGGGAGTGCTATTGGCCAATAAGTTGAAAGTTGGGAGTGCTGCTGTCCAAACTGAAAGTTTAGAGTGTTATCGGCCAATGAAAGTTCGGATTATTTAAATCCAATATCCCAAAAAAAATTAAAAAAAAACAACAGAAACATAAAATAAAGAAGATTAGCTGCAGCTAAGTGGGTTCGCCCTCCAACTAGACCAACACTAATCTGAATGTTTAGATCTGTGTTTGATCCAACAAAACAGCATGGAGACTATCTCGTCGTGCACCTTATCAGCCGAGTTTTTGCACCTTTGAAATTTTTTGCCATTCCTCACTTTCCACAACAACCAACTTGTTGTATACATGATAGATATCAAAATCATTATTCTGATGATGCCATCCATTTTCAAATGGTTGAAAACCGTGAATAAATCTAATGTTGGGATAGGCTTGAAAAATCGTGAATAAATGGTTGAATAAATGTAATGTTATATACTTAGTAATTAAAAGAAATTATGTATCTTCAAAAATAATGTACTGCATGGGATGTATAAAACTTGGTATTTTAGTGGTTGAATAAAAAGTATAATGTCATATACAAACGTCATATATTTTAAAAGATGAACTTTGGCCTAACATCTATTAATTTTGTTAAGTTAATTATTAAAATATATTTTTTTCAACTATGTATATTTTTCTATTTTTTTTTATAAATGTTTGTTTTAACTAAATTATAGTTATAAATAGAGTTAAGTATCATTTACGTCCTTGTGCTTTGTTTAATTTTGCCATTTTAAGCCAAATTTCAAAATTGTATATTTTTTCCTAATATTTTCAAAACGTGTCATTTCAATCCAAAAAATATAGAGTAAAATGCCATTTTTGACCCTGAATTAATTGAGTTTTTTTAACTGGCTAGTTTTTTGGACTGAAATGACACGTTTCAAGAATGTTAGGGAGAAAACTGGTACAATTTTAAAATTTGGCCTGAAATGGAAAAAGTGTACAAACCACATGAACGTAAATGGCACTTAACTCCTATATATTAATACTTTATACGTATAAGAAAATTTGGAACTTTTTTCTAATGCAACTTACGAGTTGTGAATACCTAGAGAACTCAGCCAAAATGAAGGCTTTTTTCAATTTTTTTACCAAAATCCTAAAAACAAGTTCTCCGAAAAAAATATATAGTTTTATTGACTTACACCACCCGTAAAAAACTCTTACAGGCAAAAAGGGCTGAAAACGCCACTTCAGTTTTTTTACAGTTATGTTTGAAACATTTGTAATCTACGTGTGTACCAAAAATAGTGGCAAAATCCGAATGGGAAATCAGAATTTTCTAAGTTCTCACAACCTAAGAGGGTTTTCTCTTATCATAGATATATATATATATACACACACACTTACTATTTGACACGTTTTTACAATTCAAACCATCTAATCACATGAAATATTTAATTTTTTAATCACTCATGAAAAACAATTATCATCATTATTCTTCCTTTTTTTTAAACATTTTAACAAATATTATTTTGAATTTGATGATATTTGGAGATTTAAATTTAAGTTTTTTAAATAAAAAAAGTTTGTTTAGAAAATTCATAATTATTTCATATTAAAGTAACTTTGTTAAACCATTAATAATAAAATTGTAGTTATCCATAACTTTCAGCATTAACACTTATAACCCTTTAACATTCTAAAGATTTTGTGATCGAATTTTACGTTTTTATATTTATGTACCTGTCGGTGTAAATTCAAGTTGATTTACGTTTGGAATAATAGGTTTTAATAATCTTAACTATTAGTTGTTGGCCGCAACGATCCCAACTTAAAAAATAACCGGTGGTGGTCCCACCTTTTCATATATTGTAAACCAATGAACCTTTACTAAACCGAAAATGATAATGGGACAAAAAGAAATTAAGGTTCTTTAGTAAAAGTCTATTAGTTTACAGTATGTGAAAAGGTGGGACCACTACCGGTTATTTTTAAAGTTGGGACCACTGCCGGCCATCGACTAATAGTTTGGATTATTAAAATTCATTATTCCTTTATGTTTCAACATAATTTTTTTTGAGAAATGAGTCGGGTCAAATATAATTTGTTCTTATGCTTATTATTGTGTACATTGTCAGTTGTTCTACGATTTGACGTAAATTTTATTTTTTTCCCAGAAATGAGTCAAGTCAAATATAATCCGTTTCGTGTTTATTTTAATGTACATTTTCAATTGGTCTACGTTTTAACCTAAATTTTCTTCGGAAACGAGTCGGTCAAATATAATACGTTTTTATTAAACGGTATAACTTCGAGTCACTTTACGTTTCGACACCGCCGCAACGCGCCGTAATACTTTTTAAGTTAGAAAAAAAGTATTTTTCTTACGTGCTTATTTTTATGCACGTGTCGATATAATGTAAAATTGGTTTACGTTTAGACGTATATTTTCATTAAAGTTATATTTAATATAGTGTTTACGTTTGCATATACAAGTTATTAAAAATCAGGTACGGCGTATCGCTGTTCAATTTAAATTTATTTTTATAGTTTTCGGTGAATGTAAAACGTGTGTTGATATTCTTTAGCCCATATTTCTTCCGGTTTCTATACTTAACCAAAATAGATATCAATCTAAACCCGCACCGAAGCGTAGCGCGGATACTCGTACTAGTTATATGTCGTAACCCCGACCCCTACCCCGAGAGCGAAAGCCGCGAGAACCGCAGACAGGTGGTACCGGTGTTTATTAATTTGGCAGCAAAAATTAAATCATCAGGATCGTAGTTAGGAAATGAATTTCAGAGTTTCAAAACACCAAACTTTTATATTAAGCAAATGAGAGAATACCGATGTTTCCGTTACAATACATTTGTAGGGGTAAACCCTAATTTATGAAAAACATAAACTCCTTTTATTTTAGGTAACTTTTATAGCTACTTTTCTAAGCCTTCAGTGCTCTCCAGCTGGCTTCTATTAGCTTCACATTAAGTTACCTGAAACGTGTTTTAAAAACATTTTATCAGCAAGAAATACTGGCGAGTTCGTTCCATTTCATAAAACACACATCATTATACTTTACAGTATTAAGAGCAATTACAATGTTTATATCAACCCAATTACTCATTGAGTATTTGTCACTCGACCGGATCTGTGACTATGGTCATATCACTCATTGGCTAACCGTTGTCAAATGGTGACGCTTGATAAGTAGTGTATACGAAACCCCACATACCGGCAGTAATTGTAGAATACAAAGACTTAATCACTGTAAGTATAACTGAAAACATTTAAGGTTTTACAAAAGCATTTAAGAAAAAGAGAATGACTCACATTGGAAGCTTAGGTATTCCTACGGCCTTTCAGGTGATAAATCCTGATTACTTCCTGAAATTTCTATTTAAAACATACAATGCACACGTGTTAGTAAATTAACCAAGTCACTTTAACCATACAACACATGACAGAACTCCAACGAACGTAGTCAGGCAGAGCCTAGACATGCGTTGGCGATTCTAATCGATCGGGTAGGATGTCCATACAACACGAGATAGGATTCCAACGAACGTAGTCGGGCAGAGCCTTGACATGCGTTGGTCCTAAATTGGGTAGGATAGTGAATTAGTGACCGGGGGTTAAGTTACTTACAGCCGGCAGCGCTTCGCAGGTTTAGGGGTTTAGGGGATGTTTATCAGTGGGGATACGAGAGAGTACGATCAGAGAATTTCGATTGAATGTAAGCACTGTACTTCGTCCCAGATTGCTCTATTTATACATGAATTTGACCTCCCCCGCGCGTCGCGCGGGATTACGAGTCCCCTCTCGCGTTGGCGCTAGAGACACCTAGCTAGGCTAGGTCAGCCTGGTCACAAGTGTAGGGTTGCCACATGGCGTGAAACGGTGACACGTCACCTGGACGTCTCCCGCACGTCGCGAGAGACACCATGGTCTCTGGCGCGTGGCGCCTGGGATGCCCAGGTGGACCTGTCTCGTTTTGCTGCTGTTGCCTCGTTTTGCGTGTCTGGTTCTTCTTTTCGGCTTGGTTTTAGGGTATTTTGAAGAGTTGTTACATTATATATAAAAACTAAAGTTACAAATACAAATACATATAAAAACAATTATATACAATCATAGTTTAATATTTATGAAATGATAAACGTCTCAAACAAGTTAAAAGATTACTTACATCCAAGCTTCAGTTTTAAAATATGAAATTAAAACGAGTCAAAACAAGTTCAAATGGGAATACAACTCAAACTTAGTAGCTTTGATTATACCCTTAAACAATACAATTAATATCCCACATTTTGTTTTGACTTAAGTTGGATTCGTATTGTAATTCTCCAGTCAATTCCAAATGTTACCTTTAGCGAAAATTATACGTATCACAACTCTTTAAATTCCAATACATCTTCTTCCTCGTCCAAGACGACAAAACATGTTAATACTCTTCAGAAAACATCTCTTTTGCTTCTCTTTTGATTTCATATACTTAATCAACACCACCCACCTTAGCTCAACCACCACCTTTCTTCCACCATATATGTGTGAACTCCCCTACCTACACCCTAAACAGCCCCTACCAAAGAAATCTCGACACCGCACTCTCCGCCCTCCCCACCACCAACTCCGGCTTCGGCTACTACAACTTCACTACCGGACAACTCAACGACAGAGTCATCGCGTTCGCTCTTTGTCGTGGTGATCTAGAACCCTTTTATGCACAAACTGTGTAAATGACTCCATAGTTAAGTTAAGAGAACTATGCCCAAACCAAACAGAATCCATGGGATATTACAATGAATGCTTTTTGAAATACTCCAATGAGACTGGAAATACTAATGAGGCTTTTTTCCCTAACCTACAAAATACGAGTAATGTTGATCGGTTCAATGGGGCTCTTAGAGAACTGATGGTAAGTTGTGCATGTGTACTCCTTGACTTATCGGTAGCAAGGTGTGTAGAAATTGTTTGGAGGCTGCGGTGAACAGGATCCCAAATACTAATCTTTATGGGAAAGTTGGTGGGAGAATTCTTCAATCTACCTGTAATTTTAGGTATGAGATATATGAGTTTTTCAATCAGACTACTCAGAGCATCTCCCCACCATCTAGGTCAATACCACAATCACCACCAGGTTATGTGTTGTACTTATATTATTGTTATTGGTTATTTCACTCTTATATAGATAGCTTTAGAATTAGCTTTAGTTTAGTGGGCGTGTGAAGTTAGCGATTAAAAAAAATCTAAAAAATGATTTTAGTTTGGAAAAACATTCAAACTTTATGCACTTGCTATTTGCAGGTAAAAAGAAAAACACAACAGGAATTGCGACAATAGTAATTGTTACTGTGATAATAGTTGCGGTAATTATTACTTCATTGTGTATCTATATGAGATTCAAGAATAAGAAAAGGCAAACTTCCTCGTCGTCCCCTTACGAAAGTATTCAGAGTAAGTTCCGTGTTTACACCTTAAAAGTTCATGGTTTCAACTTGAATGAAAGGATAATGATGTATATTTACGCAACAGCCATATATTGTTACTGAAAGTTTAATTAGCATTTCGTTATCAAATAACACAACACATCATTAAACAAGTCTAGCTATAGGATTAAGAACAACACACTTTTGCCAAATTAAAGAAACTTCTAACTCTCTTTCCATCTACTAGCTGAAACTATGGACATCGGCTCAAGTGAATCATTGCAATACAACTTTAGTACAATAAAAGCAGCAACTAATGACTTTTCTGAAAACAATAAGCTTGGACGTGGTGGATTTGGAGTTGTTTACAAGGTATGGATAAACAAGGATTGCTCAATGTGTGCTTAAATTCAGAATCTTGATCTTAGTTACTATCATATGATAATTAGGGTAAGCTTTTTAGATGGGACTGAAATAGCAGTAAAGAGGCTAGCAGGAAATTCTCAGCAAGGTGACCTAGAATTCAAGAATGAGGTACTTGCTAGTTTTGAAGCTTCAACATCGTAATTTGGTTAGGTTGCTTGGTTTCAGCATAGAAGGGAAGGAACGACTTCTCATTTATGAGTTCTTGCCAAATGCAAGCCTTGATCGGTTCGTATTCGATAATTCTTAAAGAGGACACCTTTTTTCAGTCCCATATAAATTAAGTGCACCGCAAGAGAAGCATTACACATATTTGTGGGTTGGAAATAACATTTTAGCAAGAAATTTGGCAAATTTAGCAACCAATGATTGTATCACATTTCACAACCCAACCTAGCTTTTCAATAAAAAAAAAATTCTCTCTCTTCTACCTAGCTACACACAACTAAAATTTCTAACCCAACCTAAACCATTTTTTCTATTATCTATAGTTTTAGTTTGTTCTACAAAAATCTAACAAACCAATATAATATGGACACGTGGCAAATATATTTTTCTTAATTTTAAAACAGAGAAAGGTTTTTTATCTTAAATTAAATATAAAAGTTTGAACACCAATATTTATTTAATTCTAAATACTACACCAATCAAAAGCGGACAAGTGTAGTGTTGATCAGTTTTGGGTCGCCATGAAGACCAGGTTGTGAGCCAAAGATAACTAAATTAATTATTTGTTGCCACCTGACGGCCAACCCAAATGAGAGGTTACCACAATGGATGGTCTTAAAAAATTGTTGTAACAACAACACAGAGTGTCGTAGAAGTTCTTAACACTTTCATAGGAACATAACTTAATGATGTTTAGACTATTTAACATTCTTAGCAAAAAAAATGATGTTTCTTTTGTAGTGAATCTTGTCACTAATTCCCAGTTAATGATGGTGTTTGCAGACCAAACTAAACGTACACTTCTTGATTGGGAAACGCGATACAATATCATCAAGGGCATTGCGAAGGGATTGCTATATCTTCATGTAGATTCTCGTCTAATAATAATTCATCATGATATGGAGGCAAGTAATGTTCTTCTAGATGCAGAAATGAACCCTAAAATTGCTGACTTTGGCATGGCAAGATTGTTTAAACCCGAGGAAACCCAAGGAGACACGAGTCATGTTGTTGGAACGTAGTAAGTCTTCCTTTAGTTTAAATTCATAGCAGGACCATATATAATTTTACATATACTTCTAGAAGGGCGAATAACTCCCTTTTTGTTAATTAGTGTTTCTGAAATAAGGTCTACTTGTTGCTGAAAATTTACTCATGACCTTTTTGTGACCAATGTTATTGCAAGTGATAACTTTTTCCCCGATCTATGCACTCTTATAGTGGTTATATGGCACCTGAATATGTCGGACATGGCCATTTCTCAATCAAGTCAGATGTCTTTAGCTTAGGAGTTTTGGTATTAGAGATAGTAACGGGTCAAGAAAACAAATGTTTTCAGCATGGAGAGAGTTTAGAAGTTCTTCTTAGCTTTGTAAGTATCATATCATTTCACCAAACCTGACTTGAAACAACATATGTAACTTATGAGGATATATTCCCTTGCAAAAATTATTTTTTATTATATATATGTATAAAGTTCTTATCATTTAGTTAGAGTTCAGAAGATGTTCTAAGCTTTGTAAGTATCTTATCATTTCTCCAAGCCTTAATTAAAACAACATATATTATTTGTGTGGAAATATTGCCTTGCAAAAGTTACATTTATATTATATGTTTGATATCTTAACAGAGTTAATATCATTTCATTAGGCATGGAAAAGTTGACGAAATGGAACAACATCAGATATCATAGATCCTACATTGAAGACGGGACCAAGTTTACATGACGTCATTAGAACTATCCACATTGGATTATTATGTGTTCAAGAAAATGTCATCAGTAGGCCAACCATGGATTCTGTTGTTCATATGCTGCATAGCTACTCTGTCACACTTCGTGTACCATCAAGCCTGCATTTTTTTATTCTTCCATGAAAACAAGTGGTCTAGAGAATCCTAAAATATCAGAATCTATAAATGAAGTTTCAATATCTGATTTTATTCCTAGATAGGTATATAATGTATATTTTCTTGGTTTTCCTTAAAAAACATTATCTAATTTCGTTCATAGTTGTATTTTTCTTCTAATGTTAACCAATAATTATCATAACCATGCATTCATAATAATTACTTTGCATCTGTTTCACACATTCATAAGTTATAACATGACATATGGATACTATGTTATAACACATAGAACATCCTGTTGCAAAAGGCCACTTGTGACGTTTTGATCATCACAAAAAGCTTATTTTGAAATAGTGTTTTAAATTGATACAAGATTACTTGAATAAATTTACATACTTATCTTTATAAACTGAAAGCTTTTAGATTTATGGTGTAAATAACCGTTCGTAATAACATAAAGTACCCTAGATTAATCAGACATAAGACAAATAGCATCCTATACACTACTAGAAAACTAAGCAATTGCGACCAATATTTGCCTTCAACATTAGATGGTTGCAAAACTAGCGACCAGTTTGCGACCAAAACCAAAACAGTTGTAAAATTAAGAACCAACCCAGATTTGGTCGCAAAAAAGTCGTAAATTTTGAGACCGCATTTTCCCGGTCGCAAATCAGTTGAATAGTGGTCGGACACAATCACAAGTAGAGAAAAATAAAAAAGATGTTGTGACCATTTGAAGCAGTCGCAAATACGAGAAGAAAAGTAAAATTGCGACCATTTAAAGCAGTCGCAAATAAGGGAAATATAAAAAAAAAAAAAGTTGCGACCGTCTAAATCGTCGCAATAAAAAAAATCTAAAATTTGGAGTAACCCGGCTATTACAATATTTAGTAATTTTAATTTTAATTTTAATAATACTCCGTCTACTGTAAATTCACAACCGACTCTCCCTCTCTCTCCTAAATTGAGTAAATTCACAAACCCTAAACCAGCAGTTCACCATTAAAGTCGCCGACGTGCCGTTACGGCCGGAATACGAACCACCGCTGAGATAGCGATATTATTAATCATCTTCATGGCACAGTTCCTGTTCGATTCGAACTTAATCGTCTTGAAAACCAATTGCGAGGTAAAAGTAGGTTATGAACTTATACTGTTCGATTTGATGGTAATTGTTCTATTTGTGTTCTGTTTTTGAGGTAAAATTAGGTTATGATTGTTCAATTTGATCTTATTTTATCAACTTTTGTTTGGTTTTGGAGTAGAAATTCACTCAAAAACCAACTGTAACGTAATATTAGGTTGTTAAGGTTGATTTTGGTCGTAATTCTTCAAATTCTGTTCTGTTTGAGGTTAATTTAGGTTATTATTGTTCAATTTGAGCGTAATTCTTCAGTGTCTGTTTAGTTTTGGAGTAGAATTTAACTAAATTAGGTTAATAATGTTCAATTAAATCATAATTCTTCAATTTTTGTTCGGTTTTGGAATACAATTTAGTTGATTAAAGTTTTTAATGTCCAAATTGATTGCAATTCTTCAAATTCTGGTCGTTTTTGAAGTAGGATTCAACTAGAAAATCAATTGCAAGGTGAAATTAGGTTATTAATGTTGAATTTGATCATAATTCTTCAGTTTCTTTTCGGTTTTGGAGTAGAGTTTAAGTCGAAAAGCAACTACGAAGTGAAATTAGGTTATTCATGTTCAATATGATCACAATTGTTCTATTTGTGTTCGGTTTTGGGGTAGCATTTAACTTCAAAAACCAACTGCGAGGTAAGTTTAGGTTATTTATGTTCAGTTTGATCATAGTTCTTCTATTTGACTATTGCGAAAACCAACTCCGAGGTAAGTTTAGGTTTATTATATGTTCAGTTTGATCGTAATTCTTCTATTTGACTATTTTTTTCGGTTTTGGAGTAGAATTAGGCCAATGCAATTGTTGCACCTCAAACAACATTAAATAGTGTAAGAAGCTTGTATTGGGGGGACATTTTGGTAATAACTGGAACCATTGATCTTAATAATATTTTTAATTGGAAAACCTTAATGCAATATGATCTTAGTGGCATGGGTGCACATTCACAATTATTGCTCGAAAAAGTTGTAATTTGTAATTGTAATATGGTATAAATAAGCGTCATTAATCATGTTCATGGTCCTGTTTACAAGATCTTTCTCTTCATCTTATATAGTATGCACACATGAAGTTCTGGACCCCTTGATACTTAAGTTCTTTATTAAGTATCTTTTGCATATAAGTTTATCTAAATTAATTCTATATTGTATTGATATAGCGTTTTCATGAAAGCAGCAACCAACTCACAGTTATTTGTTTTCATGGATATCGTTACCTCAAATTGTGATGACATGGACCTGATCCAGCTTCTTAAGCCTGTGCTATCTGGTGCAACTGACAAGGTTAGAAGTGCTGACTTTTTTTATCATTTTGCTAATTTTGACTATTCGTAATTAAGTTTCTTACCAATTATCATGGTTTTTGTTATCTAGACTGTGAACTTTACTTCTGTTTATGTAGGTAAGCCCCTTTTTTTCTTGTTTTAGTCAACTATCTTCAACCATTCCTCTTTTTCTTATGAAATAGCTACATGATTTTCGTTTTGCACGTGCTATGTCAAATAATACAGTTGTTTTACGAACTCATAAAGGTATAGTTACCGTTATTACCATTCTTTTATCATAATCTTTCAAATACTGATTACATAATTATCCATTCTTGACTTCTTTCCTTTTTGCAGGAACTCCAGTGTACATGGCCCAGACTTGTACCGGTACATTATATGTAATTTCTTAATTTCAGTTGTTTCTTCTTTTATCTTAACTATGCATGTTACTTTGAGATTCATCATATATAGAATTAAATCTAATTGACCTTGACAACTGTCAAGTTTGTTTTTTTAGTTTGGAGGCATTTGGTTTGCACTTGGTAATCATTATGGGTATGCGTATGCGTTTGGTTGGGTGCATAGTTGTTAAAAGCCATCGCCTCTTGCGCCTAGGCCCATTTTTTTTACTTATAGTTTTTGTTTCCATTTTTTGCAGTTCTTCACACTTGAATTTGAGACACGACGTGCTTTATCTTACTGGTTGCTAGATGTGCTGGGCCTTTACCAGCCTTACGTATGGGAATATATTCACCTGGGCCTTTACTAGCCTTACGTATGGGAATATATTCACGTTTGAATATAACCAACAATGTGATGCCAAAACGTAAAGTAAGAGTTTTTGTATTTCTATAAATAAAATATGAAGATATTTACAGCTGGTTAGTAACAGTTACTTTTGTAGTTGAACCGTAGGGGTGTCAGTTCTAAAGCAATAAATGCTTTGTCAGTTCTAGCAGGATGGGATGATCCACGTGTGGTGACACTAGCCGGATTGAGGCGTAGGGGTGTCAGTTCTAAAGCAATAAATGCTTTTGTTAGAGGAAGTGGGATTAGTAATTGGTAGTGGTACAACTACCTTTTGTTATGCGAGCTCAAGGAATACGTTTCAAATAACGTTGCTGGTCTTTCCATTCAGGTAAGTGTTATTAGTATCTCTTTCTTTCTAAGGTTTTATGGCTGCCTTATATACTTGTGTCTTTATTGCTACAAAATTGACATATAAAAGTTTATCGAAGACAATTTGAGTAGTTGTTTTTGTTTAACGTTTCTCTAGCTTCATATGGTGTGGACCTATTACTTGGTGATCCAAGCTGGCTATCGTATCAAAGCTGGATTTTCTCGTTACGAATTACGATACCGGAAATGATTTCATGTCTCAGGTTTATATGCTTACTTATAATGTCTAGTTTTCTACTCTATCGTATCAAACACCATGTTTAATAAAGCTGAGGAAATGGGCCAAATCTTGAATTGTTTTGTTGTCAGTTGTTATACTTGAGGCCATAACTGATAATTTGGGGCTGGACGATGGGCGGGTTGGGTGACAGGGCAAAACGAGTCCTGGTTGAAACGGGTCTTTTTAGTGTGGGTCAAATGGGTCGGATCAGATTTGCCCACAAAATGCTTTTTTGTCCATTTTATACACTTTTTTATAAATAATTGATGAGTTAATTATGACTATAAAAACAAAGTCATTACAATAACAGTCTACATCTTTGATCGACCAAGGTGATTACACAGTCTAATTAAACAAAGTGAAGCAAGTACTAGTGTACTACAGTAAAATGTGTTATTAGCTGAATCAAGCTTGGATCATTACATATACATTATTGTTTGTTGTTTTCTGCAATTCTGCAGCAACAAACTGTTGGTTATTCTTTCTTTGAGATTATATCATTATTATTAACCACTTTTTAAATATATCTTGTTTTTTTACAGGTCATAGCAAGAGTCTTTTTTTGGCTGCAATGGTAGAACTCTACAAATGTAACCCAAGTTGGTTAATCTTTTGTTTTTATCATCATTCGTGCACCCTATGTACTTGTTGAGTACTGATAATTTACTTTCATAGGTGGTGTGGGTGGCCCAACTGTCAACCATTTCAGTCAAAATATCCCTGAAAAAGTTGGAACATGTGGCGAGCATAGGGTTAGTGATACTCAAGGACATTATCACACACGAGTTAAGGAATAACAATCCCAGATAAGCTGAGTTTCGTAACTTGGATGGCAGACATTGAAGCAATTTAAAGTTAGGTCTCAAAATGTCAATTATTGTATGTATTATGTTAGGATAACTTGGGTCGTAGATGTGTTAATATGCAAATTATACGTGAAATGTTTTATATAATTTTGAAATTTTGATAAATGCATGGATTCTAAAAATATAAAACATTGTTAGCAGGTTTAAAATGAAAAATGGGTAAAAAAAACATTTTGTGACCTCAAAATGGTCGGAAGTTTGTAGAATACAGGAGGTCGCCAACAGTCGCAAATTGTAAAAGGCAAGCGGTCGCAAAACCAGTCGCAACAAGACCCTCTCACAAAATCAAAGAAACAGTCACAAAATTGCGACCGCTCTTTTAGTGGCAAATACTGATCGCAAAATTATTGTAGCGGTCGCAACAGGGCAATTGCGACGTGTGTTTTTCCGACCGCATGTTTTGTTACAGAACGGTCGCAACAGGGCAATTGCGATCGTTTACGACCGTAAATGCAGTCGCAAATCCGTGATCTGTAATATCCATGTTATATGCAAGTAACCCGATGCACACATGTACTGTCTTACATCCCAGTTTAGGATAAAAAATAAGGAAATGGCGTATAATTTACCGGCTACTTGTTTCATAGCTTTAATTTGGTCTTAATAAAAGAATCCCTGTAATAGAAGTTCATTCCTTAAATACCTTCCTAATCAGTAATTTGATATACCCAGTTTTCTAGTAGCGATATAGAAGATTAATTATTTAAATTAAGGCCAATGAGGCAAACCGAGTCTAAGCTCGTCTAAGTTCAAGTTCATGTCTATGAGATGGATCTGGTTCCAAACCCAGCCAGAGTTGATTATTGTTGGCTTCAGCGTAACCCTCTACGTAACCCTGGCAAAGGGGTTGTATGGTCTGTAATATCCGCCAAAAACAGATCTTCGAAGATTCAACCCATTTTGGAAGTTGGATCTTAAACACCGGAATTTTCGCGAAATAAATAATGATAAGGTATATTTAATTTTCTATTTATGTATTAATTCCATTCAATATTTGAATATTAAAAGATGGAACTAGGTTATTAGTTAATTTAGTTAAGTTAAATGTAAAGGAAAAGTTATAGGATTATGTCAACTTAATTATAAAGTTTCAATTAAGTGAAACTAGTTTTAAAAATAGAATAAAAAAAGATGTGGCATTTGGGTTTCGAACCCGTGTCTCACCTCTTCGAAACACACGCTATAACCACTCCACCACTGTTTGAACTTTTGACAACAACATCACATTCACATTATAAGCAATCGATGTACCTAGTTGTTTGAAGTTCTTTCTTACCACCAAAGGCAGTGAAGAACATCATCAAGATTCTCCTAAACTTCGACCAGATTATCAAATTATGTTTCCAAATTCTAAGTCTTGAACCTAGTTGTAACGCTTCGTTTTTCCATACTTTCCTTATTTAGAAAGTTGTATTCGCATTGCTACGAACTTGTATTCGTATTTCGTTCAATATTTGTAATCTCGAGACTTTAATCATAATGGAAACACATTTCAATATATTACTTGTTTAAAATTCGTACATACATAATACTTACTCATTTGCAATGTGAGTTTTATATACAACGCTACACAATGTTTTCGATGCTTAAACCCACCCAAGTTCGTGCATATAATTTATACACAACCGACACATGTTTATGTTTATTTGATATCGGAATTCAATCAATCGTGTACCGTGTTAATAATATGCTTAAACACTACCCTTTACCCTAATTTATGCTTAATATATAAGTTTATTGCATAATATAACCTAACTAACAACAAGGAGGGTTAAAATGTAATTTTTGGAAACTGAAGGTGATACGGACCGTAACCATGTGGATATGATCCGTAAGGGGGTCTGACGGGCAGAATCTTGGCCAGGTTGTGAATTTGGCCTTTAACTCACTTTCCTAACCACCTAAACACCCAACTAACCCATTCAAAGCCTAAACCCTAATACCACACTATAAATACAAGTCTTCTACATTCTCCCAACCCTTTACACTCTCTCAATTCACTCTCAAGATCCCACAAATCTTCCAAACTTTCAAGTGTTGGCAGATTACACCTTTGCTCAAAACAATAAGTTTTGAGCACATTTCTCTGTTTCTTCTTCATGTTTTCTTGCATCAATCTACTTGGATGACCTTCAATGATGTTACCTAAGGTTCACCAAGCTGTAATAAGGTGGTACATAATTTTCATAAGGCTCCAAAGTCATAGTTACATTTTGATTTATAAAAACTTTTACAAACTCATCTCTTTTCATTGTTCGTCTTATGGAATCTTGTGCCAAACTTGTCCTCAATCTAACTCATGGTTGTGGAGCTTGTGTATGGTTGATTCTTATGTGTTTATAGGTGCAAACACCCTCTAAACCTTTTGTTTTGACAAGGTTTAGACAACCTATAAGTGTTGAGACCATCCAAGTCCACCATAGTTCACATGGTGAGTCTTGTGTTTGGTGAAGGTGTGAACCATGTAAGCCTTCGCTTTCCAAACTTGTTCCACCACCTCACTTGATGTTTTACTATTCCAAGTAGTTTCCTACACTCAAAGTAACACAACCTCGCCTTATCTCCAACATTTACCATGATGGGTATGAAACACCCGAGTTGATCTTACTTGGCTACTTGATGAACTAGTTAGATTATTATTCTTGTTATTCATAACCAACCTGGTTATCAACTATGTTGATAACCTCGTGCATCGATGAATCCATACAAAGAGTTTAATAGATGTTAACCATCCTACCTCCATGCTTGACATACATGACTTATACGATGGACTATTATTATATAATATAAAATATATACTTAGCCGAATCCATAATACTAACCGGGTTATGGTTAGATGTTATGAACTTAGGCTATATTATCTTTGTTCTTTATTACTTGTTTGTGATTCTAATGGGCACGTTATGACACATGGAAACACTTGAAAACTTAGTGTGCAAACGAGTGTAGACAAGAAATATTTTCGCATAATTATACTTTTTGTACTATATCCCAAATCCGAACTCCACAAACTCCGAATGCTCATACACCTTTATTTCCCTCGTGTATGGTAACTTCGGTGTCCTCTCAACGCACGTCAACTCTCGGTTAAATCGGAAAGCCTCGCAAAACCGTGAGTGTTCATGACCCTTTTACTTTTCGTCACTTTGGGTGCAATATGTATACATTATCAAACTTACACAATCACATACTTTATGCTTAAAACACGAACAATCCAATATACATGCTTAATACGTTATTCTTGAACTCGTACATGCTAGAATTCTTTATGCTTTATATTTGTCATTAACTTCGTACGAGCATCTCTTATCATGTATAGCGCTATAGGATTAACACATTACCCGTATTCTTGAGGTCATGTTAAGTTAAACAAAACGGTCTTATCGTTGCTACGATAAAATTATGCTAGCAAGAATCTTTGGGTTGACAAATATAGTTGCATGCTAGTATCGTATGTTAGTTTTAGATAACCATTATGCCATGTGGATTCGTTTAAACTTTTATACTTAGGATAGTACTCAAACTTGTATGCTCGCCAATATTTATGTGTTGACATGTACTTTAATACGTATTGCAGGAAATTGATGAGGATGATGATGAACGAAATCTAGTAGGATGACTAGAAACCCATTTTATTTAGTCATTTTTGTTGTATTGTCTTTTGTTCAACTTGTCATAATTTGTTTCCAAGCTATGTAATGCAAATTCTAGAAATGAAACGAAATTCGGTTTATTAAATACTTGTCACAATTAACATCATAAAGTCTCTTGCAATCTATTTCATCTTGCCCCGATGTTTTCGCCAGCGGTTGGGGTGTGACTCTTGTCACCTAAATGAAACCAATACACTCGTTCAAAGGTTAAATCGTCCAAATCCGAATCGAATTGTTTTAAAACAGGAAGCGAATATCTCCTTCACCAAATCTCGTTTCGTTATTAAGTATGTTGTATTGGATTGAGTTAATTATAAAAACGATCTGCTACATATCAAATAAACCCTTAGCACTCAAAGATTCATCCTTTATTTCGTCGGTTTGGTCGTCTGCGTTTAATCTTCAATGCGTTGGAGTTCTTGTTTCTCACCGGAATCCTTTACATCATTCACTTGATCGTGTTCGGGAGGTACATAACATATCATTCAACTCGGTTTTCAGTGTGGATTAAAATCCCTCTCTTATTTACAGCAAACGATTATTGTGGTGACTAAATTTGTTGTTTAGGGGGGGGGGTTAGGGTTCGTTTTATGATCTGTTTGGGAAGAGGATGTATATCAGTGTTAATATAAACTAGTATAAGATCTTTAGTTAACAAAAAAAAATATAACACTGGTCAAGTGGTTTGGGGTGGTGCTGTTACCCGAGAGGTCACTGACTTAGCACTAATACCCCACAATTTTCGTTTCTTTTATTTTTCTTTTGATCTAATGATGCTTGGCTGTTTCTGGTTAAATTAATTCCCGTGACAAACATAACGAGAAACACAGAAGTTGTAGAGTGTTTATGGGTTAGGGTGTGGAGCCAGAGGTCACGAGTTCAACTCCTCACTCTCCAGGTTTTTATTTATAAATTTTTTTATCTTAAAGAATCAAGTTTTATTTGTAAACTATTTACTTAAAGGACCAAATAAATCAAAATACTTAAAGAAACTAAAAAACCAAAAAATATGGTATAAGTGTTAAATATTAGATGCTTATATAATATGAATTTTATATATATAGTGGAGGGTTCAAATAAGAATAAATTATTTGTAAGAATAAAAAGGAAGAAAATTTCAACCAATATGATTGCTTCATTAGATTTCATTTAATATTTTAACTTAATGTAGCAATAAGGGAATATTGGTAAACTTAAATACATCATTAATTGGTAGTTTCATCTTTAATAACTAAATATATTAAATTTGTAACTTATTTTTAAGATATATATTTTTCTCAAAAAATAAAAATAAAAATTCATTTATAATGTATGATAAATTAAGAGTTGTGTAGAATAAATTTCAAAATGTGTAGGATAATTTTTTATGTGTGTAGGCAAAAAATTTTAGTGTGGGGTATAATAGTTTTTATGACTAATTAATTATTCAAACATAATAATAAATGAGATAAAAAAACTATTTCATGTTTTACAATTGTACCATTTTGTTATTTTTCTTCTCAAATGAACCTTCCCATATATATATATATATATATATATATATATATATATATATATATATATATAGGGCAGGGTTCATTTGAGAACCATTTTTATTGTGGGAACTATGAGAACCAATGTAACACAACAAAATAAACTCACCTACCACCATCCAACCCCCAAAAACCTTAACGAAAACCCTACCCCCCCCCCCCCAACTCCCCACCCAACTTACCATAAAGTTAAATACCATAACTGAATGCTAAAAACGTTTTTTTTAATCAAAAAATCGCTACATTTCGTCCCTAAAATATTTTTTAAAAAAAGTTGATTTTTTTGGGACGAAATGTAGCGTTTTTTTTTAAAAAATGTGTGTTTTTAATTTTTTTAGTTATTTTTGTGATGTTCACACTATTCTCACAATAAAGGGTGGTTCCTAACGGATCCTTATCTTATATTATTCATTTATCATTATATATATAATATATACATATATTGTGACACCCGATAATTATAGGTTATAATTACGCGCATAATAGACAATAATAACTAGTGTTTAAAGATGCAAATTAACTTAATTAGGCGTTTGGAATGCTAGAAACGTCTATTTGAATTGTATGATATGCAATGGTGATTTCGTAAACTTTTATCCGCATTTAAACGGCTACGAACTGACACCGAACAAAATACTGACAACGCCGACAAATACGAGTTTTATACATATATTTTATACACGTGAATTGGTTATGTTAAGTTATCCTACATTCGAAACGTCACAAAACGCATACGTGAATGAAAAACGCGATCGTAGGAACGCACCGACAACGAAACGGAAGCAACGGACTCGTGTATTACCTTAAAAACTGAAATATTATGATATATTTAGCTTCGCAATTGAATTTTAATAATCACAATCGAAATCGGATCGTAAAACGAACTAGAAACGACAACCGAATGATTTTACGTTATTTTACCGCAACCGACGAACGAATGCATCAAACGTCGACTACCAACACTATTTTACATATTTTTGATCCTAAAATAACATTTTACGATATCACATGACATTCGTATGCGAAAACAAGCTTCAGAAATGTGATTGGGCCGCTCAATACACTAGAAATGGGCTTATGGGCCTGGGGCCCAACCCACCCAAAACCCTAAGCATATAAATCCATTCACACACACTAACACCATTACTTACACACACCTCTCTCTCTCTCTAAAACCCCAATTGTCTCTCACTGTCTCTTTCTAGAATCCGGCAACCGGCAAGAGCACGGCGGAGCCGGCCGGTGCTCGCGGCGGTGCGATGGCAGAGCCACCGCCGGTGGCAGCGGTCCGGCGACCATTTTCCGGCGACCGTTTTCCGGCCAAGAGTACACTTTTTTTACTATCTTCGACGTTTTGGATCGCGTGGTGATGTTAGTTTTAGCGATTACTAACAACCCCGACAAATACGAGTTTTATACATATATTTTATACACGTGAATTGGTTATGTTAAGTTATCCTACATTCGAAACGTCACAAAACGCATACGTGAATGAAAAACGCGACCACAGGAACGCACCGACAACGAAACGGAAGCAACGGACTCGTGTATTACCTTAAAAACTGAAATATTATGATATATTTAGCTTCCTAATTGAATTTTAATAATCACAGTCGAAATCGGATTGTAAAACGAACTAGAAACGACAACCGAATGATTTTACGTTATTTTACCGCAACCGACGAACGAATGCGTCAAACGTCGACTACCGACACTATTTTACATATTTTTGATCCTAAAATAACATTTTACGATATCACATGACATTCGGATGCGAAAACAAGCTTCAGAAATGTGATTGGGCCGCTCAAAACACTAGAAATGGGCTTATGGGCCTGGGGCCCAACCCACCCAAAACCCTAAGCATATAAACCCATTCAGACACACTAACACCATTACTTACACACACCTCTCTCTCTCTAGAAACCCCAACTGTCTCTCACTGTCTCTTTCTAGAATCCGGCAACCGGCAAGAGCACGGCGGAGCCGGCCGGTGCTCGCGGCGGTCGATGGCGGAGCCACCGCCGGTGGCGGCGATCGGCGACCATTTTCCGGCGACCTTTTTCCGGCCAAGAGTACACTTTTTTGACTATTTCGACGTTTTGGATCGCGTGGTGATGTTAGTTTTAGCGATTCGGAGCGGTTTAAGCCCTATGGAAACCCAGTGATGTTTCGGCCAAATTCCGACGAGCTCGTTTTCAAGTTTTCTTTCCATGCATGTTTAGATCGGGTGGTTAAAAACCTTTCTGCAAGTTTTGGTGAAATTCCGACTTCTGGCGAGGTTTCGGGCATCCGTTTTCAACGACAAATATATTTTTGGGCTCCTAGTAACCCGTAGAGTCCATACGAAACACTTTCGTCTCAGGTGATAATTAAAGTTCAAGACACTCTTGGGCACAGTTCAACGTGGTCAACAGGTCAAACACGGGTCAAAACTGGCCAAGGGACATTTTGGGTCATTTTTGGTGCCTCGGTTCAGTTTTGAGTTTGGGTCAAAGCTGGTCAAACTTAGTAAACCCGGTCAACTGCTGGTCAACCGGGTCAGAATCGTGGTACCAGTCAGCTGGTCAACTGATAGTCAACTCTCGGTCAACGTGGTCAAAGCGGTCAACGGGTCAACTCGTTCAACGCAGTCAACGGTTCGGCACTAGGCTTGGTAAAATAATAACTATGCGAATTTTGTTTATGTTGTTTTATATAATTATTATTTAACGCGAAACCGAGCTCGAACCGACACAATTAGTGAAACGATATATATTTCGAACGAACTAGTAAAGATAGTGGACTTGTACATTTCATATTATTATAAATTTTCTTATACCAAATAAAAAACCAAACCGACTTCATTACACAATATATATATTATACATATATATATATTAAACTTGATCGCGAGTATCCGACGTTTAAAGTTACGTTAGAATTGTATACATATTATTATTACCTTATTTGTTGTGTTTGATACATTTATCGACAACTTGCATTGTCGGGATCGTCTAAAAACATAGGAAACTCTGCCCGATTTTCGTTAATATATATATATATATATATATACTAATGAAAACGTATCGGGACTCAAATGAACTTTATAAAAATAAATATAAGTATATATTTATTTCAGACGATTTACACGTTTCACAAAACAAGTTTATAACATTTCAAATAAATAAATGCGGTTTACAAGATAACGGGACTCGAAACCTTATATCGTATAAACATAATTTCTTCTACTTAATTCAAACGATTATGATTCGACGATTATTTAAAATAAATATAATTAATTATATTTATCTTCTAGGTCTACAACTCGATAAATTTATAAAATAAATATAATTATTTACATTTCTTTTGAAAAATGAACTTTATAAAAATAAATATAAGTATATATTTATTTCGGATGATTTACACGTTTCACAAAACAAGTTTATAACATTTCAAATAAATAAATGCGGTTTACAAGATAACGGGACTCGAAACCTTATATCGTATAAACATAATTTCTTCTACTTAATTCAAACGATTATGATTCGACGATTATTTAAAATAAATATAATTAATTATATTTATCTTCTAGGTCTACAACTCGATAAATTTATAAAATAAATATAATTATTTACATTTCTTTTGAACGCCTAAACGGCATACAATAAATTACCGAACGATCTCAAACATGTATTATCATTCTAGTTATTTGATAATAAACCAACAAAGTCGATTCCTAACAAGCGTATAACTACATAATTATTTTGATAGTTATCCCCAAGATGCGAGAGTATTATTTCGGCTACGCGATGTTATATGCATAAATATTTACGTTTACATATATATAAATATATATATATATATGTGTGTGTGTGTGTGTCTACATCTTGCGAAACACTACGAGTCGTATTGTTATCCGTCAACGTATACGACAACTATTCGGAAAACGTGTAAATACATTATACGAGGTATAACGACTTATTGTCATATACATGTTCGTTACATACACGCACGACCATTCGGAACGACTAACACGATTCTGATAATATATTTATATTTTTATACAAGGGATATTGGATTTAAATACACCCAACTTTCACCAATTGGCCAATAACACTCCAAACTTTCGGTTTGTACACCAGCACTCCCAACTTTCAACTTATTGGCCGTTAACACTCCCTAACTGACTAAACACTAACCCAGTTAGCTGATGCCAGCTGCCACATCATCAAAAATGCGATGTCAGCTGCCACATCAGCCGCCACATCATCAAAAATGCCACTCAACTACCACATCAGCTGCCACGTCATCAAAAGGATGCCAAATCAGCTGCCACGTCAGCAAAAGGACCACATCAGATGCCACATCAGCAAATACTAACTGGGTTAGGGTTCAGTTAGTTACGGAGCGTTATCGGCCAATAAGTTGAAAGTTGGGAGTGCTGGTGTACGAATCGAAAGTTGGGAGTGTTATTGGCCAATTGGTGAAAGTTGGGGTTATTTAAATCCAATATCCCTTTATATAAATATATATACATTTGAAATCTCTCGAACACTAAATGCTTCCAAGACTTAGTGTTTACCACCAATTATAAATGGGATCAATCGAATATAACATTATCGTTCCATAAATTCAACAACACTATCCCATTGAATCATTGATTAACGATTCGGTAGAGCTCAGTGACACGTAGTTTAGCTACCATTTTAGGAATGTCTTAGATTGCATGCTAACGAGCCACGTTTTGGAAACGACATTACGGAATCACATCTAGCTTTGCACAAGCATATCAAGGTGAGTTCATAACCCCCACTTTTTATGGTTTTTACATTTTTATAAATGTTTTCAGGGGTGGAAAGACATGTAAGCTTTGCAAATGTACACAATATTTCAATGAACAAATATTTATATTTCTAAATCATATTGCAAACAAAATTCAATTAACTCATATGGTGTATGAAAGGTTTATGTTAAACATACCGGTTTTACAAAACACACGCGTATTTTTGAACAGTGCATGAGTTTCATGACTAGTGACGGGAATGTCCTAGCTACAACGGGACTGAATTGTCCTACATACGAATAAGGGTACTGGTTGGTCCTGCCTACAGACTTAAATGGGCTAGGCCCATTCTCACTTGTGCAAGGCACAAAGACTCTAGCGGGTTAGGCCCACCTATGCACGTGAGAGGCACGAAGTCTCAAGGACTGGATTGTCCACTACCCAACACTAAGGACCGTATGGTCGCTTAAAACTGTACAGTGAAGTCCTCGTTACATATGGGAACTATAACAACCTGCTAGTCTAACGTCTTGAGTAAACGGTTTGGCGAGGCACTCTCTAGCACGGGGTTGATGTAACATCCGTCAAAAACGGATTTACCAAACCTGCTCCGTTTATCAACCGAACAGTTAGATAAAATTTTTATTGCGAATTAAATGGCCAAAATAATTTTAAACGATACATAATCAATTGTTATACGAGGATATATAATTAGTTTTTGAAAAACTGTCAAAAATAACAAAATAAAAATGTTTTATTCATGCCGGGTTTCGAACTCGGGTCTGTACCGGTTCAAACAAACAACTTATCACTCAACCGATCAACCGCTCCGCCGCTTTGATTTTATGTTAATAACAGGAAACAATTAATTCAAATATTCAAGTTCGGAAGTTAAATTCAGTAATTGCGCCCAAATAGCAGTCGTCGGAAATCCCGACGACTTCGCCGCTAAATTACGTTTCCGCTCAAGTTAACCGTAGAATTAACTCCCACGACGGTTATAACCGACGTCTGAACCCGCGACATCAGCCGTAACCGCCGGAGAACGGCTGACTTCGAATTGAGACCGAATTCAGACCCCATACATCTCGATACTACCCTATAAATTCACCCACTACTCACCAGAAATCTTCCACACTCAAATCGCACCCTTTCTCGGCGAAAACTCACTCGCCGGAAATATTTTGTATGTCGCCGGAAAACCGTGTCCTTAATCTCTGAGCTTTGTTGAACCCCCTAAACTTTTACCGAAGTCACCCACACCCTTTGTAAGCTTTCTGAAGATTCTCTGCCGCAAGACACTCGTCGCCGGAAGAGCTTGCTGTCGCCGGAGTTCTGCCGGAAAACAGGGGAATTCAATCGGTATACCTCACGCTCAATTTCTTCATTCTTTTTATGTAATCTCACTTGTAATCAACACCCTGTCGCTAAAGATCATGTTTTAATCTCCGAACCAGTCAGTCGTCACTTCCGGTTAAAACCAGTGAAGAAGACGACGTTTCAGTAATGGTTAAGTATAATTAAAATCAAGTTATTTACCGGGTTAGACCACAATCCAGCGGTGGACTGTGTGCACATTGAACGCTAAGGTCTCGAGTTCGAGTATTGTTCCTCACACGCTGCCTTAATAAAAATTCCTTTTTTCGCAAACTGAACCGGTTTGATTTTAGGTATATGTTAAGTATATTAATAACCGAGTTAATAACCAAGTGAGACACACAGTCCAGCGGTGGACTGTGTGTACGCTAACCCACAGGTCCCGGGTTCGAGACCTGTGGAGCGCACCGGTCCTCTTGATTAAAAATCGTTTTTAAAGTAAAGGTCTTCTGTTTAATTCTAATTAATGTATATATATAATTAAAATCGGATATATGACGGGTTAGACGCGTAGCTCAGTTGGTAGAGCTGCGTGCACGCGTACGGGAGGTCTCGGGTTCGAGCCTCACCCAGCGCACAACAATATGCACTCGAACCGGTCAACGGTCAGTCAAAGTCAACGGTCAAAGTCAACTGTAGCAAAAAAATCAAAATTTTTTATTATTTTTATTTATTTATTTTAATTAAAAATCAATTAAAAATACTTAAAAATAACATTTTTTCAAGGTTAGAAAATAGCCTCAAACTCACAAAAATACACCCAACAATCCTACTAAAATAGATTAATAAAACCCGTTTGCTTACCGAACCAAAATGCTATTTATCTAGGTTAATTTCACTCGTGGTTAAAACCATTTCGCGTACATTCAACATCATCAACCGAACGCACCCAAGGTGAGTGAATTCTTACAAATTCCCCTTTTTATTCATGTTTTGGGGTGTATCATGTGTCGCTTAAACTAATTCTCTTATGCAAACTCGTGCTATACCATTATATGATCTAAACTAGAATGTAACTATTGTTGGTTGTGATGTATTACATATTGTCAAAGTTGTATGCAAATTATTTAGGCCCATCAGTTCCTCGTGGGAGACGAGTTGAACAACGCGTGCCTTAAAACTCATTCATTAGGCCCATCAGTTCGTAAGAACAACGCGTGCCTCAAAACTCATTCATTAGGCCCATCAGTTCGTAGAACAACGCGTGCCTCAAAACTCATTCATTAGGCCCATCAGTTCCTCGTGGGAGACGAGTCGAACAACGCGTGCCTCAAAACAATCATTTGGTGTATGTGTGTGCAATATTCAATATTGTTTGTTGTGTGAATAAATTTACATCTACATTTACTCATATGTGGTTATGCACATTATTTATAATCAATTGGATAAACTTGTTCAAATGCTTTCCATAGGATTCACTCGCCAACTTTATGTTGATCCAAAAACCCTTTTACACATGATACAGGTGAACAGGTTGAAGCAAGGAAAACATAGGAAATGCCTTAGAAGAGAACCAAGAAGCTTAGATTGATAGTTAGAACATGTTGTATCATTTATTGTAAATTTCCATTAAATTGTATTAATGAATATGAAACATATAATAAATGTCATGAGCTTTGATGATAACCCAATTTTGCCCCGATCACCTTTTCCGCTGCGGGTCGGGGTGTGACAGATTGGTATCAGAGCCATGACTATAGGGATATTGGATAGGTTATTAGACCCTTAGAGCCTATACTATAGTCTGCCTAAATTTTAATTGATTAGGTGGTTACATACAAACTTGTGATATTTATTTGTTTCATATTACAGTCAAACATACATGCTTATATACATATTCGTTATACATATATCAATGTTCATATATTCAATTCATTTTCATACTCTCATTATTCAAGGATTTTGTTGCAATTTTCAAATCCCATCAAAGTAAGTTCTGCGACGGGCATGTAGTAACCGGAAGGGTACAAGTACCAGTAGTCGGGACGTCCTGTCTAGGTTGGCATTCGTATAAATCCAAAATAACGGACCAGTTTGCCTACCTGGGGACTAACGATGAGAGTACGACGGACCTATTAGGCCAAAGCATGCCACACCAAACGTCGTTCGAACTAACCTCACTTTGAGATGTCACTGTGTCCATTCCTGGGCACATTCCGAATATCATACGTTACATGTTTCTCGATTTTCTTCGGGTTTAGTGTACGTAACCAGGCTAACACATGCGAACCATATGAAAAACCCGGTAATCATGGGGGCCCACGTGATTACGAAGGTGAAGTATGGCGGCATGCAAGGCCCAAATACGAGCAAAGCCCAAGACATCCTATGGATGTAGTAGATTTATTTTTTTCTATATTTATTTTATGAACGTTCATTCCCAAACACGACCCACGATTCCAAAGGCATCCAACTCATACTCTTGATATGTATTCCTTGTAGATGTCTTCTAGCCTCGCTCGTAGGAAAATGAGAGCAGGAAAAGCCCGTGAACGCATGGCTGCCCAAATCGCTCAGCAAATGGCGACCGTAATACCCAACATCATAGTTCAAGTTCAACAAGCCCTTACCGCTAATTCCGTCAACCCAACCCACCAAGAAGATCAAAACACTATAAATCCTTCAGTCACTAAATGCACCTACAAACATTTCAAATCCTGCGATCCTCCAAAATACGAAGGTACTGAAGGTGTCACCGCTCTCCTCCACTGGTTCGAAGAAATGGAGAACACTTTTCTAAATTGCGATTGCCCCGATGATCGCAAAGTGCGTTATGCTACCGGTCGTTTACTTGGAACAGCACTCACATGGTGGAATACAGAGAAGACCAAACGAGGTGTTGAAGATGCTATGACTTTGACTTGGGAAGAGTTGAAGGGAATCATGACAAGACGGTTTTGCCCTAGAAGCGAAATCAAGAAATTGGAGGATGAGTTCCATGCTTTGAAACAAAAGGAAGGCGACCACACCACCTACAACAAGAGATTCCTTGAGCTAAATCAAATGGTTCCCAACTTGTTCACTCCCCTCTATCGTTTGATCGAGCACTACATTCGTGGTCTTCCATCAAAGATTCAAGACTCTGTAATAAGTACCTCGCCTGCAACTTTGGAAGCAGCAATGGAACTAGCAACCGCGCTCACTGAGAACCGAATCCGAAACAAAGATTTCAAAGAGGAGAAGAAGAAGGATAAAGCATCAATCGAAACCACAAACTCCACCCGAACCGAATCCTCTACACCACCTATTTCTAAGAGAAAACGAGATGGGCAAATCTTCGCCGTCACCCAACGCAACCAACCAGCTTCACAAGTTGTACCTCCCCAAACTATCCCAATCACTCAAGTAGCACCCAACTCAACTTACCCAAATAAGAAGCCTTACATTGGACCTCACCCTCAATGCAACACCTGTTTCTATCACCATCCATCTACCTTACCCTGTCGACTATGTGCGAATTGTGGACGCTACGGTCATTTGAGCAAAGTTTGCCGCACCTCTCAAAACCAAACCTCAACCCCTACTCAAAACATGGTCCAAACATATCAGCAACCTCAATACCCCATGTACCCATACGTTCGAGCTTGTTTCAATTGTGGCGACCCTACCCATTTTAGAAACACGTGCCCTCGTTTGGTTAACATCATAAACGCCCAAGCTCAAGCAAACCCAGTTAACCAAGCAAATCAAACAAACCCATCCCCACCGCCAGCAAGAGGAAGAGTTTATAACATCAACGCCAATCCTGTTGAAGATATTAACGGTCCAAACCAACCACTTAACTAGCCTTCTCTCACCAAGAATCAAGATTCAACTCCAATCACTTAGTTTTTATGTTTTTCTTTATGTTATCTCAATTTTCACGTATCTCAATTGGAAATTTATCCAAGAATTTTAATGCAAATTACTAGCTCAGTTTGTTTTATACTCATTGATTTAATATTCATATCATCATACTTCACGACATATCTCAGTTTCATCATTTAAAGAAGTTGAGTTGTGTCTCACTTCTACATAGACTAACCTCTCCATCATAATAAACGAGATAGGTATTGTCATCATTCAAATATGTATACTATCAGAATTAAGACTCAAGCGCTGGTTGTTGTTTATGTTCTAGAGTCACATAGAACTAATCATAACTTACTGATAAAACCAATGAAAATTTGACAAGAGTATGGTGGATACGCCGCTGGTACTTCCTATATATAAGTATTCTTGTCAAATGATCGGAGGCATTATCAGGCGGTTATGAAAGGTTCCATGTATAGGCTGTTTGTATGATTGTTGTTTAGATTAAGTTTATCATCCTCAGTAAATACAATACGATCGGCTCCGTTTGATTGAGCCTTGATCACACAAACACTTTCATTCTCAGTACATACAATACGATCGGCTCCGTTTGATTGAGCCTTGATCGCACAGACATTTTCATTTTCAGTACAAGCAATACGATCGGCTCCGTTTGATTGAGCCTTGATCGCACAGACATTATCATTTTCAGTATTTATGAATTGTTGTATTGGTTGTAGTGTCACATAGGACTAATCATAATTCACTGATAAAACCAATGAAAATTTGACAAGAGTACGGTGGATACGCCGCTGGTACTTCCTATATATAAGTATTCTTGCCAAAGGATCAGAGGCGTTATCAGACGGTTATGAGAAGTTCCATATAGGATTTAGTATTGTCTTGGTTGAAATTTGTGTTACATTTATATCATCTCACTACTTAAAGAAATTGGATTGTGTTCCATTTCTACATAAACTAACCTCTCCATCATAACAAACGAGAGAGGAACTGTCACCATTCAAACATATATGCTATCAGAATGTGGATTCAATTATTAGTTGTTGTGTTTATTTGTGTAGATTGTAGTATTAGAATTTTTTTTGCCTTAGGATATAACCCTAACCTTCTAAGCATATTCAAACTTTTATGCATGAAATCAAAGTTAGCACAATCAATTTTGCTTATCAATACTTTTACAGTAGGCAACAAAAAGCGATTCCTGTATTAGGATATTTAACCTTTACAAGGAACGTTACCGCCTCAAACAAAAACGTAAACCCTTATTTCTTCTAAGTATGTAACTGTCAAACTAAACACCATCATTCTTTTAGTCAAATATATCACTATTTAAATTTCGGGACGAAATTTCTAAAAAGCAGGGGATACTGTAACATCCGTCAAAAACGGATTTACCAAACCCGCTCCGTTTATCAACCGAACAGTCAGATAAAATTTTTATTGCGAATTAAATGCCCAAAATAATTTTAAACGATACATAATCAATTGTTATACGAGGATATATAATTAGTTTTTGAAAAACTGTCAAAAATAACAAAATAAAAATGTTTTATTCATGCCGGGTTTCGAACTCGGGTCTGTACCGGTTCAAACAAACAACTTATCACTCAACCGATCAACCGCTCCCCCGCTTTGATTTTATGTTAATAACAGGAAACAATTAATTCAAATATTCAAGTTCGGAAGTTAAATTCAGTAATTGCGCCCAAATAGCAGTCGTCGGAAATCCCGACGACTTCGCCGCTAAATTACGTTTCCGCTCAAGTTAACCGTAGAATTAACTCCCACGACGGTTATAACCGACGTCTGAACCCGCGACATCAGCCGTAACCGCCGGAGAACGGCTGACTTCGAATTGAGACCGAATTCAGACCCCATACATCTTGATACTACCCTATAAATTCACCCACTACTCACCAGAAATCTTCCACACTCAAATCGCACCCTTTCTCGGCGAAAACTCACTTGCCGGAAATATTTTGTATGTCGCCGGAAAACCGTGTCCTTAATCTCTGAGCTTTGTTGAACCCCCTAAACTTTTACCGAAGTCACCCACACCCTTTGTAAGCTTTCTGAAGATTCTCTGCCGCAAGACACTCGTCGCCGGAAGAGCTTGCTGTCGCCGGAGTTCTGCCGGAAAACAGGGGAATTCAATCGGTATACCTCACGCTCAATTTCTTCATTCTTTTTATGTAATCTCACTTGTAATCAACACCCTGTCGCTAAAGATCATGTTTTAATCTCCGAACCAGTCAGTCGTCCCTTCCGGTTAAAACCAGTGAAGAAGACGACGTTTCAGTAATGGTTAAGTATAATTAAAATCAAGTTATTTACCGGGTTAGACACACAGTCCAGCGGTGGACTGTGTGCACATTGAACGCTAAGGTCTCGAGTTCGAGTATTGTTCCTCACACGCTGCCTTAATAAAAATTCCTTTTTTCGCAAACTGAACCGGTTTGATTTTAGGTATATGTTAAGTATATTAATAACCGAGTTAATAACCAAGTGAGACACACAGTCCAGCGATGGACTGTGTGTACGCTAACCCACAGGTCCCGGGTTCGAGACCTGTGGAGCGCACCGGTCCTCTTGATTAAAAATCGTTTTTAAAGTAAAGGTCTTCTGCTTAATTCTAATTAATGTATATATATAATTAAAATCGGATATATGACGGGTTAGACACGTAGCTCAGTTGGTAGAGCTGCGTGCACGCGTACGGGAGGTCTCGGGTTCGAGCCTCACCCAGCGCACAACAATATGCACTCGAACCGGTCAACGGTCAGTCAAAGTCAACGGTCAAAGTCAACTGTAGCAAAAAAATCAAAATTTTTTATTATTTTTATTTATTTATTTTAATTAAAAATCAATTAAAAATACTTAAAAATAACATTTTTTCAAGGTTAGAAAATAGCCTCAAACTCACAAAAATACACCCAACAATCCTACTAAAATAGATTAATAAAACCCGTTTGCTTACCGAACCAAAATGCTATTTATCTAGGTTAATTTCACTCGTGGTTAAAACCATTTCGCGTACATTCAACATCATCAACCGAACGCACCCAAGGTGAGTGAATTCTTACAAATTCCCCTTTTTATTCATGTTTTGGGGTGTATCATGTGTCGCTTAAACTAATTCTCTTATGCAAACTCGTGCTATACCATTATATGATCTAAACTAGAATGTAACTATTGTTGGTTGTGATGTATTACATATTGTCAAAGTTGTATGCAAATTATTTAGGCCCATCAGTTCCTCGTGGGAGACGAGTTGAACAACGCGTGCCTTAAAACTCATTCATTAGGCCCATCAGTTCGTAAGAACAACGCGTGCCTCAAAACTCATTCATTAGGCCCATCAGTTCGTAGAACAACGCGTGCCTCAAAACTCATTCATTAGGCCCATCAGTTCCTCGTGGGAGACGAGTCGAACAACGCGTGCCTCAAAACAATCATTTGGTGTATGTGTGTGCAATATTCAATATTGTTTGTTGTGTGAATAAATTTACATCTACATTTACTCATATGTGGTTATGCACATTATTTATAATCAATTGGATAAACTTGTTCAAATGCTTTCCATAGGATTCACTCGCCAACTTTATGTTGATCCAAAAACCCTTTTACACATGATACAGGTGAACAGGTTGAAGCAAGGAAAACATAGGAAATGCCTTAGAAGAGAACCAAGAAGCTTAGATTGATAGTTAGAACATGTTGTATCATTTATTGTAAATTTCCATTAAATTGTATTAATGAATATGAAACATATAATAAATGTCATGAGCTTTGATGATAACCCAATTATGCCCCGATCACCTTTTCCGCTGCGGGTCGGGGTGTGACAGTTGATTATAGGCTCATGCAGGCATGCTGTCTTTGTCATGCGTGGACATTGACCGTTATACAAGTTTTACAAACACAAGGTTTTCGAATTACATGCCAAGGAAAAATTATTTTATTATGATTTCTCACACTATTTAAACCGGTTACTAAAAGATTTGTTTCAAATCTTTTTCAAAGAAACTATGAACTCGCCAACTTTATGTTGATTTTTCGCATGTTCTCATATTATGTTTCCAAATTATGGCTCGGTTGGAATATAGCACTAAATACTTCTGTTATGCAATGAAGATACCAGTCAGATCACGTCCAAGTCTGATTTTAGCGAGTGTGACATATATAGGGTAGGGTTCACGCGAGAACCACCTTTATTGCGAGAACCGCAAGAACTAATGTGAAAATTTAAAATAAACCCACTACACCACCACCCAAAACGTAAAAAAAACCTACCCCCCCCCCCCTAAAAAAAGAAAAAAAAAACTTAAAAAAATCTAAAAAACACAAAAAAAAAAATTTAATATTTTTTTATAAAAAATATTATTTATTTTTATGTTTTTTAGATTTTTTTAGGTATTTTTGGTTGTGTTCACATTGGTTCTCGCAATAAAGGGTGGTTCCTAATGGATCCATCTCTTATATATATTGTCACACCCCGAATTCCACGTGTATTCCGGTGGGCCCGGTAGGGAGTATCGTGACATATAGTTGATATCATCATAACCAATTACAACACAGAGCAACACAGCGGAAGGCTTTGGAGTAAAATATAAACTATTACAAACCATAAAGTGTCCAAAAGTTCAAAACACAAATATACATCAAGGCTTGTAATAAGATCCACAGGCGGATCGGAAATAAACATACACAAAATGATAACAGACTCTACGGGCTCAACTTCTAAGGTCGCAACTCCTTAATATCAACGCCCCGCAGCTTCCGGCCTATTTCGTACTTGTACCTGTATTTTAATCTTTGAAAATACATCAGTTTACACTGGTAAATACACTCAACCGACTCATTTTAAAAATCCTTCCGAAAATGGTTTAAGGTGCACTTGGCACATTTTTATAAATAACTTGGGATAGTACAAATGACCTTGTATACAGATTTACATGTCAGGCTTTTACATATGGAGCCCAGTACAGAAACCGAGACATGAGACACACCACTCTGAATTTTCACATAGAAAGCAGATAGCAATTACCTAGTGTATGCCTACACGCCATGCTATATTGTCGTGGCCACTAGTACTTTAGTGAGCCAAGGATATCCCGAACATGGTCAAGTCCATCCCCAATGTTTTAGTTTCAGACAAAAGATCAAAACCGGGTTATGCAAGATTTTAGTTAATTATCACAACTGAATAAAACATAATCCCATACCCGACCAAGCGGTAATAATTCACCGTATCCCAAGCCCGTATAGGGAAAATAAGTTAAGGGTATTTACCTGAAGTTAAGTCTTCGGAAAGTCAGAACTCAGCCGTAGGTCAAAGCAAGTACAGATACAATTTACCAGAAGGCGTTTAGTCTGGAGTGATGGTAATTAATAACCAATATTAGAATGCTAACGGGTTCTTAATTAAGTCCTAGACTTGGACCGGTTAGTCTTACGCTAAAATAAGATACGGTATGATACGTTAGATTAAGCGGTGACCAGAATAGGATGTTAGTTGGACCCGACAAGTTTATCAACTTGTCTAATATGGGTACACCAATAACATTCCAGAATTTGATAGAGAAATGACAAAGTTAAACCCATTTCGGTTTAAGTACGAAAATTAGCTACGTAAGCTTAACCGAACGCACATAGGCGAAACCGGGTAACCGAGAGAGTCATATACAAGTTCCATATGAGTATATGTTTAAAATATATTATAAGATCAGTAGCTTTGAAAAAGATAGGCCCTCGGTATATTTAAAACCGAATTATGCCTTACATGGGCATTTTGGTCATTTTAAGGTTTATAAAGATGTTTAAAATGAATCTGATGTCAAGGTTGTTAATATTCTGTAAGAATATTTATTTTATAACACTATAACAGTAGCATATCAAATATATGTGTGTTTGACGATTTTGAAATAATCTATGTCCTGTAAGTGCATTTTAGTAATTTCACACATAGCTTTGAAGCCTTCGGGACTTATACTTACTGTTAAGATGTTGAAAATAAGTTTATAAATTAGTAGGTATCAAGTCTTAGCTCATAGCTATGGTTTTAAACCATGCTATGCGCCGAAAAGGCGTAAAAGTCGCTAAAACGCCGTTTAAATAGATGTTTAAGGTAAACAGAAGTTATGACCTGTTTTATATACCAATAATATGTCATTTAACTTAGTACATCAGTAGGTTTAAGTTTTAGTTATAAAAAGATTGATTAAAACCATTTTGCGTTGAAAAGGGTAATTTAGTCATTTATCGGCAATTAACGAATCTTAAGCCCTCATTCAGGTTATAATCTGAATGATCATCCCAAATGGTCCTACTTATGATATTCCATTAGTGAATATATCGTCTTGATGATTAAATCATGTTTATTCTTTCTAAAATGCCGAAAAGGGCATTTTAGCCATTTAAATGCCAAAAACGTATCTTTTGTGAAAACTCAGGTTATAATCAGATTCTTGACATCAACATAATTAAATTATGTTTACAATTTAGTTTATATCTTATATTTGCATGCATGGTGTTAAAATCATGATTTGCACAAAAAGGACCTTTTTGCAAAATTTATACAATTTTAGCGGAACTTGTATGTAAACTCAGATTTCTAAGGAATCGAGTGACGAAACTTTAGATTGTCATTCTAAATATAATTATGGTCTTAATTGGTTAAAAGTCAGTAGCAAAGGTGGCTCGAAACGGGTCAGAACCAAAAGTCAACAAAAGTCAACTGTTGCAACTTTTGGCTACAAACCGAGCCTAAAACAAAACTTGACGAGCCGAATCTGTAGACATATGTTCTAATACTTATTTTTAGGTTGTTAGTGCATCAAAACATATTTTATAACATCTAGATCATTAGTTATGATTTTTATAAAAACTGGACAGTTTGACTTTATTTGACTTTTCCGTTGACTTGCCAATTGGTCATGACTCTGTGAAAATCTGGAGATGCCCTCTAGAGGGATTAACACCTCCATTATTATGAACGTATAGGAATTTTCGTTACTCACAATGACGTAGTATTCACGGATTTAGAACAAGGTCAAGACGTAATTACGACGAGACTTTGTTTTAAGCTAAAAGCTATGAGAAAACACTAAATACACTTACATAAGATCCAAATAATGCTAGGAACAGAATAGGATGCTTGAGGATGGCCAGGAACTTCTCCAAGGTGTGCTTGACAAGCTTCAAGTGAGATGAACTTGTTACAACACATAGAGGGCATCCTTAAATGCATGTTGAAGTGTTAGGGAGTGTTGCCAGGTGTTAAGGGACGAATACAAGTGTCCCTAGACGTGTCAAACATGCAAAGAAGGTGCCAAAACTCGACAAATGTGGCAGAACAGTCTGTTGCCACTTTTCTGTTTGCTGGCAGGTCCTTACGGACCGTATGGGCTTTGCCTTGCGGTCCGTAAGGACCTCAGGCGCCCACAGAATCAGGTGGCCTTGCGGACCGTATGGTTAGAGCCTTGCGGTCCGCAAGGGGTCTTCAGAACATGAAAATTTCCAAATTTCATTTAGGTCCACCAACTTCTTTTCATAAAATAATATTCGAATATTATTTTTGTCTCAACGACTTTGGTCCCTCCTGTTCTGTCATAACGAGGATTACCGGGACACGTGTTGAAAAAATATTGGACGTAAAACACGAGGTGTTACATATATATATATATATATATATATATATATATATATATATATATATATATATATATATATATATATATATAGGGTGAGGTTCAAGAGTGAACAACAGGCTTTGTGTGAACTAAGTGAACAGATCTTGACCTTTGATTTAGTTGGTCTATAGTTTTATACCAATGGCATGATTGTAATTTTATTATTAGTAATTTCCTTTTTAAAAAAAACCTAAACGGGTATATTAGTCACATGAAATATTCTTTCTCCTCATAATTACAAGAATTGTAACCATTTCAGAGATTTGAAAAGATATTTGTATTTTTTTTAATTTTCGCTAAGGTTATGTGTACACAAGTGTACAGGCCGTTGTTCCTACAACGTACACAAGTGTACAAGCTGTTTGTACACTGTTGTACATTTGTGTATTGAACTCATGTACACCTATGTGTATAAACAGTAAAACGCTGAAAAAATGAAACTTCATATGTTTTTCGTTTTTATTAAAAAAATATAACAATATTATACTCAAATTAAAGATAATAAAAAACTCGTTTTTATGGTGTATTTAAAAGAAAAAAAATATTAACATATGAAAAAGTTATAACGATTTAAAGATCGTAAGGGGTAGTTAGTTTAATGTTATACTTCTATATTTAAATTGATTAATTACCATCATATCCTTTACATCTAAAAAATGATCAATGGCTTAGATTGGTTCACAAGGTTCACAAACAAGGATGTTGTTCACTTATGATCCTTATCATATATATATATACACACACATATATATATATATACATATATATATATATATATATGGTAGGGTTCTAGAGTGAACAAAGGTTAAGTTGTGAACAAAATGAACAGATCTTGGCCCTTTATTTGTTAGATGATCAAAATTAATGATAATGGCGTAGTTGTAAATATTTGATAAAATATAATAAATAAAAGGGGCGGATAGGGGCTTTAGTGTAATTGTCTTACAGAAACTAATTATGAGAACCCATGGGAAAAAGTGAAGAGTTTTTGTTGAAAATTTCCAAGATCTTCTTCCTCAAAAGTCGTTATTCTCTGTTACCTATAATCTCATTATATATCTCTCTGAAAATAGCATTCATTGCGTATCATAATCCTCTATTCATCGACGGTGATTTAGGGATCTTCTCCCGTTGATACTCACATCGCTACATTCCGGCAAGGATTTGAAGGTTAATCTTGTCACATCCCATCCGATGGCGGAAATATCGGGGTAGTGGCACTAGGCGAATCAGATTGATCAAGAGATTCCATAACGATCATTTTAAAGACAATAATCAACAGTTAATATCCCATACTATCAAACTCATACAATCTTCAAATAATCATTACAATCCAAGATAATCTCTTAAACAAAAAATCCGATCCGATCTTCCCTAGATTTATTACATGATTTTCTAAACAAAACCTAAACTATGCATCCAAAGCAATAAATCCTCAACCTGCCATATATGTTAAAATAAAACGTCAATACAATTAAGTAAAGGTGAGCATACAGGTTTTGCATACATAATAGATATAAAAAGCGTTTAGGATACACCGCATGACATACGTAATAGATGTGAATGATGTAACTACTTAGATTCATGCAAACCAACAAACCGCGATTGATCGAGGCATGCGAACAAGCGTTCACATCCTAAAAGAGAAAAACAAATGCGAAATAAAAATGCGAGCCTTAACAACCCGGGCCTCCGGGTGGCGGGTCAACTCTAGTATACTATCATGTAAGGGTGGCGTACAAGCAATCAAGAAATACATACAATTCAGCAGATTTCACGTATAATCATGTAACAGCGGGTTGCGAATAAGCATTTGAGATTCGTGTGATGTGTTTTGATATAGGAACATATGTGACACCCAAAAGTGCGTTTAAGCGTAAAATGGGTTCAAGTATACTCACTGTGGGTGCGTTTTAGGAGAGATTCGGTATCTCGATGAGTCGGGGAAGAGCACGGATCACCTGTAAGCGAACAGAAGTGCACAGTCTTCCGAATTGCTGAAACGGTTAAGTTTGGATTGGGCAGAGGACAAGTTTGGGCGAACTTGTCTAATTTCCAAAGAAATTATACAAGTTCAGGCGAACTTGTAAGGTTGCTAACTGGGGAAGACAAGTTCGGGCGAACTTGTCTAATTCTCTTGAGAATTGGACAGAGTTCGGGCGAACTTGTGCCATTTTTGCAGATTTGACGTGGGAGACAAGTTCGGCGAACGTAGTCACCAACCTGGTGACAGGTTCGAGCGAACTTGGTGTATTCCGTGCGAACTTGATGGTTTTGGCATCCAAATCGTGCGTTTTTGCGTTGTTTGCTGAGGAAATCGAGTGTTCATCCCTCCAACTTTAAGCCCTGAGTAAAACTTAGGCTGGAGAGGTCTTTTGGAGCGAGTTTAGCCATTTTACAGAAACTCGGGCTAATCCGGACGAACTTGATGGTTCGTACGGGTTAGTCTAGCTTGAGTAAAGTGACGATTTCGTCCTTGTGCTTCCAGATCTGAGATCTTGCTTGACAATGCCTCGTTCCACTCAAAAGTGAACGAAACATACATCATTAGTCCGAATATTGAAATCAATATTTTTGAAAGGTTTTACTCAGATCTAGTATAGATCTGAGTGAAAAACAGAAGTTTTTGTAGAAAAAGATGAAGATTTTCGTAAACAGAAGAGATTTGATGAAAACGAAGGCAGAGCCTTGTGCAAAATCGTTGTTGAACGTTGTTGTAGTTGAAAATGGGTTGAATCTTACTTAGAAAACAAGGGTTTCGGGTTGGGGAGCTACGGGCGAACTTGCAGCAAGTTCAAATGAGAGAATGGAGCTGAGTATTTATAGGTGAGGTGAGATTGGAGAGGGCAGACATCAAGTTCGGCGAACTTGTACCAAGTTCGGGCGAACTTGCTACAAGTTCGAGCGAACTTGTATGTTTTTGCTGAGCTTTTATACAAGTCCGATGGACTTGTTGTAATTGAGAATCTGATGGCATTAGACAAGTTCGGGCGAACTTGTTATATACAAGTTCGGCCGAACTTGACCTAATGGCCAAGTTTTGTTTGATCATTTCGCGTTACAAGTTCGTTCGGCGTTTTGGTTCGTATTAGATAGGTATGTTAAGCGTTATAATTGATTTGGTAGTGCGATTTAGCGATTCGAGCGTGTGAGAGTGTTGCGGTAGCGATTGTAACTAACATAGACAAATATAACATACATAAAACATAATTCCACATAATTAACTGCGATTTGCGATGCGATGAGAATAGCGATGCAATGGCACAAGTGTTTATTAAACAATTACACACTTGGCTCGTATAGTAGTATAACTACTTGTGATTGCGATTGAATTAGCGATGCGTTTAATAAGCGATTAGATGCGATATAGCTGTAACAAACATAATTAATTAACATAACCTTCTTATAAACGAATCTCGGAATACAAAAGATGGATACAACGGAAATACTTGGAAATAAATAACAACAGAGATTTGGAGTTGTTACAAATCTTGGCCGTGGGAAGTTTCTTCCTATTTAGTAATCTTCTGGTTGCGTATGAAAGGAACTTGTTTAGTGTTTGTGATTCCGAAATGTTAGGATTTATTTTAGCGGTGTATAAAAGTCATTTTGCAGTTGTATTTGTTGTTTAATCGGAAGTTTATTGTTGTTGTTTTGTTGTATTTGTTGTTTAATTAGAAGTTTATTGTCACTGTTTTGCTGTATTTTGAAGACGGTGTACTTTATTCGAGTACACTAGCACACATTGCATGATATACGTCTGTGTATACACCGTATGCCTGTGTACAAAATCGCCGATGTACACTTGTGTATATCTATTATATGTGTGTACATATAAATGTAATGGCTTTATGTTATGAATAAACTGTACACTAGTGTATGTCAGGCACAACACCTAATCTGTGTATACACCATATGTTTGTGTACAAACTCGCCGATGTACACTTGTGTATATCTATTATATGTGTATACATATAAATATAATGGCTTTATGTTATGAAATGTACACTAGTGTATGTCAGGCAAAACACGTATGTGTGCACTGTGTGTACAGAAAGGTGAGTCGGTTTGTTCATGTTCACACATATATTGGTCTGGATATGTATACACTTGTGTTTGTCAGTCTGTATGTGTACCCAATCATTTATATGTAGCAATCTGTATTGGGTATACACATAGGGGTAGCAGGGTTGTATGTGTTTACCCATGTGATTAGCCAACAGTTTTGACGAATGATGTGTATCAATGTCTATACGTCTGTTGTTGTATTGCAGTTGATTCTAAACAAATAGTGCGTTTAATGTTGCTTGTTAGTCTTAAAAGATAAATGATATTTAGAACGAAAGTAAATTCATTTTTTGTAGGAAGGAAAAGCGAAAGGATAACTCGTAAAAAGATAAAAACATTTTAGAATAGAATGGATGACCCAATTGACTGTTCTAACAGTGAAGAAACAAAAAGATTAGGTGATTGTGTTTTTTTGCTTACATTTGTGCTTTTAAAAATGATTACGGATGTAGTTATGATTGCATTACGTTATTGTGTATTCAATTATTGTAAACTTAAAAACAGGAGTTGATATGGCAAGTGGTAAACCCAAAGCAAACGATGGAGCCGTGGTATCCGTTGATGTTGACGTTGACCTCAAAACAAATAATGGTGTATACAGTAGTAAAGGTAAAAAATGATTTTAAAAGACGTTTTAAAGATGTTTTTAAAAGTTTGTATGATTCATCTAAATTGTGTAAACCTTATCTACCATTTCCATTTAAGATGTTGGTGCGGATACTGAAAGAGTTCGGGAAAACAGTAGGAAAAGGAAAACACATACTTCTGCTAGTAAAACATTTATTCATGCAATTCGTGTACCCTTCTTCGATAACATGAAAGGTAGACCTTTTTAGATATTGTAGTTGTTACAACATTGGTTAGTTGTGTATGAAAAGTATAAATAAAATTTGTGGTTGTGTTATGACAGTGAATGGCGGTAAAGGGAGAATGGAATTGGAGGTATGATATCTTACCCAGGTTTGAATGAATGTAACCCATTATATTATGTGTCCACACTTTGTACTTTATGGGTTAAATGACATTACTTTCTATATTTTGTAAAGTGTGTTAAGTTTTTTTTGGGTTGTATTCAGAGAACGATCAGGAGTGTACGAATGAGACAAGGACGAAAGTGTTAATTGTAAGAAACGGAAGCAGAAAGATAACCGGCGAAAGGAAAATGATAATTATATTAACCCTAAATTGTATAACTATAAATGTACACAATGTGTATATCCACATGTTGTGTTATTTTTAGGTAAAGTTTAGATATACACTGATCGTTGATGTATCACAATGTAAAGGGTACACCTAAAACGTTGTTTAGCAATGTTTTTTTGAATACTACCAGAAACATCTATGCGTTTCTTATGATCTGTACACATTTGTACATGCAACTGTTTTATTACCAGAAAAAAAATGAATTATAAACAGTAAATATGCAAACAAAAATATTCTAAAAAAACGTATAAACAACATAATCCTAAGACTTCAATCGCATTCTTGATGAAATAATGACTCGAAACTAAAAGGATGTCACAACATCCATGCAGATAAACGACACAAAAAAAAAAGAACTAAAACCTAGACGATTCATGGTAGCGTAAAACATAGGATTGATTTTTGGTTGTTGTCTTTCGTCTTGGCTATTAGAATCGCTATTATCATCCCCCATGTATATCTTCGTAATAAGATAACCAAAACAAGATGACTGAAAAAGAAAATCTAAAAAAAACTTACGAGACGAAGATATAATATATTCTTCAAATAAACGATGGAATCCTTTCGATTGATCTTGGTAATATTGGATAGAAAGAAGAAGATACTGATTTGATAGGAAGATCCTAAATATTGAATATTGTAACTGCCAATCATTAAATAAAAAGATTTAATTATAAAAATAAAATGTCTAATTACAATCTTAACCTTCTCATCATCTAAACAAATGAATGGATGAGATTGGTTCACAAAGTTCACAACTAAGGATGTTGTTCACTCATGATCCTCATCCTCTACTATCTCTATATATATATATATATGACAAACATAGATACCCCGAATGGATAAACTCAAGAAATAATAAATATAAATAGTTGTGTATTGGTATATATTTTCAGTGCTTTATGTTTAATTGTTTTTATGATAATTCTCATCATTTCAAGTTTCCTCGTTCCTCTTGCTTATTTTCAAGGAATCACAAAATGTAACGAGTGAGTAAATCATTCCTAATTTCCATTTTTATCGTTTAACCATGTTGGGATTATTATGTGCATTTTCAATATTTCAAGTTCATTATTCAAGTACATGCAAGGTTCAAGATGTAATTATGTGTTGTTGCATTTTGATTTATTATTTGTGCAAGTTCAGTGCATGCAAGTTCATGTGTGCAATTCAGTATTCAGATGGATCATCGGATGACTAGATTTTTCACGGCTATGGGTTGTAGTCTAGTATCGCCACCACATTAGATTCGCTTGTTCATGGGCTTGAGTCTCATATTCAGTGTTCAACACCACATATTCATGATTGGTTATTTGTATGGTTCATTTAGCTATTGTTGTGTGAATTTATTCACTTAATTACCATTATTTTGCATGGCATTAATTATTTATTTTAAACAAATAAACAAAAACATTTTTACAAAAGGCTTTTCAATTTACTCACCAACTTTTGTTGATCCAAAAACTATTTTTTACACATGATAAGGTGAACATGTTCGAAGAGTAGATGATGACACTTAGGGATGGTGCCATAGAGAATTAAACCAGATTGTCTTGTTTGATGTTATGGATTGTTATTTGTATTTGACATTGTTAAATTGAAACATTGATAAATATTTTAATTTTTTAATTATCTTATCTTAAGCTATGAACAATCAATCATGTCTCGAACACCTTTCTGCTTCAGGTCAGAGTGTTACATTGCAATTCAGAAAGACCCTGAATCAGGCAAATCAAATGATAAAAGTCCCAACATGTCAAACGTCCCGGGCAACAAAGAAGGTGAGTGACGGTCTAAACCTTTTGCTGTGATGTTTAAAAAAGTAGGTCTGAGCCTCATTTTATTGGTATTTTTTGGTGTGGAAAATCAAATTTCTGGTTGATTTATGTTTACATTGTTGTGAATCATGTTTGTATGATTTCCGATGCGCTATTGTTATGCCGGAAAATTTTCAATTTCCTTTTTGCTTTACTACTTTCTCTTATCACAATAATAAAGTTTGATCTCCATGTGTGTTTCAGAAAGTGAATACCCAAAATGATTCAAATATCATGAATTAGTGATAGAATTTTATGTGGTTTATTTTGTAGAAAATGGAGGGTAATATTGGAAAATTTTTGGAGCGAGTGATGTGATTGAAGGCTCTACATCTGGGAAATTCATTTTCATGCCAAATATATGTGATTAGATTTCTATATGGAGTATGTCAACTTCTCTCTTTTTTGTTGCCCTCACTTCATTTGCCTCTTTTCAATTCCACTTCTTATTTTCTCAGTAAGGTTTTATGTTTCCCCCTTAAGGTTTATACAGTTACACTCATTATATGTTAAAAGATATTTTAATTTATGTCTCTTAGAGAAGTAAATAATATATACTAATTAAGCATTGTCTGGTTAAAAGATATTTTAATTTGAGTTTCTTGGATAAGTAAATACTATATACTCATTACCTAACACTTAGCACTGTCTGATAGTGAATTTGCATTTGTTTTCTTACATATTCATTAGAAAATTGGTAAGGTATTGGTTAAGTTGGATTATGACATTTGTGAATCATAATAATTGAAAGATAAACTTAAACTTGATAAGTCAAAAACGTACAAATGATAGGTCCTTAGTCCTCAAGGGTGTGTGATTGAAGTAAACTAAAGTTGGTACCAATTATTTATTTCCAAAAAGAAAAAATAAATAAAAACCATCTACTTTAATTTGTGGTTCATAATCTAGAATTATACATCCACTATTTTATTTTAATCATAGTTTTAAAATTATAGATTAGAATTATTATTAATTATTAATTATTATATATTATTAATGAATTATAAATGAAAATATCATGTGACATCAGGTATAAATAGGTTATAGCATAAAATGTCGTGTGCCATTACATATAATTTTTTATTGGTTAAAGCAGAAAAAGTTCATGTGGCATTAGATATAACTTTTTATTAGTATTAGATTAATATTATACTATAAACCAATCTTTCTTTCTACTGTACTATCTTTGCCAAATCACCTGCGTGACTTATTCAGATAATTGTGTTTTGAGCGGGCAATTGTTTTCTCTCCGTCCATGGCTTCTCACAAAGCGCTACACGAGAGGATCTCTAATTCCAGGCTAATCGTCCAGGTAATAATAGGGCTTTTGTTTCAATTGAATCCATCATATCTTCTAATCATTTTTTTTTTACTTTAATCGGTTAATCTCATGTTCTGTGTATGCGTTTGCTTTGATTTATGTATATTCATGTTATTGTTGGAGGCATTGATTGGGAAACATCTGAAGGTATGTTGATATACCTTTTTATTTGTTCAAATGGATTAAATTGATGATCCTTAATCGATGTAATCCTTTTGGAATCCAGTTAGAAGAGGATGGTTATACGATGTCCATTTGTTTTTGTTGTTCATCATTCTCCTTTTAGAATCTCCGGTTTTCATGATATACGAGGAAGGTTATGATGTTTCCTAAGGTCAAGAGGTTTTTTTTCCAACTTGATAAATGTTTTATTGCTGATGCAATATCTTCTAAGCTACATTTTTCTGTGTATACAGGCCCTCCAATATTTTTGTCATTATTCGATTTTAGGTGAACAAGAGATAAACATGTTTAGAAATTGATCTTGATGGTCTATACCCTGCCTTCATCCAATCTTAGTCTAATCCTATGACGTATAAAGATTATTTAAGTATTTTGTGTTTATTTTTTTTCTTCAAGAAAATGATTTTAAAGTAAGAACTTTTTTGTGAAATTGTCTTCCAGTTGATTAAAATGAGGCCTACTCTCTAAAGTCTTGCATTACCCCTGATGCAAAGCATTTGGTACTGTCTTCACCATAAAATTGTATTTTCATCCTCTATTTATGTTACATTTTATCATAACGAATCCGGTTCATCACTTATGCAGGTTAAATACATGCTTATCGCACTATATATCTTGCAAGCACAATCCCTAATACCAAGAATGAAGGTACGTTGTTTCTTAATGCAATTTCCAAATAACAGACGTGGTAGGTCTGTTATGAAAACAGGGTTGATAATATTTTTGGGAAGTAATGTTTACAACTACTGTGGTAGTATACGGAAACTATGTGGATTGAAACTTTTTGTGGTTTTTGTTGGTGATTTCTAGGCTGTTGTTATGTCTACTTTGTTATTATATGGTGTTTAATGAAATAATGCTGAAGTAGATAATGGTTGTAACTGAATGTGTTCAACAAGCTAGCATGAAGTGCAACATCTTAGATAATGTTTGTCTTAAAATCTTTCGTAGCTACTACTTTCGTTATGATGGTTTTAATATTGATAAAAAGTATGCATTTCATACTCTTATTTAGTTTGGTGTTTTTAAGCTTCAATGTTAAATATTTTAAAGACATATAGATAGTGACAATCACGGAAAGTGGAAACCATGGATTTTACAATTTGTATAAATAGGTTATTCTTTTTCTCGAATTACGTAGGTTAGTTATGCTTGCCATTTGCTGCAGAAGACACCTTTTCAATGTTAATTTTTTTTACCCAAATGTTAATGAATGACCATTTTATGCTATTTACTGACACTTTGATGCCATTTACTTTGTAGGCATAATATGGATAAACACATTGTGATAGCAAATTGTGGGCGCATCAGTTTATTAATCAGCCTACTGGCCTACTCTGGTCAACTGACGAACACGTTCAAGAAAAGTCATCACTACCCTTCTTAATTTAACCATAAATGACAACAATAAATTCGGGATTGCAAATGATGATGCAATCAAACCTTTGATTCCTGTCCTTGAAAGCGGGACCTTTGAGTCAAAAGAATACTCTACTCCAACTCTTTTTAGTCTCTCGGTTATGGAAGATAACAAGATAAGAATCTCGAGGTCTGTATTAGCGGATGAATATCCGTTTTGTATTTTATGTATTTATTGTGTATATCCGTTTTGTATTTTATCCTTGATTTCCAGGGAATTAGTTAGGGTCTCTTGTATTATATATTGTTCCCTTCTTCATCAATAGAGATCAAGGAATTCAGATTGAATTATATGGTATCAGAGCCTACTGCTCTGACCTAAAACCAAATCGCAGCAGCCCTGTCCACGGACCCTGCAGCCGATTTTTTCTTTTTCCTTCTTTTGTTCATCTCGATGGCAAACAAACCAGAATCCTCCAAGAACACTGACAGCCTTCACCCTGCTTATTCGGTGACTAACATCCAGCACAAAGTTCGTGTTTTGGATGGTTCCAAAGTCACCTATGCATCATGGGTCAAGCTGTTCACCCTGCATGCACGCAGTTACGAGGTCTTACACCACATTGATGGCACTGAACCGCCTGCCAAAACAGATCCGGACTACGCCAACTGGGCCAAAATTGACTCTCTTGTGCCTCAGTGGATCTATGGGACACTTTCAGATGACCTGCTGGCACATATTCTTGATGAGGAAACAACAGCTTATGGCGCATGGACTCGATTCGGAAAATTTTTCTGAACAACAAGGGCGCCCGTGCAGCAGCCCTTGAAACAGAGTTTGTCAATCTTACCTTGCGCTCCATGCCCAGCCTCCAAGACTACTGTCAGCGTCTCAAGTATCTGGCTGACCAACTGAAAGCTGTTGAACAACCAGTCACAGAAGAACGCCTTGTCCTGCAGCTGGTTCGCGGCTTACCACCGGAATTCGATGTTCAAGCCTCTATCATCAATAACACCCTTCCCTTATGGGAAGATGCCTGCGACATGCTCGACTCAGATCTGCGTCGCCAACAAGCACGGGACTCTATTGTCTCCAACCCGGCTGTTGTTGCCCAAGTGTCTCGCGAGCCACCTACGGCCCGCCAGGACCCCCCTCATTATCGCAACAACAACCGACAGCAGCCAAGATGTCAATATCAAAGGCCTCAGCAGTCTTTGGGTCAACAGCAACATCGAACAGGTCGTGGAAATCAGCAGCCCTCTAATCGCAACCAGCCTCGTGGTTCTTCCCAGTCTTCGGCCCATTATCAATTGGTCCGACCCAATGTCTGGAGCCCAGGTCCATCCCCCTACTGGCCACCATGGTGGGCTGCGGCCCCACCATGTCCCTACCCAACTCAGCCCAGTTGGGCAGGACCATCTTGGCCGATTGTTCCTGGTCAGCCTCAACAGGCCACTGGCCCAAGTTCACGACAGCAACAGCCCTGGTCCACTCCACCTGCTCAGGCCCACTTGGCAGATGTAAACCCACTGGAACCATCAGAATTAGGGGCAGCTTTCCAGGCGATGGCACTGGACTCGGGAGATGAAAATTGGGTTGCTGACACTGGTGCCTCTGATCATTTGACACACGAACCAGGTAATATTCACACTCCTTGTACTACTACTATTAATTCTGTGTATGTTGGTAATGGTAACCGTGTGCCAATTCACGGGTCCGGTCATACAACCATTAACTCACCCAATTCACGGGTCTGACCCTACACCCTTAAAAATGTCCTTTACACCCCAAATATTATCAAAAACCTTGTTTCAGTTCGTAAATTCACTACTGACAATATGGTTTCCATGTCTTTTGACCCTTTTGGCTTTTCTGTGAAGGACTACAAGAATGGGACGCTCCTGAGCCGCCACAATAGTACCGGCCCACTGTACTCCTTCAACACCACAACCAACAAACCTGCTTCCGCTTTGCTTACTTCTTCGCTCTCTAACGTTTGGCATGATCGCCTTGGCCATCCTGGCAATTTTATTATGGATTTCTTAGTTTCTCGTAATTTAATTTCTTGTAATAAATCTAAGAACAATTTCTTTTGCAACTCTTGTCAAATCGCTAAACATAAGCGTTTACCATTTCATGATTCTGATTCCGTTACTTTCCAACCTTTTGACATTATACATTGTGACTTGTGGACTTCACCTATACCTAGCAAAACAGGTTACAAATATTACATGGTCCTCATTGATGACCATAACCCAATTTGTTTGGGCTTATCCACTCAAATATAAATCCGAAACCTTCACCAAATTTACTCAATTTCACCGCCTTGTCCAAACCCAATTTAATAAATATATCAAAAGTTTTCAGTGTGACATGGGTGGTGAGTTTGATAATTCCAAATTTCAATCATTCGCTCTCACTCACGGCCTTCAATTTCGGTTTTCATGTCCCCAAACTTCACAACAAAATGTTAAGGCGGAACGTATGATCCGACGAATTAATGACATCATTATGTCCCTCCTTACCCATGCTTCCCTACCTTCAAATTTCTGGGTTGAAGCACTTCACACTGCCGTCTATTTACATAACATTCTTCCTACCAAACTCCACAACTTTTTAACCCCCACATACAAACTCTATCACCGGCATCCCACCTACACTCACCTTCGCACCTTCGGGTGTGCTTGTTTTCCAAATCACAATGCCACTCGACCCCACAAACTAGCCCGCGTTCCACTCCGTGCATCTTTCTCGGATATCCTATGAATTACGTGGATACCAATGCTTAGACCCCTCAACTGGACGTGTCTATTTATCCCGTCACGTCACCTTTGACGAATCCACATTTCCTTTCTCTACCCCACCTACACCTCATACCACCCCATTATCTCACCCTGATTCGGAACCCTCACCCATGAGTACCCCGTTTCATTTCACCTCCTCTCCTCCCACAACCGAAACCACTACTACTTCCCAACCATCTTCCCCACCCATAACCCACACCTACAGCCGACTAAACAGGTCTGACCCAGCAACATCCAGACCCATTTTTTTTCCAGCCCATGCTTCCACACCCACCCCCACCCCCACGGTCTCCAGCCACATTCCCCACCCTTACCCACACTTACAGCCACATAAACAGATCTGATTCTAATGCATCCAGACCTGTTTTCTTCCCAGAACATGCACCTAGCACCCTAGCTCCTTCACAATCTAACCTGCCTCAGCCACCCTCTACCCACCCTATGCAGACCCGGTCTAAAACTGGTTCCCTACCCTCAATAGATCGCACCCTCTTACCCACCTCCGAGCACAACATTTCCCTACTACCCAAATCCCACACCCAGGCCTTGACCGACCAGAACTGGCACTCGGCTATGACCGACGAATACCAGGCACTAATAGCTAATAATACATGGGAGCTTGTGCCAAGACCTGCAGATGCTCTATTATCAGATGTATGTGGCTATAATACCATGTACATCAGCGCTACAAAGCGCGTTTGGTTGTAAATGGCAAATCTCAACAGGTGGGTGTTGATTGTGACGAGACATTCAGCCCAGTGGTTAAGCCCACTACGATTCGTACCGTCCTCAGCTTAGCAACTTCACGTTCTTGGCCCATTCATCAACTGGATGTCAAGAACGCTTTCCTACACGGGGACCTTAATGAAACTGTTTACATGTTTCAGCCACCTGGGTTTGTTGACAGTAAAAATCCAACGCATGTTTGTCGACTTCAAAAGTCTTTATATGGGCTAAAACAAGCTCCACGTGCGTGGTACCTCAGATTTGCTTCCTATATTCAAAAGTGTGGTTTTCGGTCTACCACGAGTGATACTTCTTTGTTCGTCTACAAACAGGGTGATCAAATGGCATATTTACTTCTCTATGTAGACGACATCATCTTAACAGCCTCCAATCAGACACTTTTGCAGCACTTTATTGCCACTCTTTCCAGGGAATTTGCCATGTCTGATCTCGGACCACCACATCACTTTCTCGGGATTGCGGTAACCCGACGAAATGGTGGCCTGTTCTTATCTCAGGCCACATATGCAGAGAGATCTTAGCTCGTGCTAAAATGGAAAATTGTAAACCATGTGCCACACCTACTGACACCAATTCTAAACTAAGTGCAACTGCTGGATAACCCTTCTCAGATGGCGCCTTATATCGTAGCCTTGCTGGTGCACTGCAGTATTTAACCTTCACACGGCCTGATATATCATATGCAGTGCAACAAATATGTTTATTTATGCACTCCCCTCGAGATCCTCATTTCCGGTTCATGAAACGGCTCCTTCGATACCTCAAGGGTACACTAGACTATGGAATCTCTATTTTACCATCCAATCAGCTCATATCACAGCCTTATTCTGATGCAGATTGGGGAGGCTGCCCTGATTCACGAAGGTCTACTTCAGGCTACTGTGTCTTCCTCGGTGATATTCTGGTTTCTTGGTCATCAAAACGTCAAGCGATTATCGCACGTTCCAGTGCCGAGGCTGAATACAGAGGTGTGGCCAACACCGTTGCAGAAACAACATGGCCAGAAACCTACTTCGCGAACTCCATCTTCCCATTACCCGGGCCACAGTTGTCTACTGTGACAATATCTCTGCTGTCTACTTATCTCAGAATCCGGTCCAACATCAACGATCCAAGCATATCAGATTGACATACATTTTGTTCGCGAAAAGGTTCGTATGGGTTCTGTCAAAGTTCTTCATGTTCCTGCAGACTATCAATACGCTGACATATTCACCAAGGGTCTTCCACGCCAATTGTTTCAACGATTTCGGTCCAGTCTATGCATCGGAAGACCTACTGCTACGACTGTGAGGGCGTATTAGCGGATGAATATCCGTTTTGTATTTTATGTATTTATTGTGTATATCCGTTTTGTATTTTATCCCTGATTTCCAGGGAATTAGTTAGGGTCTCTTGTATTATATATTGTTCCCTTCTTCATCAATAGAGATCTAGGAATTCAGATTGAATTATAGTCTGGAGCAATTAGAACATTGGTTGATATTATGGTAAACGAAACTCAAGGGGGGAAAGGATGCAACAACTTTATTTAACCTGTCAATATTTCATGAAAACAAAGCACGCATAGTTTGGGCTGACCGTAAGGTACCTTGTGGAATTAATGGATCCAACAGTTGGGATGGTTGACAGGGCGGTTGTTGTTTTAACAAATCTTGCAGCGATTTCCGAGGGGAGAGCTGCTATTAGTCAAGAGGGTGGTACCATGTTTTGGTTGAAGTAGTTGAGTTGGGTTCAGCTATAGGGAAAATAATGTTGCAGCCGCCCTCAATTGTGCAACAATAACAATCGGTTTTGCAACATGGTCCTTCAGGAGGGCACCATCCACCATTGGTTGCTTTGTCATAGTCAGGTACCCCAAGAGCCAAGAAAAAGGTCTTTTTTCTCTTTTTTTCCGCTTTACCGTGAGGGTAATTTGGTAATTTTTGGTTTACATGCGATTGTTGGTTAAGAAGAGTATATTGTGTTTCTTGCAGGCTCAGCCACACTTAGCTACTTCAGAAACCAGCAGCATGGCAACGGTGGGAGGAAATGATGTGAGATGCATTGACATTCAAGCATGGTTGATTGATTGATAGATGGTTTGAGGTAAGATTTGTATTCAGTGTACGTCTATTGTCTTATGTCGCTAATAAATGCAGCATATGCAGGTCTTCAACTGTGTGGAAAGGATGAAACATATATGAAACTTACTATTCGGTGAGTTTCTTTTTAATGTTAAAAAAGTTAGTGTATTTTATCGGCAAAAATCCCGACCCAACCTTAGAAGTTCGGTTAAACGCCCGATCGTCCCCCAAAATAAAATCTTGGATCCACCATTAAGGGAGAGTTAAAATATTAATGTTCATGTTGAGAAAATTGACTCTTCATATGTTTATATATCATAAGGATGCTTTAGAATAAATAAAATGCACTTGCGTCTCTTTATTAATAGCAGCAACATGCAAATGGTATTTCCATCTTGATCTATGATTTTGGCCAACTCCTCTTCATTCCACAGTTGCATCAACATCTTAATGACTCCATACAGTTATAACCAACAGACATATGCATAATGGTTTCCCCTATAGTCGCAATTTCCTTAGCCGCGTCCGGGTTTGCCTGAACTTGCGCCTTAACAACTTCCAGATGTTCATTCATAGCTGCCAAATGAAAAGGGGTCAACCCAGCTTGATCGCGGAAACAACACACCTCGCACCCCCTACCCGCACAAATTTCTTGACCATCTCTAGGTAGTCGTTGGCAGAGGCCAGGCGGAGCGGGGTTCGCCATTGAGAATCCAAGCCTATTGCAAGCTTAGGCTTTTGGATTACAAGAACGATGATGAATAGGTGGTGGCCGTGCATTGCAGCGATGTAGAGGTGGGATTCATTGAACCGGGTAAAAGTATGTCAAGGATGAGCTGATCTTGATGGAGTAATGCATTGAGTGCTTGAACGTCGCCTGATAATGATGCTTCATATAACTTTATTTCCATAGTTTCTGATATGAAGGACCAATCACATGGTTTAAAATTCCATGAGAATTTGGTGGTTTCTTTTATATTCCTCATGAGTACTTTGATCGACACTTTTTCAGTGTCAAAGAAGATGATGACAGCTCGCATCAATTAACGTGGTCACAGAGCAATTTGTCAACTATATATCCCTATTTTACCACATATATGATCATATAATGTGGTTATTCGATCTAAAAGGTTGAAACAAAATTGTGTTTTCTCAAAAACACTTATTAAGTTAATAGTGGTTGATATATTTTGAATCAGTTAACTCACTAAACTCTTTTTTTTTTTCTTCTAATCAGTCCATTTATTATTTATCTTTTTTTAAATATATATATTTCTTTTTATTGCTTTATTCAATTATCGTTTTTTTAATTTACCAATTATAGGTTTTTTTGTAAATCAACCCATGTCAAATACAAACTAGAAAATCATCCCAAATAATTTAACAATAAGATAAATAATATACCTTCCTGAAATACACGGTTAAACAACTTGAATAAATATTATCATTGGATTAGAACTTTTGGTTGCTGCATAGCCTCACTTCAGCACCAATAGTTTAATATACCAATTGATCTGTGTTTAAATCAACTTAGATGAGATCACACGAAAATATGAACAAATGACTTTAATAGCTTAATAATGGATTTATTGTTAATTTCGGTGACTAGACTAGACCTGAAAAATATATCTTTATTATATATCTGAATAAATTATGATTGATGACACTAATAAAAGAAAGTTATGAGTCGCCACTACAGAATATTAATATTAGACAAGCACGACAAACTTACAAATAAAACAATATATGTGGTGTATGAAAAAATCTTCAATGAGTTATGACTTTTTTTCGCATTCATTTCTTTCAATTTATTGTAATTTAATATTTTAACCTAATTACTGGTACTTTTATTTTATTTAAAAGTTAATGTCAAGACTTAAATTATATAATTTACTTTGAGACCACCTGTGTAACATTTAATTTATATGGGGTTGCTACCTTTTTGTCTCTAATACTTTAAATTCATTTACATTTATTCAGTTATCTTCGTTGGATTTAGTATGTTTTTATTGCAATGGTTATGTTATGGATAATTAGGTGTTTTTTTGCTCACTGAATGTTAAAGACATGTTACATTTACAACTTTAAAACGCTTTTTGCTTTGTTCCTTATATCAATTCATTTGTGTATTTAGGTGCTAATTATAGGTTTGTACACACAAAAGAAAGCACAAAAAAAATGTAAAAGGACAAACTTCGCATTTGGTTTTGTGAGTTCATCGTAAATCAATCATTACAAAAGTAATGGAACATTTATTTCATTTTTAATTTTAATAAATTTTACGTTAAGGACAATCACTTTTTAGAGTTGGTTTGTACTTGAAACGACATGTTTTCTCTCATGGTCAATTGTTTGTTGCTTTATCAATGGTGACAACACAAGATGAAGTTAAGCTATAGATACTTGATAACAACGGCAAACCTACAGATAAAACAACTAATGTGGTTTATAAGGAAATTTTCAACGAATTGTGATCCATATTCATGTATTTCAATTTGTCGTTACACTCTAATATATTCATTTGTGTTTTAACGTGTATAAAGTCATAACATTTATGTCAACGGTGATAATGAAGATACTTTCTTTTACCAACCTGTAAAATTCACGGGTTCTTAAACTAGTTCTTAATGTATATAAGAGAACATAAAAATTACCTAACAGAAAACTATGTATATTGACTTTTGACTTTGTTTAAATTAATTTTAAAAAGCTTTGAATTACTAAAATAGATTGATATTTCTTATATCTTAACCCCAGGTTGTTATGTTGTGAATTTGAATCTAAAGTATATCTATACATATAATAAGGTAAACTAATTTGAGACATATGGAAATTATTTAGACTATCTATAATTCTATTTTCCCGTATAAAATATAGTCTTTTTAGTTTCATGGTTAATCTTAAATTAAAAAATATAAATCCTTCGGTATAGTTAATTCTGAATTAAAAAAAAAATCACCTAATAGAAATAGAGTTATATCTTTTAGAGAAACAAACAATTGTATAGTTTTAGCGAGACATTATTTAATTCAATAATATTGAATTCGTGATTAAGTTTATATAAGATTTATTTGGTTAATAATATAATCTATATTATTAATAGTTAAAGGATAGGTGATTATAATAAAATATTATATATTGACACGTTATATTATTAATCAATATTCTATCATAAGATTATTAGATCATTTAATTCAATAATATTAAATTCATTATTTATTTTATATTAAACTTATTTGCTTAATGATACAGGATATATTATCACGCATAGTTACTTTTATATATTTTTTTAATTTTTGCCATTAATAAAACATTCTTTTTAAATCACATGATCAAGTTTTCATTTATCTATATTTTTATTTCATCTCAACTTCATTTTAATCTCATTTTTCCATAGTCTTTATAGCATCTCAATATCCAATATTAATATATATATATATAGGATTCGGTTCAAGGGAGAACCACCACCAGTTGTGAAAACCGCGTGAACCACTCTCCACCAATCAGATCATGCCACCTATACACTATTATGTTAAATCTTAAATATTATTTTGGTAATTTACTCAAAATGCCATATCTATTCGAGTAAATTGCACAAAACATCCTTTATGTTTCCTCAAACTTGCAGGTTTCAGCCTTAATGTTTAAAAGTTGCTAAAAACAGCCTTTAAGTTTATTTTTGTTACGGGTTCAATCCTTTACAGCTAATCACGTTATTTTCTTCAGTTAAGTTCCCTCACATGCATAACATGTGAGGGTATATTCGTCATTTTGTTTGATCTTTTTAAATATAATATAATACATATTATATATTTGATATTATTATATATTATGTATAATAAACACACACATTAATAAACAACCACCACAACAAACCGTCTCCGGTCTCCACCCCTCAGAATTAAAACCACCACAGCCCCACCCATCACCACCCTAACAAAACCACCATAACAACTACCCATCTCCAGCCTTAGCAAAACAATCCCTACCCTTCACCAACCACTGTTCACCATCACAACCATCTTGCCCCACCGTCACCAACCACCACAACACCAAATACCAAACCCTAACCTCCCCTCAACCACTACCGTTCTACCTGTTAATGCACCCAACAACAACACCCACAGTTATCACCACCACACAAGAGAGAGATGCGCATGGTAGTTTAGAAAGGGAAAAAGAAATCTGAGAAAACAGAGAAAAAGAGAGAGAACCGAGGGGGCACGATCTGCTTTGACTTCCAGTTCCGGCTTGAAAGACCTAGCCGCCGTCGGCCTTGGCGGCTAGGGTTCCGAACTGTTTTGACCTTCAATTCCGGCCTGAAAGACCTAGCCGCCGCTGGCCTTTGCTTGACGGTTACGGTTTGATGTTGTTTTTCAGGTGAGGACTCGCCGCCGCACCACACGGTGGTGCAACCGGTGCCGCCGCTATCATGAACAAAGGAAGCGAAGAATCGGTGAAATCGGCACCTAGGATTTCAGAATTCCGATCGAATCAGGTTTACTCTTTTCTGAACAACATTCATCCGTTCTCCCCTCAATTATACCCGCAATTTCGCCTCTGCATGTCCATATCCTCCAACAAACATCATCGGTCCACAATCTCAAACCGAAACCCTAACCCTACGGTGGTGATGTATCAGGTGGCGGTGGTGGTGGTGGCAGTTGAAGATGATGGTGGCAGAGTTATTTGGGGATTTTGGGGGTTTTGTCGAAGGTGGAGGTGGTGGCAGAGGAGGTGGTGGCAGAGGTGGAGGTGGTGGCAGAGGAGGTGGTGTCGGTGGAGGAGGTGATGTGTTTTTTGAGGCCTTTTCTTTCCGATTTGTTGTCTTTCCGGCCTTTTCTTTCCGATCTATTTCGGCTGGGGTGGCAGTGGTGGAGGTATGCTGACGGTTGGTGGAGGTGATGGTGGTGGTTATGGTGTTAGAGAGAGAGAGAGAGAGAGAGAGAAGGAAGGGGGTTGTGTTTTATAACCAGATTCATGTGAGGGATAACCAGATTCATGTGTTTTATAACCAGATCAACCAAAATGACGAATATACCCTCACATGTTATGCATGTGAGGGAACTTAACTGAAGAAAATAACGTGGTTAGCTGTAAAGGATTGAACCCGCAACAAAAATAAACTTAAAAGCTGTTTTTAGCAACTTTTAAACATTAAGGTTGGAACCTGCAAGTTTGAGGAAACATAAAGGATGTTTTATGCAATTTACTCTATCTATTCTATCTCTCTCTCTCTAAAGTCTTATCAGACTTTTATATCAATCATCTCTCTCTTAAAGTCTTAATCAAATTAAAAAAATCAAAATTAATCAAATCATATTAAATTAATCACATTAAATAAATCAAAATTAATCAAATCATATTAAAGTTTAAACCCGGTGCGCATAAAAAGTTTTTAAAAAAGTTTAAAACCGGCGCGTATAAAAGTTTAAAAAAAATTAAATCGGTGCGCATAAAATGTTTAAAACCATGCGTAAACAAATTTTAAAACCGCCCGTAAAATAAGCTTTATACCGGCGCGTAAAAAAAGTTCTAAACCGGCGCGTAAAAAAGTTTAAAACTGCCGCGTAAAAAAAGTTTAAAACCGCGCGTAATAAAAGTTTAAAACCGCGCGTAAAAAAAGTTTATAACCGAGCGTAGGAAAAGTTTAAACCCGTGCGTAAAAAAAGTTTAAACCCGCGCGTAAAGTTATATACCGGCGTGTAAAAGAAGTTTAAACCCGCGCGTAAAAGAATTGTTTTACTGGCGTGTAAAAAAGGTTTTCTAAAACGGCGTGTAAAAAAAGTTTGAAACCGCGCGTAAAAAAGTTTGAAACCGGCGCGCAAAGAGAATTTTAAACCGGCACGTTTAAAAATTTTAAAACCGTGCGTAAAAAAAGTTCTAAACCGGTGCGTAAAAAAAGTTTAAAACCGGCGCGTAAAAAAGTTTAAAACCGGGTGTAAAAAAAGTTTGAACCCGCGCGTAAAAATGTTTAAAACCGGGACGAAAAAAAAGTTTGAACCCTTACGTAAAATAAATTTCTTACTGCATGATTCAAAAATAACATTAATTAAAGCACAATGATTACAACTTTAATTACCAATCATTAAAGAGCTTAGTAAAATACCAATTTACCCTTATTCACTAAAAACAAAAACTCATTAATTAAAGCACAATGATTACAACTACTTTATTGTCTTTTAATCTCATCCATTAAAACACTTTTAATCAATGACTTATATTGGTTCATACGGTTTCTCATAACTCAAGGTGGTTCTCATTTTACCCATTCCCTATATATATAATCTCTAATTGATTACAATTTTGTTACGTTGCATTGTGGCATATGTCCACCAATCTTCACTTTCATTATTTGTCGGTTTTGCAATGACAATAATATAACTAAGGCCAGTCGCTATCCAATGCTGGTTTTTTTAACACTAATAAATTCACCAATGGTCAATTGTATGTGACATTATCAAGAATAAAAATAAAGACGGGATAAAACTACTAATTCTACATAGAGATGGTAAAGTTATGAATAAAAGATGTAATGTTGTGTACAAATAAATATATAGATAATTATGAATTATGTGAATATTTTTTGGATTCAAATTATTTTCGGTAACGTACGAATTATAATTGTAATTTTTATTTCTCATTAAATGTAATGTTATAGGTAAATACAATATATTTATTTCTGTGTTATTTTCAACGACAGTTTGATTACATGCTTCTCTGATGAATTTTGTAATACTAACATACATCATCTTTGTATTAACCCATTTATGTCAATTTGGTATATAAATGTCTCTGTCTTTGGTTTGCATTTACAAAAAATATTTATTATATTGTTTAAATTGTTTAACCCGTGTAACACACAGGGAACTAACCTAGTATATGTATATATAAGAATTCGTTAGCAACTATCATTTATTGCAAGAATCACGAGAACCAGTGTAAACACAATAAAAAATACCTAAAAAATAAAAGCACACAATTTTTTCTGGTCACGAAAATTAGTAATTTTTAAATGGTTCTCATGGTTCTAGCAATAAGAGTGGTTCTCAAATGAACCCTACCCTATATATATATATATATATATATATATATATATATAGGATCACTGCCGTAAAAAAAGTTAGAAAACACTGCGAGTTTTGGCCCCATTTTTTTTCACATCCCTAGATTAAAATGTTAGAAAACATTGCCGTAAAAAAAATTTCGAAGTGGTGTTTTTCGGCCCCTTACAATGGTGATGACATAAACATGACATCACTTTTTACAGCATTTACGGCTGCCGTAAATGAAAAAAATTATTTTTTATTTTTTTGGAAAAGTTGATTTTTTTTAGGATTTTTGGTAAAAAAATTTTTGAAAAAACCTTTCGTAAGGCCGAGTTCTCTAAGTTCTCACAACTCGTATAGGTTTTCATTTTACCCTAACCCTATATATATGTGTGTGTGTGTGTAGATGCGTTAAAATTGGAACCACTTTTAGATTTGAGAAACGTAAGAACCATTATCCACCCTAGATCTCTTATGTATGAGTGATTGGGATTGAATTGTTTAAGTTTAATTTGTCTTGTAATAATTTTATTGATTAAAAAAGAATAAATAGTACTAGAATGGTATTTTGGAAATTTAACTTGTATAATATTCATGTCAACTTATCAAACTGACAATCAAACATTATAGACTAAATCACTCTTCATGATAACAACGTTTATCTATTAAAAAAAGAATTAATTATAACACATATTTTTATACAAAAAAATTACACTAGATATATAAAAAGAAAACATCTTCAATCTCTGATCTTGATCTTCATTTTTTGTTCGTTATCCTTGTGATTTGAACGTAAAAGCCGCAACACCTACGAAAATCCAAGAAAAAAAACAGAGCGTTTACATTCCACAAACGTTTAGAGAAGTTCGAATTATTTTTATCGTGTGTAATCAAAAAACATTTTTTACATTCGACACAGCGCACGAAATTTTTTTATATTCAACAACGTACGAAAAACAATTTTTCAAACGTATGTAAAAACTAAACATTTACGTGTGCCGCTTTTACATACGTTTGAAAAAATAGATTTACGCGTTATGGTTAGAGGAGCTCGGACTGACGATCAGGCCGTAAAAAATATTTTTTTTCATTTGACACTGTGTGCAAAAAAAATATTTTACATTTACATAAAAACATTTTTCAAACGTACGTAAAAACGATTTTACGCCTTCCGTTTTTACATACACATGTAAATTAGATTTACGTCTGTCGTTTAAAGGAGCTCGGGTCGGCAATAACGGGCGTAAAAATAAAATTTACACACGTTGTCAAAACATTTTTTTATTTATGTTTTTACATAGTGGTGCTCCCATACTCAGTTCGTGTAAATGTTTACACTCGTTGTCAAACTTTATTTACGCACGGTGTCAAAACTTTTTTTATGCACGTTGTCGAATGTTTCTTAAAAAAGTTGTAGTGCAAAGACATCAAACGTTAACGAATAAAATAGAAATTCCGAATAAACATATAAGACATATATAACTTGCATTTTATAAAGAACATTATGTCAGAATTAGGTAAAATACACCAAAATGAAATAGATATCATTTTTGATAATTTTGTATTATCTAATAAACATATAAGACAAATGTAGCTTGCATTTTATAAAGAACATTATGTCATAATTAGGAAAAGTAGAGCAAAAAGAAATAGATATCATTTTCGATATTTTTGTATTTTTAAAATTAAGTAATATTTTTGGTGTTTGAATTTAAAACCTAAGATATTTATTCTCAATTTTAAATATAAAAAGTAGAGTTAATTATTGTTTTCGTCCCTGTGGTTTGTCAAAAATCACTATTTCAGTCCATTAGTTTAAAAATTGGGATTTTAGTCCCTGTGGTTTCATTTTCGTAACCATTTCAGTCCACCTCGTAACCATTTCAGTCTCTGTACTTATAGAATAAATGGATTGAAGCGGTTACGAAAGTGAAACCATAGGGACTGAAATGGTTACGAAAGTGAAACCACAGGGACTGAAATCGCAAATTTTAAACTAGTGGACTGAAATAGTGATTTTTTTACAAACCACAGGGACGAAAACAGTAATTAACTCTAGAAAGTATATAAAAGATGAAAGGAGAGAGATATTGTTATGTTAGACATATAAATGATGATGTAATGTGTTTTAGAGATAAGAGAGAGGGGATGTGACATTGAGAGAAAAAAAAATCTAAAATACCCTTTTGAATTAAATTGATTATAGGTGATGTGTTAAAATTCTATTGGATGGAAGGAGTTCTCATGGTTATCGCAACTGGCAGTGGTTTCTTTTTAACCGAATCCTATAAAATATATATATATATATACATATTGAGGCCGGTTATTGTACAAAATGCCTTAATGTACGCTGCGTACGTACGAGATTCAGTATCTACATGCGAAATTTGGTTTATAACATGCGACTTTTTTTTTCACATGCGATTTCAATTTGTTTCTGTACGATTTTGATTTAGTTTTGAACATGCAATTTCCTTTTTCCTTTATGTACATGCGATTTCAAGGTTTTTTGAACCATACGATTTTCATTTTCTGGTATCATAATGTGCGATTTGTCATCGCGTACGCATCGTACATTAAGGCATATTGTACGATATACTTTTTCTATATATATATATATATAGGCAGTCAATCTCGGCGCTATATATCAGTGCTATATCGGTCATTGGACATCGAGTAACATATCGGTTTCAAATATCGGTTTTAATCTCGGTGCCGAGAATATCGGCGATAATTACCGAGATATCGCCGATATTTTGTATATTTCATATCGGCCATCTCGCCAAGAATATCGGTAGGCCCAAATTTTGTTCTTTTCCGACAAGCTTTTAGTTTCCGGTGACCGTTCCGTAGTTTCCGACGATATCTTCTTTTCCATGAGCTTCTGGTTCTTTGATGAGAGTGTGTGGTGGGATTTAGATAATGGTTTTAAACTCTATTTGTTTTAATCCGGTAGGGATGGTTAACAACCATGTGCTGTTGAAGTCAATGGTTTTGTATGGTAGTTTTGCAGTGAATACAGGCTTTTTGTAGACTCCAAATTACAAAAGTGCCATCCTTTTGTTTTTGTTTATTTTATTTTTCACTTTTAATCTATTATACATCTATATATCTTAATTGAAAACTTTTATGCTTAGAAATTGTATTTATTAATTAAGTATGGCTACATTATTGCACTAATTAGTTCTAGATGTTAATATACATATATTATATAGGTTCTAGGTATTAATATACATATATTATATATGTTCTATATGTATATATATATTTATACACTATATTATAAATTACCGATATCCCACCGGTATCCCACCGCAATAACCAATATCTCAAATATTGGTCCTTGATCGATATCCGAAGTTGCCTCCATTTTCGTTTGGTTGGCATGTTGATGAAGAGAAACTTAATGGACCCAATCCAGAAGTTGCCTCCATTTTCGTTTGGTGCCAACGTAACTTTTTCTTTAAAATGAAATTTCAAGGTATACAACTTTTCTTATTATTTAAGACTATTTTCCCCAATTTTATTTGGTTAATCATCATATATCCTGTTTCAAGTGAAGTTGTGAGAGAGCCACCCAACAAGCGAGCAAAGAATAATAGCGTGGACAAACATTGTTTCAACCTGAATCATGGGTCGCTGCTGTTTATGAGGGGCCATACAAAAAGAAACTGGCTTCATTCAGTTGAGAGTCAAAGTATAATCTTCTAGCCTTGAGTCTACATATGACTTATGGTTCAAGCATGCATAAATAGATTTGTGTTTCAACTATGATTACAGTTATTCTTTCGGGAACATATTAAATGATTTAAGAGGCTTTCTACATTAAATTTAAAGTTTCATCTCAGAACAGGTTTGTTAGTTTAACAAGCTTTGGTTTCTAAACTTTGTTGATTTAGACATTCAGTATATGATCTTATATCTATTTGTCACGAGTGTTCCATGATCTTATTTCTATTTGTCGCAAGTGTTCCATGCTGAAGTACAAAACAATTTTGTGTTGTGACAAGCTAAATATATACATGTCTCCATTTTTTATACGGAGAAGTTTTTTGAGCATTAAAGATGATCTTTTCACCGGCTGTTTTTCTAGAAATTTGATTAAAAAGAGATTTGAGATTTCTGATCATCATTCAGATTGAGCGTGTGGAGCAAGACCTATATGAGCTGCAGTGCTACACCAACTTCTTGCTGATAAGAAAGAACAGGAAAAAGCAAAGCTTGAGGTTCAAATATTTATATTCTTTTATTGTGTTCATAATATATATATATATATAATATATATATATATATATATATATATATATATATATTTAAACAAGTAAATAAAAGTTAACTACAACTGTTGGTCTGTTGTATGTCAAGAACATTGCATTTCATATAACACCATGTCTATTTAATCTAGGTGCTAATGTATCTGCACTCTGAATATGGCGGCTAAACCATTAGGAATGAGTTAGTTCACTGATTCATGTTTAATTCATCTTTCTTAAAGTCTCAGGCATGTAAAATTCTGCGTGGTTATTAAAATTTTTTTGTTCATGTTTATTTTTTAATCACTTGCTAACATGTTTTAAGCAGTTAAAGGGAAATGTCAAATGCTCAAGTCTCTTTCAATAGAAATGCTGGTAATTGCCATTTCATATTTTTTATGGATTGAGGAAATACTGACATGTATTTTGTTTTATGCTACTAGAGTGGGTATTGCAAAAATCTCATCCAAAAGACCCAACAACATTTACTAAAATGCTTTAACTTTTGAATTGTAATGCATTTCACGAGCAATTGAATTTCATTCTAATTTTGTTAGGGATGCTCGCATAGAGAAAGAGTTAATGGCATATCTATTTTTCATATTGTGGTTTTTACTTTATATTACAGGTGGAGATTTTGATTTGATTCCAGCCGTTGGTTGTAAGTGAGTTATTGATATAGGTTTTTTTTTGCAAGTGTTCTTATGGGTTTTTTATTTGATTACAACTTTCAATATCAAAATGACCGGAATGGACTTCCAACACACGACTCTTGGTAGGGTATGCTTGCAATTTCTTTCTGAAAACAATGAGAAGATAAGAAAGAACCATATTGAAGATTATATGCCAAGTATAAGTCAAAAAACCTCTATCACCAGCAAAAGATTGAAAAATGGCGCTCATGGTATGCAATACATTAGCTAACTCCATATGTTATTCATTTTTAATTTTCACAATATTAGAATTTTTGGATCTGCAAGTGAAATAAATTGATCGTCTACTTAAATGGGTAGAGTCTGGTTTGGTTTTAAGCCGGTTGTATCTTCTAGCTTTTTTAGGGGAAGCACGAGGATGGCCTTGTAAAGGTCATTGAAAACGTTCTTAAGAATACCATTGATATTGAACTAGCAGCCCTTGATCTACTTGCTTCTGTATTACACTTATTGATAATTTCAATTGCAATATTTTGTGGGAGACTACATTTTCAGTAAGCGATTGGAATTAATTAGATTTGAAGAAGACATGCATATTCGTGTTTTTTTTCTTTTTTAATCTTGCTGACGTCGTGTACCAAGTTAAAAATGAGCTAACACCATAGTTTGTTAAATTTGATGATCTAGAAAGATGTACCTGTTTGAACCGTTACTCCATCAAAGATGTACCTGTTTGAACCGTTACTCCATCAAAGATGTACCTGTTTGAACCGTTACTCCATCAGTGGGGTCTGGTAGAAGACAGTTATGATCTTGATGTTGCATACCTTAAAGTGCTAATATAATCTGCTTCGGTATTCCTTGGTCTCACAAAAAGGTTTTGAAGTGGTGTGTAGAATTACCATTTTGCTTTTGGCTCAGCTTTAGCTTTAGAAGGTGTTGTTCTATTTCTTCTAAACCCTAATTTTAATTTTGTAGCAAACGTGAAGGAAGAGAAGATGTTATGGTATTTACGAGTAAAATTCTCAGTTTATGATATTCTAATGTTAGATATTTGATTAACGTTTGAGGTTAATTGTTTAGAAAGAGGAATGGTTGACGGTGATCTGGTTACAGGTTTGAATTGGGTTTTGTTGGATATGTGTGGTATTTTTTGGTTGTTAAGCTAGATTGGTGGAAAAATTGTGGGCGATTAAAAAAAAGCGTCTTGAAACAGTTCAGAGTTGATGATTAGTGATTTTGTTCCCAACAATTGGTCTAAATAGCAATCTTCTATAGGGGATATTTTGTAGCTTTACCTCCAAAATATTTCTATTGTATTTATTTCTTATAATTCAATTCGGTGATCAAATTCATTTTTACAAAACAGTATTTATATAGAAGACTACAACGTTCAGACGCAGTTGGAGCTATTGCATGTGCTGGCGGTTCTTAGTCAGATTTAGACATCATTATTCGCAACAGAGCTGATCCTCTTAAAAGAGTTAGTAAATTACATCCATCTCTTTATATCATTCTTATGTGTAGTGTATATTTGTTTGGTTATATACTCTACTTACTTATGATGCAAAATTTGATTATTATAATTATTCTTTTTGTGATTTTGAATGCAAGCCAACGTCAATGGTAATATGGTATATGCTAATTTGTATATTCTATGATTAACCGTAAAAATGTGGATTCGAGCTTTCTTCACTCTGTCAGCATGAAGTTGATAAACTTTGAAAGATTGAATGATATGCTACAAAAGAAGAGCCACAATTGTAAGCCTTTGTGTGGTTAGATGACTGATGATGGTGGATTTTCTAGGGTTCCGGCGAGTTTTCAACAATTTTCCGGTGACCCAATTCAGGTATGCATGTTTCATTTTCGTTTAGATCTGCTTAGTACGCTTGTTGATTTTTCCGTATTTCTCAAACCAGATTTTGTGTTGGTTTTAGTAAGAAAAGTATGCTTTCTACTTTTGTGGAAGATGAAGAATGATGTACAGGTTGCTTTGTCTTTGGATGTTTGAAATACGAGGTCATTAGGGTGTAGCAAGAAATGGTTAAAAAGGTATTATCTTTTTATTTTTATTGACTTGATTCTCGATGTTGGTTTGTGATTTTTCTATAATTTAGTTGAATGTTTGGCTGATTGGGCTTCTTTGATCGTACTGTTAATAGTTGAACTGTTATGGTTTATTATGATGTTTTAATTTGTAGATTGTTTGTGATAGTTATGGTATATGTTTGTAAGTTTTGCGAGGTTATTTATGAATAGTTTTATGATTTATGGACAAAGTAGAGTGATGATGAGGATTTGATGAGACGATGGACTGTTTTGAGTTTTTGTTCGTCAATTTGTTTGATCGTGCGGATAATTATTAAACTGTCAATTGTTCATTTGTAAGCTGTTTTGCTTTGTAGATTGTTCATATGTAAGCTGTTTTGCTTTGTAGATTGTTCATTTATTTGTGATAGTTATGGTATTTATTTGTTAATTTTGAGAGCGTATTTATTAATAGTTGATGATTTATGGACAAAGTGTAGTAAGATGTTTTGCTTTGTGGATTGTTTGTGTTATTATGGTATTTATTTGTGAATTGTTTCTTGGCCAACAGTATGAGATTAATAGATTTAGGGAGCTAGATATGAAACATTAGATGATTAATGAACTAAGTGTAGTTATTATGATGATTCGAGAGTTGATGGACCGTTTTGTGATATTGCAGCTAGGGAATTGAAGCCTAAAAAGTTTTTTGTGCAACATGTGGATACTATGAGCAGCTCTGAATCTGATGCTGGTGTTTATTATTAATATTTTTGTACAACATATGGATACTCGCGGTCACGTATAACTCCGATCTAATTTGTCCGGCCGGTAAGGTTAAGAACTTACGATTCACCTTCATGATTTGTTCTATAAACTTGGTTACGTAATTTTGATTTGCTCCACTGACTTAACACATAAATCTGACGCAGATTCGTCGTGACATTTTTGCGGTAAGTTGGGGTTTGTGGTTTTGATTATTATATTTGTGTGAATGATTGATGATTAAATGGTGGATGAATTGTGGGTTGTTTGTTGTAGATTGGATCAGTGCTTGAGTATGCGAATCAGAAGCCGGTGTTCGGGTTGTTGAATTCAGATAGTGTATTTCATATTGGTCTCCCAACTGCTGTAAGTTTATGCTAATTTAACATTTTAGGAGTGTCTGGATGTGCATTTCCAAGATTATTCTTGGGGTGTACATCGATTTGGGTTTTAGATTCTTTGGTTCGGGTTGCCACTTTATTTGGGTGGAACTGAAAACCGAACTGATACGGTAAGGGTCAAACCGAACCGTAAACCAAATAAGAATTCAGTTTGGTTTTTGGCTTTCAACCAAATAAAAACTTTTACCTGTTTCACTTTCACCATAATCTAATAAACTTGAAAAAAATAAAACTTTTTAAACACGCATTGCACCTTTATTATCTTGGCAGTTTTGTTAAGTTAAACAGATGTTAATGAGCTCGGTCAAGATAAGCTACGAAAAAAGAAAGAATCCGCTCAGTCGATCTCGACTAATCCTTAATTTGTTTAAATGATTACAATTATTTATAAATAGCCGTACACAATTTCTTTGACCAGGCCTCATTTTAATTTAATTAACTGAACAATTATAGTACAAACAATATCGTATTGTATGTAGTTGACAGGAAAATAAATCGACTTTGAGTCGTTTTTTGGTTTGAGTTTGAGGCGTACTTAAGGCGTACAGGCCATGCCTGAGACCTAGGTGCAAAAAAGCATGGGATGTTTTGTCATGCTTATTCATTGTGAGATGAAACTGAATATGTGGTGTTTTAGGTTGTCGTGGGATACTGTGCCGGAGCTTAGTCACGGAGAGCTGGTGGTTACGGTGCCGAACGATGTTGATTTGGATTGGAGTGAGGAGGTTTGGAGTGAAGGCAATGGAACTGGATGGTTGTGTATTGGTACAGTAGTATGAAGTTATGAATTATGAATATGCAATAGCTTTTGTTATTTGAATTTGGTTAGGTTTGTCAAGTATAATTAGATGTTGTGGAAGTATGACAATTATCGGCTTCAATGAGTATGTCGCAAACGTTTTTCATGTTGATGATGTTTGCGCGGTTTCAAGGCTTTTATGTCAGTTTAGACATGTTGTACAACTAAGCTTGGTAGATTACGCGATGTGATATTAAGAAACCAACTTCATGTGATAAAAAATCGGCTTATGCTATGCCCCCGGCCGCGGCGGGTAGTAATTCTAGTTGGTATTATTTGGTGTATCAGTTTATTGTTAATTTATTTGGTATCAATGTATCATTTAAAAGATCCGCGCGTGTTATTGAAATGACTAATTAGGGAAGTGGCGGAAAAGAGATGTGAGGTTGAACCACAAAGTGACACATGTCGTAGTCTATTTTATAATAGACTACTATAGAGTATGGATATAGATATAGATAGTAGGTATAGACACAGATTTCTCAGTCATTTCTCCTAATATGTTTTTAGGATTCTTACATGAAGTCAAAACATTTTGTTATTATAGCCAAATCACTAATTTGTCATACATTTGGTATGATTTTAAGTTTGTATTAATCATAAATAATTTTATAGATAGAAAACATACATGAAGTAATAAATTTTATTATAAGTTTATTGGTTATAGATGACCAATAGTGCATTTTTATTTTATTTTCATCTTCAAACAGTGCCCTATTTTCATGATTCCTAATCGAGTAAGTAAATAGATTTCTTCTTTGCTTTTGATTCATTACTTAATTCTCAATCTTCACAATTTGAAGATTTAAATCCATTTGAATATATAGTTTGAATCCCTATGGCTATAAACAAATGTCAAGGACAATCTCTATCAATGGTTGGATTGTATCTCAAATATCCAGTTTTCTCACATATTCAACTTTATGTTGCATTATCAAAAGTAAAAAACAGAGCCGGTGTGAAGTTGCTTATACTAGATAAAGATGAGAATATAACAAATAAAACAACTAATGTGTCTACAAGGAAGTTTTTTTTACGGGATTTGAATAATTTTGTTTTTTGTCTTCCAATATATGTGTTTTTACATAGTATTAAATTTGAACATAAATAATTGGTTTTTGTTGAAACCGCGTTTAACACGTGCATTAGCATAGTATAATATATATATATATATATATATATACACACATAGGATAAGAATCCATTAGGTACCACCCTTTATTGCGAGAACCACGAGAATAGTGTGAACACAACAAAAAATACATAAAATTAAAAACACAAAAAAAAGTAATGAAAATATCGCTACTTTTCATCCAAATTTTTTTGGACGAAAAGTAGTGATATTTTAATTAATTTTTTTAGCATTTAGTTATGAGGTTTAGCTTTTATGGTTTAGTTTTTAGCATTTAGCTTGAGTGAGGTTGGGGGTTTAGGTTTTTGGATGATGGTGGAGTGGGTTTATTTTGTTGTGTTCATACTGATTCTCATCATTCTCGTAATAAAAGTGGTTCTCAAATGAACCCTACCTTAAGTTTCTGTATATATATCCGTTATCTAATAGGTAGGTTAATATTTCTAAAGCAGTTAAGATACATTTTTATAATGGTGAATTTCTTTAAGGGAAAATCACGATTTTGTATATTGATCAAAGTAAAAAAAAGTAAAAATGAACATTGAAAACGTCTGGGATTATGGACTCATGGGAACTTCACAAAAAACCATGCCTTTCAAAATATATGTAACATCTAACAGGGGCGGATCTACATGTATATAAGGGAGAGCGCCCGCTACCGCTTGGCGCTCCGGTGGTAGTGTAAAATTAGTGTAAATTTTGAAAAAAATTGACGTTTTTTCGATTTCGTTACCGCTTTTTTATAAAACGTTATCGCTTGGCGGATTTTCTAGATCCGCCACTGACATCTAAGGTAGGCGTTAGAAACTTGCACCTGATGAATCAAAAAATAAGACACGTGGGATAGCGTCTAATCTTAAGTGTTACCCTCAAAAAGTTTGGGGTAGCGTCTAATCCTGAGGTAGCGTATCAATCCTAAGCATTACCCTGAAATGGCTAGAGAACAAAAATAGAGGCTAGAGGTAGGTTGCCTAGCCCTTTTCCACTTTCTTTATCTCCATGATTTTTAAATGTACTTATTGATACAATAATAATATTTTTTTAAATACACCAATTAAAAGATAATAAAATACTTTTTAATTTGGTGTAACTTTTCTTAAATAAATATTATAGTATAAAAAATTATGCTTATTTAAAAATCGTTGGAAAAAAGCTAGGTTCAGCCTCTGATCCTAGCCTCTACCTCTACTCCCAAGCTGTTTTAGGGGTAACGTCTAGGCTAAAACTTTACCCCAAACTTAGACCGTTGGGTGTGAGCGGTAGTTTTGGCGTGGCTGGCCAAGAATGCCGCTATGGCCACACCGAGCCAGCGTGGGTAGCGACGTTGCCCCGCTGGCGTGGTGATTGAGCTTGGCGTGGGACGGTTGGCCAGATGAGCTGGACCGCTAGGATTGGCCAGCTTTAGCTGACCGTTGGGGCTAGCCGTTGGGTTAGGCGGTTTCTTTGTAAAAAAAATCAAAATTTTTTAAAAATTTTACTCTTTTTTACCTATAAATACCATCCAAAACCTTTATTTTTTTCACTACTCTCAATTACAAACATACTTCCAAAACAAACAAAGAAATCCAAACCTTATTTTTAGGATTTATTAATTAAGTTGTTTTTTCTTAATTTGTTAGGAATTATGTAACTTTTTTTATAAATTTTAGTGGTGTGTTTTATTTATAAAAAATCTTTATATATATATATATATATATATATATATATATATATATATATTCAATATCCACATGGCTGGCCACGCCAGTCCACACCCACCAAAATCCCACGCCAGCCATACCCCCGGCTGGACCCCACCTCCGCTACATGTTAACTCATGCTCTCAACCCAAACCCCACCACACCCTATAGTATCTACCTAGCCTCTATCTCAAAAAAATGACACATGTTGAATTTTAATTGGGTGCAACGGTGGGTCCATCAACTAAGGAAACAACTACACCTAGTCATTTCCTCCACATGTCAACTTTTACACGCTCGCATTTTTCATGAAACCCCTACGTGTGGCTGCTACCGATGTATATTTTCGCTTTTCAAGTAGGTCACACATGTTAACTTTTACACGCTCGCATTTTTCATGAAGCCCCTACGTGTGGCTGCTACCGATATATATTTTCGCTTTTCACGTAGGTCACACATGTTAACTTTTACACGCTCGCATTTTACATGAAGCCCCTACGTGTGGCTGCTACCGATATATATTTTCGCTTTTCACGTAGGTCACACACGTTAACTTTTACACGCTCGCATTTTTCATGAAGCCCCTACGTGTGGCTGCTACCGATGTATATTTTCGCTTTTCACGTAGGTCAATATTAATTCTATCGTCCATGTAACTTGAAGTCAATACCTTCAAACCTAGAATAGGTCCCCAACCCCATTGATTAATAACAGTAATTCATGTTTTATACTTTTAAAATTGGTTGTGATAATGACATTGGGGTCTATAATTTTCAAAGATAAATGGTGACGATGGCATTGTGAGGACGGTGGATGGTGGGTTTGATTTGCAACCCACCTCGTAGCAAAGTTAATTTGCAAATTTTGAGCCTCACTAACTTCAATTTCAATTATTTTGAAACATGTTGGTACTTTTAAATTGATTTTGTTTTCTTTGTCATCACGTTTTTTGATATTTTTTTACTTTGTTATTTTCATGTGATGGTAATGTTGATTGTAGGTGGATGGTTGGTTAATAAAGGAAGATGGACTAGGAGAAGACAGTAAAGTAATAGATTATTGGGGTTTGAAAAAATGAGTGAAACAATTTTTTTTATTAAAAATATGGTTGATTGTAAACTTTGGCCACCGTTGTATAGATATATCACAAACCCACGGGTCTAAACACTAGTTAGATATTTTTTGCCATTAAAATCATATTTCATAATAAACATAGACGATTACAGACTAATGGCAAGTAGACGGGCATCAAGTTGCGCTGCTACCCTCTTCTGAATAGCAAACCCTATCCTGCTAAATACAAAATTATGCCCCTTAACATGCGCGGTATGACTACTTACCACCTGCTAAACCCGCTTGAGGAACCGCACCGCGTCAGGGGCGAGAGCGCCAAAGGTATCGAAAGCGAACGGGATGAACACGTGTTGATTCTCGATGCAAGCTTTTTGGTGCTTAGCTACTTTGCCTGCCTCCGTCTTGGTTGTCGCCTACCCACCATAAACTCGTGGTCCCTTAACGCAACGATAATACTTTTCAAAATCATGAATTATAGAAAGTCATAAGTTACTTTTCAAACCATACAATAATATTTTCAAAATCACGAATTATGAAATATTGTGATTTTATAACAAATCAATATGTTCTTTTGAAAAACGTCAACTCAATTTGTTTTGAGTGATGGAGCCTTTTAGAGGAACCCAACGCGCGTCCGTTGGGTGGTCCGCTCAACAAACCCGATCAAGCAGACGAGGACCCGATGGAGGGCTGGTGACTAGGCGATCTGGAGCAGGTCCACTTGTTTTGTGGGTCCCGGCCTGATTTTTTGAACGCTAACTTTATAAAAAAAATCTAACTTTTGAAATTTCAAACTTTAAAGGGTTGTTTTATTTAAAAAATACATAAATTTTAATAAACATCAACCCACTTCAACTTTAAAAACCTAGACCAAATTCACGCCAACCTCAAATATTCAACCTTTCACTCTCAACCATTCGCTCTCAACCCATCTTCCATTTTACCCCAAAATTATAGACTCAACCTTTTACGCATCTCAAACTCTCAAATGGATGACCAAAGAAGCTTCCAAGAAAGCCGGTTTAAACCCGAACCAATTAACCAACACCCCCCTCTACCAAAGCTTCGAGTCATTTAATCACCCGAATCCATGCCATCCCAAACCAACAATTCGGCGTCATGAATAAACCCTGGTTTCTTTCATCCACAACTCCAAAACTTCGGGTCCATGCCTCCACCCGGAACCAGTTACCCGATCTATGCGTTTGGTCCACAAATGGAGCCGGGTGTCAACCACAACGTTCAACCGGCGCTCATGTTCAACTCCCCGGACACTCAGTCGTTCGGTCTATCTTTGAGCCGAATAAATAGACCGAAAAACGTAGCCAGTTCGAAGCCAAAGCCGAAAGTTACTATTAATCGGTGGTCGGGTTGACGAAGAAACGACTCTTACACTGGCTTATCTTAATACATCTACATGTGCCTTAGTCGGAAAAAACCAAAGAAGCACCCGACTATTGAGAACGTATCCATACTTATTTTTGTGCCGAAATAAATAAGATGTTCAACCGTACAAAAGAGAACTTGAAATCACATTGGCATTATATGATGGGTCCGACAAATCTCTTTTGTGAAGTATACAACTGCCACAAAAGTACTGATAGTGGTTACTACTCCAACGACATGGTCATGATTTGGGCCAACGCGGAGTTTGAAGTCGAAACAAATAATCGGTTCCACTACGAGCATGGCTTTCGATTAGTGAAAGACGAACCGAAATGGAATGCACCGCTCCTAATGATGTCAAAAGGAACAAAGACATCCGGAGTTGGGAGTGTACACATCATCCGCTTCCGATGTGGTTGACTTGGATGAAAATGACCGCCCTCCACCATTCACAATTTCAATTTTAATCTCAATTATAATGATGACGATGAGGTTCAAGAGTTGACTCGTCCAACGAGGCAAAAAACGGCTAAAGAAGCGCAAGCCAAGTCGAAGAGAGGATCAAAACAAAAGGAGACGTCAGCGACAAGTGTAGAAGAGGACCTGCTAAAAATTAAAATCCAACAAATGATTTAACCCTCCTCTTTGTAGACCACTAGGGAATGGACGTGGATCGACTATGAATTCACGATGAAATTTTTTTCTTGAAATAAAGAAAAAATAACATAGATGAGCTTAAGTTGAGATTGCTTTTAACTTTTCTCCTTTTCCATCTCATTTTCTTCATTTTGAAAAAGTCATAAAATTTAAGTTCTTTTTCAAACCATAAAAACTCCATCTAAGGCTATTCAAACACTATAAAAATGACTTATTAACTTTTAAGAAGTCAATAAGTTAAAAGAGTTCAAAATAAGCAATCTCAAATAGCCACTTACTTGTACGTTTTTTTTAGGTTTTAAGTGTGTCTCTTTTTATGTTTTTATTTCTAGTTTAAGTTAGTTTTTTTATTATTAGTATGTTTTACTTTTAGGTTTTAAAATTATATTTAAAATTGTTGTAAGTGTCTGTATTTTTAATGAATTATCTAGTTTTTAAATTTATTTTTTTCAAAATTTTTATAAATAACACAAATAAAAAAATAAGTAAATAGAAAAAATAGATTACACAAAAAGATATATAGTACAAGTAAAATGAGAAAGTATGTGATAAGTGGATAATAGGGTGAAAGTTTAGAGTGATTTTTGTTGAAAGAAAAAGTAGAGATTCAGAGTGATGATCGTTTGAAAGGATGTAATACACTAGAGTCTGAAATTTAGACTTGTGACCCATTGCTGTAGATGCATTTAGTTGAAAAAGAACTTGGGTGTTTGATCTTATTTAATAGAAAAATATACATGGTTTTACACTAATTGAGTTTGTGTGAGTGGGGCTCTAGGCCCCCTAACGGCCTAACTTTCATATGCATAATGCATCCGCCCTGTTGACTAAGACCGCGAAACGAACCGACACTTTACATGAAGTTTTATTTTAGATTATAAAAAATTAGTTTAAGTTCCATTTATTATACAGGTATAAAGAAAATACTTTTTACAAATCTATTGATAATTGTCAATTTTTGAGTGTTGAGCTTGAGAAAAGTTCACTAAGGATGCTCTTTGCTAATAAAGAAAATGCGGAATAACTGTCATGTGGGACCGTTGCTTCCAAGTCTAGAAGTTGACCGGTCTGAATATAACAAATTTACATGCTTCCAAGTCTAGGGTTTATATAACTTTGAATGATGTTTTAAGGGGCAACAACCTTCAAAAGCTTGATTAAGTACATCGTCCATTCTCTTGGCAAGTAGTATTTAACAATGTCAAAATAATATTAATATCATTATGTTTGTAGTAGTCAAACTGTACCCATATTGCGTTTATAATAAACATATTGACTTTTTAAGACATCATAATGCTATGTTTTGACCCAAGAAGTCAAACTGTTGACATATTGAATATCTAATATAGTGTGAGACTTTCAAAGGATCATTGCACTATAATTGACCTCATAAGTCAAGTTATCCTTATATCAAGTGTGCAATAGAGTAACTGTCACACCCCGATTTCCACGTATATTCCGGTGGGCCCGGTGGGGAGTATCGTGACGTACAGTTGATATCATCATAACCAATTATAACACAGAGCAACACAGCGGAAGGCTTGGCGTAAAATATAAACTATTACAAACCATAAAGTGTCCAAGAGTTCGAAACACAAATATACATCAAGGCTTGTAATAAGATCCACAGGCGGATCGGAAATAAACATACACAAAAATGATAACAGACTCTACAGGCTCAACTCTAAGGTCGTAACTCCTTAATGTCAACGCCCCGCAGCTTCGGCCTATTTCGTACTTGTACCTGTATTTTAATCTTAGAAAATACGTCAGTTTACACTGGTAAATACACTCAACCGACTCATTTTGAAAATCCTTTCGAAAATGGTTTTAAGTGCACTTGGCACATTTTTATAAATAACTTGGGATAGTACAAATGACCTTGTATACAGATTTACATGTCAGGCTTTTACATATGGAGCCCGGTACAGAAACCGAGACCTGATCGACTGACACACCACTCTGAACTTTCACATAGAAAGCAGATAGCAATTACCCAGTGTATGCCTACACGCCATGCTATATTGTCGTGGCCACTAGCACTTTAGTGAGCCAAGGATATCCCGGACACGGTCAAGTCCACCCCCAATGTTTTAGTTTCAGACAAAACAGATCAAAACCGAGTTATGCAAGATTTTAGTTAATTACCACAATTGGATAAAACATAATCCCATACCCGACCAAGCGGTGATAATTTACCGTATCCCAAGCCCGTATAGGGAAATTAAGTTAAGGGTATTTACCTTAAGTTAAGTCTTCGGAAAGTCAGAACTCAACCGCAGATCAAAGCAAGTACAGGTACAATTTACCGGAAGGCGTTCAGTCTGGAGTGATGGTAATTAATAACCAATATTATAATGCTAAATGGTCCTTAATTAAGTCACAGACTTGGACCGGTTAGTCTTACACTAAAATAAGATACGGTGCGATACGCTAGATTAAGTGGTGACCGAATTAGGATGTTAGCTGGACCCGACAAGTATATAAAATTGTCTAATATGGGTAAACCAATAACATTTCAGATTTTGATAGAGAAATGAAAAAGTTAAACCCGTTTCGGTTCAAGTACGTAAATTAGCTACGTAAGCTTAACCGAACGCACATAGGCGAAATCGGGTAACCGAGAGAGTCATATACAAGTTCCGTATGAATATATGTTTAAAATATGTTATAAAATCAGTAGCTTTGCAAAAGATAGGTCCGAGGTATATTTAAAACCGAATTATGGCTTACAAGGGCATTTTGGTCATTTTAAGGTTTATAAAAGATGTTTAAAATAAATCTGATGTCAAGACCTTTATAAATTTATAGAAATACTTATTTTATAATGTTATAATAGTAGGATTTCAAATATATGCGTGTTTGACGGTTTTGAAATAACTTATGTCCCGTAAGGGCATTTTAGTAATTTCACACATAGCCTTGAAGCCAAAATTGGGATTCTGAGTTCGGGACTTGTACTTACTGTTAAGATGTTGAAAATAAGTTTATAAATCAGTAGGTAACAAGTCTTGACTCATAGTTATGGTTTTAAACCATACTAGGCGCCGAATAGGCGTAAAAGTCGATAAATGCCATAAACGCATATTTTTGCGAAAACTCATATTATAGTCAGATTCTTGACATCAACATAATCAAATTAGGTTTACAAATCAGTTTATGTCTTATATTTACATGCATGGGTGTTTAAAATCATGATTTGCACAAAAATGACCTTTTTGCAAAGTTTATGAAATTTTAGCGGAACTTGTATGTAAACTCAGATTTCGAATGAATCGAGGGACAAAACTTTAGGAGGTCATCCTATACTTAAAAATGGTCTTAAAGTGGCCAAAGTGGCTAAATCGGGTCAGAAGCTAAAGTCAAAGGAAAAGTCAAATATTGCGACTTTCGATTGCGAACCGATGCTAGACCAAGATTGAGCCGAATCAGTTAGTATATGCTCTAATACTTATTTTTAGGTTATGAGTGCATCAAAACATATTTTACAACATCTAAATTTTTAGATATGAATTTTTATAAAACTGGACAGTTTGACTTTCTTTGACTTTTCGTTTGACTTGTCAATTGATCAAGAATTCGTGGTAATCAGAAGGTGCTCTCTTAGGGGATTAACACCTACATCATTACAATCACGTAGCCACTTTCGTTATGCTCAAAGGCTAGATGTTCACGAAATTAGAACAAAGTCAAGGTGTTTTTACGACGAAACTTTGTTCTAAGCTAATAACTATAAGAAATCACTAAACATGAATTTGAACACTTACATTAGGTCCAAATGAGTGATATGAATGAAATGGAAAGCTCGGAGGTGATCAGAAACTCCACTAGCATGAACTTGGTGAATGTTGTGAAGAAAGTGTGTTGCAAACACCAAAAATTCATCAATTATATGATCATGGAGGAGTTCAGATGGTCTCCAGGTGTCTACGGACATGAATAGGTGTCCCATAACGTGTCAAGCATGCAAGGAAGGTGACAAATTCATCAAGAGGTGGCAGAACATGGCTCTGCCATGTTTCTGCTCGCTGGCAGTGCCATGCGGATCGTATGGGTTTGGCCATGCGGTCCGTATGGCCTGAGGCGCCCCCAGTTTTAAAACGGACGCGGACCGTATGGCTTAGGTGATGAGGTCCGCATCTACCTCCCAGAACATGAAAATTTTGAATTTTTCATATTTAGCCCATCAACTTTGTTTCATGGCATAACGAGGATATTTAAAGCGATTCAACGACTTTGGTCCCTCCTGTTTTGGCATACGGCACACAAGGATTACCGGGACACGTGTCGGAAATTATTTGGACGTAAAAACACGTAGTGTTACAATAATTGAAGTGATTATCTGTTTGATCCAACTCAATAAGAAGATTAATTTGCATATTTTTAGAGTTAATTACTGTTTCGTCCCTGTGGTTTGTAAAAAATCACTATTTCAGTCCATTAGTTTAAAAATTGCGATTTCAGTCGCTGTGAATTCACTTTCGTAACCATTTCAGTCCACCTCGCAACCATTTCAGTCCATGTACTTACAGAATAAATGGATTGAAGTGGTTACGAAAGTGAAATCACAAGGACTGAAATGGTTACGGAAGTGAAACCACAGGGACTGAAATCGCAATTTTTAAACTAATAGACTGAAATAGTGATTTTTGACAAACCACAGGGACGAAAACAGTAATTAACTCTATTTTTTATGCAGAAAAGTCAAAATATACATGGATGAAAATGTAGAGAGTTTAAATGTAACAACTCTCCAAAACACCCTAAAACCAAGCCGAAACGAAGAACCGGATACACAAAACGAGGCACGGCACGCAAAACGAGACAGGTCCACCTGGGCATCCCAGGCGCCACGCGCCAGAGACCATGGTGTCTCTCGCGACGCAGGGAGACGTCCAGGTGACTTGTCACCGTTTCGCGCCATGTGGCAACCCTACACTTGTGACCAGGCTGGCCTAGCCTAGCTAGGTGTCTCTGGCGCCACGCGAGAGTGGACCAGGAATCCCGCGCGACGCGCGGGAGAGGTCAAACTGGCCTATATAAGGGCAGGAATGGGTCTGAGTTCGTTGCTCATTTGCGATCGATTTTCTCTGATCGTATACTCTCGTATCCCCATTTCTCTGATCAACACCGCCTAAACCCCTAAATCCCTAAACCTGCGAAGCACTGCCCGCTGTAAGTATCTTAACCCCCGATCACTAATTCACTATTCTACCCGATTTAGGACCAACGCATGTCAAGGCTCTGCCCGACTACGTTCGTTAGAGTCCTATCTCGTGTTGTATGGACACCGTACCCAATCGATCTAGAATCGCCAACGCATGTCTAGGCTCTGCCTGACTAAGCCCGTTGGAGTTCTGTCGTGTGTTGTATGGTTAAAGTGACTTGGGTTAATTTACTAACACATGTGCATTGTATGTTTTAATAGAAATTCCAGGAAGTAATCAAGAATTGTCACCAAGAACTCCGTAGGAATACCTAAGTGTTCAAGGCGAGTACATTATCTTTTTGTAAATCTTTTTGTGAGTCATTCTCTTTTTCTCAAATGCTTTTATAAAACCTTAAATGTTTATACTTACAGTGATTAAGTCTTTGTATTCTACAATTACTGCCGGTATGTGGGGTTTTGTATACACTACTTATCAAGCGTCACCATTGGACAACGGGTTAGCCAATGAGTGATATGACCATAGTCACAGACCCGATCGAGTGACAAATACTGAATGAGTAATTGGGTTGATATAAACATTGTAATCGCTCTTAGTACTTGGTGTGTCGTTTTATAAAATGGAATGAACTCGCCAGTATTTCTTGCGGCGTTTCAGGTAACTTAATGTGAAGCTAATAGAAGCCAGCTGGAGAACACTGAAGGCTTAGAAAAGTGGCTATAAAAGTTACCTAAATATAAGGAGTTTATGTTTTTCATAAATTGGGATTTACCCATCTACGAATGTATTGTAATGGAAACATGGGTTTTACCACATTTGTTATTTATAAAAGTGTGGTGTTTTGAAACTCTTATAATATTTCCTAACTATGATCCTGATGTTTAATTTCCGCTGCCAAATTAATAAACATCGGTACCACTTGTCTGCGGTCTTCGCGGCTCCCGCTCCCGGGGTAGGGGTCGGGGGTTGCGACATTAGATAAGTTATCAAAGCTATTTTTTATGTCTGGTATGTTATAAATCACTACCAATTAAACCTCCAATAATTTTAATAGTTGATTTTATTACATTCGAAATTAGATATTTAGATATTGATGAAACATTATGTCTCGATTGATTATTTAATTATTTTTTAAATTTTATTTTATTCACATTCGAAATTAAATATTTAGTTGTATTCTCTATTATGATTAGGATGATTTTATAATTAATTATTTTATAACTAATAAATACACAATAAACAAAGAATATTTAATTTGTAACACATCAGGAACAAAATTAATTAATATCAATACAAATTATAAACTATAAAAATATAGATCTATAACCTATAATTCTATAATTGGTATTTAAATAATTAATATAAGATATATATAAATACGTATTATATATTTTTAGTTATTAGTCATATGGATATTATAGAAATGAAATATAATATTTCATTGATAAAGATTCAAAGTAGAACTAGAACCCACATTATCCTTTTCGTTAGTGTTTAAATAAATACATATTAGACAATGTTTAGTAACATAAACAAACAATAGATGTATTATAAAATAAAGTTATTCGTAGATATCAAAGTTGAAAAATGTCAAGCAAAAATGTAAATAAACATTAACAAATAACAAATTTACGTCTTTATATTAAAAAATGAAAAACGTTAAACAATGTTGATCCATTCAATGTTAACAAAGTCTTTTATTTTAAAAGTTTATTTTACTGATTGTGTCAAAATTTAGAAATTGTTATATAACTAGTATTAAGTATCCCCACGTTGCAGTAGGGGCGTAAAACCGTGTGCAAAATAGCATCAATGCCACCTTACCACAACGACCACCAACCTGAAGTTGCGGCGTGTTATGTGAAAAGTTAGACTGAGACGTTAAACATGGAAATTAATAACTAAGTCGATCTAGGACCCGCACATTATGTCAAACCTGTCAAACAGGGAAAAATAGGCGATGTAAAAACGTTGAACCACACACGTACGTTGCGTTGTCTTAACTCGCAAAATTAAAACACTATAAATAAGCAACTTAGTTATGCATATATGTCTTGTATCCAATGCTTTGGGAGATTTTAATTTTTTTTTTACTTTTCACCCAAAAGTATTTGATAAATTACTTTTAACCCAAAACTATTTGTTTTTTTAATTTTAAACTTTTTATCTTTTGCAACCTATGCGGAACAAAACGTAAAAACGTTAAACCAACACGCACGTTGCGATGTGTTAACCCACAAAATTTAGAACGAAGCATAAAGCGAAAAATTTGCGAAAAATGAAAACTATAAAGGACCAAAGGTGAAAGTAAAAGAAATTGTGAGGATAGGTTGTAAAGATAAAAAGTTTTGGATTAAAATTAAAAAAAACAAATAGTTATGGGTTAAAAGTAATTTATCAAATACTTTTGGATGAAAAGTAAAAGAAATACCTTTTTTAAATCTCCCAAAGCATTAGGTACAAGACATATATGCATAACTAAGTTAATTATTTATAGCGTTTTAATTTAATTTAATGCATGTTTTTATTGATTTTTTTTACATTAAAGAAATATTATGAGAATGAAATTCAAATTGTATGTAACTGAAATTAATTGACATAAATGTAGAGTAAACTACCATTATGGTTCCTGAGATTTGGTCGCTTTTGCCACTTTAATCCAAAACTCAAACCTTTTGAATCTGGGCCCTATGGTTTCAATTTTATTGCCATTTTCATCCAAAATCAAAATCTAGTCAAATTTTTCTGTTAACATCCAGTTTTTTGTGTTTTCCTTCCTTTTAATGAAGAGCAAAACAGTCTTTTAAGGTTTTATTATAACAAATTTAAAAAATCTTACATTTTGCCCTTTATTAAAAGGGGTGAAAAGACAAAAACGCTAGATGTTAACTAAAAAATTTGATCAGATTTTGATTTTGGATGAAAAGGGCAACAAAATTGAAACCAAGTGGACCCAGATTCAAAGATTTGAGTTTTGGACTAAAGTGGCAAAAGTAACCAAACCTCAGGGACCATTTTAACAGTTTATTCTAAATGGTATCAAAATTTAATGATAAAAGAAATATATAATTATATGTTTTACTAAGCATCAAATGTTCATTTAATTAATATAACTTTGATCATACCTACCAAATTAAGTAAAAAGAAAACATTATTTTAGAGTAAAATAAAGCAAAAATAACAATAAAAAACGTTCTTCGTCAACATGTATCAGGAATCGATAACATTACACATATATTGTTGTTCATTAGGGGATATATATTTCAAAGATGAAAATCGACTAACCGGTTTTCTATACATATGTTATTTTTTTGTTATGAAATATGAATAAGTTATGAACAATAAATATGTGGTAAATGGTAACATAAACAAAAGAAATTAATTTTGTATACCATAAATAATGTTTCTATTTTTGGTTTGAATATAAAATCGGTAATTATTTAAATCTAACTATGGAAGAGAATTTGTGATTGAGAAGAAGAATAAGTTGTGAATGATTTTGCCGCTCAAAACACATGAATGAGTAATATTACATTGCCAAGTTACAATAATAGGTCAAAGTTCATGACAAGTGACATAAGATGGTTTTGCTTATCATATCTATAGTTGTAATAAACCATGACCAACATGTGCCTACGAAAGTTTTGCGCATATGTTGTCGAATTCTATTCCGATAAGTATCTTAGAAGGCCTAACGATGGTGTCGTCCAACGCTTACCCGAGTCTCATTTATAAACCTGGGATGTTGGGCAACATTGATTATATGCATTGGCCATGAAAAAATCGCTATGTGCCATGGGAAGGAAATATACATGAGGTGACCAAGGAAATATAGCATCAACGTCCTGAATCTGTCATCGGTATTCATAATATAATGTAATTTTTCAATCAATTCCAATTTCTTCCTTCCAACCCGCTCTCAAATGTCAACAGCGAAAATTCATCAACTCTTTAAATTCCAACACAACTCCTTCCTCGTCCAACACGAACAAAACATGTTCATACTCTTCAGAAAACATCTCTTCTCTTTTATTATCATATACTTAACCAATATTACCACCTTAGCTCAACCACCCCTTTCTTCCACCACATATGTCAAAACTCAGCCACCTACAGCATAAACAGCCCATACCAAAGAAATCTCGACACCGCACTCTCCACCCTCCCCACCACCAACTCCGGCTTCGGCTACTTCAACTTTACTACGGGCCAACGCAACGACAGAGTCATCTCGTTCGCTCTGTGTCGTGGTGATCTCGAACCCGTTTTGTGCACAAACTGTGTTAATGACTCCATCATTAAGTTAAGAGAACTTTGCCCAAACCAAATGGAAGCCATAGGATATTATGATAAATGTTTTATGAAATACTCTAATGAGACTGGAAACCCGGATGATGTGGCTTTGCCTAACCCGCAAAATACGAGTAATGTTGATCGGTTCAATGGGGCTCTTAGAGACTTGATGGACAGGTTGAGAGGTGAGGCGGCTGCTGGCGGTTCGCTACTGAAGTTTGCCACCGGGAACATAACTGGGCCAGATTTTTCTACGATCTATGGTCTTGTGCAGTGTACTCCTGACTTATCGGAGCAAGTGTGTAGAGATTGTTTGGAGGCTGCAGTTAATCGGATCCCAAACACTAATCTTTATGGGAAAGTTGGTGGGAGAATTCTTCAATCTACGTGTAATTTTAGGTATGAGATATATGAATTTTTCAACAAAACTACTCAGGCCATCCCCCCACCACCACCAGGTATGTGTTGTATCTTTTTTTTTACAGTTCCTAACATTATTGTTTTTGTGCTTATATTTTTGTTATTGTTTATTTCAAAAATTGGTAATTTGATGATAATATTGCTAGTTTAAAAGTGTGTGATGATCTTAAATAACTGGTAATTAAATTTGTCAATCAGGTTTCATGACACAAAATGATTATAAAAATGAATAGTTGCCAATATGAGGTACAATGGTATATTATAGATTAATTGGTGTAATTTAGTAGAAGTAATATTTGCCCCTAAAAATAGCATTAAACCATCACTAGTGCTCTAGTGGTGGCCATGGGATATTTAAGTTCACCTATGGTGGGTCCGGGTTAGTTTTATCCTCTAAAGTCTCAAGTTCGAGTCTTGTGTAATAGGGATTTTTCATTGAGGGGTTAAATGGGGATCTATTGTGCGAGGGGCTCTCTAGCGCTGACCCGGTTAAGACAACGTATGCTAGACCTTCCGACATTCGTGAATAATTCACACCTTTCAAAAAAAAAAAAACTAAAAATAGCATGAATAGTTTTCTCAATCAAAAGTCAAATACGACTCTTTAGTTTCTAAATTCAAGACGTAGGGACCATAAGTTCGTAATAAGTCGCTTGTTATATTATTAAACATTCAAACTTTATGCACTTGCTATTTGCAGGTAAAAAGAAAAACACAACAGGAATTGCGACAATAGTAATTGTTACTGTGATAATAGTTGCGGTAATTATTACTTCATTGTGTATCTATATGAGATTCAAGAATAAGAAAAGGCAAACTTCCTCGTCGTCCCCTTACGGAAGTATCCAGAGTAAGTTCCGTGTTTACACCTTAAAAGTTCATGGTTTCAACTTGAATGAAAGGATAATGATGTATATTTACGCAACAGCCATATATTGTTACTGAAAGTTTAATTAGCATTTCGTTATCAAATAACATAACACATCATTAAACAAGTCTAGCTATAGGATTAAGAACAACACACTTTTGCCAAATTAAAGAAACTTCTAACTTCTTTCCGTCTACTAGCTGAAACTATGGACATCGGCTCAAGTGAATCATTGCAATACAACTTTAGTACAATAAAAGCAGCAACTAATGACTTTTCTGAAAACAATAAGCTTGGACGTGGTGGATTTGGAGTTGTTTACAAGGTATGGATAAACAAGGATCGCTCAATGTGTGCTTAAATTCAGAATCTTGATCTTAGTTACTATCATATGATAATTAGGGTAAGCTTTTAGACGGGACTGAAATAGCAGTAAAGAGGCTAGCAGGAAATTCTCAGCAAGGTGACCTAGAATTCAAGAATGAGGTCTTGCTAGTTTTGAAGCTTCAACATCGTAATTTGGTTTAGGTTGCTTGGTTTCAGCATAGAAGGAAAGGAACGACTTCTCATTTATGAGTTCTTACCAAATGCAAGCCTTGATCAATTTGTATTTGGTACGTTTTTTAAAAGATGACACCTCATAAAATGCATCGTTAGAAAAAACACGTACATATCTAAACATTACACGTATTTGTGGGTTTGATATTACATTTTTAGTAAGAATTTTGGCCAATCTAGCAACAAATGCAACCAGTAAGTGGTTTATGTACGTTTAATAAGTTCTTAAGAAAAATCCTCTTTAATAACATCACAAATAGTGTCATAAAAGTTCTTAACACTTTTGTAAGAAAATAATTTAATGATGTATCAACAATTTAACGATGTTAGCTAATGATGTTTCTTATGTAATGAATGTTGTCACTAATTCCCAATTAATGATGTTTTTTTGTAGACCAAACTAAACGTATGTTTCTTGATTGGGAAACACGATACAATATCATTAAGGGCATTGCGAAGGGATTATTATACCTTCATGAAGATTCTTGTCTAACGATAATTCATCGTGATATGAAGGCGAGTAATGTTCTTCTAGATGCAGAAATGAACCCTAAAATTGCTGACTTTGGTATGGCAAGATTGTTTAAACCCGAGGAAACTCAAGGAGACACGAGTCGGGTTGTTGGAACATAGTAAGCCTTCCTTTAGTTTAAACTCATAGCAAGATCGTATAGAGTTTTAAATTTAGTTCTTAAACAACGTACTACTCCTGTTTTTGTTAATTTGTGTCTTTGAATATGATCTACTTTTTTGAAAATTTACTCATTACTTTTTTGTGACCAAATACTTTTGCAAGTGCTAACTTTTTTTCCGATCTATGCACTCTTATAGTGGTTATATGGCACCCGAATATGTCCGACATGGCCATTTCTCAGTAAAGTCAGACGTCTTTAGCTTCGGAGTGCTGGTATTAGAGATGGTAACGGGTCAACAAAACCAACATTTTCAACATGGAGAGAGTTTAGAAGATCTTCTTAGCTTTGTAAGTATGCTATTATCTCACCAAGCCTGAATTGAAACAACATGTATTGTTTGTGTGGATATATTCATTTTCAAAAGCTATTCTTTATTATACGTATATAAAGTTACTATCATTTAGTAAGAGTTTAGAAGATCTTCTTAGCATTGTAATGTCAGTATTCTATCATTTCTCCATGCTTGAATTGAAACAACATATATTATTTGTGTGGATATAGTACCTTGCAAAAGTTTTTTTTTATATTATATGTATATATCTCTATAACAAAGCTAATATAATTTATTTAGGCATGGAAAAGTTGGCGGAGTGGTACAACATTAGATATCATAGATCCTACATTGAAGACGGGACCAAGTTTACGTGACGTCATAAGAACTATACACATTGGATTATTATGTGTTCAAGAAAATGTCACCAGTAGGCCAACCATGGCTTCTGTTGTTCGTATGTTGCATAGCTTCTCTGTCACACTTCTCGTACCCTCAGAGCCTGCATTTTTTGATACTTCATTGAAAATAAGTGGTATAGTAAATTCTAAAATAGTAGAATCTATCAATGAAGTTTCAATATCCAGTTTTATTCCTAGATAGGTATTTAGAATGATTATGATGTATATTTTCTTGGCTTTCTTTAAAAAACACTATTTGATTTTAGCTCTATTTATCTTCTAATGTTAACCAATAAAAATCACAAATATGCATCTATAATAATTACTTTGTAAGAAAAAACAAACACACACATACATATAATATATATATATATATATATATTCATACGGCCATTATTATTATATGTATTATAAATGATCAATGACCTTAACAACCCTATTCACTTAACTGGTAAATATCTAATGGACGTATTTCCCTTACTAGAAGAATAGGATTTCCCATGGGTGTATAAATAGAGCTCATTAGAGAGGATTATAGGTTTAGATCACAATCATTCATAACACCACTCATAAATCATTCCCTCTCTCTCTCTCTCTCTCTCTCTGCAAAACTCCATCATATCATACACCCTATAGGGTAACCCAAGAACATGATCATGGCTAGAACCATCTCTACCATTTTGGGTTTAATAGAGAAACCAGTAATGATGATATTCCAACTAACACATGAACGATTGAGCCTAGCTTTATGCGTTTCCTTACCGGAAATCAACAAATACTTAACATGAGAGTTAGTGACAAATTATATGTTAAGGCTATAAGAACCATAATAAACAGTTTTGTAATTGTGCTTCATGCTACCTTACACATTCTATTTTGGAATTTACTTTAAATAATGAGCCAAAATTGTTTGGCCAAGCTATAAAAGATCCAAAATGGGCAGAGGCAATGAAGGCGGAAATACAAGCTTTAGAGAAAAACGAGACTTGGACTCTTCAAAAGCTACCAAAGAGAAAACACACCATGGATTCAAAATGGGTATACAAAATAAAATATAAACCAAATGGGGAAATTGAACGTTATAAGGCCCGTCTAGTGGCAAAAGGCTTCACACAGATGGAAGGGGTTGATTTCCATCATAACTTTTCCCCTATTGCAAAGCTTGTTACTTCTCGAACACTCCTTGTTGTTGCCATAAAGAGAAATTGGCACATCCAACAATTAGATCTGAACAATGCCTTTTTGCATGGAGACCTAGATGAAGACGTCTATATGAAAATTCCATATGGGTTCACAAAAGAAGGTGACAAGCGAGTCTGCAAGTTAAGAAAGACTCTTTATGGACTTAAACAAGCATCCATAAATTGGTACCAAAAAATTACCAGCTTTGTAAAAGACCTTGGTTATAAACAATCCAAGGCTGATCAATCGCTTTTCTTGTTCAAGAACGAAGGAATATTTGTTGCTGCTCTTATCGACATTGATAATGTTGTCATTGTAGGAAACAAGGAAGATAAAATACAAGCGACCAAAAGCATCCCTTGACAAACAATTTAGCATTAAAGACCTTGGCCCCTTGAAGTTTTCTCTTGGCATTGAAGTTGCTCGAACAAAGGAAGGGATGGTTCTCAGTCAACGTAAATACATGTTAGACATATTAGAGACACGGTTATGACGGGTTGTCGTCCAAGTTTGTTTCCTATGGGGCAAAATCTAAAGTTAGATAAGTTAAAGTGCGAGGAAAACATGGATGCAAATCAATATCGAAGACTTGTGGGGAGACAGTCACACCTTGATTTCCCGGTGGGCCCAAACCTGTGGTTTATGTGTGACGATTGATATAGATATTCACATATAGAATAGTGGAAATCTTGGGATTATTAAATAATATTACAAAGTACAAGTGTCTGAAATGTTCAAAATAAATATACAGATGGAAAATGTACTAAAGATCCACAGGCGAATCGAAATGAACAAAAAATGAATATTAAGACTACTAGGCCTTACGAGGAGTTGTAAATTCCAATATGCATATACCGAGCAGCTCCAGCCTATTCCGTATTTGCTAATATGCGCTTAGTCTTTTGAAAATACGTCAGCTTTCGCTGGTAAATACAATTAACCGACACGTTTTAAAAATCTTTTCAAAACCATTTTATACCATTTGGTATATCATTTTCATATATAACTTGGGACAAAGTAATATCTCTTGTTACCAGTATTACATGCTTATCAATACATGTGGGGCCCGGAACTAAACTCCGATACATGATTAACCGGCACACCACTTTTCAATAAAAAATATAATAGCATTAGCGTTTGTCAGGTGTACGCCTATACCCCGCGCTTAGGTCGTGGCCACTTGCAATTAAGTGAGTCGTGGATATCCAGGACACGTCGCATTAACCCCCAATGTTTAAGTTATCAAGCAAAAGGGATTAAAACGGGTTACTTAGATTTTGAACATCATTCATAATTTATCCCATACCCGACCAAGCGGCTAGTGCCGTATCCCAAGCCCGTATAGGGAAAATAGGCTAAGAGTATTTATCTGAGTTTATCTTTACAAATCAAAGGTGTTTAAGCACAACCGTAATCAAAACAACCTAATTATAGGCGCAATTTATTGGAGGCTCCTAGTCTGGAATGGATGGAAATATGACCCGTTAGAATGTTAACGGGTCTTATTCAAATCATAAGACTTGGACCCATTAACTTATAATAAATAAGTACCGTTCGCTAGATTAAGCGGAGACCCGGTAGAATGTGGTATGCACCCTCACGAGTAGTATGACTCGTGAAGAAACCCTAGATCAACTAGACCGGAATCTACGTAGATCTATGGAACGGGCTCTACATAAAAGGGGTTAATCCTTCGTATGGTTTCACGATGATGTAGAATGAAACAGTACTCCGGCTGATCCTGCAAAACAAAACATCGTTAGCTCGCCACGGGGAGAAGGGGGTTCTCTCCGTGACCACCCTCCGGCGTGAGAATAAGTACAGGTAGTCGGAAGTAAAGTATTGTAAGAGAGAGAGTGGTTGAGAGTGAATACCTTTCCTTAAACTCCAAGTCACTTATTTATAGCCGGTGTTTGGCGCCAAAAAGAGAGATGTTAACTTTAACGAAATCTTCTGCTATTCCGTTAATGTTTTGTGGCAATCCGTTAGTGCACACGGATTGTGAGCTCATCAGCGGTTAGGGAGGTGCCACGTGTCAACATGAGATCACAATATTTTATAAGTGTGAGCATGCCATTACCGTGATCTTCCTCAGCTGTCCAGATGCTGCCATGTGGCAATTGGTTATAACCGAAAAGATGCTTGCACGATTGGGTGTTAGTCGCTTCTAGAAGATTTCACAACTGTTACCCATCTGTTTTTCGCCACGTGTACATTCTGTTATAACATAAAAGATTCCCTTTGCTTTTGCACTAAGTCAAAGGTTTTGCTAAGGGAAAGTTTTTCAGGATTAACTATTTCCTTGCGCGAGAAGCGTAAGATAGTTAACTAATCTTCTTTCTTCTCCATGTTGCTTAGCGCAACGTTTGGTGAATACTTGCTCTGATATAAATATCCGCGCAAGGTTAGTGTGTGAAGAATTATCCAAAGACTGTTCAGGTTTAACTTTGAACCTTGCGCGAGCCCGCGCAAGGCAGTTAAAGGAAGTATTTATCCAAAGAGATTGTTCAGGCTTTAACTTTGAACCTTGCTCGAGTCCGCGCAAGGCAGTTAAATGAAGTATTTATCCAAAGAGATTGTTCACACTTTAACTTTGAACCTTGCGTGAGCCCGCGCAAGGTAGTTAAATGATCCTTTTTTCCCTTAGACATTTGGCGCAGAGTTCTAATAAATCCTATTCTGGCAGAGAAGTCTGCGCGAGGTCTCCTTAGTAGTTAATAATGGGTATGGTTTTCTTGATTGGCGCAAGGTTTTTGGGACCATACCCCTTCAAGTCCCCCCAGTCCAGTGTTGCTCCTATGTAAGAATAAAAAGTAGGTGGAGCACTGGACTTGAGATAAATGTGATGCGCTGGGTAAGTATTGGCCTTTTGTTGTTTTCTGTATCTTGGTGATGTGTCGTAAGTGAATTTTAAAAAGTTATTTGAATTTCAAATATACTTGGACACGTGTCACTTATCCGGATGATGTAGTTGGTGAGGATGCACATTCTTGAGACATGGTGGTACTGTTGACAGGTTGTCAACAGTACAAATCTTACAGCATTTAATGTTATTTCAGCGACACTCGCGCGCGCGAGGCGGTTACTGTTCCCCACTCGCCCCTGCAGTTACCTGGGGATACGTGACTGTCGCAAAAGTCGCTGCAGTCAAATCTCGCATTAATTGCGATTAGTATATAAAGGGATCAACGATCCATTTGCTTCTTCACCAGATTATATCTAGAGAAAGGAAATCTTGTGTTCATATATTCCGGCGACCTTCAAAGTTTTCTGATTGTTATTTGAAGTTTGAGTTATGGCCACCTGTGCAAGCTCTGCTGATATGCCAACGACGTCAAGTTTACCACCATTAAAGTGGTCGAAGGAGGATTTTGACAATCTTGCTACCAACTTCCTGTTCGCTCCGTCTTGGAAGGCGTTTTTTCTGGCAGCGAATGCCACGGTGGCTGATGCTCCGGCCAGTTATATTACTCTTTTCTATGACTTCTTTGCCGAGGGAAATTTCCGGCTTCCGGTGACCCACTTCATGTTGGAGATCCTTAATTGCTATAAGTTCCATATTTCCCAACTGAATCCGATGGGGATGGTGAGGATCCGACACTTTGAGTTCATATGCCGGTCGATGGGTATGGTTCCGACAGTGGAGAAATTTCGGGTTTTCTATCAACTCCACTGTGCATTAGGCTTCTACTCTTTTCATCAATGTGTACAAGCAAAACGGTTGCTGTTAGTGCCACCCAAATCCTACCATGACTGGAAACAGAAATTTTTCTTCATAAAGGCGGCAGTAATCCCGACGAAGATGACTTTCCGGGCCGGATGATGATATAGAGCTGGAAACCCTCCCCATACCTGCCGACGAGGTGTGGTACCAGGACATTAAAGATGTGCCCAACATTGTTTTGCCGGAGAGGGCCCTTATCGCTGCTGTGATGAGTATTTTTTGGAAGAAAGAACGTCGGGAAAAACTGGTGTACACTGAAGACGGAACTGGTACGTGACCGTTTAACTTCTTGGCAATATCTTTTAATAGATATGTACTGATGCAAAAATATTTGTGATATAGTTTCTCCGCTCTACTTGATATCCTTCAAGAGAGAAAAAAGGGAACATGGCCACCGTGTCTATTACTGAGGGTGAGGATACCTGGTTCTCGCAGATCCTGGGGAACTTTGAGTTGCCCAAGAAGGAGGATCTGGAGGCCAACCGTCCTCTGCAACTGGTAATTAAATTTTACAAGGCCTAAGTTAATATTGCAATATTACTCTTGAATATATTTTCTAAGTAATATTGCAATATAACTAATGGCGTAACCCTTGTTCAATATTATTGATTATGTAGGTGATTTGCTAAACTTGGGCGTAGGCCTTGACTCGAAGAAGAAAAAGAAGCCAACTGCTGTTGCAGCTGCTGCACCTCCTCTTTCCAAACCAGATCAAAAAACTAAGCCATCAGCTGCTGCGAAAGCTGAGGGTAAGAAAGGTACGCGCCTCGTATCTGACTCTTGGTGTGATTATGTGGTGGTGTCAGACTCATTTGAGGGTCTCGCGCCTGTAGGTTTGAGGAAACCCAAGGAGGAGCCTATTGACACGTCATATGTTCCTACCTCGAACCCAGACGATCCTTTAGAAATTCCTTCAAGCCCGGAAGAGGCGTTGAAGTGCACTTCCAAGAAGAGGAAGGAGTCTGAAACTAAACCTCCTGTACCAACAAAGGTTGCACGCCCGCGCATTGGCAAGAAGGGCAATCTGGATGCTTTTGCAAAGAAGTTCTCACCTGGTATGTTCGGTTTGTTGCGCATTTCTGTCAGAAAATTTGTGCAGAATCTTATACTTGATATTTGTTAATATGCTTGCAGAGAAAATTTTGAAGGCTGTGCCGGCCACCTCATCTGCTATACCATCGCCGCGCAGGCCTGAAAATGTTGACTAGGGAGATGCGGAGCGAGAGGCACCCGTTTTTGACTCTGACCCCATCATCCCAGAAAATATTGAGAAGGTGACTCCAGAAGCAGAGTCTAAAAAATTTGATGCTGAGAATCATGCTGGCGAGCAGGTTAAAGATACTGCTACAGATGCTATAAGGAATCCTGCTGAAGAGCAGGTTAAAGATATTGTTTCAGATGTTGCGGTGAAAGATACCACAACTGCGGAGCAAGAAAAAATCTCTACCCCTATGCCGGAGCCTTCAAAGTTTATATCTAAGGGAGCTGGCCTTTCAACACAAAGCGAAGGCTTTATGTCTTTTGATGATTCTGATGAGGAGTCGCACATTCGCCCAGAGGAGACGCCTGGGGATTACTATTATCGTTCTTATTCTGAGAAGCGGGCCTCTGCGATCCATCAGCCTGTGTGGAAGGTTAAACAGGGTGATGTTTTTACAGATTGGCACTCCTGCAGGGAGTGGTATAAGGGCATCTTCCCTCCAGCGGAGGTGAAGCGCCAAGAAGAGAAAGACCACGAGGCTACATATGAATCATATTTGCAAGAGTCCGCCCTTGCCTCTCCACAGTAAACAGGATTGTACGCGAATGGCGCAGTATGAACAAGGAGTGGGATGAGGTTGAGGTTGACAAGGAGAAAGCCAAATTTGAAAAAGAGAAGACGTTAAAGATGATCGTGGATTTTGAGGTTGAAAAAGCCAAGTTTGAGGAAGAAAAGAAGACCGAGGAGTGGTCTGCGCTGTCTTGGAAGCGCAAATGTGAGGCCGCTGCTGCGCAATATGCTGACGAGCACAAGCGCTTTGTGGAGGCTAGCGATCTAGATAACAAAGAAAAGATATCTCTGCGCAACGAAATTGAGAAACTCAAGAAAGAGAAGGCTGATGCAGTTGCGGCAGCAGAAGAGGCGCGCTCTCATAGAGAAAGGAGTGAGCAGAATGAGGTATCAACCAAAATGACTCTCCTTCTTAAGAATAAAGAGATTGATGATCTAACATCTATGCTATTTAACTAGGCGCGGCTGCAAGATGAGGTTGATGTTTTGAAAAAAGATATCAACTTCACCGAAAAGAGAAAGCCGAGTTGACCCGCCGTTTAACTGAAGGTGAACGAAAACTTAACGATACGGAGGTCGCTCGCGCTACAGCAGAAAGCCTGACTGAATCCCTCATTAACCAGCTTACCTGGTTGCGGGAGTATGGGATTGTGGAGGTAATATTCCCTTTTCTTTATACATGTCTTGTTCGATCATCATAACATATACTGATTGAATTTGTATATAGATCGCAAATGCCATCCTTAACTCCACGGAGTTGGATGAGAGAGTGGCAGAATTGATGATGGTTGCGCGCAGTGATGGGCATGCCGAGGGCTATAAAGAGTGTACATTGCATGTGGCACATGCGCTAAAGACCAAATGGGATACAAACCGGGCTGCCACGCATGGGTTAAATACTGCTGCCATTTATTCTGTTGCTAAAGAAAAGTATGAACAGTTGTAGATTCCTATTATGGACCTTGTGGATGCCGCGCTGCAGCAAGATGACTTTGTCGATAGGCTAAAGGAAATCTTCACAACAACAGAAAAGTAGGCGGGCAAGAAATCCATAGAGTAGGAAATTTGTAACTCTTTATTTTGTAATTCTTGTAACGTTGCGCTGCTGCGCAAGTACTTTTGATTTGAATATGATATAATTTAGCTTTACAATGTTTGCATATGACCAATTTCTTGTGTAGGATAGACAAATGAACAATTTCTTACCTCATGTGTGAGCGTAAGTATTAGTTATCTTGTGGCTCATGAGTTTGTGTTTTTGTTTATCCAAAGGAATTGCATGCATTTGTAAATAAACATATACAAGACTGTAAGTAGTGACAGAGTATTTTATTCATACTGATAAAGCTTAAAGCTATGGTTGCCACTAAGATTACATAAGAAATATAGTAAACAGTCTCGTTACGCAACGTCCAGAAGTTGCTTAAAGGACTGATATTACATATGACATCTGCGTAGTTGTTGGGCGTTCCAGGTTCGAGGAACCCTGGATCCATCCATTCGCTTCAGAGTGTATGCACCTTTCCCCAATACTTCATTTATTACGTATGGACCTTCCCATCGCGGGGCTAATTTCCCCGGTTTTTCGGCATTCGACGCTTCATTATCGCGAAGAACAAAGTCACCAGGCAAAAAGGAGCAAATGCGTACCCTTTTGTTGTAATACTTTTCAAGCTGAAACTTGTATTTAGCTTCGCGAATCGCTGTGTTTTCTCGTCGTTCTTCCAATAAGTCTAGATTGATGCGCCTTTGTTCTTCGTTATCTTATTTTTCCAAAGCTAGCATCCTTGGAGATGGTAACCCAATTTCGGCAGGAATCACCGCCTCCATGTCGTACACAAGGCTAAAAGGAGTTTCTCCAGTGCTAGTCTTGGGCGTAGTTCGGTGTGCCCACAAGATGCTAGGAATTCATCAACCCACCCTCGCCGTGCCGTGCCAAGGCGGGCTTTGATACCATCGACCAACTGTTTGTTTATGCTTTCAACTTGACCATTTGCTTGTGGATGCGCAACAGAAGCAAAGACATGCTCGATTCCCATTTCTGCCATCCACGTTTGCAACTTTTCAACCATTAAATTTGGACCGTTGTCTGTAATAATGCGCATGGGCAGACCAAAACGGCAAATAATGTATTCCCAAATCAATTTTCGAATTACCATCGCTGAAGTAGAAGCTAAGGGTTTAGCTTCAACCCATTTGGTGAAATAATCGACCGCAACAATGATGTACTTGACTGCGCCGGGCGCATCTGGAAATGGTCCGACTAAATCAATGGCCCATTGTTGAAAAGGCCAAGCTGTTGTGACGGGTACCAAAGGATTCTTTGGGCGCAACATTTTAGGGGCATGCCTTTGGCAGGACATGCGTTTGCGCAAGATCTCCACAGCGTCAACGTACATTCCGGGCCAATAATACCCTGCGCTTTTCACTTTGGCTACTACCATGCCCGGCCCAGAATGTATACCACATAGCCCCTCATGAACCTCCCTACTCAGGTATTATGCATCATGTTTGTTAACACAGCGAAGCGAAGGACCCATGTAAGAGCGTGGGTACAGAATACCGTCAATCATCTCGTAATTGAGGGCTTTGCACCGTAACTTACGTGCTTGCGCTTTATCTTCTGGCAATGAACCATGTAACAAATACATCATTATTGGAGCCATCCATGATGGATCTCCTACTTCGACCATTGTTACTTGTCTGAGAGGGACTAATGGATTACTTAAAACTTCGATACGAACTTCCTTTGCCAAATATTTAAAACTAGTTGCTGCTAGTTTACTTAGAGCATCAGCATGTTTGTTTTCGCTTCGCTTTACGTGTGTGACTTTAAATTGTTGGAATTGTGCTATAAGAGCCTTAGCTTGTGCCAAGTACAAAGCCATGATATCTCCTTTTGTATCGTACGTCCCAATTACTTGCTCAGCAACTAGCAATGAATCAACATGGGCTTCTAAATTTGTTGCACCCATTTTGATAGGAGGCGTAAGCCTGCTAGGAAAGCTTCATATTCGGCTTCGTTGTTGGTGCTTTTAAAATCCAACCGAATTGCATATGTGAACTCTGCTCCCTCTGGACTCACCAATCGAAGACCTGCTCCAGCCCCATCACTGTTTGATGCGCCATCTGTAAACAGTGTCCAGGCTCTATTGTCTATGACTGGAACTGGGTTTTAAATTGCTTGACACTCTTCCATTTTATCAGCAGGAATTTCAGCGATGAAATCGACCAAAACTTGGCCTTTGATAGCTGGTCTAGGTTTATAATAGATGTTATAAACCCCCAATTCTATTCCCCACTTCGCAAGTCGTCCAGAAACATCTGGCTTGGCCAAGACTTGGCCAATGTGAAAATTTGTTAAAACTGTAATAACATGTCCTGAAAAGTATCTTCGCAGCCTACGCGAGGCGTGGACCAATGTTAAAACTAATTTCTCCATAATTGAATACCTTGTCTCTGGATCATTTAACATTTTGCTGATATAATAAATTGGAGATTGGACTCCTTCGCGTTCTACTAACAAGACAGCACCTACTGCTACCTCAGATGCAGCAAGATATAAGACCATGGGTTCTTTTTCACGAGGAGCAGTAAGTGTGGGAAGTTGAACTAAACAATCTTTCATTTGCTGGAAAGCTTGATCAGCTTCAGGAGTCCGTGCGAACTCTTTGCTCTTCGTATAATTGCGTGAGGTTCTAATAAATGGATAAGACTTTGTAGCATGATTGGCGAGGAAGCGGTTTAGCACAACTAACCTTCCAGCCAAACGTTGCATCTCTTTGATGGTAGTAGGAGAAGACATTTTTTGTATTGCTTCGACCTTCTCAGGATTAACCTTGAAACCGTCTTTGGTGACGATGAAACCCAAAAATTTGCCCTCCTCCATGCCGAAGGAGCATTTGCTTGGATTTAACTTTAAATTTACCTTTCCCAGAGAATCAAAAGTTCATTGGATGTTATCTAACATAGTTTCTTCTGAATTGCTCATAATGACCAAATCATCAATGTAGACTTCCACAGTTTTCCGGATATCATCTCCAAAAACTGCATCCATCAATCTTTGATAAGTAGCTCCCGCATTGCGGAGACCAAAAGGCATCTTGGTATAACAAAAAATGCCCTTCTTCGTGCGAAAAGTTGTTTTTATCTCCGTCCGCTTTTTTCATTCAGACCTGATGATAACCTTTATAACAATCTAGAAAACATTTCAGCGAAAGGAATCTAATGAATCAACCTTTTTGTCAATCTCGGGAAGAGTAACAATCTTTCAGACATGCCTTGTTTAAATCTTTAAAATTTACGCACATCCGCCATCCGCCATTATGTTTCTTTACCATGACTGGGTTTGCCACCCAGGTCTGGTATTTGACTTCGCGCAAAATACCAACATTTAGTAATTCGGTGACTTGTTTGTTCATCGCCTCTGTCTTTTATGAACCGAGGCTGCGCTTTTTCTGTACAACTGGTTCTGCTGATGGAAATACATTAAGACAATGTTCTGCAACGTCGCGTGGGACACCGACCATATCGGCAGGTGTCCAGGCGAAAATGTCCTTGTTGCAAAACAACAGTAGTTTAAGTTTTGCGCGAATTTCAATACTGACTGCAGGCCCTAACAAGATTGTTTGCTCGGGATACTTATTGTTGAGTACCCATTTTTCTGGTTCGTTACTTGGCAATGTCTTGACAGCCTTAATAACTGATTCTTCAATAGACATGATTTCTTTCTACGCGTAAAGTATAGCTATACCATTTGGTGTTGGAAAACCACAAGCAGCATGTGGAGCGGAGGTAATCATACTAAAATCACGCTGCGCACGGCGTCCCAATAGTACATTGTGACGGGAATTTGCTGGCATCACCATGAAGTTGACGTTACATGTTCGAGAACACCTCCCATCAGATAAAGTAACAGGAAAAAGAATTTGTCCTGGAGGAAAGACAGCCTCATTGCAGAATCCAATTAAGGGGAAATCAACTGGTTCCAGGCATGCCTTATCCTCAGGATCTAGCTGCTTTAAGCACTGCTCTTACATAATATCCATGGAACTACCAGGATCTATAAACATATAATCTGTTTGGTAGTGTCCAAAGATACCTGTGATAACCATTGGCCGGTCTTCTTGAGGACCTCCTGGAACGATTGGAAAAATGACTTGCTGCTCGCGCCATGTGTTGTTTTGAAAGTGTTGAAGGTTACGCTTGCGCGACGCACCTCCATGAATCATAGCGACTTGCTTCATTTTCTTATTACTAGGTCCTTCGTCCCCGCGCGTAATCTGTTTAATCTCTTTGCGCACATTCTGGAGTAGATGTGTAAGCTTCCCACTCTTTAATGCTTTCTCAATCTCCATGCGCAGACTGATGCAGTTATCTGTTGTGTGACCTGTGTCTCTATGATAGTCATAGAACAAATTTGGGTCTTGCCCTTTTTTATTTTTCATTAGTTGTGGCTGCTTGAACTGATAATTCTCAGTGCTGAGAACTTCAGCAGGAGATTTCATCAAGGGAGTCCACTGGCGTTCCCTATTCTCTTGTTTAATCGCTTTTTGAGTTGTTATCTTGTTGATTGTTGCACGCGCATCAATTGGTGAATAAGGAGAATACGAATTCTGACTTGACTCTTTCCAATTTCTCTTATACTTGCGACTACCTTTACTCAGGTCTTGCGGACGATTCTGAGGTAGAGGTGGCCTGTTAGAATTCAAGTTGCGCTCAGTCTGGGCGTAGACCTTGGCTGCCGCCATGAGTTTATCCCAGCTCTTTGGAAGGCCAGTTGTACCGGAAAGTACTTTAATCATTTCGTCACACCTTACCGCGTATTTGAACTGCGCACGTATAAGGTCTTCGTGAAAATCTCCAATCTCCAAAACCTCTTTATTGTAACGCGTAATAAAATCTTCAAGATTCTCATCATCCCTCCTCCAGATGTTCATTACATCTGAGGAGTCGCGCACGTATCGCCTTTGCTGACTGAAGTGTGTAAGAAAATTTTCCTTTAGGTCATTCCAAGAGGAAAGTTTACCTGTCGGCAAATTATCAAACCAAAGGCGCGCAACGCCGGTAAGAGTTTGTACAAACAGATGACACCACATTGGCAATGTCCAGCATCCAAGTAACCCTGCACCGGTGAAGAGGCGCATGTGATCATCAGGATCGGTTAAACCGTTAAACTTTCCTACGTTGGATGGTAATTTTGCTCGCTCCAATGGAGCCAGTTCTATCTCTCTGGTAAATTTGATTGTTCAGCTGTTTCGGTTGGGCGATACACCAAATTGTAATCATGCTAGCTTCTGGATTGTATACTGCACGTACTTTTGGCTTGTAACTAGCATGATCTGCAGATATTCGATTGAAAATACTTGCACTAACCCCTTCCTCATAGGTCTTATCGAGTTCATCGTGTTGGGTGTCCCGCTTTTGTGAAGACCGCGGGCCCAAACGAGAGTGGACAGATGCACGACGCTGAACTTTGTCTTCTTGCCTTCTATTACCAGAATGAACAGGATCATTCCTGGTTTTAGAATACATTTCTGTTTCATCTTCAGGCATGTGCGAAGGGGAACGAGCATGACTTTGAGTATTATAACTCAAAACTCGAGGTGCCGGCGAAGCACGGACCTGAGGAGCGTTAACCGGAGCTTGAAAAGCTGGAGTTCCGGTTTGGGCACATAGCTGAGCATACATAGCATTTAGAGTCGCTTGAGATTTGATTAACCACGATAATGGAGTCTCTCCAGGTGGTAAAATCGACGCAACATCAACCTGAGGAGCCGCCGGCGTTACTGGAATACTCGCATGATCAGGATCATACTGAGCATTAGCTTCGCCGGAAGAATACTCAACTATTTGTCCGAAGATCTGAGGTCCGACAACGACGCGATGGATCTCCGATCGAGGACCTTGAAAAGATGATCCATCAGCCATGATGCTGCAGATCTAGGTGAAACGAAATGAAAGATGAGAAAAAGAATTGAAATCGGTGGCCGCCAATGAAGAAACCCTAGATCATCTAGACCGGAATCTACATAGATCTATGGAATGGGCTCAGCATAAAAGAGGTTAATCCTTAGTATGGTTTCACGATGATGTAGAATGAAATAGTACTCCGGCTAATCCTGCAAAACAGAACACCGTTAGCTCGCCACGGGGAGAAGGGGGTTCTCTCCGTGACCACCCTCCGGCGTGAGATTAAGTACATGTAGTCGGAACTAAAGTATTGTAAGAGAGAGAGAGTGGTTGAGAGTGAATACATTTCCTTGAACTCCAAGTCACTTATTTATAACCGGTGTTTGGCGCCAAAAAGAGAGATGTTAACTTTAACGAAATCTTCTGCTATTCCGTTAATGTTTTGTGGCAATCCGTTAGTGCACACGGATTGTGAGCTCATCAGCGGTTAGGGAGGTGCCACGTGTCAACATGAGATCACTATATTTTATAAGTGTGAGCGTGCCATCACCGTGATCTTCCTCAGCCGTCCAGATGCTGCCATGTGGCAATTGGTTATAACCGAAAAGATGCTTGCACGATTGGGTGTTAGTGGCTTCTAGAAGATTTCACAACTGTTACCCATCTGTTGTTCGCCACGTGTACATTCTGTTATAACATAAAAGATTCCCTTTGCTTTTGCACTAAGTCAAAGGTTTTGCTAAGGGAAAGTTTTTCAGGATTAACTATTTCCTTGCGCGAGAAGCGTAAGTTAGTTAACTGATCTTCTTTCTTCTCCCTGTTGCTTAGCGCAACATTTGGTGAATACTTGCTCTGATATAAATATCCGCGCAAGGTTAGTGTGTGAAGAATTATCCAAAGACTGTTCAGGTTTAACTTGAACCTTGCGCGAGCCCGCGCAAGGCAGTTAAATGAAGTATTTATCCAAAGAGATTGTTCAGGCTTTAACTTTGAACCTTGCGCGAGTCTGCGCAAGGCAGTTAAATGAAGTATTTATCCAAAGAGATTGTTCGGACTTTAACTTTGAACCTTGTGCGAGCCCGCGCAAGGTAGTTAAATGATCCTTTCTTCCCTTAGACATTTGGCGCAGAGTTCTAATAAATCCTATTCTGGCAGAGAAGTCTGCGCGAGGTCTCCTTAGTAGTTAATAATGGGTATGGTTTTCCTTGATTGGCGCAAGGTTTTTGGGACCATACCCCTTCAACTCGTATAATATGTGTCAAAAAACCAAACATTCTGATTAGAACTGATTTGGAAAGGTTTTGACTCGATTCCACTAACTTATATAAACTATGTTATATAAGTCATGCGTACGCCCATATGCGGCACCTGGTAGTCAAATGAGTCTATGATAAGTATAATATGCCAAAAAATATTTCATTATGTTTCATATCAGTATCGAACTCATATTATAAGTTGGTTATTTTTAAACCATTATTTGCATAAAAAGGGCATTTTGGGCATTATTAGGCGTATTATATAGACTTTGCATAAAACCCAAAAAAACGATATGATCAGAAGGTATAACCCTTAGGGGTTATTCCCTAAAATAATATGATCTCATACTATAACTTCAAATAAGTATCTAAACTATCCTAAACGGGTCAGAAACGAAAGTCAAAACAGAATTCAAAATGTTTGACTTTCGGTTGCGAACCAAGCTTTAAGCAGGAAATGACGGGTTGGACATGATCTAACAAGTCCTATTATGTTATATAAATTGATATAGTGTCAAAAGTTATGGTTTCAATACTTAGAAGTTCATTTATCGTTAATTACGAAAATCTACCTTTTTTACTTTTATTTAATAAAATCTTCGACCCGTCATTTGACCAACTTAACGTGATTTTCAGAAGGTGCCCTCATAGGGGATTAGCACCTACATTATTATGATCACATAGCCATGTTTGATTCGAACATTGGCTTGACTAAAATGGTCATAACTGAAAGTCAAAGTAAAAGTCAATTTTCTTGATTTTTCGCCTAATAACTAGCCTACAATTGAAAAGAGACAATGGAGAACACTTACAAATGTTCAAGGGAATATTGAACTTCATGTAGGAGGCCTCTTTATGAGCAGAAGCGCTCCAAAGATAGAGAGAAAGAAATTGCGAAGGTACAAGTTCAAGTGAACCAAGAACATGGCTACTTATACTTGAACTCCAGCCCTCAAATCTTGCTAAGTGTCCCCTGAGGTGTTTAAGGAAGGATTAGTGGCACCCAAGGTTGCTAGGGAGGAGAAAGGTGGCCAAAATCGTGAGCTAGGTGGCAGGGACAGCAGCTGCAACTGCCAGCTGCACATGGACTGCCAGCGACCCTCTTGCGGACCATAAGAGGTGAAGCCTTGCGGTCCACAAGAGTTTCTGTCGCCCACTAATTTAAATACCTTACGGAGCGTAAGGCATATGTCTTGCGGTCCGTAAGGGACCGTTAGAGGCCAAAACTTTGGCACATTTCCATAATTGACCCCTCCACATCCGTACTTTTACATATTTATATATCTGCTCCCTCTCGTCCTACTTACCAGGACTATTTGAGAGTTGATTGGACACCGTGTTGCCATATTATTCGTCTTGAATTTCCGAGGTGTTACAGAGACTCATCTACTTACAGGCCACTGGACCTAATATCATCTAGCAGTAAACATCCTAAGTCAGTTTGTAAGTGACCCAAGGGTGAGTCATCTTGAAGCCACCAATCGTGTTCTTCATTACCTAAAAGCATCACCCGGACAAGGCATTCTTCTTACCAAGGACGGAGGTACATATCTCACAGCTTACTATGATTCAGATTGGCTTGGATGTCCTATCACTAGAAGATCAAGAACCGGGTACCTATTACTCCTAGGCGGAGCCCCTATATCATGAAAATCCAAGAAACAGTTCGTTGTTTCATGGTCATCTGCAGAAGCATTATATCGAGTTATGGCTTCCACAGTGAGTGAGATTCTATGGTTTTAGTGGCTTCTAATGGAACTTGACATGTCTTGTAAAGGACCGACACAATTGTTTTATGACAACCAGGCCGCAAGACATATAACAAACAACCCTGTCTTTCATGAACGAACCAAACATGTTGAAATGGATTTCTGCTTGTCAAGGAGCGAGTTGAATCAAAAGAAATAATTCCAATGCAGATTGACACTAAGATGCAAATCGCCGACATCTTCACCACGTCTTTGGGAACACGAGAGTTTCATGTACTTCTTGACAAGTTGGGCATTGTTACCCTCTATCCGCCAACTTGAGAGGAAGTAATGACTTTAATTCTCTCCTCCACTATCAATCCATAATTCTCGTCCATACTAAACAAGAGAACTCAACCCAAAAGACTAATGATGATGGGTGAGAAAGCTCATTTTGGTATATAAACCCCACATTGTTTGCTCATACAACCGATATGGGACAAGTGACATACTTTGCAATGGTATTAGTCCATAAAAGTCGACCCTCCTTAAGGGCCAACGTCCTCGTTAGTCACGGACATGTTGGTCACGGCTGGCTCGTTCCAGGCCACCACTCCATGGGCCACCACTCAGAGCCTCGTTGGTCACGGCCACGGCCACGTTGGTCGCGGCTGGCTTCCAGGCCACCACTCTGAGTTCTGGCTCTGATACCAATGTTACATACCAAACAAGAGAACTCAACCCAAAATACTAGTCTAATGGGTGAGAGAGCCCATTAAGAATATAAACCCACATTGTTTGCTTATACAACCAATGTAGAACAAGTCTCATACCTTGCAATGGTATTAGTCCGTAACATTTATTTCCATATATTGTCTCAACCTTCATGTAGCCTCCTGGTTCATTCACTTAGCCTCCTGGTTCATTCACTGTATTCATTCAGTTTTAGAGTTATAATACACAGGTGAGAAAGAGACACTAAAAGTTATTATATTACACATGTGAAAAGAGATATAATTGTGTGAAAGTAATATAATTGTGTGATGTAAAAACAAAATATTAACGTGAAAAGTGTGCCCATTTTAAACTATTTCATCATATAATATTTTCATCTTCAAACAATGATTAACGAGAAACAAATCAATAGATAAAAAAGTAATTATAGAATTCAAAGAATTGAAATATATAATACTTTTTTTATAATGTACACCTCATATTGGCCACTTATGTTTACCATTAATTTGGCACTTACGATTAGTCCATCAATATAATCACAATTCTCTTAGTTTAATAAGAATTGAATATATAATAGTTTTTGTATAATGGATGTTTACTATTAATTTGACACTTACTATTTACGGTGGTTGACACATCATTTTCTTTTTCTTACGGTTGAAAAGAAATAATAGAACTAGTTGCATGAGATTTGAAAATTAAAATTATTATTTCCATGGCACCTAATAAATAACTACACAAGTTTTTGATTCGTAGATCCAAACCAACCACAAATGGCGCTGTTGAATGTTTTGGAAAAATGCCGTGTCTCACCACCGCCCAACACCGTCGGTGAAAGATCACTGCCGCTCACTTTCTTCGACATCCAATGGCTGCTTTTCCATCCAGTTCATCAGCTTTTTTATACGACTTCCCTCATCCCAAATCCCATTTCATCCAAACAATCATTCCCACATTCAAACACTCCTTGTCCATAACTCTACAACACTTCTTCCCATTCGCAGGTAACTTGATCGTCTTTCCTCACTCACATGTTGCTACAAAACCTGAAATACGTCACGTCGAAGGCGATTCAATCGTCCTTACTTACGCAGAATGCAACCTTGATTTCAATGACTTGAAACAAAATCATCCTCGGGACTGTAACAAGTTTCACCCTCTGGTACCTTTCGAACCTCCATTTAAAGCATCCCATCTTGTCAAAATCCCAGTTTTTTCTATTCAAGTTACCATTTTCCCCAACTCTGCCCTCGCGGTTGGGCTCACTAATCATCACTCGCTTTGTGATGCAACAACAAACTATAATTTTTTAAAGGCGTAGACTTCGATTGCGACACATGGCTCTGATGAGTTGTTCTTAGCTAGCAAATCGCTTCCGTAAAGTTTTACGATAGGGTTATTGAATACCCTAAACTTTTAGATGACATGTTGTTGAAGATACCACGGGTTCAAGCTCTTGATGAAAGTTATAAACCACCTCAGCTTGAGCCCCAGATGGATAAACTTCGGTACACAGTTGTGTTGACCCGTTCACAGATTAATAGGTTAAAGAAGTGGTTGCTGGTTCAACTGCCGAGTTTAGAATATGTATATTCTTTTGTTGTATCTTGTGGTTATGTATGGAGTTGTGTAGCAAAATCGCGTGTTCTATCGTTTGAGGGCTTCGTTTTGAGCCCGCCAGTTCCACAAACCTATTTTGGTAACTGTATTGGGTCATGTTGTGCGACAACGAAAACATCGTTAATAACAGGAAGTAAAGGGTTTGTGACCGCGGTTGAGTTACTAGCAACGGCTATAAGGGAAGAGGTAAACAGTAAACAAGGGTTGTTGAAAGATGGTGTTACATGGGTGGAGAGGCTCTTGTTAGAAGAAGTTCCGACGATGGGTGTGGCTGGAACACCAAAACTGAATGTGTACGATGTCGATTTCGGGTGGGGAAAGCCCGAAAAGTATGAGACTGTCTCACTAGATTACAATGACTCGATATCGGTTATCGCAAGCAAAGAATCATCAGAAGATCTTGAAATTGGTTTGTGTCTTCCGGCTAAACAAATGGATGCTTTTATTGCTACGTCTCCGAGTGAATTAGAGAGCATAAATTCACTTTTATTGTATTAATTTATATACTATAAATTAGAAATTAGAAACATACAGTATGCATAGAATGTTGTAACATAATGCTTTGGGTTGTTTAAAAAAAAAACAAAAATAGAAATCTTACTTTTAATCCAAATTTTTTATTTTTTTACGATTTAACTTCACAACTTGTTTTTGTATTTTAAAGCCAAAACTTTTCTTATTTTACAATTTAACCTCAACTTTTTTATATTTAACTTTGTTCCCCTATACTTTTCATCTTTCACAGATTTTCGTACTAAATTTTATGAGTTACCACGGAGCAACCACGTGTGTGTGGTTCTAACGTTTTTACGTTTCGTACTAAATTTTACGAGTTACCACGGAGCAACCACATGTGTGTGGTTCAACGTTTTTACGTTTCGTTCATAATTTTGCGAGGTAATACGGCGCAACATCCATGTGTAGTTCAAGATTTTACGTTTATTGGTTTTCATTTCATAGTTTCTTCGCAATGGTTCAATGTTTTTACGTTTCGTACTAAATTTTACGAGTTACCACGGAGCAACCACGTGTGTGTGGTTCAACGTTTTTACGTTTCGTTCATAATTTTGCGAGGCTAATACGGCACAACGTCCATGTGTATTTCAAGATTTTACATTTATTGTTTTTCATTTCATAGTTTCTTCGCAACGCGTGAGTCATTGATTGACTTTGTTATTTTTTTATATGTTCTATCTTTGGTTTCTTGCAATTTTAACCTTACAAAAATGATTTTTTATACTTTTTACCCAAAACTTTTTATCTTTTGTAATTTAACTCACAACTTTTTAAATTTAACTTGGCTCCCCTAGACTTTTCATCCTTCCCAAATTTTCATTTTACGTTTTGTACTATATTTTGCGAGTGAACACGACGCAACGTGCGTGTGTGATTCAGCGTTTTTACGTGTCGTTCATAATTTTGCGAGTTAACACTACACAACGTCCATGTGGTTGTTGAATGTTTTACGTCTATTTATTCTCATTTGACAGGTTCATCGTAACGCATGAGTCCTATATCGACTTAGTTAGTTTTTTAAATGTTCTACACTTCGGTCTATTTCTTTTCTTTGACACGCCACAACTTCAACGTTGCTGGTCGGTGATGGTTGCGTCAGATTGGTGCTATTTACATGATTTTAGGGTACTTAATACTAGTTAATTATTATTCTATAATATAAGATATATAATATAAGATGAAGGTTCTTAATTACAGATAGTCATTTGATTGGAAAATAATTTGATATTAATCACATTTATACCATTTTAATCTTATTCTCTTTTGTGATCATTTAATTTATTAAATTTCTCTTTCTTCATATTTATTATATTATATTCATATAATTATAAATCTTATAAGTTACTTTATTCTCTCTCTCTATTTACTATGTGTTTTTATGTTCAATATTTTTCCGACACGTGCCCCGGTAATCCGTATGTGTATTTTACGCTAAAACGGGAGGGACCAAGTTTGTCAAATCGCTTGTCGTATCCTAGTTGTCCTTGAAATGAAGTTGAGGGGCCGATTATGCAATAAACGAAAGTTTAAATGAATTAGAAGTCCAGGGGCTGAAACTGCCAAACTTTTAGAAAATTTGGAGACCGCCGCATATTTTGTGCCATTGCTTGCATTTTTTGCCACCTTGTGCTCTATGCTTGACACCTCTAGAACACTTGTGAGCTTCTTAGAGCTCTCCCAACACCTGGTCACTTCTCCTAGCTCCTCCACAAACCATTTATGACATATAAAACCATGGTCTTGCATTTAGTTTTCTTTACCAAGTGCATCAAGATCAAGTTAGAGGAGCCTCTGGACGAATTTGGAGCATATTACTCTGTTCTTAGCATCATTTGACCATATGTAAGTGTTCAATCTCGTGTTAAGTCGATTATTCATAGTTCTTAGCCTAGAACAAAGTCTCGTCGTAATTACGCCTTGACTTTGTTCTAAATCCGTGCATACTCCGTCATTGTGTGTAACGAATGTTCCTACGTGCTCATAATGATGGAGGTAATAAACCCTTAAGAGGACATTCTCAGATTTTCACGGATTCATGGCCGATTGACGAGTTAACCGAAAAGTCAAACAAAGTCAACTGGCAGATTTTTATAAAATTCATAACTAACGATCTGGATGTTATAAAATATATTTTGAAGCATTAAAAACCTTAAAAAAGTATTTGAACATATGTCAACAGGTCTGGTTCATCAGTTTTTGGTCTAGGCTCGGTTTGTAACCAAAAGTCTCTAACAGTTGACTTTCTGTTGACTTTCAGTTCTGGCCCGTTTTAAGCCATTCTTGATACTGAGTTTGGGTCATTTTATGACCATGATTATGTTTAGAATATTGTCCTAAAGTTTCGTGACTCGATTCCTAAGAAATCCGGGTTTTTACATAAGTTCCATAAAAGTCTTAAAAACTTTGCAAAAAGGTCCTTTTTCGCAAAAATAAGATTTTTAAGCACATATGATTTGTAATCTAAATACCTACTGATTTGTAATTATAAACTAAGTTTATTAATGTTAAGAATCTGATCAAAATCTAATTTTTATAAAGAAATGTGTTTACGACACATAACGGACTAAAATGCTCTTTTCGGCATTTTTGAAAGAATAAACATGGTTTTATGGTTAAAATGACATATATACTGATATGTTATACTATGTAGGACTATTTGGGACGTATAATAAGTTTATGACTTGAATAAAGACGTAAAAATCGCTAATCGCCGCAAAATGACTAAACTACACTTTTTACGGAAAAACGCTTAAACCAAACTTTTATATCCAAAACTCTAACTTACTGATGTTATAAGTTAAATGACCTATTTTTTATATATAAATCAGGCCCCGACTTCTATTTAACCGAAATTACCGATTTAACGGCATTTTAGCGACTTTTACACTTTTACGGCACATAGTATGGTTTAAAACCATGACTATGAACCGAGACTTGTTACCTACTGATTTATAAACTTATTTTCATCATAAAAACAGTAAGCACAAGTCCCGAACTCAGCATCCCAAATTTGGCTTCAAAGCTATGCGTGAAATGACTAAAATGCCCCTATGGGACATAGTTTATTTCAAAACCGTTAAAACACATACATTCGATATCCTATTGTGATAATTAACTGAAATCTTACATAACCCGGTTTTGATCTGTTTTGACTAAAACTAAAACATTGAGGGTGGGCTTGACCGTGTCCGGGATATCCTTGGCTCACTAAATTGGTAGTGGCCACGACAATATAGCATGGCGTGTAGGCATACACTGGGTAATTGCTATCCTGCTTTCTGTGAGAAAGTTCAGAGTGGTGTGTCAGTCGATCATGTCTCGGTTTCTGTACCAGACCTCATATGTAAAAGCCAGCATGTAAATCTGTATACAAGGTCTTTTGTACCGTCCCAAGTTATTTACCAAGTGCACCTAAAACCGTTTTCGAAAAGATTTTCAAAATGAGTCAGTTGAGTGTATTTACCAGTGTAAAATGACGTATTTTCAAAGTCTAAGTTACAGGTGCAAGTACGCAAATAGGCCGGGAGATGTGGGGCGAATACCGGGGAGTTGCGCCCTTAGGATTTGCCTGTTTATAGTCTGATTATCATTTGTATGTGTTGCGATCCGCTTGTGGATCCTATTACAAGCCTTGTTTGTGTGTATTTGTTCTGAACTTTGAACACTATCGGTTTGTAATAGTTTATTTATTCCAAGACTTCCGCTGTGTTTATCTTGTTTGGTAATGATGGAATCAATTGTACGTCACAATACTCCCCACCGGGTCCACCGGTAGACACGTGGATGTCGGGGTGTGACAGGTTGGTATCAGAGCCAACGTTTGAGGGAATTCGACACTTGCCATTAGTGTTTGATCTCAAACGATATAAGAAAACACATTCCTTAGACTCTCGAGTCTAGGCTTTGACCTAGGATTATTCGTTTCCCTATTTTGCTATTTTGCTTGCTTTGGTTTTTAATTTGCTTTGTGACAGGAATTGTCAAAGATGCCCCTAAATTTTTTTACAGGAGCGAAAGGAAAAGGGCTCATGAGAGGCGGAGCTGCGGGTCAAGGGCCTTCGAACCCACATAACTACAACCCTTCCGAGGGATTAGGAGACTCATCATCACCATGGGAACCGTACCCTCATCGTCACTCTATATCCCACGAGTATTCCCCACCACCAGATTCACTGCCACCACAACCTACCCAATCTCACCACTCACACTCCCATTCTTTCCATGGGAATTATAACCTCGATATTCAATTCCACTCACCTTCTGTAACCCCACCTGAAGATTCCCCAGAGCCCATGGAAGAAGACTCCGACCCAGAAATGCCGGCAACGGGATCAATGGGTCATCCCATTTACTTATCCAGCGGATCCAACTCGTACGCTGGAACGCCCCAGAACTATCCTGATGAATTTCAGGAAAACCTTTCACAATACATTTTCTACGACACCCCATCTTATCATAATACACCATCTCACCACACTCCATCCCACCATACAGTGTTACACTACACCCCTCCACCTGAAAACCGACAGGTGGAACAACCACAACTACCACCTCGTCCACCTAGGAAGAGGAACGCATGCATGTCCGTGCGAATGGGGCCTAGAGTTGGGTCACTATCTCCCCAGCCTTCATCCTACCCCACTAATCGCAGAAGATCCACAAATTGGTGGACCTTCTTATACCTCGCCTTTCAACGAGCAACCGCCAACTACTGTTTAGTCTGAGCCTCAACCACCATTTTCTACAAGTGAGCCATCATCACTACCGCTACCACCATCGGGTTTTGATAACCCTATCCTTTCCTATTCGAACCTACCTGCGTACAACCCATTCGAACCCTCTACATGGCCAGAGCATAGCCACAGTCATAATGTACCTCTGCAAGACCCTTACCTAGAAATGGCCATGAATGCACATTACCCCTATCCCTACCAACCAGGCGGATATCCCTGCTATGAGTACCAACATCCGATTGCACCGCATCAACCCCAAACTCAACCGCAACCACAGCAGCCGCCATCAATTATGAACGTTCTAAACGAAGCATTAGAACGGGTGAAAGAGCTACAAGAGAAATCAGCCAAGGATGCTAAGAAAAACCAAAAACTATTAAAAAGGCTGGTGAAAAAGTTAACAGGGAAGAAGGATTGAGCTCCCTATTATTCCTACGTGTTATGTTTAATTTAAATCAAGTCCTTGCATGGACAAGTATTTAATTTTAAAACCCCTGCGAGGGTATGTTTCTTATTTTAGTCCCTGCGAGGACAATTTATCTTATTTTCTTGTAAAAGACTGGCTTAGGGCAATTTTAATTTGAATGTTAATATTAATGGAATTTCTTTTGGATTAATGTTATATGTACTATTATTATATCAGTTGTTCAAGCCAACGTCTCGATATTGATTCGAAATTTGTGATCTGCAAAACATTTCCAAGAAATCTCCTTGATGGTTTGCACTTGCCAAGTGATTAGGTCACATATATTAGCAAAACGGTAGTTGATTATATGGTGTTCTACCCTGATAGTTAAGGTTGAGAAATCCTATAAAGAATCCCTTCTATCCAGAAGTGGTGAACTACGTTCTAAACTTCACTAGTCCGCCTGATCTGGACTAGCTACTTAAACCATTACAAGGAATTGATATTCTAAAAGGTTAATATATTCAAGGTATTAACCTCCTGGCAGTGTGACCTGAGGAACCACACAAGCCGTCAAGGCAAAGAACTACGTCCAAGCCTATATAATCTATTTTGATCTTGATCAGAAATCATCAGTGCGATGATTACTTTATTTAAACACCCATTGGTGGTGTAGTGCCTACGACCATATTAATACATCCATTAGTGATGTAATGCATACAGGCTATGTTATGTCCATTGGTGACAATGACAGTTTCAGTCTACGACTCTCTGTCTCGAGGTAGTAAAACTACGTTCGAACTTCGAAGCTATTTGAACCATTAGTGATCTTGATTTTATAATTCAATCCCTTAGTGTTGCTTTAAATTGTCCTTGTGGGCAAGCCTATTTGTGCCACATTTTAACACCCCCCTTATTAAGGCCGTTTGTGCCGTTATCAATCAATCAAACAAGTCTAACTAAGTTCTACGTGATTGCTTCAGCGTCAAAGTACAAGGATGGCTAGTTCAGATGAAGCAGATAGCCACCGAGGGGATGGAGGTGCCAACGAACAGATTGTAACTACTAGAGATGAACTGCAGGCATTAATTTCCATCGAAGTAGAAAAAGCAATTAAAGATCGTGACGAAAAGAATGGTGAATCCAGTGCTTCACATATCAAGCATACTTCTAAGCACACATCAAGGCATACATCTTCACACCATTCTAAGCACTCATCACAAAAGAAGTTAGAACATCCCTCTCACAAGAAAGACGACTCTGAGCATTCGTCGAATATCGAAAGGAAAAGAAAGGAGTACCACAGAAAGACCCAATTTAATAAGGAAGGTTGCTCCTATAAATACTTCGTGTCTTGCAAACCACGTGATTTCACTGGTGAAAAAGGAGCTGTGGAAACGCTCCGATGGTTAGACAAGATCGAAACTATTGTGGAAATCAGTGGGTGCGCTGAGAAAGACGTAGTGCAGTATGTAGCGCAATCGTTCAAGGGCGATGCCCTCACGTGGTGGAAGTCGATGATCCAGTCTTCTGGGAAGGTTCATATGTATAATCTAAGTTGGGAGAAATTTGTTGAATTGGTAAAGGATACTTACTGTCCACCTCACGAAGTGGAAAGGATCGAAACTGAGTTTATCGGATTAGCCATGAAGAACCTTGATTGTGGAAAGTACGTGTCGGAATTCAATTCTATGTCGAGACTTGTACCGTATCTAATCACTCTAGAGTCCAAACGCATCTCACGTTTTATTGGCGGATTAGAGCCAGAGATTAAGGGTGATGTCAGGGCATCTAGACCCGTGACGTTTAGGTCTGCTGTAGACCTTTCTATGGTCTTAACTCAGGATTTTAAGAGATATAGGTCTCTTCGGCCTGAAGGTGGCGAGAAAAGGAAGAGAGATGATGACAGGTTTCACGCTTTAGCAAGAACAGGAAGTTCGGGATAAACAAGAACCATCAAAGGTCTGATAATAGGCCTAAATGCAGAAAGTGCAACAAGTGACACTTTGGTGCGTGTCGGGACGAGTTTCAGATAAAGCCTTGTGGGATCCGTAAGAGGCATGGGCACAAGGCCCTGGAATGTAAGGATTTAAAGGAGGCCACCTGTTTTAATTGTTGCGAGAAAGGACATATCAAACCCAATTGTCCTAAGTACAAGAAGGATAACACTGCTAAGGACGATGGGTGAAGAAGGAAGAAAGGAAAAGCTCGTTCTTTCCAGATGAAAGCCAAGGAGGCTGTGAACGATGACAATGTGATAACAGGTACGTTCCTTATTAATGACGTTTATGCTAGAGTTCTTTTCGATTCAGGGGCTGATAAATCATTTGTAGATCATAAGTTTAGTGCCTTATTAAACTTGCCCATAAGAACTCTAGACATAACCTATGATGTAGAACTTGCTGATGGAACGATAGAAACCGCTTCTACAATTCTTGATGGATGTTTTATTTCCATTAAGGATCACTCTATTCCTGTTTCGCTGTTGCCAATGAAGTTGGTAGGTTTCGTTGTAGTTCTTGGTATGGATTGGTTGTCTAGTAACCATGCCCATATAGCCTGTAACAAGAAGCTCATCGAAATCAAAACTTCGACCGGTGAATTGCTGCCTATCCAAGGTGATGTACGTTATGGTTTGTCCGAAAAGGATGTGTTACTTAAAACTTCGAAATGGCTGAAGAAGAATTGTGTCATTTACATGGCACAAGTAACCATTGATGAAGCTAAGCCAAAAATCGAAGACCTACCCGTTATCTCAGAATTTGCTGACGTGTTTCCTGAAGACTTGCCTGGTCTACCTTCAGATAGGCAAGTAGAATTTAGAATTGATATCATACCTGGTGCAGCTCCAGTTGCTAGAGCCCCGTATTGACTTGCACCTACAGAAATGAAAGAGTTGAAGACACAACTTGAAGAATTGTTGGAAAAAGAATTCATTCAGCCAAGTTCTTCTCCTTGGGGAGCTCCAATACTGTTTGTGTAAAAGAAAGATGGTTCAATGCGAATGTGCATTGACTACGCGAGCTGAATAAGTTAACAATTAAGAATCGCTATCCATTGCCTAGGATTGATGATTTAATTGACCAGCTTCAGGGAGAAAGCTACTCTCGAAGATTGATTTGAGGTCAGGTTATCATCAACTCAAAGTTCGTACTAAAGACGTTCCAAAGACGGCGTTTAGAACAAGATATGGTCATTATGAGTTCTTAGTGATGCCTTTGGACTCACTAATGCACCAGCAGCATTTATGGATTTGATGAATAGAGTCTGCAAGCCGTATTTAGATAAGTTTGTCATTATCTTTATTGATGATATACTTATATAATCTCGTAATCAGGAGGATCACGAGAAACATTTGAGGTGTATTTTGGAGTTGTTGAGACACGAGAAACTTTATGCAAAGTTTTCTAAGTGTGAATTTTGGTTGCGTGAAGTACAATTCTTAGGCCACGTGGTTAGTGAACGTGGGATACAAGTTGACCCTGCCAAAGTCAAGGCAGTAATGAACTGGCAAGCCCCAAAGACACCATCCGAAATCCGAAGTTTTCTGGGTTTGGCCGGTCATTGTAGAAGATTTATAGAAAACTTTTCAAGGATAGCTACTCCATTGACGACCCTGACCCGTAAAGATGTTAAATTTGTTTGGGGTCCGAAACAGCAGGAAACCTTTGATGTATTGAAGCAGAATTTAAGTAATGCTCCTGTGTTGACTCTACCAGAAGGAATTGAAGATTTTGTGGTATATTGTGATGCTTAACACACCGGCATGGGGTGTTGTACTCATGCAAAGAGGAAAGGTAATTGCCTACACTTCAAGGCAATTGAAGATACACGAAAGAAACTACACCACACATGATTTGGAACTAGGTGCGTGGTATTTGCGCTCAAACTATGGAGACATTATTTATATGGAACAAAGTGTGTTATATACACGACCACAAAAGTCTCTAACATTTATTCAATCAAAAGGATTTAAATATGCGACAACGTCGGTGGATGGAGACGCTGAACGACTATGATTGCGAGATCCGTTATCATCCAGGCAAGGCAAATGTGGTTGCCGATGCCTTGAGCCGCAAGGAAAGGGTTAAGCCATAAGGATCAATGCCAAGAGCATTCAGGTTAAGAATGATCCGAAAGATAAGATTCTGGAAGCTCAGAAGCAAGCTTTGTTAGAAGCAAATCTACCTAAGGAAGAACTGGGAAAGTTGGTAGAACAACTTACCCCGGGAATGATGGAATCCTAAGGTTTTGTGAACGAATTTGGATTCCAGTCTTCGGAGGACTTAGAGACTTGATTCTTCAAGAAGTACATAGTTCCCGATATTCAATTCACCCGGGTAGTGACAAGATGTATAAAGATTTGAGACCCGACTACTGGTGGTCTGGATTGAAGAAATCAATAGCCGAATAAGTAGCTAGGTGCCTGACATGTTCGCCAGTTAAAGCTAAGCATCAGAAGCCGTCAGGGCTGCTGCAACAACTGGAAATTCCCATGTGGAAGTGGGAATGCGTAACTATGGATTTTATTACCAAGTTACCAAACACAAAGCGAGGGAATGACACAATATGGGTGATTGTAGACAGGCCGATTAAGTCGGCTCATTTCCTACCCATTAATGAGACTACAACTCAGACAAGTTGGCAAAACTTTATGTGGACGAGATTGTTTCCTTACACGGCGTGCCAGTGTCTATAGTATCAGATAGAGACACCAGATATACTTCACATTTTTGGAAAAGCTTTCAGCAAGCTTTGGGCACTCGATTAAATTTTAGCACAGCCTACCATCCTCAGACGGATGGTCAAAGTGAGTGCACTATACAGACCTTGGAAGATATGCTACGCGCTTGTGTGATTGATCTAGGTGGAAGTTGGGATAGCCACTTGCCACTTGTTGATTCTCCTACAACAACAGCTACCACGCAAGTATTCAAGCTGCCCCGTTTGAAGCATTGTACGGGAGAAAGTGTTGGACGCCCGTTTGTTGGGTAGAAGTTGGCGAAGCGCAACTAACAGGACCGGAAATAGTCCTAGAAACGACGGACAAGATTTTGCAAATACGGGATCGTCTCAAGGCTGCCAGGGATAGGCAGAAAAGTTATGCCGATCGAAGGCGCAAACCTCTTGAATTTCAAATAGGGGACAAAGTCTTGCTTAAAGTATCGCCTTGGAAAGGCGTTATGCGCTTCGGAAAGAAAGGCAAGCTAAGTCCAAGGTATGTTGGACCATTTGAGATTATTGAGCAAGTTGGAGCTGTTGCTTACAAGCTTAAACTGCCAGAAAAGTTTAGTGGAATCCATGATGTATTCCACATCTCCAACCTGAAGAAGTGCTTAGCAGATGAGTCGTTGGCTATGCCACACGACGAGGTTCAGATTGATAAGAACCTAGGTTTTATTGAGCAACCATTGGCGATCGAGGATCGCCAGGTCAAGAAGCTTCGTAGGAAGCATGTGCCTATTGTAAAGGTTAAATGGGACGCTCGTCGAGGTCCCGAATACATTTGTGAAGCGGAATCTATCATGTGACAGAAATATCCACGTTTGTTTGATTGAAATCTCGGGATGAGATTTATTTAAGGGGTGAGGATGTAACACTACGTGTTTTTACGTCCAATATTTTTCTGACACGTGTCCGGTAATCCGTATGTGTATTTTACGCTAAAACAGGAGGGACCAAGTTTGTCAAATCGCTTGTCGTATCCTCGTTGTGCCTTGAAATGAAGTTGAGGGGCTGATTATGCAATAAAGGAAAGTTTAAATGAATTACAAGTGCAGGGGCTGAAACTGCTAAACTTTAAGAAAATTTGGAGACCACCGCATATTGTGTGCCACCTTGCTTGCATTTTTTTGCCACCTTGTGCTCTATGCTTGACACCTCTAGAACACTTGTGAGCTCCTTAGAGCTCTCCCAACACCTGGCCACTTCTCCTAGCTCCTCCACAAACCATTTATGACATATAAAACCATGGTCTTGCACTTAGTTTTCTTCACCAAGTGCATCAAGATCAAGTTAGAGGAGCCACTGGATGAATTTGGAGCATATTACTCTGTTCTTAGCATCATTTGGACCATATGTAAGTGTTCAATCTCGTGCTAAGTCGATTTTTCATAGTTCTTAGCCTAGAACAAAGTCTCGTCGTAGTTACGCCTTGACTTTGTTCTAAATCCGTGCATACTCCGTCATTGTGTGTAACGAATGTTCCTACGTGCTCATAATGATGGAGGTAATAAACCCTTAAGAGGGCATTCTCATATTTTCACGGATTCATGGCCGATTGACGAGTCAACCGAAAAGTCAAACAAATTCAACTAGCAGATTTTTATAAAATTCATAACTAACGATCCGGATGTTATAAGATATGTTTTGAAGCATTAAAAAACCTTAAAATAAGTATTTGAACATATGTCAACAGGTTCGGTTCGTCAATTTTTGGTCTAGGCTTGGTTCGTAACCAAAAGTCTCTAACAGTTGACTTTCTGTTGACTTTCAGTTCTGACCCGTTTTGAGCCATTCTTGATACTGAGTTTGGGTCATTTTATGACCATGGTTATGTTTAGAATATTGTCCTAAAGTTTCGTGACTCGATTCCTAAGAAATCTGAGTTTTTACATAAGTTCCATAAAAGTCTTAAAAACTTTGCAAAAATGTCATTTTTCGAAAAAATAAGATTTTTAAGCACATATGATTTGTAATCTAAATACCTACTGATTTGTAATTATAAACTAAGTTTATTAATGTTAAGAATCTGATCAAAATCTAATTTTTATAAAGAAATGTGTTTACGACACATAAAGGACTAAAATGCTATTTTCGGCATTTTTGAAAGAATAAACATGGTTTTATGGTCAAAATGACATATATACTGATATGTTATACTATGTAGGACTATTTGGGACGTATAATCAGTTTATGACTTGAATAAAGATGTAAAAATCGCTAATCGCCGCAAAATGACTAAACTACACTTTTTTACGGAAAAACGGCTTAAACCAAACCTTTATATCCAAAACTCTAACTTACTGATGTTATAAGTTAAATGACCTATTTTTGATATATAAATCAGGCCCCGACTTTTATTTAACTGAAATTACCGATTTAGCGGCATTTTAGCGACTTTTACGCTTTTACAGCACATAGTATGGTTTAAAACCATAACTATGAACCGAGACTTGTTACCTACTGATTATAAACTTATTTTCATCATAAAAACAGTAAGCACAAGTCCTGAACTCAGCATCCCAAATTTGGCTTCAAAGCTATGTGTGAAATGACTAAAATGCCCCTACGGGACATAGTTTATTTCAAAACCATTAAACACACATACATTCGATATCCTACTGTTATAACAAAAGAAAATAAATATTTTCACTAATGTATAAGAGTCATTACATCAGGTTCATAGTTAACATATTTTTTAAAATGACCGAACTGCCCTTTTGAGGCATAAAACGGATTTAAATATAACACAGGCCTACTATTGCAAATGCTACTGATTTTATAACATATATTAAACATAATTTCTTATGGAACTTCTATATGACTCATACGGTTACCCTGTTTCGCTTATATGCATTCGTTTAAGCATACGTAGCTAGTTTACGTATTTTAACCAAAACGGGCTTAACCTTGTCCAATCCTTATCAAAATCCAAAATGTTATTAAGTTACCCATATTATACAAGTATATATATACTTGTCGGGTCTAATTAACATCCTCTTCCGGTCACCGCTTAATCTAGCGTATCGTACCGTATCATATTTTTAGCGTAAGACTAACCGGTTCAAGTCTAAGACTTAATTTGGAACCGTTAGCATTCTAATATTGGTTATTAATTACCATCACTCCAGACTGAACGCCTCCCGGTAAATTTCCTTGTACTTGCTTTGGAAATTTCGGCTGAGCTTGGAACATACATTCATAACAACTCAAGTAAATACTCTTAACTTATTTTCCCTATACGGGCTTGGGATACGGTAGAATACTACCGCTTGGTCGTGTATGGGATAATGTTTTATCCAGTTGTGATAATTAACTGAAATCTTACATAACCCGGTTTTGATTTGTTTTGACTGAAACTAAAACATTGAGGGTGGGCTTGACCGAGTCCGGGATATCCTTGGCTCACTAAATTGGTAGTGGCCACAACAATATAGCATGGCGTGTAGGCATACACTGGGTAATTGCTATCCTGATTTCTATGTGAAAGTTCAGAGTGGTGTGCTAGTCGATCATGTCTCGGTTTCTGTACCGGGCCTCATATGTAAAAGTCAGCATGTAAATCTGTATACAAGGTCTTTTGTACCGTCCCAAGTTATTTACCAAAATTGTGCCAAGTGCTCCTAAAAAGTTTTCGAAAAGATTTTCAAAATGAGCCGGTTGAGTGTATTTACCAGTGTAAACTGACGTACTTTCAAAGTCTAAGTTACAAGTGCAAGTACGCAAATAGGCCGGGAGTTGCGGGGCGAATACCGGGGAGTTGCGCCCTTAGGATTTGCTTGTTTATAGTCTGATTATCATTTGTATGTTTTGCGATCCGCCTGTGGATCCTACTACAAGCCTTGTTTGTGTATATTTGTTCTGAACTTTGAACACTATCGGTTTGTAATAGTTTATTTATTCCAAGACTTCCGCTGTGTTTATCTTGTTTGGTAGTGATGATATCAACTGTACGTCACGATACTCCCCACCGGGCCCACCGGTAGACACGTGGATGTCGGGGTGTGACAAGAATTCCCGCCGCGAAGCGCGGAGTACCTCTACTAGTTATATATATACAATTGCCGTAGGTTCTTAGGAATCGTAAAACATTTGACCTAATGTTGAAACTTATTTACGGTATTGCCACAATTTCTCTTTTTATCCATCACAGAGAGAGACTCAATACGACAAAGAGAGCAAGCGTGAACGGAAGGGGATCCGGTCATGCCCTATGGCCGGCCACCCTGTTTCGGTGACCATCTCAGTCTTCAAACTTTTTTAGATAAAAACATGCTATGTTCGAAGTTTCATTGTTGATATTTGTACTCTACAAAATTTGCAGAGAACCCCAATGTATTTTAATTTTAATGACATCAAGTCGGTTTGGTTAGTTAATTTTACTAACACGGTTTAGCTGGGTATAAAGAGTCAAGTCCTAGGTGGGGTTTCACTAATAGATTATGTGGTAACTGATTATTGTTATAGTTAGTGTTGCCTGGTAGATTTGGTGGTAACTAATCATCATTGTAGTTAATGTTTCCTGATAATCAATGATAATCAAGGGTAACACCCATAAGTGGTTGCCGATTATCGATGGTATTGGTGATCAATAACGACTTGATTCACCGGTGGAAATTATATTATTAGTAGTAACTACAGGTAGTGGCGTCAGTAATTGTGCATTGAGAACAACTTGGGGAGATGAGCAGTAACCGAGGTACTGTTGATAGGCTGATCATTAGTAGTAACTAAGTATTCACTAAATTGGTTCCCTATGAAGGATTTCCTGCCAATAGAGTTACAAATGTTATAATCAAATAATTATCATCGATTTTAACAACCAACTAATATACTCTTTCAGATTTCCAAATATAGAACATACTTGTTTTTCATTTTCACTTTAGATTATCTGATTATTTAAGAGTGACACCAAAACATTTTAAACTTGTAATCATTCTTACACAATTCAGAGAGACACACATACTATTTTAAACTATAAAAACCTACACCATGTGGAATATGCAAGTTCGTGATAAGACAAATGCAAGGTAAGCACATTCCTAAATGCAGGATGCATATTTATGTAGACGACTAGGGATGACAATTCGATGAATATTGGTAATCTTAGGGGCTGTTTGGTAACCTCTGAATGGTTAAGTCCTGAACCAGTAAGAGGTCTGAACCATTAAGTTCTGAACCAGTAAGAGGTCTTAACCATTAAGAGCCAGTATAATGCTTAACCGTTCGGAGGCAAATGTCTGACCAATTCATATTAGAGGTCTTAATCATTCAGACTCGGTATAATGCTTAACCATTCAGAGGCAAATGTCTAAACCATTCAGACATTTGTTCGCGAAACAAACAGTTTGAACCATTAAGTGCTGAACCAGTAAGAGGCCTGAACAATTCAGAGCCTCATTAAAAGGTAAACAAACAACCCCTTAGTCTCGTTCCATATTGTAAAATGGTGCTCCATTTTTAAATATTATAATTATATTACACAAAAGAATTAAATATATAAAACTAAAAAGACCAGAAATGGTTGGAATATGCTATTGCCGAACAAAGAATAAGGAAAATGAAATGCTTTCAAGTATGGTTTGGATAAACTAATATGTATGTTTAAACTAATCAATTTGGATGTCACCCATGTTTCGGGTGTTTCTGACAGGTTTGAGTTTCTTTGTAAGTACAAGGATAAATATGTCACTTTAAACACATATACATTTAAGGACAGATTAATTTAATATATATTACCAACTTTCTAACCACTCACAAAATTACTATTCTTTATTTATTTTTTATTTTTTTATCACAACAAAATCACTATTCTTTATTTTTTTTTTATCACAAAGACTTTTCATGTTTAACCCTTTTACTTTTCAGCTTTTGAAATTTTGTCACAAAGATTAATATTTTTCTACTTTTAACTTTGATTAGAACCCTAACCAAACTAGAACCACATTGACTCGAACCAGTTTGACCTAACCTGTTCTGACCCGCAAATCATCCCGACCAACCCGCTCTGTTTCCGGGCCAACCTGCATCTAAAAATCGGGTTGATCCGCACACGAAGTAAGCCATTCAGATGGGTGATGAATCGAAGTTTATCGGGTCCATTGTCAATTTGTCATCCTCCTCCGGATAACCAAAACCCATAAAACCTCACACTCTGTAATCCAAAAACAGAGATTGAACATGGGGATACTCACTCTGCCATTGGTAACCTCTCTTCTCAAACCCCATAAACTCCGATTGAATCTTCTATTCACCACCACTATCCACCACCACCACCGCCCTTTACCAACCCCTTTCCGCCGCACCACCGTCCCTTTATGTTCTTTCACAAGTTCTGCAACTGATCAGTCTCCGTTAACGGCAGATGTGACAAATTCAAATGCAGAGGAACGGCCGGTTAAAGTTTCTATTCCAACTTTTCAACAAGCCATTCAACGTCTCCAGGTAATTGTTTACTATTTTGACTAATTAATCACTTTAAAGTTTAAATTTTGTTTATTTGGTTGATTGAATCTTGGTTTTTACATGTGGGTGTAATTGAGGAATATAGGTTGTTTGATAAGAACTTTTGAGTGAATTTGCACCAATCCTATTATGCATAGCTTTTAGGTCTATCTAAGACATAATGTTGTGATACAATTTCAATCTTTTTTGTCCCCGATGGGTTGCCCATCAAGGAACGCACGGAATTGTTTTTGGTTGCTTCGGTGGAGACTTCCTAGGAGGTCACCCATCCTTAAATTACTCTAGGTTGAGCACGCGTAACTGTGGAGTTTTCATATGCTGAACAACCGGTGCGCCTAAAACTTGTTTGTGATTTAAGAGGTAGGACATTCCTTATGACCCAAGAATTTGTCCTGGCCGGTGTTACAATGAATGGTCCATGTTAGTTTTCTATGTATTGTTACAAACCATGTGATGGGGATAGTTTTGTAATTATAGAATTTGAACTTGATAAGGCCACACGATATCGGGAGGTTTTCACATTTGGTACTGTGAGAAGAAATCCTAGGCATAGTTATTAAAGGCGCACTCAGGGCGATTTGTTCCGGGGCCTTATTTGCGCCTAGGCGCTCGCTTTAATAACTATGACCCGAAGCATAGTTATTAAAGGCGCCAGGCGCAGGCGCACTCAGGGCGATTTGTTGGGCCCGGGGCCTTATTTACGCCTAGGGTCTTAGGCGCTTGCGTTAATAACTATAATCCTAGGTGACAAGTGGGTAGCGACTTCAACACAGTTCCGAGTTTTTCGGGAAGAGGGGTGAGCAACTCACCGAAGATACAGAGAGAGAGACAAACTTTAAATAACAAAGTTTAAATTGGTCGTGGGAAGGAAAAGATGGGTACCCCCTATTTTGGGATGGAAAAGATGGAATTGAAATATGGTGATGTGGTGCTGATGTGGACGAGAGAGAATTGTAGGATGGATGGGAAGGAAAAGATGGACGCCGTGTGGCCTAAGCAGGGGTCAAGTCAATACTTGTTGTTATGTTTACATATCGTATATTATCGTCATTATTATTGTTTTCTAAGGATTAATTTCATTCAAAATGTCGATAAATAGCTGTTAGTTGCTCTTTTAGCATTCTCTGTGATTTTTGTAATATACATTCCTTTCTCACGATTCAGGAGTACTGGGCATCTGTCGGATGTACTATAATGCAATGCAGCAACACGGAGGTAGCTCATATATCCACATCTTTTAGGCTACATTTTGCAAATTGGCGTCATTGACTTTATGAAAAAATAAAACATTGCTAAAAGTATATATGTTTCTAATGTTTATGGTTTAAATGGATATACCAACTGTTTCTCGTGCTTATTATTGCTTTGTTTTTATTGTTCAGGTTGGAGCTGGGACTATGAACCCCTTAACATTTTTAAGGGTTCTTGGTCCAGAACCATGGAATGTTGCGTAAGTGTGCTTTCAATGTTAATACATATGTTTTGAATCGTCTGTCAGTTCTAATGAGTTTTCTATTAATTGATGTGATTGCTGATTTGGTAGCTTCTGGTGGAAGGTATGCAGAGCCAAGTATCCGGCCTGATGATAGTCGTTACGGTGAAAACCCTAATAGGCTTCAACGTCATACTCAATTCCTGGTTCATAAATCATATCAGTTTCATTTTTTTTTATTTTTAATCATAAAATCCAAAAAAAAATGCATTAACCCTCACCTGAAATCTCTCTCATAGGTTATATTAAAGCCTGATCCTGGAAACCACAAGACCTCTTCATCAGGAGTCTATCGGCCCTAGGTTTTATTTTCCATAATTTTAAATTTCCTTTATATAAGTTGACGCTATTCTTTATTCACGTCTCTTCATCTAGATAATTAGTGCTATCCTTGTTTGCAGTTAAGTAATCATTTATACTTTTGTGTTGTGGCACAGGTATTGATGTCAACGAACATGATATTCGTTTTGTGGAAGACAACTGGGAAAGCCCGGTAAGCTGATTTTTTTTAATATACAGTATATTAATTTAGGTTATTTTAACTCATGATATATCCTTACGTTAACTTTTAGGTACTCGGTGCATGGGGATTGGGCTGGGAGATTTGGATGGACGGGATGGAGATTACACAATTTACCTACTTTCAACAGGTACCGTACTTACCTTACAAACACCATAATATTTGTAATTTATATTCAGGTTCTTATTTTCTTTTGTTCTTTATCCTTTATGTTCTCTTGTTTAAGGCCGGAAGTCTTCAGTTGATGCCGGTATCCGTTGAAATCACGTATGGTCTTGAACGCATCCTAATGTTACTTCAGGTCGGATATAGATTTCATTTATTTGTTCATACTTCCATTCATCATTTCATCCTATGCTTACTTAATATTACGGTTTTGTGAACTTCGTTTTTTAGGGAGTTGACCATTTTAAGAAAATCAAATATGCTGATGGAATCACTTATGGGGAGCTTTTTTCTGAGAACGAGTAAGCTATTTGGTCTTTACGTACTAGTCTTTGTCGAACGTTAATGATGGTCATCGCTAACGTTATATTGTTGTGTTGCAGGAAAGAAATGAGTGCATATTATCTAGAGCATGCAAGTGTAGATCATATTCAGAAGCACTTTGACTTTTTTGAGGCAGAAGCGCGTGCTTTGCTTGATTTAGGCCTTGCAATACCTGCGTAAGTTACTAGTGCCTTATTTCTGCTTTATTAAGCAAGCAAGCATGGTTCTTTTTTCCTGTAATATAAATATAAATATATAATAAAACATGTTGGTTGGAATTATCTTTTAGGTATGATCAGCTTCTCAATACTTATCATGCTTTTAATATCTTAGACTCTAGAGGCTTTGTTGGGGTAACAGAACGTGCACGTTATTTTGGGCGGATGCGCAGGTAGCTTCTTCTTTTGAACACGTTTTGTAGAGGTGGCAAAAGGGTGGGTTGGGTGACATGTCATTCCGAATTCGATTTAAGTTGGGCTGATTAGAAACATTTATTTTCTTCTTCCAAAAAGTAAAAATATAAATAATAATAATAATAATAATAATAATAATAATAAATAATAATATATAATAATAATAATAATACTTAGGGTGTCAACTATAATATAGATGTATTATTCTAATAAGAGTAAAATGCCATTTCGTCCTTGAGATTTGGCCAGTTTTGCGACTTTTGTCCAAAGGTTTGTTTTTTAGCACTTGGATCCAAAAGGTTTGAAATCTTGCCATTTTCATCCGGTTCGTTAACTCGATCCATTTTTCTCTGTTAAGTTAGGGGTATTTTCATCTTTTTTTATTAACTTACAATTCGGTCGTTTTCACTTTATGTACAAGCATTTAGCATAATGTACAAGTATTCAAAACCCTTTAAGTTAACAAAAAAGACGGAACTACCCCTGACTTAACATAAAAAATGGATGGAGTTAACGAGTTGGATGAAAATGGCAAGATTTTAAACCTTTTGGATACATATGCGTTAAAACAACCTTTTGGATGGAAATCACAAAACAGGCCAAACCTCAGTAATTTATGACATTTTACACTTAAGGCTACTTTCGACCCCTTTCCCTTTTAACCTTCTTTACCGAATTACCCTTAACACGTCACGTTTATTGGCTTTATATCTCTATTAGTTTAGCTCGACAATGTGCGGTGCTTTGGTCGAATACAAGAGAGTCACTTGGACATCCGTTAGGCGTTATTTCTCAAGCTAACAATCTTGTTGTTCCAAAGGAGCTTCTAGAATCAGCAGCCACAAAGGTACATGCTTATTACTTCTCCTTCTTTAACTTAGTTAACGTGAACATATTGTGTTAGACCGGAGATAACAACACTAACGTGTATTTGAGGTATAGGTGTCTGCTGAACCGAGAGCGTTTCTTCTTGAAATCGGGACCGAAGAATTACCACCAAATGACGTTGCTAGCGCAGGCCAGCAAGTACATACATTATGGTCTAATAAGCTCATTTGTCGTTCTCATCTTTTACAATGTATTACTGACTATAATGTATTTATTTCAGTTGAAAGATCTAATTCTGCAATTACTTGGAAAACAAAGACTGACTCACGGTGAAGTTCATGTATTTGGCACCCCGAGGAGATTAGTAGTATGGTTTTCTCGTCCTTTTTTGATTAGTTAATAATGCTGTTCTTATGGTTCTATTCTGATAATAATTAGTTATATGATTTTAACTGTATTGGTTTGCGTTTGCAGATTAGTGTTGAGAATCTATGCTCTAAGCAATCGGCTAACGAAGTTGAGGTTCGAGGACCTCCAGCTTCAAAAGCTTTTGATAATCTAGGAAATCCAACTAAGGTATTTATATACATATATATGAATATATGTATACTTACTTATATATACTATCTTAAAAAGAAGTCTACCTTTATAACATCATGTGCATGAGTGCATGACAGTAAAAGCATATTTGATGACTTATGTGTATTTCTCAACCTGTTAGAGCTTGAACTGATCTAGAATTTCTCTTTTTGTTTCATTTATTAGGCAGCTGAAGGTTTTTGTCGTAGAAATAATGTACCAGTGGACTCACTGTATAGGAAAACAGAAGGTAATACCTTTGTGTCTGTATCAATTCACTGAACCAATTTCCAAAATTAACTAAGTTGCAACTTTTTTATCTTCATTACTATATGTAAGACAGAGTATGTCTATGTCCGTGTGATGGAGTCGGCACAACTTGCTGTGGAGGTACAATAAGCATATATATATATATATATATATATATGCGTACGAGATGAAAATTACGCACGTTATAAAACTCAAAAACCCTAATCACCTATGTTGACAAACCATAATCACGCATGTTGAAAACCATAATTACACATGTTATTTCATCTTGTACGTTAAGGGATATAGTATTTTAAACTTTTACTATATATATATATATATATATATATATATGTATATATATATACATATATATAGGATTAAGGGAAAACTCTTACGAGTTGTGAGAACTTAGAGAACTCGGCCTTCCCGTGCGATTTTCGACCCCATTTTTTTCACACCCCTAGATTAAAATGTTAGAAAGACTGTCGTAAAAAAAATGAAAAAAATTTGAAGTGGTGTTTTCGCCCCCTTACGGTGGCTGTAAAAAGGTGATGACATAAGCATGACATCACCTTTTTCAGCATTTACGGCAGCCGTAAATGAAAAAAAAAACATGTTTTTTTTTGGAAAAGTTGATTTTTTTAGGATTTTTGGTAAACAAATCTTTGAAAAAACCTTCCGTAAGGCCGAGTTCTCTAAGTTTCTCACAACTCGTATGAGTTTTCACTTTACCCTAACCCTATATATATATATATTATATTTATAAATTCAACTTTCATATGAATTACAATACATTTTCACTGATAAATATGTTTAAGAAAGGATAGAGCAAAAGTAATGTTAATGTGGATTTTAAAAGAAATTATGAGATAAAATATTATCGCAAACCCCTTTAATGGTTTGATTTACGCTATTATATACTTATATAGTGCTGACTTTGGGCAATGGCAGAGATATAAGAAAAAAGGATGGAACAAACTTTGTTTTTGGGATCATGCGATTCTGGACTACATGAAATTTTATCATGTTTAGTGATTGTTTTCTTCATTCGTATTATGATTGTTCATTTCAATTAGTAATTTGGTTTTATATATATTTCCTATAGGTTTTATCAAAGGAGTTGCCTGGTGTAATTGCTAAAGTGTCGTTTCCAAAGTCCATGCGTTGGAATTCTGAGGTGTGTCCCCTATAAGCATTACAGCTTTTCTATATTGCCTTTAATAGACTTGCAATTTATCAACGTTAAATTAAATTCGAATTTCAAGTCTTAGTGAATGATGTGTACGTTAATTAAAACACTATTGTTTATTTTCTCAAAGTACAACTTTGTCGATTCAAGTTACAGTTTTTTCAGGTAGTTTTCTGCTTTATCGAACTTTACACTTTTTAACATGTGAATAATAGGTAATTCTTCTATCATCTAGGTCATCTTTAGCAGACCTATTCGTTGGATTTTGGCACTCCATGGGGATGCAGTTGTTCCTTTTGCATTTGCTGGCGTTTTAAGGCAAGCGCTCACTTCACGCATTTCCTTACTTTATATTATTTTATAAATTTTGTCTAAAATATGTAACGTTTGACGGGTAATGACAATTTAAGGATTGTTAAGGGTAAAATCTGATGTTATACATGCTTGTTTTTTTTATAATAATACACTTGAACTTTTTAATAATTTATATCGTTTCTTCACCTTTGAAATATATTTATTGAGCCAAACTAGATACTACAGTTATGTTAACAACAGATACCCCGGTTAACGATTCTTAAAACAAATTAGCATTCAGCTGTTTTTTTATAGTTTTTAAGAGATTTTGATTGAATAAATAAAGCATTGGAAAATTCTTATAATACAATGAGTCTATATCAATTTTCAATAAACCTAGTGTATGGATTTCACATGAACACTTAATAAGATAGCAGAACCTCGTTATAATGATAATGTCTCAATATAGCATTATCCTTTTTATATCGCTCATCGGCATCCTTTTTTAGTGCAGTGGTAATGTTTCACATGGTCTACGGAATACAGCATCGGCTACAACCATGGTATGTGTGATATGTTAACGTTGACTATTGTTCATTGGTTATAGGGTTTCAAATTCTTTCAAAAGTAACTGTATTCCGTATTTAATATCTTTGGAATTTCGTGCAGGTCGACAGTGCAGAGTCTTACTCTGGTGTAATGCAACAGGCGGGAATTTCTGTCGACACTGAGGTGACTGACTTAAGTGCATATCTTTTCTATCATCAATCACGCATAATAATTCGCATGCTAAAATTACTTTCTCGTTGCAGCAACGGAAGAAATAATTCTAGAACGAGCCAATGATTTAGCAAAAGGTGTTGATGGATGTCTTGTGTGCAAAGCAACTTACTTGATGAGGTAACTAGTTATAGTAAATTAGTATAGTCTTCCTCAATTTTAATTTTTTTTTCCAATATTATAACTGATTGTTTGTGCGAATAAACTTAGGTTGTAAACCTTGTTGAGGCACCGGTTCCTGTGCTCGGGAAATTCTCGGAGTCCTTCCTAGTGCTCCCGAAAGATCTGTTAGTAATGGTATCGTGTTCTTCTAAAAATCTAGTAGAAATTCGTTACAATCTACTATAAAGAAAATTATTGTGTCTATCGTTGAGTTAAATTTATCCTGCAGGTTATGCAGAAGCATCAGAAGTACTTTGCGTTGACAGACAGTAATGGAAGCCTGTTGCCATATTTCATTGCTGTAAGTTACATTATTCGCTCTAAACCGGAATTAATGCATTTGAAATTATATTTATATCGCTTTTCATTTCTGCTCAGGTTGCAAATGGAGCGATTAATGAATCGGTTGTTAGGAAAGGAAATGAAGCTGTACTCAGGTTCGCATTATCACTTTTTTTCGTTTCAATTTCTTATCGTTGAGTAGTATGAACGTATATTTAACTGAACTAGTCGAGTTATCTTTGTTAATGTAGAGCTCGATATGAAGATGCTAAGTTCTTTTATGAATTGGACACTAGTAAACGGTTTTCGGAGTTCCGGAGTCAACTGAATGGAATTCTTTTTCATGTAAGTTTTTCCTACTCTTTGTATTGACAAAACAAAATGATACGGGTCGAGAGTACTGTTAGTGAACATGAAATTTGCAGGAGAAACTTGGAACAATGGAGGACAAAATGATACGTGTCGAGAGTACGGTTAATGAACTCGGGTTGGCCCTAGACTAAGTGAAGATAAGCTCCAGATTGCTCGTGAAGCTGCATCACTCACTATGTCTGACCTCTCAACTGCTGTTGTTACGGAATTTACTTCTTTATCCGGAATAATGGCACAACACTATGCTCTTCGTGAAGGATACTCACAACAGGTTTCCGATTCGTTGTTTGAGATTACACTGCCTCGATTTTCCGGTGATATACTCCCAGAAACTGATGCAGGAATTGTATTGTCGATTGCAGACAGGTAAAATTGCTTTTGAAAAGTCATGTTTTTTTCATCCTCGAAAACATAAAGGGAGACAGAGAGAAGAAAAGAAGGATGAGAAGTTTGACTTTTGTTGGTCAAACGAAATTTGATTTAAAATTTTCGTGTATTTTTTCACTACACTTTTTTTTACTATGGAATCCGTAGTTATTCTGGTTATTACTTTTTAGCCATTAAAGTTTCAAGAATTTGTCTATTTTGAAGTTAAAATCAACCCATTTGACTAAAAAGTCAAAGGGTACATCTGTTTTTGAAATACAATTATATTCAATTGGTTTTCTATAATTTGGCAGGCTAGATAGCCTAGTTGGCTTGTTTGGAGCCGGTTGTCAACCGAGTTCGACAAATGACCCATTTGGTCTTCGAAGGATCTCTTATGGTCTTGTAAGTCATCTTACTTTTGCATTAGTCAAATCCTATCTGTTGACTTTTGGATTGATTCTAACTTCTAAGTATTGATCTGTTCCAGGTCCAAGTCTTGGTGGAAAAAGATAGAAACTTGGACTTGAAACGTGCGTTGGAAATCGCTGCTTCCGTTCAATCCTTAAAAATAGATCCTGTAACACTTAATGAGGTAATCATATCTTTATAATTCATTTATATGTTACCTCTTATTTATGGAGCGTTTTTTATTATTATTTTTTTATTTATGGAGTGTTACCTCTGATTTTTAGGTCCATCAGTTTGTTACAAGAAGACTTGAGCAGTTTCTGGTAAGTTTACTTATGTCCAACTTTAAATTGACATGGCATTTTATTTGTCTTTTTCCCAAAATGACTATAAATATACTTTACATATATTTAAAGGCGGTTATCACTTTTTATACACATGGAACATGATTCTTGTCGATTATGGAGTTTAATAAACTACTCATGTAACTATTCAAAGCCAAATGTCGATGAAGATGCTTAAATATGCTGAAATGTTTACACGAGCTCAATTTTATTTGGTAACTTTAGGTTGACAAGGGAATAAACCCAGAAGTGGTTCGTGCGGTTTTATCGGAGCGTGCAAATTGGCCTGGTTTGGCCGCAAAATCTGCACAAAAAGTAAGCAACCGATTTTAATTGTACTTCCTTTGAGTTATACTTTGTAAGTTGTAACAATGATAATGGGAGAATATGTAATTTTAGCTTGGATGTGTGGTCGAAAATGAATATATTGTATAATTCACGTGGATGGTAGCTTTTGCATTTTATCCAAGACGTTCCCAAATTTATACTTTTTTTTGCAATTTTCAAATTAGTATTACGAGGTTTTGCTTAGGAATTTTTTTTTATTCTAATATAACAATATAATATACAGATGGATGCATTGTCACGAGGTGAGCTTTTGCCAAAGGTGGTTGAAGCATATTCTCGACCAACAAGAATTGTTCGTGGAAAGGATGTTGATGTTATACAGAGGTACATCTCATCATCAATTATTGTACCGCAAATTTCCGATTCCCAATGTTTTGTTTAAACATCATCTACTCTTAACGATATTGGAAAATCGGCTTCTTTTAGGTGGATGAAGCTTCGTTTGAGACAAGCGAAGAGAAAATGTTGTGGAGCCGTTCTTGTCTATTAGAAGCAAAATACACCCTGGTAATCTTTCCATTTTTCCCAAATTTCAGCTACAATGACGTAATTACCCCTTATTTCGTAGTTGCAAATTATTGATGGTATTGGTTTTCGTTTTCATAAACGTTTTGTAGTTAATTATCTTTATGATAGATTTTGCATTTTTTGTGAACTCGTTTTTTTGAAAATATTTCAGGTATTGAGGTGGATGAGTTTGTGGAAACATCATCGCAACTAATTAGCCACTTGAAGATTTCTTCGCTCATGTCTTCGTTATGGTGGTACGTTCCCGCGAGTATTGAAAATAATAATAAAAAAACAACTGATACTAAATATATTGGAATAAAGTTACTTAGATTTTAAAAAAAATCTAATAAGTTTTTGATTCATACATTTGCAGGAAGATGAAAAGGTCAGAAAAAATAGACTTGCACTGCTTAGAGAAATATCTGAACTCCCTAGGGGTATCATTGACCTCTCAGTTTTGCCTGGATTTTGACCATTTTCAACGCGTGTCATAGGGCCCCGCTTTTTAACTTATTGTTTGTAAGGTGATAAACCGTTTTTTTCCATGTACGGTCTATATACATTTTAGATCAGTAAAGAGTTTTACAGATGGATCGGTTGCCTAGATAGAATGCACGACAAAAATTGCTGATATAAGTTATTGAAAATTGTTTGATTCGTTATGAAATAAATACGTTGTTAGGATTGTTTAAAATCCTAATCTGGTAGTTTATAAAAGAATTATCACTCTGTTTAGACTTTAGAGCATACAATTACAATGTGTACTTTTCTTTGTGCTATTAAATTCTAATTTATATATTTCTAGAGCTTAGAGTGGTGGGTTCTTATCTCTTGGCGATCTTTTGTTTCTTTGATTTCATACAACCCCGAATTTGAACGGGACTGTATGGATAAATTGGATATCGTTACAAACTGAGAACCAATAAGTTTTCATACCATGGACTGCATGGCCGAGAACATGACTGTACATAACCGGCACCAATTATGTTTCATTTAAGGTATCTGGTTAGCGTAAGAGTAGATAGTGGTTAACGAGCTGTCTATAAATATCAATGGTTGGTGGCCTTGATGAATACAAGGTTGGCCTGTTGGCTACACCTTATATTTCATAAACCAATCAAACCGTCCAAATCGAAGCATATCCGTTGGTTCAGCTGGTTTTTATTCTTTTATAAACGTGATTACAAGTAAGTATATAAGATGTACCAAAATTAGCAAGTTTGTATGCATTAAAGTTGCACTACAAGTGATTTTCGATCTTCCTTTTTAAGCTAATATTTTTTTTTTCAAAAACTGACCCCTTGGAAACGATCTAACGTCAAATTGTTCAAAACGCTAGCAGCTCGCTTTAAGTTTGCTAAAAACCTAAGAAATTACTTGCTCGGATTTGGCTTGTTTATATCATGAACTGAGCATCCTAGTCTTTTCAAAAAGATCGTGGCTTGCTCGAAATCGTCTGGTTTGTAAACGAGCTCAAGCCAAGTTAAACTTGCCTGTTAGCTCATTTGTTTGCCTTGTTTAAGTTAAGCCAAATACTCTAGTGTTTATAAGTTATAACCAAGTTTTACAACAGTATAAGCCGACTCGACAAGACATGAGCTGGATCTAGCATTTTACGAGTCGAGCTTGAGCTCAAGTTTCAGCTAGTTAAGAGTAAACAAGAGTGTTTAACTTCTAGCCCGATCAGACGCTATCTAATCCAATTATATGTTAAAAACACATATGAATGCAACGGGACTATAGGGGTTCAGGTTTGTTAACTCCCTAAATTTTTATTAAAGAGGAACCTGGCACGTCACTTTACTCATATTTAGTCGGTAGAATAGTCTGAAGCTGTGAAGCACAAAGAACAAAAATACTAACCAACTTAAAGTAAAAAACTGCAACTAACCTCTGCAAGCGGAGGTTAAATCCCGCTCAGCTAAATTCTTTATTTTCATCGTACACATATGTAGGTTATATGTAAGTATCTCATAGAGGTTGTGTGTGTGTCTATTATATATATATAGAGAGCAGGATAAATCGAAAACCCATCTCAGTTAAAAAACCCAAAAAACTGCATAGTAGCCATTGATTTTGATTTGATCTACGGTCGCCAACATTTGGAAGAATATTGATTTAATTTTTGTAAATAAAATATCAAAAAGGTTCTGCAAGGGTAGTTTAGGAAATGGGTATAAGTAATGTCCTGTGATACGTGCAATATGCTGTATTGATAAGACCACAGTGTCATAAATTTCTAGGAAACATTTCCTTTATTTTTAATGTTTTCTCTCTGATAGTTTTGAATTGTTTATTTTATTTTTTTTGTTTTCTCTTGATACTTTTGAATAGCTTTAATGTTGCCTTGTGTTACACAATTTAAAGGTCCAATGTACTTTGTAAAATATAAAGGAAAATTGGGCCAAAGGAAATTTACATATAAAATATAAAAACTTTGAAATAAATCCAGAACTACAAACAAACATTGTGGAAGTTACAACAATGAAAATCATAAACCATGTAATGGTTTTCTTCTTCCTAATTTCATCTTCACAAGCTATAACCTCAACTTGTAGCCGCTAATAGTTCTCAATAGTCTCTGATTAATTATCACAAATCGGGGCACATGGGTGGGCCGACCCACCCTATAAACGGACATCCAATGAACTGTAAAAAAGACAAAAATGAAAGATTAATCAAAAAACTAAAACATGTTACACATGTATGACTTTTTAATAACAAGTTACATGTTACATATTTTTTATTTTGTTTTTATATAGTTTAACTATAAACTGATTATATATTGTAATAAATAAAAGGATGTTATAGAATGTATACTATTAATCTCCCCAGCTTTTACTTTTATGTTGACTTGTTGCTATGCATGTTACAGTATCTTAATCTATGTTTTACATGTTATAAAAAAATTATAACATGTTACACATGTATGGCTTTTAAAAAATTTAAAACATGTTACACAAATTTATGTGGGTCGGACCCAGATCTGCCTCATGTACACCAAAAAAAGAAAAAAAAATCACACTAAAATGTGTATAACATGTGTAAGATCGACTAAATGTATACAAACAATGATCATGCCATTCATATCTAAAAAAACTGCCATGGAGACCACTGTTGGTAACAAAAACAAATAAAAAAAATAAACCAACACTAATTTTGACAACAAAAAAGTGAACCTATTTACCATTAAATGCAACAGATCACCTCACCTGGCATCTGAGATGAAACAAGAAGTGATGCTGAGATGAAATAGACATCCTCAAAAGCTCCTCATTTACTCTCTGAACATTGATGAACAATCTTTAATGCTCTCTCCAAACATCATTTGCTCATCAAAACGCTGAGGTGGTTTCGGGTGGGAGACTGTTGAGATCATACATGGTGTTTGGATAATGATAAACTTATGGATCTTGCTATTCACACACGACCAACTTATTTTCACACCCCAAAGTGCCCCGCTTTGGGCAAAGCGGGGCGTTTAGGGTTACTTTACCAGAAAAAGGTGAAGTGACTGATGTCTGAGTGACATAAAGGTGATACGAGGTTTGACCAGGTACGATGTTGTCCCGTGACCCCTAAGCGCCGTGCTTTGGCCAAAGCGCCGGGGCGCCTTCGACCCCAAATATTTGGTGATAAAGCTTGCCCGGGAGAAGAGTTAACGCATTCGATACAAACTCATTATATTTGTTTCTAGACATACGTGGGGTTTTTCTGTGTTACTTGTGTTTCATCAAATTAACCACGGTTACGATGTCGTGATTAAGTAACTATCTTTTCAGTGAATATTCTAACGAGTCAGTTGTTCCTGATTCTTACGAGGGGACCGCTATTTCCGACACGTATGAGAAACCGGTCTTGTCCAACTTGAGGGAGGAGGAGGAGGTTGTATCTGGCATTCGTTATCGGGATAACACGTGGAGCTAGATTTGAATATCCCTGTGGAGGACCCGTACGCACAACAAGGTTATTCGAATTATGGATACGGAGGCGAAGCGTATCCTCAGGCTGAATATTCGTACGGTCTTCCAAACTATCCCGACTTTGGTCACGGTTGTGAGCAGAGCTTTGAACATCAAGTCTATTCGAAACTCGGTGACGATGGAGAGCAGGAGGATGTGTCAGTTACGAGGAAGGTTGTTACCCGGTTACATTTCGTTTGATACAACGCAGAAGTTTTCGTCAGGTAAAGAGCTGGTGCGTTTGGGGACAAGACACGGCAAAAGACAATGGTTACCTCATTGTGATCAAGAGGTCGAATAAAAGAGGAGAGAATTACAAGATTTGGTTTCAATGCACTCTTGGTGGGGAGCATAAGAGTATAGCTACACAGAGGAAAACGGGTAGCAAGAAAATAGGCTGCTCGTTCGAGATGATCGGGTTTTCGGAATCAAACGGTAAGGTTTGGAAGATCGAGGTGACGAAGGCGAAGCACAACCACACTCCTATCGAAAACCTAGAAGGTCACGCGTATGCGAGGAGGCTTTCTTCGGATGATAAATTAATGGTTGAGCATCTGGCGGAGCAAGATATTCCCGACCGCAGTATCTGGCGAACGCTGACGAAAAACAAACCGGATAGAAACTTATTCCGAAAGATATACACAACGCTGTTTCAGAAGATCAATGCCAGAAAAATGTCGGTAAGTCTCCAATGCAAAAACTGAAAACATTCTTGTGAAAAAGATTACACTTATTACATGCGCACGAATGAGATATCAAACGCAGTTGAAGATGTCTTCTTTGTTCACAAAAAATCATTCACTATGTGGTGTGCCTTCCCGCATGTGCTAATGATTGACGCCACCTACAAAACGAACATGTACAACCTGCCGTTTGTTCAGGTCGTAGGAATGACGTCGACAAACAAATCGTTTACGGCTGCTGGTGCGGTAATTTCCGCTGAGAAGTTAGAGAACTACCTATGGGTGCTGCAAAGGATCAAGTCTATGTTGGCAGGCTGTATGGAGCCGCGCGTGATTTTAACAGATAGGGAGTTTGCGCTAATTAACGCGTGTGAACAAGTTTTTCCAAAAGCGCAGAAGTATCTTTGTCGGTTCCATATTCAACAAAATATTAATAAGAATAGCAAGAAGAAATTCTCTGACAAGCAGTGGAAAGAATTCGTACGTTCATTTTGAACATTGTGCGAATCTACGACCGAGGAAATATACAAGTATAACTTGGAAAACCTCGAAGCACAGCTGAAAGAAGATGGCCGTGAACGTGAGTATTTCTTACATAATTATGTTCAACCGACTATTTATATTTTTATATAAAAACAAAAACTCACTATTTACGTTTTTTAATTTCAAGGTTTTTGATTATTTGAGGAAATCCTGGTTGGATCCATACCGTGAAAAGTTTGTATCTTGCTGGACTAACAAAACTATTAACTTTCACCAAACTACGACCAACAGGGTTGTGGGCATGCATGCAAGACTAAAAAGTCTCTTTCCAAGTCATCGCAACACACTAGATAAACTTGTATTGTATGTTGATCATGTTGTTGACATACAATACGCCGAGATTAGAACTAGCTTTGAAACAAGCCTCCGAAAAGTGATGAACCACCACAAGGATCATCCCATGCTTGAAATATTCTCAGAAAGGTTTCAATATTTGCGATTGAGCTTTTGAATATGGAGCTAAAACGTAAGGAAGACGGGTTGAGAGCCTACGGTTCAAGCTGTGGTTGCCAACTTTTTACCAGTTGTGGTTTGCCATGTGCCTGTCTCTTGGAAAAGTTGGAAAATAACGGTAATTAATTATTTTGTCCTTTGGCGTTATGATTTTGCCATCTAATTTTTGTTTCCATCCACATGTCAGCAAATTCGTATCAATTCGATAGACGTGTTCTGAAAGAAGCTTGACTTCAAGCCGGCAAGGAATAAGATAGAGGATATTGAAGTAGACGCGGAATTCGAAAAATTGAAACAACAGATCGATCCAACACCTCCTCAAGTGAAAAGGAGCTTCTTTGAAAAGTTTCAGCAAATCCTCAATCCAAGCAACAGTAATAAAAAACCTCCTATTGTTTTGAAGAAAACTCGCGGTCGTCTAACATTAAAAATGCAGGAACAAAGAAAGGTTGAAGCGGTCAGAAAAAGCTCGTATATTCCGTCGGAAGAAACTTGGCCCGAAGCCTCAAGCGATCTCCCTCGTCACAGCTCGTACGTATCATCCCAAGACTCTGGAAGACAAAGAAAACCCAACCGCTCAACGAACACCATGATTTCCCGATGATCAAGCTCGGTCCTAAGACGGATATAGCGATCCGCAACTACGTATAACAGATTCCTGAAGTATTCCATCGATACATCATGAGAATAAAGGACGTGAGACCAGATGGTCATTTCGGGTTTCGATCGGTATCTGTTGGGTTAGGAATGAAACAATCAAAGTATTTAACTATCCGGAAACAACTTATAATGGAGTTACGTATGAATGAATCGCTTTGGAGGCATGTTTTCGATCCGAAAAACATAGGACATTATGATGCGCTAGTCAGACGGATCGAAATCGAGGGGATGGGACGAGCAGGTATCGAAAATTACAGGACAATGCCTGAGACGTGGTTTCTTATTGCCCAACGATACAGTGTGATTGTTCACACCTTCGACATTCGTGGGAGCGATACAATTTTCCTCTATTGGGCGGGCCAGACGAATTCGAGCAACCTCACCAGGTAGTTGCAGTTGTGTTCGTCGACAATGGGCATCAATTCCATGTAGAGCTTGGAGGATGGTATCCAATGCCACCCACAAACCCCCAGTGGACAGCGAACAGATCGGATAGTAAACGTTACAATAATACAGATAGTAAACGTTATAATACAACTTTTAACGACAAAATACGATAAGCATTGATCCGTTATGGCGCGCATACATGCAATACTGCACGTTGGACTACAAGTGAAATCAAAAGAGAAACACACGAAATCATGAATACAGCACCCGAGCTGACCGAACTTATCCAGAATTTGAGGTATAGACTATAAACTCCCCAAAAAGACATAAAATGGCAAATTACGTCACGTTACGACATGTATAGGTGCGTTTTTGAATTAAAATCAAATTAAAAATAAACTAGAAAAGGCCAAAGCGGGACGTTTGTTGCAAAAAATTTTAGTTTTAACCCAAAACACAGGCGTTTGGGGTTAGAAGTGAAAAAATTTTAAACCAAAAAGCCTCGCTTTGGTTTAAGCGGGGCGCTTTGGACCCACGTTTTAACCCAAAGCGAATTGCTTCACCCCCACACTCACAAAGTTTCAGAACACACACACTAAAGGTGCGATTTACACACACTAGCCTCGTTTGAGCTCTTTTGACGTCCATTTCCGGTGATTCGACTCTCATTAGGTAAGATCCTTAGCCCCCTACTCATTTAACCCAAAAAATTGTTGATTTGAGCTTTGTTTGGGTTCGATTTGGCGGGTTCCAACGATGTGCCGCCGCTGTGATAAAAAAGACAGAGGCAAAGCGCGGCGCATGGCCCAAAGCGCCCCGGTGGCGAGGGACTTCGATCTGCGCCCCCGGCGGTCTGAGCGACAGCAGGCATGGATTATCCAGTCGCTCACGGCTATCAGCGCACATTTGGGACTGCCGGAGATTCCACTGCCACCGTCTCCACCGCCGGAGGATCAGTAGATTTACTTTGTATTGTTTTTTCCTGTATTAGACATTTTGTTTTGTCTTGTATGTACAAACCAACTTTTTATGTATATATGCAGTTGATCTTTTATGTATGCATTGTTTGCGATTATTTCATACGTCTCGTTCGCGACATATCATAAGGTGTTTTAATTAAACATGTTCGTGTAACTCATTAAAAATTAAATCGGATAACATTTAAACAAACAACTTTAAATTATATACTTTTGTAAGAAATAAAACGATTGATTGTGCTTATTTCATACGTCTCGTTCGCGACAATATCGTACGGTGTTTTAATTAAATATGTCGGGTAATTTAGTAAAATAAAATGGGATAACATTTATAAAAACAACTTTAAATAATGTACGTTTGTAAGAAATAAAACAACTTTGTAATATAAATGTTTTGTAAACATAAAACAAAAATCTACAACGTTTCAAAAAAATAACACAACCAAATACAACAAAAACAATCAACCAACAACCCATTTTTTCACCATAACCTAACCCATTCCACCAAATTAAGTCTGGCAGCCCAAAGCGCCCCACTTTGATTATAGCGGGGCGTTTCACACCAGGGTCAACAGACAAGGACTGACAGGCTCATTCCTTGTCTGTTGACTTTACAATGAAACGCCCTGCTTTGCCCATAGCGAGGCGCTTTGGTGTGTGTAAATAGATTTGTGCGTGTGTGAATAGACCAGGCCAAACTTATTTTGGAGTGTGAGAGGGGTGGGTTAACAGTATTTAAAGGAGTGATTTCTCTCTCATAAAAATCTTTTGCTTAGTGTTTATTGAATATATAAATATAAATTTATTGATGAGATGATGGTTGACATCTTGCTAAAATTTCAAGCTTGGAAATACAAAAAGGTGCCTCACTACATCTGTATGCATTTAATGAGGAATGATGGTTGACATGTATACTTTCTCAAACCCCATAAAGTATTACCTCGTGCATTGAAAGATGCAAGAGCAAAAGTATATTAAGATGGGAAGTTACGAAAATACCCTCAAAAGCGATGGGAAGTTACGAAAACACACTCACAAGCCTCTGTAACAAATTCCATGTGGCATCCTTGTATCCACTCATTTGCTTTTCAGAGTCTTTTGAACTCAAAGAGGATTTCTACATATAATTCCAATACATATAATTCCAATATATATATATATATATATATATGCTTTTTTTTCTAAGATCAATAACATTTAAAAAAGAATGAAAAAATAAAATAAAGAAATTCTTGATTGACAATGATTTTCTCAAGTCTAAATACTTTTTAGATTTTCTTATGATCTATTTTTCCTCTCTCTCACTCTCTCTTTCTCTATATAATGTGTGCTTAAAATCTTTCTCTATATAATGTGTGCTTAAAATCTGTTGTAGTACTTTATGTCAAGAAATTTTTACGCCTTATAAAATTTTAACTTTACTACATATAGACTATAAGTCATAAGATTGTAATGTATAGCTAGAACATAAAACGTAATCATTATGTATTGGTTGTTATAAAGCCAATCATAAATATATGTACATATATATACATACATGCATGCATGCATGCATCATGCATGCATGCGTGCGTGCGTGCGTGCATGCATGCATGCATACATACATACATGCATACATACATACATAGCTTTGTACAAAAGGTGGGGTGGGGGTTGAAACACATAGATATTGTAGACACGGTTTAACGCACACAGATATACTGCGTACACAGATATATCGCGTATGCATATCTTTTGCGTATAAATATACAACAATAGATGTGGCAACGTACAATTGGCCTATTGCCAATCACCTTTTCAAGACAAGTGACGTATCTCGTGTAAGTGGGCCATGTCAGTATCACGCCTTTTGTGCCCCCTCAAATGATACCCATACCACTCTTTCTCTCTTTATAGTTTTTTTTAACTAAATAGTAACTAAATGATGAATAATCTAAATTATCCAAAAGAAGAGTTTGATAGTAAAATATTACAACTCAAATCCTCATCATTATTCTTCTATAATGCTCTATCCTCACCGACTAATACTCTAAATTCCCATGTGATGTGTAACTTTCATAAAGAAATCGCAAAGAAGAGAAGTTGCAAAGGGTAATAGCATATATATACTTTGGGTAAAATTTTATATTTTGTCATATCAAATTGGTAAGTTACATTTATCAAATTTCTATAATTCAATTATAAATCGTAAAGGGTGTGTCCTACTTCATGTTTGATCTTGCATTTAGAATATGTGATTATGTAATTCAATTTATAGATATATTTGTGTTACATCAACCATCGTAACTTTTTTGATGTTTTTAATTGTTGTGTACTATGTTTATTCAATACAACAGGGGAAGATTAACCAAGATACCAAAATCAGTTCTGCAGTATATATAGATGAAAACTAACATTTTGTTCAAACTTTACTAAAAGTCGGCTTGTCTCCGCAGCGAATCGCGGGTATAGTCCGCTAATTATTATATGTAAAAGAAGATGCCAGCTAAGGTTTTTTTTTTCATTTGTGTTATTTGACATTTTTTATAAAGAAATTCTTGATTGAAAGTGGTTTTCTCAACTTTCAAACTTATTTTAGACAATTCTTGATTGAAAGTGGTTTTCTCAACTTTCAAAATATATTTTAGACTTTTTATGGTCCCTTCCTCCTCTCTCTCACACACTCTCTCTCTATTTAACGTGTGCTTAAAATTTGTTGTAATGCTAAGTCAAGAAATTCATTACCCCTTATAAAACTTCAACTTAATTAAATAAAGACTATAAGATTGTAACGTATAGCTAGAACAGAAAATGTAATTATAAAGTATTGGTTGTTAACTTGTTATAAAGCCAATCTGATTATATATATATATATATATATACACACACATAGTTTTGTACTAAAGAAGGTGGGATGGGGTTCAAATGTAGAAACTCATGACTTAGAAACACAAAGTGAAACCTAATAAAGCGTAAAAACTGGCTTTTAAATACAAATGCACATAGATATTGTAGACACGGTTTAACGCACACAAATATACAGATATACTGTGTATAGAGATATATTACATACACAGGTATATCGCATATACATATATTTTGCGTATAAATATACAACAGTAGACGTGGCAACGTACAATTGGCCAATTGTCAATCACCTTTTCAAGACAAGTGGCGTATCTCATTGAAGGGGTATGGTCCCAAAAACCATGCGCTAGCACGAGTGATCATACCACCAATATATTTTAAGATCACTTAAGTATAGTCATGCGCTTCTCACGCAGGCTACTTAAGTAAGAATCCAAAACAAATGACACTTCATAACCCTGCGCCGAAGTAATGAAAGAAGGAAAGATTAAGCTTGAGACTATTCAGATCACACTCGCGCACAGGACAGCTAGAAGAAAGAAGAAGGAATCTTTTCTGTTGTAACAAACTGGACATGTGGCAGATGACAGGAGGTTTACAGCTGTAGACCTTCTAGAAGCATCAAATGCTCATCGTACAAAGGCTCATTCGGTTATAACCGAATATGACGTGGCAAGATCTTGGGCGCTCATATAGATCACGATGATGGCATGCTCCTTACATAAATAGGAATTGTAACATCCGTAAAAAACCGGGTTAACCAAACCCGCTTCGTTTATTAACCAAACATTAAGTTAAAAATTTCGTTGCATATTTAATGCTCAAATTAATTTTAAACGATACATAATTAATAAGTATATTATAATATAAAATTTATATTTGAAAATTTATTAAAAATAGTGAAATAAAAATTAAATGCTGATGCCGGGTTTCGAACCCGGGTCAGCCGGGAACTCAAAGACTTAACACACCAACATTCCACCACCCTGCCACTTGTGTTGTTTGGTGAAATACTGAAACAATTAATACTTAATATAAAACTCGAAGTCAAAAATCTGTCACTCAGCGCGCCCAAATCATTCTCGCCGGAAATCCCGACGAATTCGTCAATCATTGACGTTTTCTTTTGTCATAACGGATGCATTTACACCAACGCCGGTTATAACTGAAGAACATTAAGGTAACTCATTCAAATTATCAAACCATAACCGAAAAATGTTAAATTCGAAACTGGAAATGCAATTAAATCTGAGTTATGCCTTATTCACCAGTTGAGCTCGCGAGTTTATCAAGATTACACTCTCCATTTCGCTCAGAAAAGCCTCGCCGCAGTCGCCGGAATTCTCTGCAAATTAACCGGAAATTATCGCCGGAAAACCGAATTCAATCCATCCTTTCTGCTTACTCTAAAATAAGATTTTTAGAGCTCATACCGACATCACCCACACTCACCTTAAACTCCCTGAAGAATCTCTGTTGCAAGAAAAACATCGCCGGAATTTTCTGCAAGTCGCCGGAAAACCGAGACTTTCATCAACACGGTAAATACCTCGACTTTTTCTGTTTCAAACCATTGTTAGACCATTACTAACATCAAACCATCGCCCAGAATCAATCCCAGACGACGTTGCCGAATTTTCTGTTTTCGCCGGAAAACTTCTGGAATTTCCAGAATCTCGCTGTTAATCGGTATGATCATCTAAACATCCTGATAATCGTTGCTCAGTAATTCAATTTTATATCTAATCAATCAAAACTATTATTTGACCCGAACAGAGGAAGCTCACAAAACAGAGCCGGCGATCCTTGCCGGAGTTGTGAAAAAGACGACCTGTTCCGGTACTTTCTTTCCCCAAACCCTTTCTGTTCAATACCTTTCAATTTCTCATGATATTCGTTAACCGAATTAAACAAGAAACAGTTGGTTTAACCGTTGTCTGTGTTTTGAACGAAGAAGATGAAGACTATTATGATTATAAGATTAATTAAAATCGGTATTATAAACGGGTTAGACACACAGTCCAGCGGTGGACTGTGTGCAAACAATACGCATACGTCCCGAGTTCGATCCTTGACACACGCACATTCTCGGTAATAAAAATGTTCCTTTTTAAACTAAACCGGATCCACTCGTAGTTAACTGTTAAGTATAATAAAAACCGGAATATTTACCAAGTTAGAAACACAGTCCAGCGGTGGACTGTGTGCCAAACTAAACCACAGGTCCCGGGTTCGAGACCTGTGGAGAACACCGAGTCGATACAATTAAATCCTTTTTAAAATAAATGATTTTCGGATTAACTTAAATAGTGTATAAATATAATTAAAAACAGAAATATTTCAGGTTAGATACGTAGCTCAGTTGGTAGAGCTGCGTGCACGCGTACGGGAGGTCACGGGTTCGAGTCTCACTCAGTGCAATAATATTCACAATCGAACCGGTCAACAGTCAACGGTCAACAGTCGTGGTCAACGGTCAAAAGTCAACATTTTTTATTATTTTTATTTATTTATTTAATTTAAAAATCAATTAAAAATACTTAAAAATAACGTTTTTAAAGTTAGAAAATAGCATTAAACTCACAAAAATATATCCAAAAAAATCCTATTTAAATTGTTAATAAAATCCACTTATTTACCGTACCTTTTCGTTATTAATTAGGTTTGTTATTCCTCGTCGATCAATCCTCTAAACTCGTGCGCATTCAACATCATCCACCGAACGCACCCAATGTGAGTGAATCTCTACAAATTCCCCGTTTTAATCACGTTTTTGGGGTGTATCATGTGTCTTATTATTTATTATATTTAAACTATTGTGCATCCATCATATCCATGAACAAATATGTATTCAACATGTATCAACTGTTTGTGTGGTTATTGTTTAGATTAAATTTATCATTTTCAGTACATACATTATCATAGGCCGCCGCTCCCCATTACATTATGAGCGTTGAGCTGTTCCCCATTACATTATGAGCGTGAACCAGGCGTTGCCAACATACGATCGGCTCCGTTTGATTGAGCCTTGATCACACATACATTATCATAGGCCGCCGCTCCCCATTACATTATGAGCGTTGAGCTGTTCCCCATTACATTATGAGCGTGAACCAGGCGTTGCCAACATACGATCGGCTCCGTTTGATTGAGCCTTGATCGCACATACATTTATCATAGGCCGTCCGTTCCCCATTACATTATGAGCGTGAACGTGATGTTGCCAACATATACAGTTTCATTCATGTTATATATTCATGCAAGTTGGTTTGTTATTGTATGTTATGGTTTGTTATTGTATGTTATTGTTCGTTGTTGTTTGTTATTGTATGATTATTTACGTTTGCTCACATATGATTATTGCACAATTTTTCCATATTAAATACAACAAGAAATAAATAATAAATGTTTTCTAACAAGGTTCACTCGCCAACTTTTGTTGATCCAAAAACCATTTTTACACATGATACAGGTGGACAGGATGAAGCAAGGAACACATAGGAAAATGCCTTAGAAGAAAATAATGAAGTCTAGACAGTTGTATAGAACATGTTGTAATTATGATTGTATGATCTCCTTTAAAGTGTAATAATAAATATGAAACATCATAATAAATGTCATGAGCTTTGATGAAAACTCAATCATGCCCCAATCACCTTTTCCGCTGCGGGTCGGGGTGTGACAGGAATGATCACAGATGCCACGTGGCAACTCCCCAACCGACGATCAGCTCATGATCCGTGTGCTTGGATGGCAAGTTAACTAATTAACGGGGTGATAAAGATTCCGTTATCACCTAAATTTTGGCGCCCAAATCTGGCTATAAATAGAAGTCTTCGGGTACAAGTAAGATCATCCACTCTCACATACTCTCTCTCTTACTTCACTTAAACTATTCCGATAACCTGTACTTATTCTCAAGCTGGAGGGTGGTCACGAAGAGAACCCCATTCTCCCCGTGGCAAGTCTAACGATGTTCTGTTTTGCAGAGTTCGTCGGAAACCTTTTATAGCTCGGCGAACAATCGGAGGATTTACCTTTTTATGCAGAAACCATTACAACAGATCTGATCTGATTCCGATCATTTAGATCTGGTGTTTCTTCATTAGCGCCCACCGATTACTTTTTTCCTCTCATCTTTTCGTTTTGTTCGCTTTGATTCATCAGTATCATGGCTGATTGTTCATCCCATCCACTAGGTCCTTGATCTGAGATCCGGCATGTTGCTCACGGAGCTCAGATCGATGGACACGTGGAAGAAGAGTTTTCCGACAAAGCTGATGCTCATCATGATCAAGGTCATTTGAACGTTCCAGTAACTCCGGGAATCCAAAATGAAATGCCACCTGTTGCTTCAATTTTACCGCCTGGTGAAACTCCGATCTCGTGGTATGTAAATTCTCAAAGCGCCTTGAATGCTATTTACGCTCAGCTCTGTGCACACACTGGTACACCAGCACTTCATACTCAGATCCCTGCGGCTCAGGTGCGTGCTTCGCCAGCATCTCGAGTTCTGAGTTATGATTCACCAAACAGAGCACGTGCACCGTCGCATATGTCTGTTGAAGAGACAGAGATGCATTCACAATCCAGAACCAGATATGACTCTACGCCATCTGGTGGTAGACGTCAGGAACAAACTCAGAAACGTGCTTCTGTCCATTCTCGTCTGGGTCCGCGCTTGTCGCAAGTGTTTTCAACCGTTTATCCAAGGATCATGTTGATTATAAACCAAAAGTTCGCGCGGTTTATAATCCGGAGGCTGAGCATGATTACAACCTGATATACAGACCAGCTGAAGTAGCAGAAGAGTCAAAGTTTGTGAAGGAAATTGCTTTGGCTTTGCTTGAGCGCGCAAAGTTACCATCAAATGTGGGAAAGTTCAATGGAATGACTGATCCGGATGATCACTTGCGCCTGTTCACCGGCGCAGGACTTATTGGTGGATGGACATTGCCTATGTGGTGCCATTATTCGTTCAAACTCTCACTGGGGCCGCGCGCCTTTGGTTTGATAATCGTCCAACTGGTAAGTTAACTTCCTGGAATGATCTCAAGGATAAGTTCTTAACTCATTTTAGTCAACAACGACGATATGTTATAGACTCCTCAGATGTGATGAACATCTGGCGGAGATATGATGAAAGTTTAGAAGATTTCATTACTCATTATAACAATGAAGTCCTTGAGATTGGCGACGTTCATGAAGATTTGATTCGCGCACAGTTTAAGTATGTTGTACGCTTCGAGCAAATGATTATGGTTTTGTCTGGCACTGTTGGTTTGCCTAAGAGTTGGGATAAACTTATGGTGGCAGCCAAAGTTTATGCTCAAACTGAGCGCAATCTAAATTCCAACAGGCCACCCTTACCTCAGAATCGTCCTCAAGATCTGAGTAGGGGTAGTCGAAAATTCAAAAAAGGATAGAAAGAGACGAATCAAGGGTCATATTCTCCTTACTCGCCAACGGATGCCCGCGCAACCATTAATAAAATAACAAATCAAAAGGCGATTAAGCAAGAGAATCGAGAAAGACAGTGGACACCTACAACAAAGTCTCCCGCAGAAGTTCTGAGCACAGAAAATTACCAGTTCAAACAACCCCAACCCATGAAAAACAAGAAGGGTCAGGACCCAAATCTTTTCTGTGATTATCACAAAGATACGGGACACACAACTGACAATTGCATCAGTCTGCGCACTGAGATAAAAAAAGGCTTTGAAGAGTGGTAAACTCACACATTTACTCCAGAATGTGCGCAAGGAAGTTCGATAGATAGTGCGCGGAGATGAGGTCCAAGTAATAAAAAATGAAGCAAGTTGCCATGATTCATGGGGGTACGACGCGCAAGCGCAATCATCAGCGTTTTCGCAATGATAATTGGCGTGAGCAACAAGTGTTTTTCCTATAGTTCCTGGCGGACCACAAGAAGAACGACCAGTAGTGATCACAGGTATTTTCTGTAACACCCCAAAAACGTCGCAGCGGAAATACAAACGTAATGGTGACGGAAGTTAGTGCCCATAAATATCTTAGTCGATGATGCATCGTTAATTTTTGGAAATATTACTTAATTAAAACATTGTTTAAAAGTTAAACATAAGCCACAACCACACAGCAGTTAAGTTGTTTTGATCCTTTATGGATCTCAATACATACATTGTCCCAGGTTAGTTTTAAAAGATGTCCAAAACATTATTAAAGAAAAACATGCATCAAGACCACAAGACACACCATAATTCCCAAAGCCATGCTCAAGTACCTGAAGAACACGTTAAAAATCAAGTGTCAACACAAAGGAGGGTGAGCTCACACATTCAAATTTATAACAAGGAAAACTTTCTAATTATGTGTTTATTATCAAAACATCCAAACAATATTTTCAAAAGTTTATTTATTTCCTTAATAAAATGCCAAGGGTCAGTTATCGTAACCATTCCTTCTTTATAAGGATCTTAAGATATTTCGACATTTTCCCTAGGTTTTCACATATTAAATTTTTAACATCCATTTGTTCAGATTCGTAAGTTTGCAAGATATTACGAGCTATATATTAACATTAAGGGTATAATCAACGCTAGACAATAACAGAATATAAATTCGTCGCTTGACATGACACGGAGCTACCAGTCGCGACGGGGTTATCAACCCGATAGATCTATAAACAATTCCACGAAATCCATATTAATGATTAAATGGCCAAGTTCGCGCAAAGTGCCCGCAATGGGTCACCAAAGGTGCCAACCTTATAAACAATATATATATCCTACTAAAATGATAAAATTTAATATAACACGTTGTACGAATCCCCGACGTCCCTACCGAAACGTAAGCGTAATTTCGATACTCACTCTCTTGAGAACGGGCCAATTCGTTACAACTTTAGATTTAAACATTTTAAATCCACACGGTCGTTCTATCCCATAACGCCGCCCGTTTCATCCCCGAAACGTATATATCATTATTCCAAAATCCGTTTCATCCCGAAACATATTTATATTCAAAACCATGTTTTTCTCCAAAAACATATCACATAATTTCCAAATCATATTTTCCACGAAAACATTTTTATAGTTTAATCAAAGGCATATTTTATACAAAAACGTATACTTATCCTTGTAAGGCGTGTTCTTCCCCCAAAACATATACTAAAACAGTAAAAATAGGGGTTTAGTGACACTCACCTTTGGGTGCGTATATTAAATAGTGCAATCCCCAAAATTGAATTCTACTCGTCCTAACATACGTAGGCACGATTTAATAATCAATATATTACAAAATTCCTAAGTTTCTCAAATCTTGGAATTTTTACATAACTTTGAGATTTTCTCGAAAAGTTATTATTTTTTATTATGTTGCCATATTAATATATATATGAGTTCATATATATATATATATATATATATATATTAAGATTTTGCGACTTGAACGATTTTATTGGTGACCTTAATGTTTTATCCATTACGCTCCCATTTATAAATACTATATATCTACGATTTGGCATCGTAATATATATACATAAACGTGCACATATTCACAATATCATAACACGCGAAAACTCATTAACTTGGTCACTTTATCATTTTTAAAGCATGTATACATGAAATAACTCACTAAGTTAACCTATGTATAAATTTTCATGCTCGACAAATAAGTTACACATTTAACGCGATTTCACCGATTTTACCGTTTTAAACATACAAGCGTACATGCATAGTCTTAATTCCCGCTATCATGTCAACATTTAACATATTATCATATTCACATATTTATACCACATAACACATTTAAACACATAGGTTCATCCATTAACAACCCATTCTAGTGTATATTGAAAATGCGTATTTTAGCGATTCGGTAATGTTTTCGGGCGTCGGAAGTCACGTATGACCAACCAAACACCAAATAATCTTAATATAAGTTAATATACTTATATTTATATAAAAAATATCAGTTTATTTACTGATCTAAAACAGTTTCATAAAAATCCTCTTAAAAGGGGATTTTTACCGTTTTTACCGCATAGTTTTGCGTCAAACCTTACCCTAACCATCCGAACTCGAAAAGACTTCATATTTTAACACAATACATGTTATATACTGAATAAAATTATGGTTATAACCAGATTAGTGCATTTTTTTGTAAGGCACATAAATCATGCGATTTCATGTATTTTACAACACTTTTAAGCACATAGTACAACATGCAAAGCTAGTAAACTTTATGTTAAAGTTCCATACCATTTTTACACTTCAAATAACACTATTTTTATGCTTTATAATCTGATCTAAACTTATTTTTATCAAACACACTTTGATCATCATTTCTTGGCCATATGTTCACATGCATGCTTATGTACAAGCACATAATGCATCAATAACATATTATTTTCAACTTGCATGTACTCATATGCATCTAGACATGCATTTATTTCATGTTCATATTATCCATGACATTCAAATCTTTATGTCATTATCATCATCTAATCATTTCACATAAACGCAAGTATTGTCACACCCCGACCCGCAGCGGAAAAAAATGGTGATCGGGGCATGATTGGGTTTTCATCAAAGCTCATGACATTTATTATAATGTTTCATATTTATTATTACAATTTAAAGGGAATAATACAATCAAATCTTATAATCAAATCATACAAGTACAACAGGTTCTATACATCTTTCTAAACTTCATTATTTTTCCTCTAAGGCAATTTCCTATGTGTTCCTTGCTTCATCCTGTCCACCTGTATCATGTGTAAAAATGGTTTTTAGGTCAACAAAAGTTGGCGAGTGAACCTTTTATAAACATTTGATATTGATTTCTTATTGTATTTAATATGGAAAAATTGTGCAATAATCATATGTGAGCAAACGTATATAATCAAACAATAACAAACAATAACAAACGATAACAAACCAACTTGCATGAGTATATAACATGAATGATAATGTATATGTTGGCAACGTCACGTTCCGCTCATAGGTAATGGGGAACGGACGGCCTATGATGATGTATGTGCGATCAAGGCTCAATCAAACGGAGCCGATCGTATGTTGGCAACGCCTCGTTCACGCTCATAGGTAATGGGGAACGGTTCCGCTCATAGGTAATGGGGAACAGACGGCCTATGATGATGTATGTACTGAAAATGATAAATTTAATCTAAACATTAACCACACAAACAGTTGATACATATTGAATACACATTTGATCATTGATATGATGGATGCACAAGTGTTTAAATGTAATAAATAATAAGACACATGATACACCCAAAAAGTGATTAAAACGGGGAATTTGTAGAGATTCACTCACATTGGGTGCGTTCTCTTGATAATGTTGGATGCGCACGAGTTTAGAGAGTTGATCGACGAGGAATAACTAACCTAGATAATAACGAAAAGGTACGGTAAATAAGTGGATTTTATTAACAATTTTAATTGGATTTTTAGGTTTATTTTTGTGAGTTTAAGGTCACTTTCTAACTTTAAAAATGTTATTTTTAAGTATTTTTAACCGATCTTTAAATAAAACAAATAAATAAAAATATAAAAAAAATGTTGACTTTTTGGGTTGACGTTGACCGTGGACTTTGACCGTTGACCGGTTCGGACCTTGTGTATGTATGCGCTCGGTGAGGCTCGGACTCGTGACCTCCCGTACGCGTGCACACAGCTCTACCAACTGAGCTACTTGTCTAACCCGAAATATTTCTGTTTTTAATTATATTTATATACTATTTAATTTAATCAGAAATCATTTATTTTAAAAAGGATTTTAATTATGTCGGACCAGTGCACACAACAGGTCTCGAACCCGGGACCTGTTGTTCAGCGTTGCACACAGTCCACCGCTGGACTGTGTGTCTAACCTGGTTAATATACTGATTTTTATTAATCTTAACATCTTACAGTGAGTTGATACGGTTCGGTTTAAAAAGAACATTTTTATTTCAGAGAGTGAGGTTGTGTCAGGGATCGAACTCGAGACGTGTGATAATTGTCTGCACACAGTCCACCGCTGGACTGTGTGTCTAACCCGGTTCTATAACTTGTTTTAATTATACTTATACATAAGTTCAACTTCATCTTCTTTGTTCAAAGACACAGACAATGATTATTCAACTGTTCTTGTTTAATTCGATTAACGAAACTTATAAGTGATTGAAATGTGATGGATAGAGAGGGTTTTGGAAAATGAATGTACCGAAACAGATGTCTTTCTCAGAACTCCGGCAAGGATCGTCGGCTCTGTTTTGTGAACTCCGTCTGATCGGATCAATTAACAGTTTTGATCGATTAGTTGTGAAATTGAGTTACTAAACAATGATTATCAGAAGGTTTAAATGATTATACCGATTCGCAGCGTGATTTTGGAAATTCCAGAGGTTTTCCGGCGAGAGTGCAGAATATTCCGGCTACGTCGTCTTGGATTGATTCTGGTTGATGGATTGAAGTTAGTAATAGTCTAACAATGGATTGAAACCAAAAGAGTCGAGGTATTTACCGTTTTGATGAAAGTCTCGGTTTTCCGCGAAAGTCCGGCGATTGCAGAAAATCTCCGGCGAGTGAAATTGATTCGAGAAATGGTGCGATTTTGAGCGAAATGATTTCCAGAGACTTGGGTGTGTATTTATAGGGAAGAATCACGATGAATTGGGTTTGAATTTAGTCTTGATTCATGGTCAGCCTTTCTCGGCGGTTATGACTGATGTCGCGTGGTTAGACATCGGTTATAACCGATGTATATGTTAATACATACGTTAAGTCAAAAGAAACGTCGATAATTGGCGAAATCGTCGGAATTTCCGGCGACTGCGAATTGGGCGCGCTGTTGACTGACTTCGATTTCGAGTTTTATTATAAATGTTATTTGTTTCACTGGATAGCACAAGTGAGTCAAGTGGCGTAGTGGTTAAGTGTTTGTGTGTTAAGTCTTCCGGCTGACCCGGGTTCGAAACCCGGCAGCCGGTTTTCTTTTTTATTTATTTTATTTTCACTTTTTATCAATTATAGTTTTTAAATTCTAAATTGTTTATTAATTATGTATTGTTTAAAATTAAAATAAGTCATAAATACGCAACGAAATTTATAACTGGTTATTCGGTTTAATAAACGAAGCGGGTTTGGATAACCCGGTTTTTGACGGATGTTACAAGTATCACCTTCTTCACATTTATGAACTAACAACAAAATTTTGTATGCATGCATATACATATATATATACACGGCACACATACATACATACACAAGATTCCAAAGTTCAACTTTTCATATAAATCATTTCAAATCACCATAACCCTTTTAGAACATTCTAAAGATTACATGCATTCACCTTTTAACATCTTATCAATCAAGAATCAATCTATATCAAAAAACTCAAATGCTAACATACACACACTCACACACATTACATATATACACACACTTACATCTATTTTTATTTTGTTCAAAGTCCATTTAGTATAGTTTTCAAGTTAGTGTTTAAATCTAAGAACAAGAGAAACCTTCATCTTCATCAAAACTCATCAATAATCAAGAACAAAGTTTTTAAAATAACTTTATACCTTCTTGTTTTTGATGGGTTTTTAGCTAAGTAGGATGGTATGGAGCTTGATTCTTGCTTGGAAACACCTTTGAACCTTCAAAACTACTTGAAAACACCTTGAAGGAGTCTTGAATCTTCAAGAACTTGATTGGAAAAATGAAAATGTGTGTGTATATGGGGGTGTTCGGTCGAGCTTTTTGATGAGAGAGAGTGGAGATTTTGTTTGATCTTTTCAAGTTTAAATGGAGTGTGTTAGTATAAAATATGATTGCTTTGGCTTCCCAATTCATACACATGGCCATCTAGAAGAAAAATGCAAAAGGTGGGCAGCCATGGTGCCGCCACCTAGCCCCCTCTACATATATTTCATATATATACACATATATATGCTATTTACTGGTATTTAACTGGATACCGGGTGTTTTATCTAGCGTTTTAAGTGCGTTTCAACGCGTTTTAAATTATTTTCAATGCTCTACAAAAATAAAAACTTCAAAATATTACTAATCAATATTTTATTTGTCTGGACCATTTACGTTGTCGGTATTTGGCAGTACCCGCGCTGTGTTGCTCAGTACGCGCTTAAATTCGCAAAATAGAGATTTTAAGCGTTTTAATTTATTTTCATCATTCTATAAAAATAAACTTGTCAAATTATTACTATAATAATTCTTGGTTGCCCGAACTGGTTGTGTTGACAGCGTTTTGTCAGATAGGCGCAGTATCGCGCAGTACGCGTTTAAACTCGAAAAATAGAGTTTCTTAGCGTTTTAAATAATTTTTCCTCATGATTATGATTAAATATATTATTTAACTCATAACGGACTATTTTTTTGAGATTTTAACATTATTCAGCGGTCACCGACGTTCGTTTCGCATTTAAACCGTTACGCGATAAGCGTTTATCTTAATATTGCCAACATAATTTTTATCAAACTTTGGATTTACCACACATCAAATCCCATATATAAACATAATAAATAGTCAAATACAGCCTTTTATTCATTCATGACACGTGTTACCTTTGTACGGGATAGCTTAAATAGCCGGGTGTCACAGTCTCCCCCTGTTTAAGGAATTTCGTCCCGAAATTCTTACACTACAGGTTGTGTTTTCTCACTAGACTTAAAGAGATGCGGATATTTTCGTTGCATCTGGTCCTTTCGTTCCCATGTGAACTCAGGTCCACGTTTAGAATTCCAGCGAACCTTGACCAACTCAATCCGACTCCTTCTAAGCTTCTGAATCTTCTCATCCAGAACTTCAACCGATTCCTCGATAAATCTCAATTTATCATCTACTTGAACCTCATCAGGGGGTATAATTAGTGTCTCATCCGAAAAACACCTCTCAGGTTGGAAACATGGAACACGTCATGAACTCCACTCAAATCCTGCGGCAGCTTAAGCCTATACGCGACTAATCCAACTCGAGATGCAATTTCGAAAGGACCTATATACAGTGGGCTTAGCTTTCCCCCTTTCCCAATCTCACAACACCTTTCCAAGGCGACACTTTCAGCAGAACACGATCTCCGACTTGAAACTACAACGGTTTCCTTCGGTTGTCTGTATAACTTTTCTGTCGGTCGGCGGCAGCTTTCAACCTTTCCTTGATCTGGACAACCTTGTCGGTGGTTTCCTAGATAAGCTCAGGTCCGGTTAGTTGCCTTTCGCCAACTTCAGCCCAGCAAAAGGGCGATCGACATTTCCTTCCGTATAAAGCTTCAAACGGAGCGGCTTTGATACTAGCGTGGTAACTATTGTTGTAAGAAAACTCTGCCAACGGCAAATGAGTATCCCAACTTCCACCAAAATCAATCACGCACGCTCTCAACATATCCTCTAACGTCTGAATGGTTCTCTCACTTTGACCATCCATTTGAGGTTGATACGTACTCATGTCCAAACGAGAACCCAACGACTCCTTAAGAGATCGCCAAAATATGGAGTCAAAATGTCCATCTCTATCGGAGATAATTGACACAGGCACTCCATGTCGGGCTACAATCTCATTGAGGTACAACTGCGATATCTTTTCCGTCTTGCCTGTTTCCTTAATGGGCAAGAAATGAGCAGACTTCATCAATCGATCCACAATTACCCAAGTGTCATGTCCACGTGACGTACGGGGTAATTTGGTGATAAAGTCCATAGCAAGATGCTCCCACTTCCATTTAGGAATCTCTGGTTGCTGCAGAAGCCCAGATGGTCTCTGATGTTCAACCTTAACCTTTGAGCATGTTAGACATTTACTTACATACACCACAATATCTCTCTTCATATTCGGCCACCAATATAACTCCTTGATATCCTGATACATCTTGGTAGAACCTGGGTGAATAGAATATCTGGACTTATGAGCCTCGTTCATAACCAGTTCACGTAGGTTACCTCTAAGCGGAACCCAAACTCGGTTCATGAAGTACATTACTTCATCCGCTTTTGGTATCAGTTCACATTCCAAACTTCTCAAGCCTTCTCTTCTTAGGTTCTCATCTTTCAAAGCTTCTCGCTGTGCATTACGAAATTCGATCGGTCAAACTCATTTTTATGGTCAAACCCAAAGCACGAACGCGCAGAGGCTTTTCCCGCTCCTTTCTACTGAGCGCGTTAGCAACAACATTTGCTTTCCCTGGGTGATAACGAATATCACACTCATAATCGTTGAGTAACTCTACCCAACGCCGCTGTCGCATGTTGAGTTCCTTCTGATCAAAGATATGCTGGAGGCTCTTATGGTCTGTGTAAATCGTACACTTCGTGCCATACAGATAATGTCTCCAAATCTTTAAAGCGAACACAACAGCTCCCAACTCTAAATCATGAGTTGTGTAGTTCTTCTCATGCACTTTTAGTTGTCTGGATGCATAGGCTATCACTTTGTTCTTCTGCATAAGCAAGCAACCAAGGCCCATACGTGATGCATCACAGTATACAACAAAACCGTCATTTCTGTCGCAACCCCCGACCCCTACCCCGGGAGCGGGAGCCCGAGACATAGAGCTGGTGGTACCGGTGTTTATAAATTTGGCAGCGGAATTATAACATCAGGATCGTAGTGGGAAATAATTGATCAGAGTTTCAAAACACCAAACTTTTATATTACACAAAATGGGATAAAACCCAAGTTCCAATTACAATACATTTGTAGGGATAAACCCTGACTTATGGAAAACATAAACTCCGTTTATTTAGGTAACTTTTATAGCCACTTTTCTAAGCCTTCAGTGCTCTCTAGATGGCTTCTATTAGCTTCACATTAAGTTACCTGAAACACGTTTTAAAAAAGATTTTATTAGCAAGAAATACTGGTGAATACATCCCAGTATAATCAAAACGAGTTTTACAGCTTTACAGTTATTGAGAGCATCCGCATTTACAATGTTTATATCTACAACATTACCCAATCAGTACTGTCACTCCTGACTTGTGGGTCATGTTACCCATTGGAAAAAATCCATTTGTCCAACGGTAACGGATTCAAATTTCATATACAAAACCCCAAGATACCGACAGTAATTGTAGAATACATATACTCAATCACTTTTAAGCATAATTAAAATATTTTGACTCACAAAAAGGTTTACAAAAAGAGAATGTACTCACTTTGAGAACTTAGGTATTCTTACGGAGTTCCTGGTGAAAATTCTTGATTACTTCCTGGAATTTCTATTTAAAACAGAAAATGCACATGCGTTAGTAAATTAACCCAGGTCACTTTTAGCTACAACCGAGACAGAACCCCGGCGTGCATAGTCAGGCAGGGCCTTGACATGCTTTGGTGGGTCCTAAATCAATCGGGTTGGATAACCCTTCCAGTTAATACGTGTTCCAAACCATCGGCGTAACCAAGACTTTGGTGAGATTGAAAATCGAATTGCGGAATTAGTTACTAAGATGCGGGTTTCACCCTTAACTTAGCGACTTCATTCCTAGATAGAAATGGAGATTTTCGTCGAGGTTTGGATGTCACTCCTAACTCAACAAAGGTATCTCGTGAGAGAGAATGCGTGGAGTGAATGATCTCATCGAGAGTTCTCGGTTTTCACACCTATTCTCGACTTGATCACTCGTTTGGTGTGATGCGAGCGTTTCCAAGCGTGTATTATTGTATTAGCCTCAGGAAAGGCACATTTAAGCATTTATGGCAAGTAGTTTAATCATTTAAGTCAAAGATAGGTCAATCGGGTACTTAAACATGCTACTAGGTCGAATCATGGCAATTCTACCTATTATCCTAAAGTTATGGTGCTCTGATACCAATCTGTCACACCCCAACCGATGGCGGAAACATCAGGATTAGTGGCACTAGGCGACCAGATTGATTTCACGAGATGTTCCATAACAACCATTTAACATATCATAACCTGCTTAATATCCCATACTATTAAACGTAAGATTTAAACAATTATTACAAAACGGAGATTTCTCATAAAACTCAACCGGGTTCGATTTCCCCTAGATTTCATACATAAGTTCAAAATCTGAAATACATCATCAAACAAACTAAACTATGCTAAGCATGCAACATCCAAGCATCCATAGCTAAAATCCTCAACCTGTCACATACATTAAAATACAAGTCAATACATTTAAGTAAAGGTGAGCATAGAGGTTTAAGTACTACTAGCATAATCAAGAAAGCTTTCGCGAAATAATCTAACTACACATCATGATACACCGAAACAATTCACACAGATTAATATAGGCTTATTTCTCAAGCTAACTACCGTGAGAAGGCTTGCGCGTCCATCCTAACTAGACCCTGTCGGGTTAAGCCACACTATAGTACCATACTAGCTAAGGAGGCAAGTTAACGAAAATAAGTCCTAGTCACATGTTTCTAGTATCACGTATTGAGCATATATAATCAGATTATTCGCGTGTGATAAACAGTTTGATTTGTGAAGTGATTTTGATAGAGGAACGTATGTAACACCCAAAAAGTGCGTTAAAGCGAAAATGGGTCAAGTATACTCACTGTCGGTGCACTTAGGTAAGAGTTCGGGATCTGAGGAGAGTTGAGAAGAGCGTCGGATCAGCCTGCATACGCGAACGGAAGTGCATCAGTCTCCAAAAAGCTGAAACGGTTAAGTCTTGGTTGGGCAGTAGCCAAGTTCGGTCGAACTTGATGATTTTCCTTAGTAAACTTGTCAAGTTCGGGCGAACTTGTAAGGATCTCTTACAGAGGAGACAAGTTCGGGCGGACTTGCATAGTTTCTTAAGAAACTAGACAAGTTCGGTCGAACTTGTAGGAAATTTGGTGAGATTTGTCCAAGTTCGGTCGAACTTGACCCGTTTGGGTGCAAGTTCGATCGAACTTGACCTGTGGGGCTGGTGATTCTCAAGCGAACTTGATGTTTCCGGGTCCAAAATCTTGCATTTTCGCGTCGTTTGCTGAGGAAAATCGAGCGTTCATCCCTCCAACCATGTGCTACTGAGCAAACTTGGGTCAGAGAGGTCTTTTAGAGCAGGTTTAGCCATTTTACAAAAGAGTGGGCTAATCTGGGCGAACTCGGGGTTCGTTCGGATTAGTCCGGCTTGTGTAAACCAACATAAACGTCCTTGTGCTTCCAGATCTGGGATCTTGAATGATAGATGCTTCGTTTCATACCAGAAAATGAACCAACATCATCAAAAGTCCGTATCTTGTGTAGAAATCAATGGTTTTGAAAGGTTTTTCTCAGATCTATCACTTACAAGCCGAGATCTTGCAAATCTCGAATTTGGGAAATCTCTACTATCGCCAAACGAACTCGTATATGTAGATCTAAGCTTAAAACAGAAGTTTTTGAAGAAAAAGATGAAGGTTTTCGTAAAAGAATGAGTTATGATGAAAAACGAAGGCTATGCCTTGTGCCAAAATCGTTGTAAACCTTTGTAGATCGTTGATAAACGTTGGTGCAGTGAAATCGGGTTGATTCTTACTTAGAACACGAAGGTTTTGGGTTTTGAGAGCTCTGGGCGAACTTGCAGCAAGTTCAAATGAGAGAACAGAGCTTGGTATTTCTAGGAGAAGGCAAAAAGTGAGGCTGGTGAGGGCAAGTTCGGCCGAACTTGCATGAAATTCATGCAAGTTCGCGCGAACTCGGTGATAGTTGGAGGAGAAAGGCTAAGTTCGGACGAACTTGTACAGGTGTGTACAAGTTCGAGCGAACTTGCAGATAAAGGAGAGATTTTGCTTTCATCAGCCAAGTTCGGCCGAACTTGGTAACACCAAGTTCGAGCGAACTTGACTTAAGTTGGTAGATTTTCTTTGTTTTTCGCATTAAGTGTCCGTTTGATTATTCGGTTCGCATTAAATAGTTATATTGAGCGTTATAATATAGCGTTAAGCGTTATACTTGATATAATAGTGCGATTTAGCGATTCGAGAGTGCGGGAGGGATGCGATAGCGATTGCAAACATAACCACAAACACACATAACACATAAATAATATAAAACCACACAAACAATTGCGATTTTCGATGCGATGAGATAAGCGATGCGATTTAATAAGCGATTAGATGCAATAATAACGTAGAACACCATAAGTAATTAACTTAAACTTTATTATTAACCGAATCTCGAGAGTACAAAGTCGATAAACAGGAAAACAAAATGAAAGATAACAATCGAATTTCCGAGTTGTTACACTCTCCCCTACTTTAGGGAATTTCGTCCCGAAATTAGGTAGTAGTTGTAACAAATAGATGCGGGTACTTGGCCTTCATATCACTTTCCAATTACCAAGTAAACTCGGCGCCGCGTTTTCCCTCCCATTGGACCTTCACGATAGGGATGCGAGAGCGTTGGAGTTTCTTGGTCTCTAGGTCCATGATTTCCACAGGCTTTTCCACGAAATGGAGAGTCTCGTTGATTTGCAGATCTTCGAGAGGGACATGCAGATTTTCTTCGGCTAAGCACCTTTTGAGATTAGACACGTGGAAAGTCGGATGTACTTAAGTTCCGCCGATAGTTCGAGACGATAGGCTACTTTACCGATCCTTTCCAGAATCTTAAAGGGTCCAACGTACCGAGGCGCTAGCTTTAAGGTGCAACCTTTAGGAGAACGTGATCTCCCACTTCAAACTGTAGGGGCTTGTGGCGTTTATCGGCGAACTCTTTTGACGACTTTGAGCTTTCAAGAGATTGTCTCTATTTGGAGGATCTTGTCCGTCGTTTCTTGAATTAGCTCGGGACCGGTGATTTGTGCTTCTCCGATCTCGTGCCATGCAATAGGCGATCGGCATTTTCTTCCATACAGTGCCTCAAAAGGAGCCATTTGAATGCTGGTATGATAACTATTATTGTACGAGAATTCGATTAAAGGTAAATGCGTATCCCAATTACCACCAAAATCTATGATACACGCACGAAGCATGTTTTCGAGGGTGCGGATCGTTCGTTCAGTCTGACCGTCGGTTTGAGGGTGAAAAGCGGTATTGAGATTGAGAGTAGTACCGAGAGCGGATTGATAAGTCTTCCATAGACGTGAGGTAAAATGATCGTCTCGGTCAGAAATCATGTCACGAGGCGTCCCGTGTCGACAAATGACTTCGTTAGTATAGATTCGGGCTAACGTTCGACCTTAAAGTCCTCTCGTATAGCAATAAAGTGCTCGGATTTAGTAAGACGATCAACGATAACCCAAATGCTATCGTGACCGGATGAAGTGCGGGGAAGTTTAGTAACGAAGTCCATAGCTATACTCTCCCACTTCCACATCGGGATTTCGGGTTGTTCGAGTAAACCAGAGGGCCTTTGATGTTCGGCTTTAACTTTCGAACAAGTTAAGCATTTTGAGACGTACAAGGCAATATCCTTTTTCATGCCCGGCCACCAATACTTAGGATGAAGGTCCTGGTACATCTTGTCGGCACCGGGGTGAATGGAATTTCGAGATTTATAAGCTTTGGTCATTAGCAGATTACGGAGATTATCAGGAGTAGGAATCCAAATACGATCGAGATAGTAATAAATACCATCAGATTTAGATACAAGCTTAGTTTCGGCACCACATTTCATTTTGTCTTGAAGGGTATTCTCGTTAAAGCAGGCGAATTGAGCGGCACAGATGAGGGTTTCAAGTTTAGCACAAGCTTGAGAGTCACGAATACCATATACATAGCTTCATCGACTTAGAACATTGGCGACCACGTTTGCTTTGCCGGGATGGTAGCGTATCTCACAATCGTAGTCGCTGAGAAGTTCAACCCATCAACGTTGTCGCATGTTTAGTTCTTTTTTATTAAAGATATGTTGTAAGCTCTTATGGTCGGTGAAGACCGTACACTTAGTACCATAAAGGTAGTGTCGCCAGATCTTCAATGCAAAAACGACTGCACCGAGTTCGAGATCGTGGGTTGTGTAGTTCTTCTCATGGATCTTGAGTTGTCGAGACGCATACACGAGAACCTTATCTCGTTGCATGAGAACACAACCAAGACCAAGATTAGAGGCATCGCAGTAAACAACGAAATCGTCATTTCCGTCGGGTAAAGCAAACACGGGAGCGTTGCATAGCATATGCTTGAGAGTTTGAAAAGCTTCCTCTTGATTGGAATCTCAAACAAAAGGTTTGTCTTTATGTGTTAAAGCGGTAAGCGGAACGGCGATTTTAGAAAAATCGGCGATGAATCGACGGTAGTAACCCACCAATCCAAGGAATGAACGGATTTCAGAAGCATTCTTCGGTGTAATCCAACTCTTGACGGCTTCAATCTTTGCAGGGTCGACGTGAATTCCTTGACTATTAATGATGTGGCCGAGAAATTGGACTTCTTCGAGCCAGAATTCACACTTAGAGAACTTAGCATAAAGCCGATTTCCTTGAAGAAGTTCGAGGACTAAACGGAGATGACGCGCGTGTTCGTCTCTCGACTTCGAATAGATAAGGATATCATCGATGAAAACAATGACAAAACAATCTAAGAAAGCTTTACACATACGGTTCATCAAATCCATGAAGACCGCGGGAGCATTGGTAAGACCAAAAGGCATGGCCACGAATTCGAAATGGCCATAACGGGTTCGAAAGGCGGTTTTAGGAATGTCTTCTTCAACACGCGTAACTGATGATAACCGGAACGAAGATCGATCTTGGAAAAACAAGTAGCACCTTGAAGCTGAGCAAATAAGTCGTCGATACGAGGAAGAGGGTAGCAGTTCTTTATCGTGAGTTTGTTAAGTTCAAGATAATCGATGCACATACGGAACGATCCATCCTTCTTTTTCACGAAAAGGACGGGAGCGCCCCATGGTAAAGTGCTCGGGCGTATGAAGCCCTTATCAAGAAGCTCTTGAAGTTGGCTCATAGCTCGCGCATTTCGGATGGTGCGAGGCGATAAGGAGCTTTAGCAACGGGAGTAGCACCTGGAATCAAATCGATACGGAATTCGACATCTCGAGTAGGGGTAAACCGGGTAAATCATCGGGAAAGATCTTAGGAAATTCACAAACAACTGGAACGTCTTTATAAGTCTTCTTTTCTTTCTCCGGGTTCACGATATGAGCGAGAAAGGCAACACATCGCTTTTGCAAGCATTTGTGTGCTCGAGTACATGACAAAAGCATCAACTTCTTTGAGGGAGTTTCACCCATAAACATGGAGTTGATCACCGTTAGGGAGAGGAAAACGAATCATTTTATCGAAGCATACAACTTCAGCATGATTCTCACGAAGAAAATCCATGCCTACTATGATATCGAAACTACCTAACTGCATAGGTATGAGAATGATCGAGAAGACATGGTTGTTGAGATCGAGATTACAACCACGCAAAACGGAGTTAACGGTAACGGTTCTCCCGGTGGCGACTTCCACATCGAAAGTCTTTGGGAGTTTAGCGCGCTTACATTTTAAAACCTTTTCGAATTCTAATGATACAAAACAATTATCGGCACCAGTATCAAATAAACATGAAGCATAAATACCATTAATGAGAAACGTACCATTGACAACATTGTTGTCATTCTGAGCCTGGCGGTGATTGAGATTGAAGGCTCTTCCACGCGCAGCTTGCTGTTGCTGCTAAGGCTACGGTGGTGGCTGTTGCTGAGGCTGTTGCTGCTGCGGCTCTAGTTTCACGGTGCGGTTTGGGCAAACATTAGCAAAGTGGTTCGGATCACCACACACGAAGCACACTCGTGCCTTTGGAGCTTGCTGCTGGTTGGCTTGAGGAGGAGCAGGTAAAGCTGGAGCTGTTGGAGCCTGAGGAGCTGGCTGACGAGTACCACTACGGTAGCTAACTGTAAAGTGGCCGTAGATGTTGCAGTTCGTGCAAAAACGGCAATTCCCACCAACGGCATGATGATATGTGCACTTAGGGCACATAGGGTGCGGACCAGTGTACGCACGCTTTGCTGGCGGTGCATTTGGTGCTGCTGACTGGAGTGGCTGAGGGTTCGCTGGAGCAGTAAGAGCAAAGTTCTTGCTCGGGTTTTCCCTTTTGCGACCACGGCGACTGTTCTTTGGCTCTCGGGACTGTTCGGTAGTAGGAGCTGCTGATTCGGTGACTGCCTGATTTGCGACCTTGCTGCTTTTAAAGTAACCAGACTGAACTCGTTTGTCATTAATCTCGGCGGCTAGGAGATAGGTCTCCTCGATAGTAGTAGGGCGTGCTGGTTGAACAAAGTCAGCGACGCAATCGGGGAGTGCATTGAGGTATTTCCTGATTGCCTTCTTGGTCGTATCCACTTGACCGGGACAGATGATGCTCAACTGTTTGAAGCGAGCGGTGAGACCAGCATTATCGGGACCATCTTGCTTGATATTCCAGAATTCGTTATCTAACTTCTGGATCTCGTAGGGAGAACATAATTCCTTGATCATAATTTCCTTAAATTCCTCCCAAGTGAGTCTGTAAGCTTCGTCGTTCCCACGCCTGTTGCGCTCGACTGTCCACCAGTCGAGAGCCCTTGATTGAAACACGCCGGTAGCATTGACAGTGCGCAGAGCCTCGGTACATCCACTCTGGCGGAATGTGACCTCGATAGAGTCAAACCAGTGGAACATGGCACTCGGCCCTTCGGTGCCTGAGAAAGTAAGCGGTCCACATGCTTTGAACTGCTTAAAGCTGAAGTGGGGTTTCGGGGCATCTCCTTTGGACTCAACTGAAGAGTTGCTGCTTACAGCATGAATTTCTGAGACATTTGCGGGATGACTTTAGCTATCTCCTTGGCTACCATTGTAGCGATACGCTTGTCGGCGTTGCTGCGCTGGAGATTCCTTCGGGTGTGCGATCCCATAGAAGACATCTACACGAAGGATTTAGATTAGATGATTTCGATTATAATAGAGTTATGTTTAAATATTTATTATTATTATTATTCATGCAAGGCACAAAATCACATAAACACATAGGCACGTAATCACGTAAGCACATAAGCACGTAAGCACATAAGCACAAATATATTGCACGTATTCACCTTCTAGTAATAACAATGCGTAGCGCGATACGAGATGCGAGATATAAGCGATATATAATAGCGAGATAATACCGCGTATGAGGCACACGTCCTCATAGGCGTAAGCGAGTTAAGCGATTAGTTTGGTTGGTGTATTAATTAGCGTTTTAGATTATGAGAGCTGTGCGAGTTATGCATACATTCGATGGAGCGTAAATGCGATAAATCGAGAAATCAATGATATGATAAATCATCAAAGCGAGAAATCGAATAAAGCGAAAATTCTCAAAATTTGAAACACATAAATAATAATAAACCGATGGTGCGTAAATCGAAGATATAGGCTTAAATCAATTGGGAGTGTCCGGGGTTTTGAGACATTTGACACGCCAAAGTGATTCGTCTACCCTTTGCATTTGGACCCACGCTTTGGCCTAATAGATAAACGTTCTCACCGCAAGCTGGCTAACGGCGTTTACCCTTCCAGTTAATAGTGTTCTAAACCATCGGCATAACCGAGACTTTGGTGAGATTGAAAATCGAATTGCGGAATTAGTTACTAAGATGCGGGTTTCACCCCTAACTTAGCGACTTCATTCCTAGATAGAAATGGAGATTATTGTCGAGGTTTGGATGTCACTCCTAACTCAACGAAGGTATCTCGTGCGAGAGAATGCGCGGAGTGAATGATCTCGTCGAGAGTTCTCGATTTTCACACCTATTCTCGACTTGATCACTCGTTTGGTGTGATGCGAGCATTTCCAAGCGTGTATTATTGTATTATCCTTAGGGAAGGCACATTTAAGCATTTATGGCAAGTAGTTTAATCATTTACGTCAAGGATAGGTCAATCGGGTACTTAAACATGCTTCTAGGTCGAATCATGGCAATTCTACCTATTATCCTAAAGTTATGGTGCTCTGATACCAATCTGTCACACCCCAACCGATGGCGGAAACATCAGGATTAGTGGCACTAGGCGACCAGATTGATTTCACGAGATGTTCCATAACAACCATTTAACATATCATAACCTGCTTAATATCCCATACTATTAAACGTAAGATTTAAACAATTATTACAAAACGGAGATTTCTCATAAAACTCAACCGGGTTCGATTTCCCCTAGATTTCATACATAAGTTCAAAATCTGAAATACATCAACAAACTAACTAAACAAACTAAACTACGCTAAGCATGCAACATCCAAGCATCCATAGCTAAAATCCTCCACCTGTTACATATGTTAAAATACAAGTCAATACAATTAAGTAAAGGTGAGCATACAGGTTTAAGTACTACTAGCATAATCAAGAAAGCGTTCGCGAAATAATCTAACTACACATCATGATACACCGAAACAATTCACACAGATTAATATAGGCTTATTTCTCATGCTAACTACCGTGAGAAGGCTTGCGCGTCCATCCTAACTAGACCCTGTCGGGTTAAGCCACACTATAGTACCATACTAGCTAAGGAGGCAAGTTAACGAAAAATAAGTCCTAGTCACATGTTTCTAGTATCACGTATTGAGCATATATAATCAGATTATTCGCGTTTGATAAACAGTTTGATTTGTGAAGTGATTTTGATATAGGAACGTATGTAACACCCAAAAAGTGCGTTAAAGCGAAAATGGGTCAAGTATACTCACTGTGGGTGCATTTAGGTAAGAGTTCGGGATCTGAGGAGAGTTGAGAAGAGCGCTGGATCAGCCTGCATACGCGAACGGAAGTGCATCAATCTCCGAAAAGCTGAAACGGTTAAGTCTTGGTTGGGGAATAGCCAAGTTCGAGCGAACTTGTGTAGAATTCGTGAGATTAGAGCTAAGTTTGGTCGAACTTGAGGAGTTTCCTTAGGAAACTTGTCAAGTTCGGGCGAACTTATAAGGATCTCTTACAGAGGAGACAAGTTCGGGTGAACTTGCATAGTTTCTTAAGAAACTAGAAAGTTTGGTCGAACTTGTAGGAAATTTGGTGAGATTTGTCTAAGTTCGGTCGAACCTGACCCATTTGGGTGCAAGTTCGGGTCCAAAATCTTGCGTTTTCGCGTTGTTTGCTGAGGAAAATCGGGTGTTCATCCCTCCAACCCTGTGCTACTGAGGGAAACTTGGGTCAGAGAGGTCTTTTAGAGCATTTTAGCCGTTTCACAAAAGCATGAGCTAATCCGGGCGAACTCGGGGTTCGTTCGGATTAGTCCGGCTTGTGTAAACCAACATAAACGTCCTTGTGCTTCCAGATCTGGTATCTTGAATGATAATGCTTCGTTTCATACCAGAAAATGAACCAACATCATCGAAAGTCCGTATCTTGTGTAGAAATCAATGGTTTTGAAAGGTTTTTTCTCAGATCTATCACTTACAAGCCGAGATCTTGCAGATCTCGTGTTCGGGAAGTCTCTACTATCGCCAAACGAACTCGTATTGTGTAGATCTAAGCTTAAAACATAAGTTTTTGAAGAAAAAGATGAAGGTTTTCATAAAAGAATGAGTTTTGATGAAAAACGAAGGCTATACCTTGTGCCAAAATCGTTGTAAACCTTTGTAGATCAGTTGATAAACGTTGTTGCAGTGAAATCGGGTTGATTCTTACTTAGAACATGAAGGTTTCGGGTTTTGAGAGCTCTGGGCGAACTTGCAGCAAGTTCAAATGAGAGAACAGAGCTTGGTATTTCTAGGAGAAGGCAAAAAGTGAGGCTGGTGAGGGCAAGTTCGGAACTTGCATGAAATTCATGCAAGTCGCGCGAACTCGAGTGATAATTGGAGGAGAAAGACTAAGTTCGGGCGAACTTGTACAGGTGTGTACAAGTTCGAGCGAACTTGCAGATAAAGGAGAGATTTTGCTTTCATCAGCCAAGTTCGGCCGAACTTGGTAACACCAAGTTCGACGAACTTGACTTAAGTTGGTAGATTTTCTTTGTTTTTCGTATTAAGTGTTCGTTTGATTATTCGGTTCGCATTAAATAGTTATATTGAGCGTTATAATATAGCGTTAAGCGTTATACTTGATATAATAGCGCGATTTAGTGATTCGAGAGTGCGAGAGCGATGCGATAGCGATTGCAAACATAACCACAAACACACATAACACATAAATAATATATAACCACATAAACAATTGCGATTTGCGATGCGATGAGATAAGCGATGCGATTTAATAAGCGATTAGATGCGATAATAACGTAGAACACCATAAGTAATTAACATAAACTTTATTATTAACCGAAACTCGAGAGTACAAGGTAGATAAACAGGAAAACAAAATGAAAGATACAATCGAATTTCCGAGTTGTTACAGTCTCCCCTACTTTAGGGAATTTCGTCTCGAAACTAGGTAGTAGTTGTAACAAATAGATGCGGGTACTTGGCCTTCATATCACTTTCCAATTACCAAGTAAACTCGACGCGCGTTTGCCCTCCCATCGGACCTTCACGATAGGGATGCGAGAGCGTCGGAGTTTCTTGGTCTATCGGTCCATGATTTCCACAGGCTTTTCCACGAAATAGAGAGTCTCGTTGATTTACAGATCTTCGAGAGGGACATGCAGATTTTCTTCGGCTAAGCACTTTTTGAGATTAGACACGTGGAAAGTCGGATGTACGTTATTATGTTCCGCCTAGTTCGAGACGATAGGCTACTTTAACGATCCTTTCCAGAATCTTAAAGGGTCCAACGTACCGAGGCGCTAGCTTCCTTTATTACCGAAGCGGACCACTCCCTTCCAAGGTGCAACCTTTAGGAGAACGTGATCTCCTAGTTCGAACTGCAGGGGCTTGTGGCGTTTATCGGCGTAACTCTTTTGACGACTCCAAGCTTTCAAGAGATTATCTCTGATTTGGAGGATCTTGTCCGTCGTTTCTTGAATTAGCTCGGGACCGGTGATTTGTGCTTCTCCCAATCTCGTGCCATGCAATAGGCGATCGGCATTTTCTTCTATACAGTGCCTCAAAAGGAGCCATTTGAATGCTGGTAAGATAACTATTATTTACGAGTAATTCGATTAAAGGTAAATGCGTATCCCAATTACCACCAAAATCTATGATACTTAAGCGGGCAGTGCTTCGCAGGTTTAGGGGGAGGGAGTTTCGAAAGAAACAGAGATTTGAGAGGGTATACGATCAGAGAATTCGATCGATTTTGAGCACTGGACTTCTTCCCACGCTGCTCTATTTATACCCAATTTTGATCTCCCCCGCACGTCGCGCGGGATTCCAGTTCTCCTCTCGCGTGGCGCCTAAGAGACCTAGCTAGGCTAGGCCAACCTCCTCATCAGCATAGCCTTGCCACATGGCGCGAAACGGTGACACGTCACCTGGACGTCTCCCGCGCGTCACGACAGAGACACCAGTCTCTGGCGGTGGCGCCTGGGCTGTCCAGGTGAGCCTGTCTGTTTTGCGTGCCGCGTCTCGATTCGCGTGTCCGGTTTGTCAATTGGCTTGGTTTGGGTGTTTTGGAGAGTTGTTACATCCTCCCCCCTTGATTTAAATCTCGTCCTCGAGATTCACTTGAATAGGTGTGGGTACTTCTTTGCATTTCTGACTCAGCTCCCATGTATATTCTGGTCCTCTCTTTGAATCCCATTTAACTTTAACTAGAACTAATCTCTTGTGCTTGAGATTCTTGATCTTTCTATCTTCAATCTGAATGGGTTTCTCTACAAATTTAAGCTTCTCATTAACCTCTATATCTTGGAAAGGTATTACCAATGCTTCATCTACTAAACATTTCTTGAGATTACATATATGAAACACATAATGTATTCCTGCCATTTCCTCTGGCAATTGTAGCTGATAAGCTACGGGCCCTATTAGTTTGATAATCTTAAAAGGTCCAACATACCTGGGGCTTAGTTTTCCTTTCTTACTGAATCTTACAATCCTTTCCATGGTGAGTCTTTTAATAGCACTTGATCTCCAACTTGAAATTCCAAAGGTTTACGTTTGTTATCTACATAACTCTTTTGACGATCTCGGGCTGTTTTTAGTCTTTCCATGACTTGAATAATTTTTTCAGTTGTTTCTTGTACAATCTCAGGACCTGATAATTGCTTTTCTCCAATTTCTGCCCAACACACCTGGTGTTTGACATTTCCGTCTGTAGAGTGCTTCAAAAGGTGCAGCATTGATGCTGGTATGATAACTGTTGTTGTAGGAAAATTCTATCAAAGGTAAATGTTCATCCCAATTTCCTCCGAAATCAATTACACAGGCTCTAAGCATATCTTCCATTTGTTTGGATTGTCCTTTCACTTTGACCGTCTGTTTATATGCTGTACTTAGATTTAATCTGGTTCCCATTGCTTTTTGGAAACTTGTCCAAAAATGCGAAGTAAACCGGCTGTCCCTGTCAGACACAATAGATAAAGGAATTCCATGCAATGAAACTATTTCATTTACATATAATTTAGCTAGCTGTTCCATACTGAAAGTTTCTTTAATTGGTAAGAAATGAGTCGATTTGGTTAACCTGTCTACAATCACCCAGATTGTATCATTACCTTTTCGTGTCCTGGGTAGTTTGGTAACAAAGTCCATTGTTATTAATTCCCATTTACAAATTGGCATTTCCAATTGTTGCAACAGTCCTGAAGGTTTCTGATGTTCACTTTAACCTGTGAACATGTTAGACATTTAGCAACGTAGTTTGCTACATCCTTTTTCATACCTATCCACCAGAAATTCTTTCTTAAATATTTATACATCTTATCACTTCCAGGATGCATTGTATACTTAGTCTTATGGGCTTCCTCTAAAATTCGATTTCGCAGGTCTCCTTGAATAGGAATCCAAATTCTTTTCTTATGGAATCTCCAAACTCCATCGGTTCCTTTTTCTAATTCCTTAATCATTCATTTTAATCCTTCAGCATCGTCCTTGATGGCTATTTCCTGAACCTGTTTAATTTCTCATTTAAATCTATATGAAGATTTAGTCTAAGAGAGCGTACTCTTTTCGGGTTTTCGTGGTACTTTCGACTTAAAGCGTCTGCTACTACATTAGCTTTTCCTGCATGATACAGGATATCACAATCATAATCACTAAGGATTTCCATCCATCACCTTTGTCTCATGTTTAATTCCTTTTGTCCAAAGACATATCTTATACTCTTATGATCTGTAAATATCACAAACTTACTACCGTAAAGATAGTGTCTCCAAATTTTAAGGGCAAAAATTATTGCTCCTAATTTCAGATCATGTGTAGTATAATTTTCTTCATGCTTCTTGAGTTGTCTAGAGACAAAAGCAATTACTTTTTGACGTTGCATTAGCACACATCCATATCCTAACTTAGACTCGTCGCAATAAACTATGAAGTTCCTTATAGCAATGCGAGTATTGGTGCATTGGTTAACTTGTGTTTTAAAATCCTGAATGCTTCTTCATGCTTTGGTCCCCATTCAAATTTAACTGATTTGCAAGTTAGCTTGGTTAATGGAATGGCTATTCTAGAAAAATCTTGAATAAAGCGTCTATAATATCCTGCTAATCCAAGAAAACTTCTTACTTCTGTAGGCGACTTAGGGACTTCCCATCTGGTAATCGCCTTGATCTTTGTGGGATCCACATGAATTACTTCATGGTTAACCAAATGTCCAAGGAATTGTACTTCTTGTAACCAGAATTCACACTTCGAAAATTTAGCGTAAAGCTTTTCCTTCCTTAGCAATGACAGGAGGATATGCAAATGCCCTGTGTGATCTTCCTTACTCTTAGAGTAAATTAGAATATAATCTATAAAGACAATTATGAATTTGTCCAGGTATGGTTTACATATCCTGTTCATCATGTCCATAAATGCAGCTGGGGCATTGGTTAAACCAAATGGCATGAAAGTAAATTCATAATAACCGTACCTTGTTCTGAAAGCTGTTTTAGGAATGTCCTCTTCCTGTACTTTCAACTGATGATATCCTGAGCGTAAGTCGATCTTAGAAAAGAATCGGGCTCCTTGGAGTTGATCAAGCAGATCATCGATTCTCGGTAAAGGGTACCGATTTTTAATTGTAACCTTATTCAATTCTCGGTAGTCAATGCACATACGCATTGATCAGTCCTTTTTCTTAACAAATAACACCGGTGCTCCCCATGGCGATTAGCTGGGTTGTATGAAACCTTTTTCTAGTAATTCGTCCAGTTGCTTCTTCAGTTCCTGCATTTCTGTCGGTGCTAGGCGATAGGGGGATTTGGCAATCGTGTTGTTCCTGGTATTAGGTGAATTCTAAATTCAGCCTCTCGATCTGGCGGCAATCCAGGCAATTCTTCTAGAAAGAAATCAGAGAAATTTGATATTACGGGAATATCTTTTAATTCTTTTCCTTTAGTGTTGATGATTATGGAAATAACATACACCATTCCTCCTTTTCGTGTATAACTTGCCGCTTTCATTACGGAGATGAACTTTGTTGACCTTGTCGACTTATCTCCCTTAATTGTGATCCTCTCGCCGGATGGCGCAATCACTTCTATAGATTTTGATCACACAATATTCGTGTCTGATGGGTTACCAACCAATCCATTCCTAACACGACATCGAATCCGGCTAGATCCATTGGAAAAAAGGTTAGCAGAAAATTTTTGACTTAAAAGTTCTATCTTAGCTCCCTGTAGGATTTCACTTATTTTGATAGAGGACCCATCTGCCGTCTCCACCAAACAATCTTGGTGAAGTTTAGTTAATGGTTGATTAAGAAAATTGCAGAAGGAAGTATTTATGAAACTTTGGTTTGCACCAGAGTCAAATAATACTTTTGCATAAACATCATTAACTAAAAACGTACCGGCAATCACATTCGGAATCATCTTGGCTTCTTCGGCAGTCAGCACGAACGCTCTGGCAGTCTTCTTGGGTCCTTCCGTCGTTCTTGCTTTGTTGTTTGCCGCTAGAGCTAGTTTCAGGCAGTTGGTTTTAATATGACCGGCTTCTCCACAATTGTAGCATAGCCTATTATTAGGTTTCTTTCTGCAGTCTTCTTCCTTATGCCCTGGGAATTTGCAGAAATTGCAGTATGTAGAGCATTTCCCGAAATGCTTCTTTTTGCAGTACTTACATAGGGGTGACGGAGAACTTGCCCCTTTTCCGCGATAGGAATTACCATAACGTAGTTCTTGAGTAATCTTTTGAGCTAGGTTCCTTTTCTGGTTTTCTTCTTGCGTACGTACCAATTCATCTGTCAAGGTGTTTGCTGGTTCTACTGCTTCTTCAATAGTTTGTGGTCTAGCTGCCTTAACCACATGTCTGATTTCACTGATTAATCCCCAAATGTAATGGGAGATTAATACTGGTTCTGGTGAGGCCAGGGTTGGTACAATCCTTGCATATTCAAAGAATGTGGTGGTATAATCTTTGCAATTTACCCCAATCATTCTATGATTTAGGAACTTATTAGCAATCTGTTCCTTTTCATTAGGAAGACATAATTTTCTTTCGACTATTTCCTTAAAGTTGTTCCATTCCATACTGTAAACCCTGTCACTTCCTCGGGACTGAAGAATGGTATTCCACCATTCTAAAGCTGCATCCTTAAAAATGTTAGAAGCATACATAACTTTATCCTCATTGGCACACTTACTTATTTTTAAAACTGCTTCCGTCTTTTCTATCCAGTGCAAGGCTGAAATAGCTCCTTCACTGCCTGAGAACTCTATCGGCTTGCATGATAAGAATTCTTTATAAGAACAACCATATGAGATGGTTCTTCTTCTTTTTGGAACAGGAGCTTGAATTAACAATTCGTGACTTCCGTTCATGCTATGATTTGGTTCAGAGGATACGCGTTTACTTCCGTTTCCGGACTTATCGTTTTCTGCCTTTTTAATAGTATCGATAATATAGGGCATATCATCTATGATTCCTTGGGCTACTATGTGTTCGATAGCACTTTTATTCATTTGATTCTCGTTATTATCGTTATTCTGGATTTCCTGATTTACTTCATCTGACATCTGAATCGTAAACATTTATCAGGTATTAATATCACAAAATAATAAATATCACACAACACAGTGAACCAAAATCGTCGACCATTGCGACTTTTACTCTTTTCATATATATGCGTCTATTACAAACATAACTGAAATTCAAACATTAGTAACTATGCATCGATATATGTATATAGGTGGTATATAGTTTATATCTATTTTAGTTTTTTTTCTAACTATGTAACAAAATACACACATATATATACATATATAGTAGGTGGCGGTTGCTTAAAACTGCATTTCCCGCTCGTCATACTTCCAGACGAGCTTCTCTCTGATTTGGCGAATTCGGTTTCCTTCCTCCACCAGTTTATCTTTAAGCTGGCGGAGTTCTTCCACATGCTCCATGGGTAGCACTGGGGCTAGCACTGGTTCAGGGTAAGGTGGAACTGGTTCTTCGTAGGGGAATGGGTTTTCCAGTAATTGCTGTATTTCCTAGTTGTTGGCCCACCATAGGTTTAGAGGATTTGGTGCTGGAATCCTGGGTTCCACGTTGGGGTCAAAGGCTGGGATTGGAAATTGGTTCCCCTGGTTCTGGTCTAGATTCATGGGTTGGTTGGGAAATAAAGGGAGTATCTGTGGTTCTGGATTGGCTACTTGGTTGAAATTAGGCTCTCCTCCTATATTTCCATACAAGTGAAAATTCGCTAATTGTCTATCCAACTCTTCTTCCCATAAGGGTCTAACTTCTAGGTTTTGGGTATTTCTAACTGCTATGGCTTGCTGTTGGGCTTGTCTTAATCTTTTCCTCCTCTCTCTTTTGCCTCGACTAAACCAACCTCTCTTTTTAGGGGGAAAAGGTTCTACAGCTTTGGCTTTGAAAACAAAGATTCCATCGGAATCAGTTGTGGATCCAGCGGTTGATTGGGAAGTTCCTTCATATATGGGAAAATGAGGTAGGTGATGATAAGCGACAGAAGTACCCTGATCACTCATACTGTAAACTAAGAAAATTTGTCAGATTAACACAAAATAATCATAGAAGTTATAGATATTTCCTAACATAATAGGATAAAATTTAGGTATGTAAAAGAACACCTAAATGGCTTAAACTAGTGGCATGGCTCTGATACCACCTTCTGTCGCAACCCCCAACCCCTACCCTGGAATCGGGAGCCGCGAGACACAGAGCTGGTGGTACCGGTGTTTATAAATTTGGCAGCGGAATTACAACATCATGATCGTAGTTAGGAAATAATTGATCAGAGTTTCAAAACACCAAACTTTCATATTACACAAAATGGGATAAAACCCAAGTTTCAATTACAATACATTTGTAGGGATAAACCCTGACTTATGGAAAACATAAACTCCGTTTATTTAGGTAACTTTTATAGCCACTTTTCTAAGCCTTCAGTGCTCTCCAGCTGGCTTCTATTAGCCTCACATTAAGTTACCTGAAACGCGTTTTAAAAAAAGATTTTATCAGCAAAAAATACTGGTGAATACATCCCAGTATAATCAAAACGAGTTTTATAGATTTACAGTTATTGAGAGAGTCTGCATTTACAATGTTTATATCTACAGTATTACCCAATCAGTACTGTCACTCCTGACTTGTGGGTCATGTACCCAGTGCCAAAAATCCATTTGTCCAACAGTAATGGATTCAAATTTCGTATACAAAACCCCAACATACCGGCAGTAATTGTAGAATACATATACTCAATCACTGTTAAGCATAATTAAAATATTTTAACTCACAAAAAGGTTTACAAAAAGAGAATGTACTAACTTTGAAAACTTAGGTATTCTTACGGAGTTCCTGGTGAAAATTCTTGATTACTTCCTGGAATTTCTATTTAAAACATACAATGCACATGCGTTAGTAAATTAACCCAGGTCACTTTTAGCCATACAACCGAGACAGTACCCCGGCGTAGTCAGGCAGGGCCTTGACATGCGTTGGTGGGTCCTAAATCAATCGGGTAGGATAACCATACAGCACAAGATAGAACCACAACGTACTCAGTCGGGCAGAGCCTTGACATGCGTTGGTGGGTTCTAACTCGGGTAGGGTAACGAATTAGTGATTGGGGGTTAAGATACTTACAGCGGGCAGCGCTTCGCAGGTTTAGGGGTTTAGGGGGAGGGGGTTTCGAAAGAAATAGAGATTTGAGAGGGTATACGATCAGAGAATTCGATCGATTTTGAGCACTGGACTTCGTCCCACGCTGCTCTATTTATACCCAAATTTGACCTCCCCCGCGCGTTGCACGGGATTCCAGGTCTCCTCTCGCGTGGCGCCTGAGAGACCTAGCTAGGCTAGGTCAGCCTCCTCATCAGCATAGCCTTGCCACATGGCGCGAAACGGTGACACGTCACCTGAACGTCTCCCGCGCGTCGCGACAAAGACACCAGTCTCTGGCGCGTGGCGCTTGGGCTGTCCAGGTGAGACTGTCTCGTTTTGCATGCCGCATCTCGATTCGCGTGTCCGTTTTGTCGATTCGGCTTGGTTTGGGTTGTTTGGGAGAGTTGTTGCAATTTCCCTCAGGCAGGGATAGAATAGGTGCACTACACAACTTCTCCTTCAACATCCAAAAAGCTTCCTCCTGCTTTTCTATCCAATCAAATTTCTTGTCCTTCTGGGGCAATAGCGTTAATGGCTGCGCTATTCTGGAAAAGTTCTCAATGAATCTTCTATATACCGAGCAAGTCCTAAGAATTGTCGCACCTCTGACGGAGTCTTCGGCACTTCCCATTTCTTAATTGCCTCAATCTTCGATGGGTCCACATGTATACCTTTCTCATTTATGACATGACCGAGGATTGCACCTCTCGAATCCAAAATTCACATTTAGAGAACTTGGCATACAACTTCTCTTTCTTCAACAGCTCCAGAATTATCTTCAAATGTTGCTCATGATCTTCTTTGGTTCGCGAATAGATTAGTATATCGTCAATGAACACTATCACGGATTTATCCAAATAGGGTTTGCATACCCTGTTCATGAGATCCATGAACACTGCATGCGCATTAGTGAAGCCAAAAGGCATGACTACTGTGTTCTAAAAGTAGTCTTCAGAACATTTTCCTCAGAAATCTTCAATTGGTGATAACCTGAACGCAGGTCTATCTTCGAGTAGTAGCTTGATCCTTGAAGCTGGTCAAACAAATCATCGATTCTTGGCAACGGGTACCGATTCTTGATAGTCAACTTGTTCAACTCTCTGTAATCAATACACATTCTGAAGGAACCATCTTTCTTCTTCACGAACAAAACAGGCGATCCCCAAGGCGAAAAGCTTGGTCGTATGAGACCTTTTTCCAATTGCTCTTGAAGCTGATTTGACAATTCTTTCATTTTTTACGGCGCTAATCTGTAAGGAGATTTTGCAATTGGTGCAGAACCAGGCACAAGATCAATCTTAAGTTCAATCTGTCTCGCAGGGGTAATCCAAGCAAGTCTTCAGGGAAAACTTCCGGATAATCGCGAACTACAGGAATTTCTTCGATCTTCCCACTTTCGGCATTCGTATCCACTACGTTAACCAAGAACGCATGATAGCCCTTACGCAACATCTTGTGCATCTTCATAATACTAACCACTTTTGATACTCGTTTCGATCGGTCACCGTGAACAACTAAAGCTTCACCACCACAAGGACCAGGTATCCGCACTTGTTTCTCCGAACAAATGATCTCATCTCCGTTCTTGGATAGCCAATCCATCCCAACGACTATATCAAAATTACCCAGCTCCACTGATACTAAATCTATGATCACATAACCAAATTCTACAATCGTGAATAACTTCGCTAGTCTCTATCAATTTACCAATTGCTAGTTCTATCGAGTACTTTTTACTTAGCTTACTTGTTTGTGAACACAGAAACGGTTCAAAGTTTTTCGATACAAAACTCAAGTCAGCACCAGTATCAAATAGTACGAACGCAAAATGGTCATTGATTAAGAACGTACGAGTAACCACTGCAGGATCATCATGTGTCTTCCTAGCATTCAGCTCAAAAGCTCTGCCCCTGTCATTCTGACCCTTCAACGATGGACAATTTCGTTGATATGTCCTTGCTTTCCACATTCGAAGCAACCCTCAAGCTTGACTCCCTCCGACGTACTCTTAGCATAGCACCCCGCGAGTAACATGGCCAGTTCGACCACATCTGGCACACTTTCCATGCTCATCACTGTGAGTCTTCTTTCGCTGAACCACTTCCGCCATCCCTGGCATTATCCGTCCTCGAATCACTAACACTAGCCACATATGCCTTCCCCGATTCGCGTTTCTTCTCACGCTTCGCACCGGAATCTTTCCTTGAGCTCTCAGATCTTCGCTTCCACGAATCCCCAGATCTAGACTCAGCATGCTTCGATCGCTCAGATTTCCCATCTGCCTTGACTTTCCCGACGACCTCCCAGTCTCCTCTTTCCTATTAAGGTTACTTTTGCGGGCATCATCCGCTGATGATTTCGCTAGAGTAGTAGCTTCCAGATAGGTAGTGGGCTTCACTGACGTAACCATACTACGAATTTGTGGCGACAATCCCCAGATATACCTTTCTACCTTAACGTACTCAGGAGTGACCATTCATAGAACCAATCTAGCCAAATCATTGAACCGAGACGTATAAGCTCTGACGTTCAGGCCTTCCATGGTCAAATTCTAGAAGTCAGTCTCAATCTTCTGCATCTCACTACGCGGGCAGTATTCCTTAAGAAGCATCTCTTTTAGTTCATTCCAGGTAACACCGTAAGCCGCATCTTCTCCCAAAATCTAAACTTGAGTGTTCCACCAGGATAAAGCTTCATCGAGAAACGAACACGAAGCATACCTAACCCTCTGATCAGTATCACAACCGCTGATGGCCATCACATATTCCATCTTCTCGATCCATCTAGTGATTTCAAGAGGCCCTTCAGCACCGGTAAATGATCGTGGGTTACAGCCCTGAAATGTTTTATACGTACATCCATGCACTGTTCACAAGGTTAATGAAAAATCAAGATTACTCACTGGTTATATCATAACACAGGAACTACTAAAACTTTTCTGATCATTATATTACCTTACGGGATTCCAATCTGTACACCACCTTCACCATGCCCTGGAGTACCACGTCCACGTCCTTGCCCAATATTCAGGTTAGCTTCACGTTGTTCCAAGGCAGTATTAACGTGTTGGGCTATGAGTTGTGACAACTCTTCTGGGGTGTTAGGTAGTCCAGTACCCTGTCTCACTTTTGGCGGCATCTTGGCGTTTCTATTATTGCAATAATAATATCAACATAAGACATTGTTTAAATATTTCAATCATTAAATAATAGTGGACTAAACAATACACATGCATCCACATAATAATGAGAATAATTTAACCAAAAGAGAACCCAAATTACAAAGCTTGTTCATAGTACAACGACTAACCAAAATGTGGTGTGACATAATCAACCACCAATAACAAGTCTAGATGAAATTTCCTCCTAAATATCCAAAAAAAATTTGGCTTGCAAGCCAATATAAGGGTTTATCAAAGAGACATACAAAACAAACAAAACAAACAACCAACAATCACTTCTTCAATCCCGCAAACTAAAGAAGCCTCCTCACAATCTCCTCCAAGTCAGCTATCCTTCAGTGCATCTGATCCATTGCACTATCATCCAAGTCCTTCAATTCATCAAACCAGTCCATTTGCCCTTCTAGATCCTTCACCCTTTCCTTGGTCGCCTTCAGATCTTCGCGTATGGCCCCCAACTGACGCTCACAGGGAGAGCATCGGTCAATCCACACTCCTTTCTGCTTCTTAGAAGCAGATGCAGTCTCAGCTCTGGAAGTGAAGCGATGTCTCCGACAGGTCGTATTCTCTTCCTACGTCGAAAGTATACCAATAGGGGTGCCGTAGGAGCGCGCGACTCCATCGATGGAAATGACGACTCGGTAACAACAGGTGGAGGGATCTCAGTAGTGGGCTCAGCAACGGCAGTAGATGAGACGACCAATGGCTCTAATGGCTGAGCCGTAACAATGGTAGCGTCTACTGCTGGTGCGACACTATAAGATCCTCCGATCAACGGAACACCTCTATCCACGTCATCGATAACAGGCACGGTACCTGATGATTGCCAGGTCTCGTAAAATCGAGGGTGAGCATCATCATCATCGTCTTCGATCCAACCGTTGCTTGTAAAAGCATAACGGGGGTCAACCTGGCTTGCGAACGCATGGTTAACATGGAATGACGAAGCGAATCCGACCGCATCAACAAACTGTGGAATCGTAGGGGGTACCTCTGGTAATACGGATCTATGTGAAGTCTTGAATTCTGGCTCGCTCTCAGAGTCAGTAATCTCGATGACCTCGTGCTCGTGCGACATCTGTGACATATATAACCGCACAAAGTAAGTGTGTGTTCAAATGAAAAGTAACACATAAGGCCCAAATAAACAGATTAACACATATGCACAATAACACGCAATGGTTCTCATACATGATAAAAATCCATGTTTATTTGAAAATTTTGGCTTCGCGAATTTTGGACTTATATCTCAAAATTCTTCGGTTGAAGTCTAGAGTTTCCCCCGAAAACATCTAGTTCGCTAACAACCATTGGCACTGATACCAACTTCTGTAACACCCCAAAAACGTCGCTGAGGAAATACAAACGTAATGGTGACGGAAGTTGGTGCCCATAAATATCTTAGTGGACGATGCATCGTTAATCTTTGGACATATTACTTAATTAAAACATTGTTTAAAAGTTAAACATAAGCCACAACCACACAGCAGTTAAGTTGTTTTGATCCTTTTGGATCTCATTACAGACATTGTCCCAGGTTAGTTTTAAAAGATGTCCAAAACATTATTAAAGAAAAACATGCATCAAGACCACAAGACACGCCATAATTCCCGAAGCCATGCTCAAGTACATGAAGAAGACGTTAAAAATCAAGTGTCAACACAAAGGAAGGTGAGCTCACATATTCAAATTTATAACAATGAAAACTTTCTAATTATGTGTTTATTATCAGAACATCCAAATAATATTTTTGAAAGTTTATTTATTTCCTAAATATAACACCAAGGGTCAGTCATCGTAAGCATTCCTTCTTTATAAGGATCTTAAGATATTTTGACATTTTCCCAAGGTTTTCACATATTAAATATTTAACATCCATTTGTTCAGATTCGTAAGTTTGCAAGACATTATGAGCTATATATTAACATTAAGGGTATAATCAACGCTAGACAATAACAGAATATAAATTCGTCACTTGACATGACACGGAGCTACCGGTCGCGACGGGGTTGTCAACCCGATAGATCTATCAACAATTCCACGCAATCCATATTAATGATTAAATGGCTAAGTTCGCGCAAAGTGCTCGCAATGGGTCACCCAAGGTGCCAACCTTATGAACAATATATATATATCCTACTAAAATGATAAAATTTAATATAACACGTTGTACGAATCCCCGACGTCCCCACCGAAACGTAAGCCTAATCCCGATACTCACTCTCTTGAGACCGGGCCAATTCGTTACAACTTTATATTTAAACATTTTAAATCCACACGGCCGTTCTATCCCATAACGCCGTAAAATCCCCATTTCATCCCCAAAACGTATATATCATTATTCCAAAATTCGTTTCATCCCAAAACAATATTTATATTCAAAACCATGTTTTTCTGCAAAAACAATCACATAATTTCCAATTCATATTTTCCACGAAAATATATTTATAGTTTAATCAAAGGCATATTTTATACAAAAACGTATACTTATCCTTTTAAGGCGTGTTCTTCCCCCAAAACATATACTAAAACAGTAAAAAGAGTGGTTTAGTGACACTCACCTTTGGGTGCGTATATTAAATAGCGCAATCCCCAAAATTGAATTCTACTCGTCCTAACATACGTAGGCACGATTTAATAATCAATATATTACAAAATTTCTAAGTTTCTCAAATCTTGGAATTTTTACATAAATTTGAGATTTTCTCGAAAAGTTATTATTTTTTATTATGTTGGCATATTAATATATATATGAGTTCACACATATATGTTTTAAGATTTTGCGACTTGAACGATTTTATTGGTGAACTTAATGTTTTATCTGTTACGCCCCCGTTTATAAATACTATATATCTACGATTTGCGCTTCGTAATATATATACATAAACGTGAACATATTCACAATATCATAACATGCGAAAACTCATTAACTTATTCACTTATCATTTTTAAAGCATGTATACATGAAATAACTCACTAAGTTAACCTATGTATAAATTTTCATGCTCGACAAATAAGTTACACATTTAACGCGATTTCACCGATTTTACCGTTTTAAACATACAAGTGTACATGCATAGTCTTAGTTTCCGCTATCATGTCAACACTTAACATATTATCATATTCACATATTTATATCACATAACACATTTAAACATATAAGGTTCATCCATTAACAACCGATTCTAGTGTATATTGAAAAATGCGTATTTTAGCGATTCGGTAATGTTTTCGGGCGTCGGAAGTCACGTATGACCAACCAAACACCAAATAATCTTAATATAAGTTAATCTACTTATATTTATATCAAAAATATCAGTTTATTTACTTATCTAAAACAGTTTCATAAAAACCCTCTTAAAAGACGATTTTTACCGTTTTTACCGCATAGTTTTGCGTCAAACGTTACCCTAACCATCCGAACTCGAAACGACTTAATATTTTAACACAATACATTTTATATACTGAATAAAATGATGGTTATAACCAGATTAGTTCAGTTTGTGGAAAGCACATAAATCATGCGATTTCATGTATTTTACAACACTTTTAAGCACATAGTACAACATGTAAAGCTAGTAAACTTTATGTTAAAGTTCCATACCATTTTACACTTCAAATAACACTATTTTTATGCTTTATAATCTGATCTAAACTTATTTTTATCAAACACATTTTGATCATCATTTCATGGCCATATGTTCACATGCATGCTTATGTACAAGCACCTAATGCATCAATAACATATTATTTTCAACTTGCATGTACTCATATGCATCTAGACATGCATTTATTTCATGTTCATCTTATCCATGACATTCAAATATTCATGTCATTATCATCATCTAATCATTTCACATAAACACAAGTATCACCTTCTTCACATTTATAAACTAACAACAAAATTTGTATGCATGCATATACATATATATATACATGTATAAACGTCCACGATTAGCACGGGAACCTAAATTTATTATCTATTGTCCGATTATGCGGAAACTAATGACAAGTTAACCAAATAACAAGAATTACTCGTTTAAATGTTGTTTTCATTGATCTAAAGTTCAATACATTCGAGAACCGGATCCGACAGAGCTTCGCCGTCTCTGTGCCAAAATTTCCAACAACTTACAAATGAAATCCCAAGGCACCTATATATAGTAGAACAAGTTTGCTGGTGAGGGATAGCCATGGTGTAAGTTCGCCCTAACTTGACATAGTCAAGTTCGTCGAACTTGGCTTCTCACAACCAAACATGAGCGAACTTGTCACTAAACTATCTTAAATACACCTCGTTTCACCTATTCTATACAGACTCGATACAAGACTATTCTATAGACATTATGCACCAATAGACTCCCTCTTGGATATCTACTTTGTCTTGTTCGGCCTTCAGAAACTCTCGTTTATTCCAGACTCGTTCTCGTGTAATGAAGAAGGTAACAGACATATGCACCAACAGACTCCCCCTTGGATGTTGCCGCAGTCATCTACTTTCATAGACATCTTTTGACAATAATCATCCTCGTCAGTCTTCAAGTGTCATAGTCTTCTTTAAACACCTTGTAATCATCAGACTTCAAATACGTTCTTGAGTCTTTATCTTCATCCTTGAATAAGCATTAAACTTTTATGATCTTCTTTTCTTCAATATATCTTGATAAAACTTTAATCTCCAAGCCCCCCCTAGCTGTGAGTTGTGCTCCCTCTAGCTTTGAGCTTTATCTTCAATCACGTTTCATCCTGCTTCCCCTAAAACTTTACTTCCTGTTTCAAAGTTCTTGGGAATTCAAAATAAACATTTCAGTTTCTAACTTTGAAATTTTGTACCACATGTATTCCATACCACCTGTACAAAAACTTGTACTTCAAATCTTTATTTTTCAGTTATCTCAAGTTCAAATTAATGACCTTGAAACATTTTACATTTAAAACCTTCAGCTTTCACATTTTTATCATTTCATTTTTGAAAATCCACTTAGTTGATCAAGTCCAAGTTAATGATCTTGATTAAGCAAATATATCAACCAAGTCCAAGTTAATGACCTTGGCTAAACCCGTTGTGAACAACTGATATTATCTTCAATTTTAAAGGTTCAAATTAATGAACTTTTTCTTACCAGATTTCGGTGATCCGTTCTCCAACATTGGCTCGTTGAAAATCTTTTTGGATTTAAAACGTTAGTAAAGTATTTACAGAACTTTTAACAAGTAAAGTAAACTATGTACAAACATATTTACAGACATATTTTTGTGAATTCGTGTATAAGGATCATATCAGTTTTGTTGAGACATATCACCAGTACCGTTGACCTTCTGATGACTTTAAGTTTTAAACTCGTTTACCTAGATTGTCGATATGTTTGTCCACTTAAACTTCATCACGTTTCTCAATTGTTCCAAGATATGTTAGGTAAGAATTATGAAACACTGACTTAACTATGGTTCCCACCTCTTGAATATACTCCCGAATCCAGATTCCCTAGATTTCATCTTACAGGTGAGTATAGCGTAATTGATATCTGTATTTGGGTTGTGCGAGACCTTGAGAGCTCAGATTAGTACTACCGTACAGATAAAGAGATGAAGGCTCGTCTTTCAGGAGTGTTCCACTTAAGGAATATTTTTAGCATTGCAAATGATTAGATCTTTCGATTTTTTCAGGTTTGCATGCTATTTGGGGTTTTTAGCAAAAAGCATTATAGAAGTTCTAGGCTATTGCTTCCGCAAAATCAGAAGAACTTGTATAATACCCCATATATCAATCATCTATAAAGACCTCATATCTCAGAATCAGTCAACCCTTCAATCGAAATTTCGGAGTACTAAGTCCATATATCCAAGATATGTTAATCCACAAAATTAAGCAGTTGTAATTTAGTTTATATCCCAGAAACAATCTACTGAACGTGTAAAGCCTATCGCCCACATCCACAGTAAGACTTGTTTATCACTTTTAAACTTTACAATTCTTTAGCATACTGTGATAGTCCACTGATGTACTATCATTTTCTTTTATGACAAACAAATTCTTTTTGTCTTTTTCAATGTTTTTGAATTTTTAACATTTTCATATGTTTTTTATTTTTCTGAAAATTTTCTTTCAAATTTTCTTACTCCCCCTAAAATCAAAAACATATTTTTGGATTTTAGATTTTTTTAACAAATTCTATTTGAAAAAATATAACCAACCAATGTGGATCCCGTGACCTCGTCGTCAGATCCTTTTTCTCAATCTTGTATCTGCAATTGTTTAACAAGCAATCATTAAACACATTTTCCACTTGTAAAAGCAGTTTGAACTTGTAAGAACTTTGAAATCGGTTTTTCTGTTCAACGGTGTGGATTTTCTCAAATATTCAAACATTCTTTTTAACCACTTGTAATATCAAAAATGACTAAGATTTTGACATTCTGGATAAGTTAAATCGATATGGAGCTCCACAATCCAGAATCAACTTTTGATCAAGTAGATCTTGGAACTCCTACACATGAAAGAATTTAGTTAAAAAGTTCAACCCAAGCCTTCTTGGTCTTGAGTTTTGGATATAACTCCTCATACACCTCATCGTAATCACTTTCGTGTGCTATTTGATAAGCATATTCAACATCACAAACTTCAAACTCAAATCAACTTTACTTTTTTCTTTCTTGATTGATTTGACATTTTTGGTTTTATCACAAACAACCTTCACTTTTCAGGTGATTTCTTTTTAGCAATCCATGCTTGAGAATTAACTCTAGCTTTCTTGATATAAAACCTAGAATCATTGTTTGACTTTGAAATCTCACCTTTTTGAAAAATTGAATTTACAAATTTTGATTCATTTTTAGGTTTTATTACAAGATTGAATTCAACATTTCGTTTCATTTCTTTTAAGATTCTGATTTGACCATTATCAGATTGTTTTTGTTTTACCTCTTCTTTCCTTCGGGGATACACAGGCTTAGACTTCGGACACTTGCGAGCAATGTGACCAACTTCATTGCATTTGAAGCAAGTCCGAGTGTCATGAACATGTCCACTAGTGGGTTTTACTCCACTTGCGGACTTAGCCTTGTCCTGAAGTTCCTTTTCTTATCATCGTTTGATTTCTTACCTATCAAGATTTCCTCTTGAACCGTGCTTGTTCCGTATACAAACTTTATGTTCTTACCTTTGTATTCCTGGAACGTTGACTTCTGATTCTTCTTTGGTTCATCTTCAGCTTCTTCCAAACCTAAACCTGCTCTCCTGTTCTCAGGAAAATCACCACCGTTTCTGCGGTAATTGTTAAAATTCCGTTTCGGTTTAGAATAAAACTTCTTTTCATTTTTCTCGAGATCATCTGATGAAACTTCCACAAGTTTAAACAGTTTATCGATTTGATCTTCTTTCACATTCTGAATCGGAAAGCTATCATTGAAATATAATCTATCAGATTCCTTAACCTTGTACATGACAACGTTAGGATCATCACTTAGATCATTTTCTGATGATGTATCGTCACTTTCAGATTGTGAACCAGAACTATTTGAACTTGAGTTGGCGCTTTTAAAGCTGCCGTCACTCAGAATCATTCCCAAAACATTCTTTACCGCATCTTTTACCACCGATTCATTGTCATCGTTTGATTTCGTAAAGTCTACGTCAATGTTTTCAGGCAATTTATCTTTCTTTTCTGAAAGAAGTAAAAGATTAAATGCCTTTTCAATATCATCATCTTTCTTACAGCAGTAACTTACAAGAAATGGTGGAGGAACATTTCCATAAACTTTACGCTTTGAGTTATCAACATTATCCTCCGACTTGATCATAGGAAGAATGTGATCAATGACATATGAGTTTGTGGTGTAACTTTTTAGTAATTGTCTGAGTCTTTCTGTTTCAATTTTCATTTCATGAAACTCACACTTTGTCTCAGCAATTGTATTAATGTACATATTGATTGCCTATTGTTTTTCAATAACTGTGGCATTTAACATTGTGACATTAGATTGAGTTCACTGTTAGCTCTTTCGACATGTTTATATTTGCCTGAAATTTTGTCATAAGCTTCTTTTATGGTTCTGTAAACATAACGAAAATTTTTGTTATGTTCGTTAATTCTCTTATGACTTTGACTTTATCCATGACAAGGTTCACAAGGACTTGCGCACTTTGTGCAAGGTTTTTCAATCTCCACAACTTTCACAACTTCCTTTTCAGACATGCTTACCTCAGCTTTTACCTTTTTGGCTTCTGCTTTCAATTCTTCTTGCTTTTGCGTCTCAAGGTAAGCTATTCCTTCTTCCTCTGTTTGTTGCATGTATCTTTCCTAGAACTGCATTTTCCAGGATAGCTTCTTCCTCAGCTCTCTGCATTAATGCTTCTTGAATAGCATTTTTGATAGCAGCATCCACAAATGATGTCTCAGATTCATTCACAACCTCTGCCATCATAGCAACACCAGTCTTCTTTCCGATGTATTTGTTCCAATCAAACCATCGTCTTCTGATTGGCAACAAGAGCTTGTTCAGCTTTCTTTGCAGATTTATCTTCAACTTCAACTTGTGTTCTATTCGGATATGATTTCTATTGCAAGCTGAATATTACCGGTTCCAAAAGGGTTTTGGTTTCCACTAGCTTCTTGGTTATGGCATTCACGTTTGAAGTGCCCTTTTGTCGACATCTGAAATAAGTAACTTTCGTTTTGTCGAAACTAAGTTATTGCTTGAGTTACCAATATCCCTTCCAGTGAGTGCTACAAACTTTGAAAACTCTCCAGATAATTGATGCTAAGGACCATTTGATGTCCATCAGTTCCAACTCTTCCTCATCTACCTGATCGTAATCCTCAGTTGTCATTTCAGGATTTCCGATCTTTCCAGCCACAAGACTTTCATACAATTCCAGAACTGTAGCAAGAAGTGCTATGTGCTGTTTCGCAACTTTTTCAGGAAACACATTCTTTAAATCTACTGCTATGTTGCATTGGAAAACATTTGAATTAGCATTTGGATTGGCTTGTCTAATGAGATTGACTTTGAGAAGTGATTTGAACCAACATATGAATAACCAGTGTTTGGAGAATACTGATTTTGTGATGATTGATCTGATGTATTCATGTTTGCACTAAATGCCGTTTGGATTTTTGGACTTTGAATCGGAGTATCTGGAACACCACCTTTGTAATAAACTCCGACATCCTGAACAATATTAGTGTTTTTGGATTTTGCAATCTTCATCAATTCCATTTCATGACCTTCAAGTTTGTCAATGAAAGATGACAACTTAAAATGTCTCCAAGATGGACTATTCTTTAGAATCATTAGATACGTTGTCCATTCTCCTTCTGGAAGTGCATTGCCATCTTCTCAATCTGCTCTTCGTTAGTTCTCTTGATATCATGTCTTCGCATCTGGACCATGAGATGACAATATCTATCAATCATTTGCTTCATTGTCTCTCCTTTGATCATCGTGAAGATCTCAAATTCTTTCTTAATTAGAGCCTTTTTGCTCTTGATCGTTTCATCACTTCCTTTCAATTTTTCGCAAAGAGAATTCCATAATTCTTGAGAAGTATCATATTCTGGTAATAATATCAAGATATCTTCTTTGACAGATTGTTGTATCAAGCTGATCATCTTCTTTTCAACAACAAATTTCTATTTGTCAATTGCTGAAAACTTGTTCAGTGGAAGATCTTGATCACGTTCATCTTTGGGCCATGTATGACCATCTTCAATTGCAACCCAGCTGTTGAATTGATTCGCTTGAATCCAATTAACAAACTTTTCTTTCCATCCCTCGAACTCGTCCATACTCATAACTTCGGCGGTTTCTGAGTAGTACCCATTTCATTATCGGGATTCATCTGATTAACCGCAATTGAATTTGACGTTGAGGCTTGTGCTACTCCAGCTGCAAACGGTTATGGAAATCTTCCATTTCGAAAATCAAGACACGTACTCTGAAAAACACTTGAAACTTTGAAAATGATTAGAACTACTACAAGTTCGGTCGAACTTGCAGTGAAAGAGTGAGAATTTTTCAGTTTTAAACAAGTTCGGTCAAACTTGTTGTTGACAGATGAAAATTTCAGCATTATACCCAAGTTCGGTCGAACTTGAATGAAAGCTTTCAAAAATTTTTGATTTCTAGTGAACTTGTGAAAACTAATAGAAACAAAGATGTTCAGTCGAACTTAAGCTTGACTTTTTAAGAAAAACACCAAGTTCGGGCGAACTTAGCTTGGATTTCTATAAAAAACTTCTAGTTCGGGCGAACTTAATTGAATTTTCAACAGAATTATATCAAGTTCGGTCGAACTTGATAGAAATTCAAGAAAAATTCAATAAGTCCGAGCGAACTTAGCTTAAAATCACTGAAATCCCTATCAAGTTCGATCGAACTTGATAAAAATCAATGATTTTTAATCAAGTTCGGGCGAACTTGAGGTTAAGTTCGGCCAACATGGTTTTTGAAAAACATGGTTTTTGCAACTTAGTGATGTCAAATCTTCTGAATTTGATGTCCAAACTCTCAGGGGTTTACCACGAATGTATTTAACATGACATATTCAAAATTGGACAAAATTTTACCGTGAATTCTTCGTTGTTGATCAAAAGTTAAGAAAAATAGAAGAATGAAGATGAAATAGAGAGATTCTTGTCTTGATTTCAACAAATTCAGGTATCCAGGCTCTGATACCACTTGTATGAACGTCCACGATTAGCACGGGAACCTAAATTTATTATCTATTGTCCGATTATGCGGAAACTAATGACAAGTTAACCAAATAACAAGAATTACTCGTTTAAATGTTGTTTTCATTTATCTAAAGTTCAATACATTCGAGAACCGGATCCGACAAAGCTTCGCCGTCTCTGTGCCAAAATCTCCAACAACTTAAAAATGAAATCCCAAGGCACCTATATATAGTATAACAAGTTCGCTGGTGAGGGACAGCCATGGTGTAAGTTCGCCCGAACTTGACCTAGTCAAGTTCGGCCGAACTTGGCTTCTCACAACCAAACATGAGCGAACTTGTCACTAAACTATCTTAAACGCCTCGTTTCACCTATTCTATACAGACTCGATACAAGACTATTCTATAGACATTATGCACCAATAGACTCTCTCTTGGATATCTACTTTGTCTTGTTCGGCCTTCAGAAACTCTCGTTTATTCCAGACTCGTTCTCGTGTAATGACGAAGGCAACAGGCATATGCACCAACAATACATGGCACACATACATACATACACAAGATTCCAAAGTTCAACTTTTCATATACATCTTTTCAAATCACCGTAACCCTTTTAGAACATTCTAAAGATTACATGCATTCACCTTTTAACATCTTATCAATCAAGAATCAATCTATATCAAAAAACTCAAACTCTAACATAACACACTCACACACACGGCCACATATATACACACACTTACATCCATTTTTATTTTGTTCAAAAATCCATTTAGTATAGTTTTCAAGTTAGTGTTTAAAATCCAAGAGCAAGAGAAACCTTCATCTTCATCAAAACTCATCAAGAATCAAGAACAAAGTATTCAAAATAATTTTATACCTTCTTATTTTTGATGGGTTTTTAGTTAAGTAGGATGGTATGGAGCTTGATTCTTGCTTGGAAACACCTTTGAACCTTCAAAACTACTTGAAAACACCTTGAAGGACTCTTGAATCTTCAAGAACTTGATTGGAAAAATGAAAATGTGTGTGTATATGGGGGGTGTTCGGCCAAGCTTTTTGATGAGAGAGAGAGTGGAGATTTTGTTTGATCTTTTCAAGTTTAAATGGAGTGTGTTAGTATCAAATATGATTGCTTTGGCTTCCCAATGCATACACATGGCCATCTAGAAGAAATATGCAAAAGGTGGGGTGCCGCCACCTAGCCCCCCTCTCACATATATTTCATATACATACCCATATATATGCTATTTACTAGTATTTAACTGGATACCGGGTGTTTTATCTAGCGTTTTAAGTGTGTTTCAACGCGTTTTAAATTATTTTCAATGCTCTACAAAAATAAACACTTCAAAATATTACTAATCAATATTTTATTTGTCAGGACCAGTTACGTTGTCGGTATTTGGCAGTATGTGCGCTTGTGTTGCTCAGTACGCGCTTAAATTCGCAAAATAGAGATTTTAAGCGTTTTAATTTATTTTCATCATTCTATAAAAATAAACTAGTCAAATTATTACTATAATAATTATTGGTTGCCCTGAACTAGTTGTGTTGACAGCATTTTGTCAGATACGCGCAGTATCGCGCAGTACGCGTTTAAACTCGAAAAATAGAGTTTCTTAGCGTTTTAAATAATTTTTCCTCACGATTATGATTAAATATATTATTTAACTCACAACGGACTATTTTTTGGGATTTTAACATTATTCGGCGGTCACCAACGTTCGTTTCGCATTTTAACCGTTATGCAATAAGCGTTTATCTTAATATTGCCAACGTAATTTTTATCAAACTTTGGATTTACCAACACAAAAAATACCTATATAAACGTCATAAATAATCAAATATGGCCTTTTATTCATTCATGACACGTGTTACATTTGTACGAGAAATAGCCGGGTGTCACATTTTCGGACACTATCGAACTGATTACATGTTTATTGATCCTGGAAGCTCAATGGATATTATCTACAAGCAATGCTTTAGACAATTAGATCTAGGGGATAAGGCACGCCTGGAGCCGGTTGATTTCCCTTTAACTGGTTTCTGTAATGAGGTTGTTTTTCCCCTTGGGACAACTTACTTTCCAGTAACCCTTTTGGATGGGAAGCATTCGCGCACAATTGAAGTAAATTTTATGGTGATGCCGGCGACTTCTCGTCATGATGTTCTATTAGGTCGCCACGCGCAATGCGACTTCAACATGATCACTTCTGCACCACATGCAGCATGTGGTTTCCCAACCAAGACAGGGGTGGCTATCATGTATGCGCGCAAAGAAATCATGTCTATTGAAGAACCAGTGGTTAAAGTTGCCAAACCATCGCCAAATGAACCAGAAAAGTGGATTCTTAACAATAAATATCTTGAGCAAACAGTTTTGCTAGGACCTGCAATCCCCACAGCAATCTGTGTCAAGCTTAAAAAATTATTGTTTCAGAACATCAATATTTTGCTTGGTCACCCGCGGATATGACTGGTGTCGCGCGCGACGTCGCGGAACACAGCCTAAACGTTTTCCCTTCGGCAGAGCCTGTAGTACAGAAGAAGCACAACCTTGGTTCAGAAAAAACCAGTGCTAGAAGCAGGAATCCTGCGCGAAGTAAGGTATCAAACATGGGTGGCGAATCCGGTCATGGTGAAAAAGCACAACGGTGGTTGGCGTATGTGCATTGATTTTAAAGGATTTAAATAAAGTCTGTCCTAAAGATTGTTACTCTTTACCAGAGATCGACAAGAAGGTCGATTCATTAGCTTCCTATCGATGTAAATGTTTTCTTGATTGTTACAAGGGTTATCATCAAGTTTTGATGAAGAAAGAGGACGAAGATAAAACGGCTTTCCACACGGAGAAGGGTATCTTTTGCTACACTTAGTTGCCGTTTGGCCTCCGCAATGCGGGAGCCACTTATCAGAGGTTGATGGACACAGTTTTCAGATATGACATTGGAGTTACAGTCGAGGTTTACATCGATGACCTCGTCATCATGAGCCCTACTCAAGAAACAATGTTGGTAAATATCCAAAGAACGTTTGATTCTCTGCGAAGGGTCAACCTGAAGTTGAATCCAAGCAAGTGTTCTTTCGGTATGGAAGAGGGCAAATTCATGGGTTTTATCGTTACAAAAGATGGTTTTAAAGTTAATCCTGAGAAGGTTGAGGCAATTCATAACATGCCATCACCATCAAGTATCAAAGAAATGCAGCATTTAGCAGGACGATTAGCTGAGCTCAATCGGTTCCTCGCATATCATGCTGCAAAATATTATCCTTTTATTAGCACTCTGCGCAACTGTGTTAAGAAAGATAAGTTCCAATGGACTCCTGAAGCAGAGAAAGCTTTTCAAGAAATGAAAGATTGTCTGATTCGACTCCCAACTCTTACAGCACCGCTTGAAAAAGAGCCTATGATTCTTTATATGTCCGCTTCCGCGATGGCGGTTGGTGCAGTATTACTTTTTAAGCGAAACAGAGTTCAAACGCCTATTTACTACGTTAGTAAGATGCTGAATGATCCTGAAACCCAGTATTCAATCATGGAGAAGCTTGTCCTTGCGCTAGTCCATGCCTCGCGCAGGCTTTGCAGGTATTTTTCTGGCCACGTCGTCACTGTCTTAACAAATTACCACCTCGGCCAAATACTTTCGAAGCCAGATGTCTCGGGTCGTCTAGCAAAGTGGGCAATCGAATTAAGCGGACACAATATTATGTACAAGTCGTGCCCAGCAACCAAAGGGCAAATTCTTGCTGATTTTATAACAGAAGTTCCAGCGGATAAGATTAAAGAATGCGAAGAGATTCAAAACCGGTGCCTATCATCGATGATGAAGCTTGGTGTTACATATGATGGCGCATCAACAGTGATGACGCCGTGTAGGGCTCCATTTGGTTAATCTTGGTAACCAAGAATTCACTTATGCCATCCGATTAGACTTTAAAGTACAAATAATGAAGCGGAATATGAAGCATTCTTGGCAGGTCTCCGCCTCGCATAAAAATGGGAGCAACAAACTTAACAGCACATGTTGATTCTCTGCTTGTGGCTGGGCAGTCACTGGCACATACGATGCGAAAGGAGATGTCATGGCTCTGTAGTTAGAGCAAGCAAATATTTGATGGTCAATTGAACAATTCAAAGTCATGCATGTTAATCGCAGTGAAAATAAACATGCGACGCGTAAGCAAACTACCAGCCATGAGTTTCCAACATTTAGCGAAAGAGGTTCGAATTGAGGTTTAAAAAATCCATCTGTTCCGCTAAGGCAAGTAACATGGTAGAGGTCGGAAGTCAATCATGGATGTCTCGATTATGATGTTTTTGCAACATGGATCCCTTCCCGAAAATAAGCCGAAGCACGAAAGATTCAGTATAAGGCTTTAAATTACGAGATGGCGGATGGGTCCTGTATCGAAAATCTTATATGGGCCTTCCTACGTGTGTTTAAAACAGGATGCAAAATACTTGATCAGAGAAATTCATGAAGGGCTGTGCGGTATTCACGCCGGGTCGCGCATGGTCGTGGCTAAAATTATGAGCACAGGATATTATTGGCCAGGCATGCATTTGGATGCCGTGGAGATCCTGCGCAAATGCCCATCTTGTCAGCGTCATGCACCTAAAACCCTGCGCCCAAAGAATCGTTAGTCCCAGTAACCACGACCTGGCCTTTCCAGCAATGGGCCATTGACCTGGTCAGTCCTTTTCCTGACGCGCCAGGTGCAGTAAAGTTTATCATTGTGGCTGTGGATTACTTTACAAAATGGGTCGAGGCCAAACCTCTTGCATCGACAACAGCTAAGGTAATTCGCAAGTTTATCTTGGAACATATCATATGTCGGTTCGGCTTACCGATGCGTATCGTCACGGATAATGGCACAAACTTAGCTTCTGACGATCTTCAAAATGGATGCACGAAATTAATATAGAGCTTGTCTTCTCTTCCGTTGCACATCCTCAGGGCAACGATCAAGTGGAGAGCATCAACGAACAATTAGTTGAAGGCATCAAAGCTCGCCTTGGGACGGCGCGGCGAGGATGGGTCGATGAACTCCCAAGTATACTTTGGGCACATCGTACCATGCCCAAGACTAGTAATGGGGAGACACCTTTTAGTTTGGTCTGCGGGACTGAAGCGGTGATCCCCACCGAGGTTGGCCTCCCATCACCTCCAATGTTAGCATTGGAGAAACAAGATAACGAGGCGCTGCGAAGGATGGACCTAGAACTATTGGAAGAGCGTCGCAAGAACGCGGCCATCCGAGAGGCTAAGTATAAAACAAAGTTGGAGAAGTATTACAACGCATGGGTGCGCGTCTATACGGTCTTACCAGGAGACTTTGTCCTACGCGACAATCAGGCATCCAACGCTGAGAAGCCGGGGAAACTAGCACCAAAATGGGAGGGACCTTATGTTATAAAAAAAGTCATGGGAAAGGGCGCATACACCCTTAAGCGCCTAGATGGGACTGACATCCCTAGAACTTGGAATGCTCAACAGTTGCGCCGCTGTTATATGTAATCTTAGTTTTCTCTGAATGCACTGGCCTTGCGCCTTACTGATATTAGTGATGGAGAATTCTACTCGCAGTTTTTCATTCATGTAATCTTAACGACTGTATCATTGGCTTTACGCCTTATAAATGAAAATAAAAGTTGTTACTTACATTTCTGTTGTTATATACTTTTTACAAATGCATGCGATTACTTTGGTGATTCCAAAAACACTAAGGGTATTCTGAATCTCATGAACATAGTGGTAACGCATTACCATGGAGGGATTAACCTTCGGTTCATACATGAGTTTTATACCGTCGTTCATTTGTCTCACATAAACAAGTAATTGTGCCCATGCACATATTGTAATCATAATATATGTCATTATAAAACAAAAGGTTACAGGTGCAGCAGCGCAAACTGTACATAATGTTTCTTAAACATCTAACAACAAGAGTTCATTCTTGAACGGGAGCCTTATCTTCCATCTTCTCATCACCTTTAGCAAAGATCTCTCAATCGATCTACGTAATCATCATGGTGCAACGCATAGTCAACTAAATCCATAACGGGGATTTGAAGTTGATCATATCTTTCTTTTCAGCAGTGAAAGCAGCACTGGTGTTAACTCCGTAGGTTGCTGCTCGGCTATTATCCCATTTAGCTTGAAAAGCATGCGAAACATGGAGTGCACATTCATTATAGCCTTGGGAATAACCATCACTTTGCGCCGCCATCAGTTGCGCCACTGCCTCGTCCAACTCAGTGGAATTAAGGATGGAATTTGCAATCTGCTTACAAACGTGACATCTTAAGTTTTTGAACGAAATAAATCAGTATGGGAAGAAGGTACTAACATTCACAATTCCATATTGCTGCATCCCGTTAGGTTATCGGTCAACGACTCAAGATACACTTTCCGCGGTTGCTCGCGCAACCTCAGCTTCCTCTGCTTTCTTTTCTTTCTCCGCCAAACGGTGGATTAACTCGGCTTTTTCAACCTTGACAAGTTGCAAGTCTTTCTTCGCCACGTCAAGGTCAACCTGCATTTGTTCCCGCTCAAATAGCATAGAGGTAAGATCAGCAATTTCTTTATCTCTAAGAAGAAGGGTCATTCTTGTCTCTACCACTTTTTGTTCACTACGCTCACGATGTGAACGGGCCTCTTTGGCAGCAGCTAGAGCATCGGCTTTCTCCTTTTTTAGTTTCTCAGTCTCATTACGCAGAATAATCTTCTCATTATTATCACGCTCACAAGCCTCCTTCCAACGTTTGCGCTCCTCTACCAGAAGCGCAGCCTCGGCTTTGGCTTTCTTCTTCCATCCAAGAGCAGACCACTCTTCTGTCCTCTTCTCTTCATCAAACTTGGCTTTCTCAGCCTCCAGATCAATAAGCAATTTTTTAACCCTCTCTTGCTCTAACCCAACCTTAAACTTGGAGGATTCAAACTCATCCCACTCCTTGTGCATGTTGCGCCATTCCCGCACTATCCGGTGGGTGGTAGAGGAAGCCTGAGCAGTCTCTTGTAGATATTCTTGATAAGTTTGGTCATGTGTTTTTCTTCTTGGGCTCTGACTTCCACAGGTGGGTATACACCTTTATACCATTCCCTACACGCTTGCCAGTCGGCAAAAGTATCTCCCTATTTTAGTTTCCAAACTAGTTCATGTATGGCGGAAGCTCTCTTCAAAGAGAAAGAACGATAACAATAATCCCCAGGCGTCTCGTCTGGTTGGATTGGTAATTCGTCGCCTGGATTATCAAAAAATGTTTCAAACTCATGCGCAGAGGATGAAGCCCATGTTTTCTTAAACTGCTCCTCCGCAGTGGCAGTCTTCTCAGCAAATGGAGAGGGGGGAACAGATTTTTTCTTTTGTTCATCAGCAGTTGTTTCTTCAACATGGGGAGTTGATGCAACAGTATCTTTATCCTGCTCATCAGCAGCAAGGTCATATGGAAGTTTCTTTGCTTCTTCTTCAACAATCCTCTCAAGCAAAATAGTTGTCTTTTCAGGAGAGGGTGGGATAATTGTTTCAACTCCGCGAGTCTCCACTCCAGCTCCTACCTCCCCTATTGGTTTATCCGCTTCCCAAAACCTTGCGCCGGAAGGATCGGTGATTGTGGTTTGGATGATTGAGAGGATGGCCCCATTTTCTCTGCAAAAAAAGATCACAATGGTTAATACATAATTTAGAACAATGCAGGAAAACATATATTTCATACCAGGCGAAAATTTTGCAGCCAAGGCATCAAGATTGCTCTTCTTCCCGATCCTCGGTTTCATGATTTTCTTTGGTGGCTACGCGGTTAGATCAGGATTAGTTGGTTTTCTTTTCTTGGTCTTGTCGCGAACCAAAGGTTCCGGACTGGAATCAAGATCTATTGGGTCATCAGGATTAGCAGCAGGTATATCTGCGCCACTCATCGGCTCCGCCTTAGGCACCTTCAGACCTACAGGCGCAAGACCTTCTAACGAGTCAGATACCACCACGTAATCACACTAAGAATCAGATACAAGGTGTTTACCTTTCTTGATTTCCTTCTTGGAGATTCAGGCTTCCTAGATAAGAGAAAGGCGGAAATAGGTTTCTTCTTCTTCTTGGAATCTGGGCCTACGTCCAAATGTATCAGTTCACCTAGATCATAAAAAGGTGCACATGTAAGCCAGAAGTTGTATTGCAATATTACTCAAAGGGCAACAAAAAGCAAGTCAGTAATATTGCAATACTAACTTAGGCGCGGTTTAATCAGCAAAAGACTTACCAACAGTGGTCGAGGGTTCCGCCCTCAAATCTTTCTCTTTTGGGAACTCGAAGTTCTTCCGAATTTGCTCGAGCCATGACGACTCGTTTTCTCCCAACGGCATGGTTGAAATTTTTCACCAAATTGTCAAAAGATTCTTTTGACCACTTAAATGGCAGCAATGACGACGGTGATGGTAACTCAGTAATATCATCAGGCTTCGAACTGGTAGCCATTTTAGCAGATGGGTTCACAAACACAAGAAAAGAAGATGGTTGGTGGGTTGCAGGTTTCCTCTCACAAGATTCAAAGGGTTTTCTGGGAAGTTCTCATAAACAAGTGATGAAGACGAAGGGAAGTGCACCCTTATATAGTCATCGCAATTAATGCCTCGTTCAGTGTGCAGCAACTTTTTCGGCTTACACGAAACCCTAGCCACACAAGTGGGCGAGTGGGGAATAGTAACCGTCTCCACGTGCGCGTGCAGAACACGACAGCCGTAAATCAATTAATGTTGAGCAGAGAACACTGTAGACAGCCTGTCACACAGTACTCACATGTCATATTTTGCACGTTTTCTTCTCACCAACCTCTGACAGAGTCTGACCAAAGGACAACTTTTTCGAAATTCAAATCTTTTTCCCTTATCCACAAGTTTTCTTCATCACGAAGCTCTCTTCATGCCGTGCAACAAATGGCAACTGAAGCAGTAAGAAGAACATACCTCACTATTTTATATATAGTCCAGTGCTCCACCTACTTGCCGCTCGCGCATAGGAGCAACACTGGACTGGGGGACTTGAAGGGGTATGGTCCCAAAAACCATGCGCTAGCGCGAGTGACCATACCACAAATACATTTTAAGATCACTTAAGTATAGTCTTGCGTTTCTGCGCAAGCTACTTAAGTATGAATCCAAAACAAAGGACACTTCATAACCCTGCGTCGGAGTAACGAGAGAATTAGTCTTCATTGAATAACCCTGCGCGGGCTCGCGTTAAGGAAAGATTAAGCTTGAGACTATCTCAGATCACACTCGCGCGCAGGGCAGCTAGAAGAAAGAAGAAGGAATCTTTTTTGTTGTAACAAACTGGTCACGTGGCAGATGACAGGAGGTTTACAGTTGTAGACCTTCTAGAAGCATCAAATGCTCATCGTACAAAGCCTCATTCAATTATAACCGAATATGACGTGGCAAGATCTGGGGCGCTCATCTAGATCACGATGATGACATGCTCCTTACATAAATAAGAATGATCACAGATGCCTCGTGGCAACTTCCCAGCCGACGATCAGCTCACGATCCGTGTGCTTGGATGGCAAGTTAACTAATAAACGGGGTGATAAAAATTCCGTTATCTCCTAAATTTTGGCGCCCAAATCCGGCTATAAATAGAAGTCTTCAGGTACAAGTAAGATCATCCACTCTGACATACTCTCTCTTACTTCACTTAAACTATTCCGATAATCTGTACTTATTCTCACGCAGGAGGGTGGTCACGAAGAGAACCCCCATTCTCCCCGTGGCGAGTCTAACGGTGTTCTGTTTTGCAGTGTTCATCAGAGATCTATTTTAGTTCGGCAAACAATCGGAGGATTCACCTTTTTATGCGAAAACCTAAACACAGATCTGAACTGATTCCGTCAATTAGATCTGGTGTTTCTTCACTCATTTAAGTGGGTCACGTCAGTATTACACCTCTTGTGCCCCTCAAACATACCCATACCACTCTTTCTCTCTTTATAGCTTTTTTTATATAAGTAGTAACTAGTTGATGGATAACGTCCGAAAGAAGAGTTTGATAGTAAAATATTACAACTCAAATCCTCATCATTATTCTTTTATAATGTTCTGTCCTCACTGAATATTGCTCTAAATTCCCATGTGATGTGTAACTTTCAGAAAGAAATCACAAAGGGTAATAGCATACTTTGGTTAAAATTTTATATTTTGTCCTATCGAATTGATAAGTTACATTTATCAAGTCTCTATACTTTAATTTATTAAAAAATTGTAAAGGGTGTGTCCTACTTCATGTTTGATCTTGCATTTAGGATATCTGAGGTAATTCTATTTACACATATATTTGTGTTACATAAACCATCATAACTTTTTTGATGTTGTTAATTATTGTGTAGTTAGGTTATATTCTTTCATTTTATTTTTTTCTTGTAAATATTTTTGTAAATTGGTGCTACCAGTGTCCGGACCTTGCTTCAATTAAAAAAAACGTTATACTAGAAAAAGAGTATCAATTCAGTACGGTTTTTAGGGAACATCGTAACCAAGTCTAACCAACCCAGCGCAGGCCCAGTTAAGACAATGTAGTCTGGGCAGATCTTGGCTAGGGCCGTCATTTAGGCAATGTAACATTGAGTCACTCAAAAGAAAGTCCCTGTTAAAGAAATGCAATAAAAAGAAAATCAAATTTGCTGATACATTCTTATTATACTTTCTTCATATAATAACTAATTTACATTTATTTATTTATTTATTTACATTTATTTACATTTACAATACATACAATTCAGGGTATACAATTCAACGTGGCCGGCGGAATAGTGATGATTGTTACATTCAACGTGGCGGCGGGAATAGTGATGACATGTGTTGGCACTTTTGGCGGCCAACTTTCTATTTTTTCTTTTCATAAAATACTTATTTATAAGTTTTGTCAAATTATGATTTTATTCCTTGTTTAAAACTACGATCTTGTCCCAAATTCAAAATTAAATTTATGTTTTGCCCCCAGCTTAAATTTACGATTCTGCCATAAGTTAAAAAATACGATTTTGCTCTGGTTCAAAAAAATATATATAGTTTTGCCCCCAGCTACCGTCCTGCCAAATTACAATTTGGTTCCCAATTTAAAATTATAATTTCGCCCCCAATTCAAAATAGTTTTTTTGTTTTGCCCACAGCTAAAAATTACGCTTTTGCCCTCAGTAAAAAAATTACGATTTTACCCCAATTCAAAATAGAAAAATAGTTTAGCCCTCAGTTCAAAATATTATTTTACTTCCATTTTAAAATTACGATTTTACCCCAGCTAAAAATTGCAATCGTTTTTTTTGGCAAAACTATGGTAGTGTTTTACTTTACTTGGTTAACTTAATTTAGTTTTTATTCGTGCAAAACAGTTACGTAGCATCGCTAATTAGTCCTGACAAATTATTGTTTTGCCCTCACCTCTAAATTACACGCTTGCCAGCGTTTTAGTTATTTTTTTTTATCATAACTATGATAGTGTTTTTCTTTACTTGGTTAACTCGATGTATCTTTTTTTTATATCGTGTTATAAGTAGCATGTATAACTAACCGAAATAAATGCGTACATGTTATTAAACTAAGAAATGTTCGGTTTAGCGCCTCGCAACGCGGGCCGCGCATAACTCTAGTTAATTATACATTTCTAGTTTATTTAATACAACAGGGGAAGATTAATCAAGATAATATAACGAGTTCTGCAGTACAAACACATATAGATACTAGAATGGCAGGTTATTATCTCTTCACTGTCTTTCCTTTCTTTGATTTCTTATCAAACCCACATTTCGACTCAGCCGTATGAATATCGATACAAACTGACTGTACATAACCGGCACCATTTACGTTTCATTTTGGTTTACTGGTCTTGATGATTTGGACCGATTTAGAAATCTTTTTAAAACGTTTCAAGTTCAAATTGTTTAAAAGCTCACAGTTTGCTTCTCGCTTAAAGTTTACTAAAAACCTAAGAGGCTCGTTTGTATTATGAACCAAGCAGGCCTAATCTGTCCAAAAAGCTGGTGACTTGCTCAAAATTGTCTGGTTTGTAAACAAGCTCAAGCCAAGGTAAGCTTGCTCGTTAAACGAAAATATATATAAGTTATAACCCAAGTTTTACAACGACATAAGCCGGCTTGATGAGACATGAGTTGGATCGAGCTTTTTACGAGTGGAGCTCGAGCTCAAGTTTCAGCTTGTTAAGAATAAACTAGATTGTTTAACTTCGAGCCCGATTAGACTATCTAATCCAATTATAGGGGGTTCGGATATGTGTCGGTAGTATAGTCTGAAGGACAATGTCAAGAACAAAAATATTAACCAAGTTAAAGTGAAAAATTGTAACTAACCTTTGAAAACGAATAATTGACTGTATTGTATGTTAATTTGCAAACCTTGGCTAAAGTAGATATTATATTCATCTGTAGACGACTGAGAAATCCGTTCATAGTCTGCCACATATTACGCTTATTTTTAGAAAGGCATAATTTTTTCTTGATTTTCGAATATAACGTTGCACCTTTTTTATATACATTTTGTTCAAGTTTTACTAGAGTCGGCTTGTTCGCGGGTATAATCCGCTAATTTCTACATGTAGGATCTTATGAACAGTGGACTAATTGACCAGATTTATGTTGTTATTTACTATTCTACCATCGGCTTTTATTATTCGAAGGGTCGGGTGTCAAGGGCAAAAGTCAGCCGTTGGATCTCTAGAAAACTAGGGATAGGAATCCAATTACCATGTGACAAAGTGAATATTAGAAAAGTAAAATAAATTTAAGCAGGAAGTGAATTATGATATGCTTGATGCAAATGATAACATTTCTCCTTGAACTCACATTAACTCAAAAGTTACAGACCTCCAAATATTTCTTCCTATACTTATTTTAGAAGTTATTTCGTTTATTCTTCATATAGTAACTAAATCAATTTTCTGATGCATATTTAAACCATAGGTTCAGAGACGTTGAATATTCTAAGGGAAACAAAATGTTTGATTCGTTAAAAGAGTTAACTATAATTTAACACCCTTAACAATAAATGCCTCATTTTATCACGCGAACTCGCTTAAATGTTTCGATGTTATTTTTTCATAGTTTTTTGCCCTAGGTTTACTCAACCGCTTATGAGGCGAACAATAATATTGCCGGTACGGTATCGGTGGTCACTTTATGTTTTCCGATAAACCAAACCCATAATGACCAAACTCCTGCGACGTTGCGTGAGCAAAAACGACTACACTCGCGCCGCGAAGCGTGGGAAAAAACACCTAGTTATTATATATAAATGAACATGCTAGCTACAGTTTTCTTTTTTTTTTTGTTTTTTTGTCTTTTTTTAATAAAAAATTCTTGATTGATAGTGGTTTTTCTAAGTTTCCAAATATATTTTACTTTCTTTTGATCCCTTCTTCCTCTCTCTCTCACTCTCTCTTTCTCGCTCTCTCGTTCTCTGTATAACGTGTGCTTAAATTTGTTGTACTGCTATATGTCAAGAAATTCATTACCCCTTATAAAACTTCAAATTAATTACATAAATTCGATAAGATTGTAACGTATAATTAGAACATAAAACGTAATTATTAATTATTATAAAGCGAATCTGAATATATACACATAGGTTTGTACAAAAGATGGTGGGATGGGGGTTAAAATGTAGAAACTCATGACATAGAAACACAAAGCGAAACTTAATCCAGCGTAAAAAACCGGCTTTTAAATATAGAAGCACATAGATATTGTAGACACAGTTAAACGCACACAGATATACAACGTACAGAGATATATTGCATATACAGATATTTTGCGTATAACTACACAATAATAAACGTGGCAACGTACAATTGGCTTTTTGTCAACCTTCTCATGACAAGTGGCGTATCTCGTGTAAGTGGGCCGCGTCAGTATCACGCCAACGATATCCATACCTTTTTTCTTTATAACTTTTTTTTTGTGTATAGAAGTAGTAACTAGTTGAAAGAATAATCTACGTTATCCAAAAGAAAAGTTTGATAATCCTCATCCTTATTTTTTTTATAAATGCTTTATCCTCACCGATTATTACTCTAAATTCCCATGTGATATACTATATAGTATATACATTTTAGATCAGTTAAAGAGTTTTACAGATGGATCGATTGCCTAGATAGAATGGGTTAGCTCTCCAACAACACACAAAAATCCCTGATATAAGGTACAAAATTGTTTGATTCGTTATGAAAGAAATACATTGTTAGGACTGTTTAACAATCTTTTTAACAGTTGGGGTCCTTGATTAATACAAGGTTGGTCTGTGTCATCCGCATTTATCACAACTGTTAGCTACGCCTATCATTTTATTTTATTTTTATTTTTTTAACAACGACTTTCTTGTATTAAGCTACCGCACTCCCTAAATTGGAGAGCCTTTATAAACCAATGAAACCGTCCAGATCGAAGCAAATCCGTTGGTTCAGCTGGTTTTTATTCTTTTATAAACGTGATTATAAAAAGTAGTATATAAGTAGTACCAGAATTAGTAAGTTTTTATGCATTAAAGTTGCACTACAAGTAACTTTCGACCTTCCTTTTTAAGCTAAATACTTAACAACGTATTCGACCGGATTGTTGTTATTAACGTTATTTTTATCATTACGTCTACATTTCCATTTAAAAGTTGTTAAGAATCGAGCCACGGAGCTTGGGTGTAAGCCGCAATTTTATGTATAGAGTAAAATTAATAAAAGATTTTTCTAAATAAAAGAACATCTTTATATCGTTTTTTAATCAATAGTTCATTTTTTAATATCTTGGGCTTCTTAAATAGAATTGTGTAATGAAACTAATTTGTTCACATCTTTTTAATTTTCATCGTCTATATACACATATCATACGAGGTATATATATGTAACTTACGAGCTACATATTTGTATCTCGCGAACTACATATAGTTTATTCTGATAATAGTTTTCTCAAGTTTCTATATATTTTTTAGACTTTCTTATGATCCGTTCTTCCCCCCTCTCTCTTCTCTCTCTCTCTCTCTTATATATATATATAGGGGTTGGTTAACATACAAATTTGCTTAACGTACGATTGGTATGCTGACCGAATTACAACATGCGGGATTTTCCCTATAACATGCGGGATTATATACAATTTTCAGACTGCCTGGGTTTGATTAATTTCGTTCAATTCGTTTCAAATTTCTTTTCGTTTCACTTCAAATAGGCTATTGTTCGGTCAAAATTTCATCGAATTGGGTTCGAATTCATCGTTGATTTTGAAAAGTTTCATCAAAATATCGACCCTCGAATTCAACCCGTGGAACAGAGGATGAAGAAACATGACTAAGCTTTGATTCAGACCGTAGAACAGAGATGCAGGAACTTGACCAAGCTTTGATTCGATTGGAGTTATAGGGCAGTAACAATTGTTTCAGATCGTTAGAACAGGGGATGCGATTTTTGACCTGGGAAGTAGGGCATGCGTGATAACGTGCGTGATTTATGTTTCCTACATGCGTGATTAGGTTTTTTGAGTTTCTAACGTGCGTGATTTCAAATGAACGTGCGTAGGTCGCGTACAACCATACATCAAGCCGTAATGTATTTTACACTTTCTCTCTCTCTCTCTCTATAGGTTCATTGGGGAACAGTGGGGAACCGACTCAAACGAACTCCGATTGGACTCATTCCAGCGGCATTGGAACTGGCTCGTCGAACCCTAACTAGGATCTCTTAACCCTAAATCCTAACCCCTAAACCCTAAATGTATTAGGGTTTGGATTTAGGGTCTTATATTAGGGTTTAGTTTTAGGGTTAATCATTAGTATTGAGGGTTTAGCTTTATGGTTTAGGGTTTAGCTTTAGGGTTTAGCCTTAGGGTTTAACTTTTAGGGTTTATAGTTTAGATTTTACGATTTAACTTAGGTTTTAGCCTTATTTTTAGCGTTAGGGTTTAGGGTTAAGAGATCCTAGTTAGGGTTCAACGAGCCGGTTCCAACGGCGTGGAATGAGTCCAATTGGAGTTCATTTGAGTCGGTTCCCCACTGTTCCCCACTTTTTTAGTGTTCCCCAATGAACCTTCCCCTATAATTATATATAGGGTAAGGTTATTGTAAAAAAGACCAAAAGTGTGAAAATGTAAGAAAGAATCTCAGCCATTATATCTAAATTAATTGAAAAGGGTAATCAAGTAATTTTATCACTGATTTAATTAATTCTAAAACCTTCCATAAACCGCCACCCTAATTTATAGGAATACTGAATAACACTGCAAACACCATTCAGCACGTATATAACACCATTCAATAATTATATAACACCCTTCAATAAGTATATAACACCATTCAATAAGTATATAACACCATTTTAAAGATCTCTATAAAAACACTACGAATAACACTGCAACAACCATTCAACGCATATATAACACCATTCAATAATATATAACATCATTCAATAAGTATATAACACCATTCAATAATTATATAATACCATTCAACACATATATAACACAATTCAATAAGTATATAACACCATTCAATAATTATATAACACCATTTACTGAAAAAAAAACTATTAACTGAAACATTCGATTGAACGTAATTTTTTTCTGTATATAAGTATAGTAATATGGTACTCATATTAAAGATTAAAAAATACTCGTTATTATGGTGTAATTTAAAAAAAAAACGAGTTACGTGTAAAAAGTTATTGGCGTTTAAAAAATAAAAGGGGAACTTGCATGTTGTTTGCATGTGACTTTCTCAAATTAGAAATGTTAATTTTACTTTATACTCTTAATCTAGAAAATTAATTATTTTAATTGTTATACTATTTATAAGATTGTCATCAAGATCTCAACCATTAGATTAAAATCTAATGGTTTAGATTCTTTCTTACCATTCTCACACTTTGGACCATTTTTTAAAGGATCCTTCTATATATATATATATATATATATATAATATATATAATTAGGGATGGGTAAAATGAGAATCACCTTGAGTTGTGACAACTATAGGAACCGATACTAACCATTGATCAAATTTGTTTGGATGTATGAAATTAAAAGATAATAAAGTAAAGTAATGATTGTGTTTTAATTAATAAGATTTTGTTTTTTAGTGAGAAAAATGAAATTAGGTCTTTTACTAATATCCATTAATGATTGGTGTTATTAGTCTGATTATTTAATGTGATTAATTTAATATAATTTGATTAAAAATTTACATTAATTCTTCAAAAAAACTTTGATTTAACTTTTTAAATAAAATTTAATAAATCAAAAAATTAATATAATTGAATTAATTTGATTTACAAAAATTTTTACAGTAAAATTTAATTAATCAAAAAATTAATATAAATTAATTAATGTTATTTAGAGTAAAAAAATTTACGTGCGGTTTTAATCAAAAAAAATTTTGCGCGGTTTTAAAATTTTTTACGCGGCCGACGTAAAAACTTTTTTTACGCGCGATTTTAAAGTTTTTTTATAAAACTTTTTTTACGCGCGTTTCAAATCTTTTTACGCGCCGATATAAAAGTTTTTTTCGCGCGGTTTTCAACTTTTTTACACGCGGTTTTAAATTTTTTTACGCGTCGTTGTAAAATTTTTTGTACGCGCCGTTGTAAAAATATTTTTACGTGTGGTTTTAAACTATTTTTATGCGCGGTTGTTTAACTTTTTTTTTCGCGTGGTTTTAAACTGTTTTTACGCACCGGTTCTAAACTTTTTTTACGCACGGTTTTAAACTTTTTATGCGCGGTTTTAAAGTTTTTTGTATAAAAGTTTTTTTACGCGCGGTTTTACAACTTTTTTTACGCGCCGGTCTAAAACTATTTTACGCGCGGTTTCAAAGTTTTTTTACGCGCCTGTGTAAAAGTTTTTTTAAGCGCGGTTTTAAACTTTTTTACGCGCCAATTTTAAACTTTTTTACGCGCTGTTGTAAAAAAATTTTACGCACGGTTTTAAAGTTTTTTTACGATCGGCGTAAAACTTTTTTTACGGCCTATATAAAACTTTTTTTACGCCGGTTTCAAACAATTTTTTGCGCCGGTTTTCAACTTTTTTTAAGCGCCGGTTTAGAACTTTTTTAAAGGTTTTCATACGCGCCGGTTTTAAACTTTAATATGATTTGATTAATTTTGATTTATTTAATGTGGTTAATTTAATATGATTTGATCAATTTAAGAGAGAGATGACTGACTGAAAAGTCTGACAAGACTTTAAGAGAGAGAGAGTAGATATGACATTTTGAGAAAATTACTAAAATAACCTTTAAGATTTAAAATAATAATGTGTATGTGGCATGATCTAATTGGTAGAGTGGTTCTCGCGGTTCTCGCAACTGGGAGTGGTTCCCCTTAAACCGAATCATACATATTATATATATATATATATATATATAGGGTAAGGTTCATGCGAGAACCACCTTTATTATGATAACCGCGAGAACCACCTTTATTGCAAAATAAAATAAAAAAAACTCAAAAATTTTTTTATTTTTTTAATATTTTAATAAAAATCGTTATATTTCGTTACCTAAAAAAAATTTTTTCGAGTAACAGTTATCCATGTACATGTGCATATGTGTCATAACTTTGACAAATTCAGTAATACGTTATCACTAGTAGACAATTGCACTTTAATTTACAATACCATCCATAATACACTTAATTTTACATTAAATGCACATGTGCATCATTATGTATAACTAAAATTATATACCGTATTTTGGTATAAAAAGTTTGTGATTTTGAATGATAAGTAGGCTCATATATATGTTTTTTTGTTAGTTATATCTAGTGGTTGATGGGTTCATTATAGTTGTCACTTTATGATGTAATATGTTGATTGGATGGTATAAACGGTGTTGATATACATGTAATAAAGTGAAAATATTGGTATTGGTATTATATTATAAATGGTAGGAGGTAATGGTATTGTATTATGGATGGTAGGAGGTAATGGAAGTGTATTATAGATGGTATGATAGATGAAAGAGAAAGTCTATTCAAAGTAGTGTACCAAAACACCTTATTTCATGTTGATACATATAGATGCACATGTGCATTTCTTATATTGATAACGTAAAAAGTAGTGTATTACACATGGTAGTGTAAATGAAAGTACAATTGTCTAATGTTTGTAATGTATACGTAATTTATCAAAGAAATGATGAAAATGCACATGTGCATGGTAGTGTATTATGGATGGTATGATAGATGAAAGAGAAAATGTATTCAAATTAGTGTATCAAAACACCTTATTTCATGTTGATATATATAGATACACATGTGCATTGCTAATATTGGTAACGTAAAAAGTAGTGTGTTACACATGGTAGTGTAAATGAAAGTACAATTGTCTAATGTTTGTAAGTATTATGGAATTTGTCAAAGAAATGACGAAAATACACATGTGCATGGATAGTTGGTACTCAATTTTTTTTTAAAATTTTTTTTATTGTTGAGTAAATATAGCATCTTTTCAAAAAAATATTTAAAAAAACAAAAAAAAAATTGGTATTTTTTGGATTTTTTAGGTATTACTATTTGTGTTCACACTGGTTTCGCGGGTTCTCGCAATAAAGGGTGGTTCCTAACGGATCCTTGTCTAATATATATATATATATATATATATATATATATATATTTGGCGCTTAAAATATGTTGTAATGCTTTGTCAAGAAATTCATTGTACCTTATAAAACTTCAACTTAATTACATAAACGTATAGCTAGAACATAAAACGTAATCATTAAGTATTTATTATGAAAAAGAAGGTGGGATGGGGTTGAAATGTAGAAACTCATGACTTAGAAGCACAAAGCAAAACTTAATAAAGCGTAAAAACCAGCTTTTAAATACAGAAGCACGTAGATATTGTAGACACGGTTTAACGCACACATATATACTGCGTACAGAGATATATTACGTACACAGATATTTGGCGTATAACTATTCAACAATAGATGTGGCAACGTACACGTAAAAACCAGCTTTTAAATACATAATCACATAGATATTGTAGACACGATTTAACGCACACAGATATACTGCGTACAGAGATATATTACGTACACAGATATTTTGCATATAATTATAACATAATAGAGGTGGCAATGTACAATTGGCCTATTGTCAATCACATTTTCAAGACAATTGGTGTATCACGTGTAAGTTGACCATGTCAGTATCACACCTCTTATGTCCCCTCAGATGATACCTTTACCACTCTTTCTCTCTTTATAGCTTTTTTTTTTTTGTGTATTTAAATAGTAACTAGTTGGTGAATAATGCAAGTTATCCAAAAGAAGAGTTTGATAGTACGATATTACAACTCAAATCCTCATCATTATTCTTTTATATAAAAGTTCTGTCCTCACCGAATGTTACTCTAAATTCCCATGTGACGTGTAACTTTCAGAAAGAAATCGCAAAGGGTTATAGCATACTTTGGGTAAAATTTTAAATTTATCCTATCGAATTTTTAAGTTACATTTATCAAATTTCTATAACTCAATTATAAATCGTAAAGGGTGTGTCTACTTCATGTTTGATCTTGCATTTAGAACGTCTGATTGTGTACTTTTATTTATAGATAGATATATTTGTGTTGCACCAATTTAAATATTTGAGTAAATTGGTGCTGCCGGAGTCCGGACCTTGCGTCAATTAAAAAAGGTTTATACTAGGAAAAGAGTACTAATATAGTAAAAAGAAAATCAAATTTGCTGATACATTCTTATTATACTTTCTTCATATGATAATTATTAATTAGTTATACATTTCTAGTTTATTTAATACCTTTTGCTTCATAAACAATAAAACTTTTACAATATATAGAAGTTTTTATTTTGGATGATGAATATATGTATACAAAAATGGTAGAAATCAACCTAATACACTGGCACGGACTGTCACTAAAACCGCGAGACTTGTCGAAAACAATGTCCTTGTAAACAAACAAGGCAAAATATCAAAAATTCTTCAACAAATCCGTATATAAATTATTAATTAATTATAAAATTGTTATTTCGGTTTGTTGTGAAGAATGTATACCTAAAACTACAAAACCTCAACTGCTTCCTTCTCTTTGTTCTTCTTTGGCCGCCCAGTTTGCTTTGCATCTTTACCCGTCAAAAACTTCATAGCTTTCTCAAGCGTTATCTCATCTGGATTCGTGTTCTGCATCCATGTACAAGTTTAATAAACGACAACTTTAAACAGTCAAACAAGTTAAAGAGGTCTTTAGAAAAAAGTAGTTTTACACATTAAAAAGGGCACCTTTAGACTAGAGATGGGCATAATCGGGTATTTTAAATACCCGGAACCGGTTCCTACCCGTACCTTTTTCCTGTTTATGATGAATGGAACCGGTTCCTATGTGGAACCGGCACCAGTTCCAGTTCGTACCCGGGTATTTGTCGCTAAAACTAGAACCGGCTATAACCGGTTTCGGGTACTGTGTAACCGGGTTCGGGTACGTCGGAAAAACGGGCAGAAAAGCTGTTGGAACCGGTTCCAACGGATATAATACCGTTGGAAACCGATTTTGAATATTAAAATCAGTTTTTTTATAAATACCCCATATTCTTCATTATCTTTCATTCATCCACTTTCATATTCTCCTAACACATTTCAATCCATATTTTTTAAAGATCAAATGGCTAGTAACAATGAAGTTGTGATGGTGTTAGAAACAAAAAGAAACCCTTCAATTTGGAGGCATTTTGATCTTTGTTTGATGTCCGATAGCCACGAGATGGCTAGGTGCAAAGCATGTGGGAAGTTTATGAAGGCGACGGCTAACTCCACTCTAAAGAAACACACCGAACGCCATTGTCCGGTGACAAAAGCTAAGAAAAATGAAACGGGTGAAGCTTCCGGCACCGGGTCTTCGAATGTTTAGCTTGGTTTATGTACCAGTTTAGTTATCTTTAGCTTGTTTTAAGTTTTTAAGTTTCGTTTAATAATGTAACCGGTTATAAGTAGTAATGAATCGATTCCAACGGTAACATATACGCGGGTATTGACCAGAACTGGGTATTGATTGGAACCGGGTACGGGTAGGAACCGGGTATGACCCATTTAAAATCCTAAAATGTGGAACCGGGTAGGAACTGTCGGGTATTTTGAACCCGGAACCGGTTCCTCTAAACGTCGGGTTGGAACTGGAACCGGCTATTATGCCCATCTCTACTTTAGACAATGTTTGGCCCGTTTGACCCATTTAACCCGAAACCTTTTTGATGTTATTTGTGAATTTTGATGAGTGGATCTTAGCATACCTTTGGTACTGGTGCTTGTGTACGTCTATGTTTTACCGATAATCCATGTCTTGCAAGCTTCAATACCACTGGTTGACCATCATCCGGATGTTTTCCCTAACAATAGTTCCACAAGTAAATTTAAACAGTATGCTAAATATTATTACTTCAATATGTTGAATGCTTTACCAGTTTACCAACTTTTGAGCCATTCCCCCATTTGACCCGAAACTTTTTGGGTTTGCATGTTTGACCCGTTAAATATATAGTATATATAAAAAAAACAAATCAACTCGTTATAAAAAAAGCATACCAAAGTGATGGGGTAACGAAGCAACTGAAGTGCCATTTCCACTGTAATGGAGCTGATATCTGGAATCTGTTTTCGCAACATCAAAAAAAAAAAAAAAAAATAGAGCTATTAAATATCAAACACGGGTCAATAATAAATTCATAAAACTAGTCGATATATACCTGAGAAACAGAAGCTCGTTTAGGCAAGTGTCCTTTTTTGTCTTCACCAAGCTGAACATAGTGACCGTATGGGCCGTCCTTTAATAGAATCTTGAATGATATAAAACCAAGCAACAGTACAGAGTGAGACGTAATAAATGAATTTATGTTACCGCCTTTTTATTAGGAAATAAATTTCTCAAAAGATTAGTTTAAGAAGCAAAAGTTATAAAAGAGAGATGTGTACCTTTTCACCAGAGTCGGGATGCAGACCAAGAAGCTTTGGTTCTTCTACAGCTCTCCCGTTTTCTGGGCTTGAATCGTCGTTATCATCCTCACCATATAACGTCTTAGCAATATACCTTTAAAAAGATTATCATTAATATAATACAGTTTCGGAATAATATTTTGCACACTATTATATAAAAGCACTCCAAATTTTGGGAAAAGAGGGCTGTAATCGAGCCGATTCGAGCCGAGCCAGGTTGAGCTCGAGCTCGAACTTAAATGAGCCAGCTCGGCTCGTAAAATGATCGAGCCAGCTTAAGCCAAATCGAGCCGGCTCGTTAATTATTTTTGATATTTTTAATTTTTTATACAAATATTGATAACACAAAAACAAAAACAAAACAAAAATCACACATATATCTATATGTATTATATTTTATTTTTCTAATATTTTAAACCGTGAACGTCATATTTAAAGTATTATATGTATATTTTTGTTTATTTTTCCTTATTTTTATATGTTATTAGCTAATCAAAATTAAAATGTTAACACTTCAACCCCCTCCCACATATTTTTTTATTTTAATACATTTTAATTTAATTAAATTTATATAAAATAACATAATTCGAGAGAGCTCGCGAGCTCATGAGCCGAGCCGAGCCATGCCTAGCTCAAGCTTAGCTCGTTTACAATCGAGCCGAGCCGAGCTGGCTTGTTTACGATTGAGCTTTTTTCGAGCCGAGCTTTTTCAAGCTTTTTCCAAGCGAGCCACGAGCTCAGAGCTTTTTGAACACTAATGCATACAATAAAAATTATCTGTTTTGACCCGTTAAGAAGTTGTTACTTTTTAAGGTTGTCTACCAACATACCACATTTAATAGTTGAGTAGAGCTATAAAATTTTTGATTATTTTCATGCAATTAAAAAACAAGAAATTAGCAAAGATATACAAAAAAGTAGGACTTACTTGCAGTGAGGATGTTGATCACAACCAATGAAATAACCCGCACCAAATCGACTAACTTTGAAAATTAACGTACCCTCTTTACAACTAGGGCACGTTCTACTTTGATCCGGAAGAGATGCAAACAAAAATTCACCAAACGTTTTTTCCAACATTTTCTCCACTTGATGAATATGAACACTACTAGCACGTTCACAGTACTTGCTAAATCGTGTCCAATAATCTCGAAGCAAACCTCTCCATTCGGTCACACCCCCCGAAACATTATCAAGTTCGGTTTCCATATCAGCTGTAAAACTGTAATCTGTAACCTCAGAAAAATGATGAAACAAAAAAGCCGAAACCATGCGCCCACGAAATTCAGGATAAAGCACTCGGTTTTTTAACGTTACGTAATTTCTATCTTTCAAAACTTTAATCGTGGTTGCGTATGTCGAGGGTCTACCAATACCGAGCTCTTCCATCTTTTTTACCAAACTACCCTCTGAATACCGAGGTGGATGTTGCGTATGATGTTCTTTAAGTTCTAATTTCCCGAGACTCATTCGATCACTGGTTTTTAAACCATTAAGCGCCTCAAACGACATGCTATGCACGTCTTCTTGATCTTCATCGTTCTTAATTATCTTAGTTTCAACGTCCTTATATACAGCTTGGAAGCCTGGAAAATCTTTTCTTGAGCTCGTGGCCCGAAACATAATCGACCGGTTAGCATTCCCGATATCAACTTGTATTTGTTCGGTAACCGAAGGTTCCATTTGACATGAAACCGCACGAGCCCATATTAAAGTATACAGCTTTAAGCTATCTTCATCGAGAATTCCAGAAAGCATTGAGGGGAGTCTTTTTATATCTGTCGGCCGAATCGCTTCATGGGCTTCTTGCGCGTTTTTTTACCTTTTTGAAAAACTTCCGAGCATTATTCGGGATGTAATTGTGCCCATATCTTTCTTTCACAAATGACCGAATTTGTTCAACAGCTTCATCGGACACGTGCAGTCCGTCGGTTCTCATGTACGTAATCAACCCTGCAGATTTGCCATCTGGCAATTTTACCCCCTCGTATAGCTTTTGAGCGAGTTTCATGGTGTATGATGACGGAAAATATAGTTTGCTAGCGGAATCTTGTTGAAGGGTGGATGTGATATACGGAGGTGAAGACGTTTTCTTGTAGTTCTTTTTGCTCGATCCAACAACTTCAAACTCGGAAGCGTTAATCATGTTTTCGATATCACTTGCCTCTGAACGGGACGTGATGGACATTTGGTTTAGCTTTTTGGAATCGTAATGCGTCAGGTGTGACGGGCATGAGAAGTTTCTAGAACCCTTTTTGCAGTTAAAATCGCCTTCAATCGTCCAATATTCTAGCGGTTCGAATTTATCGATTTCAGTCTCTCTGTCGCATATAAGAGCTAAAGCAACAGACTGGACCCGACCCGCAGACTGGCAACCCGGTAACTTTCTCCATAACAACGGTGAAATGTTGAACCCGATTAGATAATCGAGTGCGCGACGGGCGAGATACGCATGAACTAAGTTGAAATCAATGTCTCGTGGCGCCTGTAACGCTTGTTTAATGGAGGATTCTGTTATCTCGTTGAAAACAACTCGCGCAACATTAATACTTTCGGGTAAAGCGTTTTGTTGTTGTAACATCTCAATGATATGCCAAGCGATAGCCTCACCCTCACGATCGGGATCTGATGCAAGGATAAGATTTTCGGTTCCGGTTAACGCGACCTTAATGCTCTTAAGATGAGTCCATGCGGCAGACGGAACCTCCCAAACCATGCTGAAGTCATCATCGGGTCGCACCGACCCTGACCTGGCGGCCAAATCCCGTACATGACCATAACTAGGAAGAACTTCGTACATATCCCCAAGATACCCCTGAATCACCTTTGCTTTTGTCACGGATTCCACCACAACGACAGATTTACCGGTGGGAGGATACAAGGGCTTAAACGTCTTATTCTTAACACTTGTGTTGGTTTTTGAACTTGAAGGTGACTCGGTGACATGTGTAACACTTGCGTTGATTTTTGAATTAGAAGGTGACTCAGGGACATGTGATATTTGCATAGCATCGTTTGACGTCAAAGAAGATTTGGGCTTTCTCTTACTAGTCTTCTTCTTTGTTGCCCCTTTGGATTGTTCCTCTTCCAAATTCACTTCAACAGCGGGATTTCTATTTGCGCTTACCTGAAAAAGTTAACTTTACATTAACATATTACTAAATAGATACAACTAATTGAGGCAGTTTTAACCCATTTACTTATAAATGGGTAGCTTTGGTTACGTTTTATCTTAACTGGCCAAACTAGTAAACGTAAAAGAATTGGTTTACGAGAAAAAGTGCCAAATGAGTCAAAACTCTCCCAATGTGTATTTATAATGCATAAACCTTCTAAATCATTTTACTCAGTTAGATAACCACTGAAATTTATATTCAAATAAATTAGATTATATAAAATTTTGTATTCAAAGAATTAGATTATCACTGAAATAACATAGTGTTTGTAATCATATTTGGGACACACTCGTTATTTATGGAAAAATAAAAGTAGAGTAAATTGTTGTTTTGGTCCCTGTGGTTTGTAGCAAATTGCTATATTTTACAAATACGAAAAGTCTTGCAAATTACACACCAACATTTCAATTTATTGCGAATTCAGTCCCTCCATCCACTTTCCTGTTAACTCCATGTCACATGTTAACCATGCGGTGGGCATTTTCGTGAGATTACATCTCAATTGAAAGTCGATGAAAATGTATACTTCGTTTCTATTTCATGCAGTTATCCTTTAGATAAGCTGGTTATTTTATATCCTTGTGTATATTCATTTTTGTGTGCCCTTTTAATCCTAGGTTGTAAGAGCTATTCTAGAAGACGAATCAGACAAGACCAAGTTGGATCTCATCTATGCTAACGTCACAGTTGATGACATCCTTCTTAAGGTAAGTGGATGGAGTTAGTCATGTGGACTGAAATCGCAATAAATTGAAACCTTGGTGTGCAATTTGCAAGACTTATCATATTTGTAAAATATAGCATTGGTATAAATCACAGGGACCGAAATAGCAATTTACTCAAAAAAGAAACTTTTAGCAATTGGTGTTTCTGGTCAACCCAATCGGACATGACAGGTTTTGACCCATACAAAAATTTTCCTGTTTTGACAGCTTAGCAACCCACTCAACCCACCCATTTTTCAACCTCTACGTAAAACTTCGTTTACGTATAGAATTAAGTTTTTACTAACCTCTGAAGCAGCAGTCTCCAAGTCACTTTTGGAGGACTTTGACTTCTTTGACCGAGAAGCACTTCTAGAACTTGCTTGGGGAGTTGGTTCCTCCGAAACGACAGTAGACTTTTCCAGATCTTTTTTAGTTTTGGGTTGCCGCTTTTTTTTCAGTTTACCGTTAGCCAATTGATCTTCACTGAGTTCTTTCTTGACATCTTCAACCGGTGGATCTTTTAACGTAACTATATCATCATTCTCAACAGCTTTTAAACTAGATTTAACGTTTGGTTTTCCTTCATTTCCTGCGTGCTTCTTCAATTTCTTAGATTGTGTCCAATGTTTATTGAACGCAAGAAAAGACAACGTACTTTTCGCCCGTTTTTCTCCATCGCCGACAGCAATTTTTGGTAATATTGCTCTTGGAGTCTGAGAGAAAAGCCGCATGGAAAGAACGCCTTTATAGGGTGCTAATATTCCGAATCCACCATTGTTTAGACCGTAATTAATTGAATTTACTGGTAACATGATATCTCGGGAGCTTCTTCGAAATAGTGGTTGAATAGGGAAGGCTGAATAAGACCGATTAATGTGGCTTCCTAAATGAAAATAGGGTTTTAGAGGCTTGAAGTTTGAAGCTTTAGCACGTCCACCGTTAAAAATGCAAGATACGGTGACCCTTTTAAAATCAACTTCAAAAAGTCTCTCACATGTATGCTTACCTCCAGATGAACAGCATAAACGCGCGCCTGACAAACTATGCAACGCCCTGCTCTGATGATTCAAATAATTAAGAAAAGTTAAGTTAAATGAAACGAACATAAAATTAAGCCATCTTGCAGTCTATCAGGTTCCAACATATTTCAAGTTGAGTGGTTCTTTTTTCAACAGCATATATGTGGATGTGGATTAGTAGACCTCGTGTACTATTTGTTTCCTATTCAGATAAACGAGACATAGTGAATTTAGTAGACCTAGTATACTATTGGAACCTATGACATGTCCTAACAAGAACCTAATGCAAACATACATATATGTTTCTTGATTACACAACTTAAAATGCAAATTGCAATCGAAAATCGAAATAAGCTGCAAGGCATCATCTTTTCTCCATAAATTTCTCTACCTCCCAGCAATGTGTGTAATTAAAAACAATCATAAAGAACCAATTTTTAAATAGACAACATGATATAAAAGACAAGCCAAACAAGCAGGACTCACCATTGCTGCAGAACAGCGCCAGACCCACAATGCCGACGCGAAGTATTCACTATCTCCAGTCTGTAACAAAATGAAACCATACAATTCAAATTAACAATAACTTCTTTAGAAACAAATACACAATACTAAAAACTAAACCCTAAAGCTAAACCCCCCACCCACCCAAGCTAAACTCTAAAGCTAAACCCCAAAACTAAATGCAAAGAAAAAAATAATTTCTTTTTTTTTACATTAAAATCGCGACTTTTTATTACTAAATAAAAAATTCAAAAAAAATATTAATAAAAAGTTGCGATCTTAATGAAAAATATTTAAAAAATTGTGTGTTTTTAAGTAGTTTTGGTTGTGTTCACTGTTCACACTTGTTCTCGTGGTTCTCGCCATAAATACTAGTTCCTAACGGATCCTCACCCTACTGAATCAATAGTTCAAAACATCATACTTCAAGTTACAAAGATATTCTTTTTAGAGTATAAAAACTTGACAAGAGCTATTCTAAACTAAACTTGAATACATATTTTGAACCATTAATTCAATATATTGTGTAATGTATTATTGACTTAATATTTCAAATATGTATTGAATTCTAGTTTAGACTATCTTATAGTAACTTCAAATATGATGTTTCAGTTAAATGAAAATGTGTTATATAAATTAAGTTATTCACATATTCATCCAAGAAAATCAAATTGACATATAACATAGTAACGAATTAAACCCCTAAACTGAAAACATATGAACAAAATCATAAACAGAGAGGAAAAAAAACCTTAATTTCAAATTACAAGAGCAGAGGGCGAAAACCGAGAGGTAGAGGCGGAGGACGGCGGTTGTGCGGGTGTTGTGTGGAGGAGGAGGAGGAAGCAAAACGGCGACGTTCGGCTGTGGTCTGACAGGAGCCGGTGGCAGAGGTCAGAGGAGGCGAGGTGATAGAGGCTAAGGAGTTGTAGCATATGGGCCTGATCCAGGGTTTTGGACTCTTGTTGTTATGAACTGGACTCCAGCCCAACCAGGTTTGTGTTGGAACTGGTTTGGTCCACCTATTCTTCTACGGTTGTGATCCGCAGACTTCAGATGTTTTACCTCTGAAAAAATAAATTGCACCTTAGTTGGAAACGCTTCGGGTTGGAACTGGTTTCTAAGGATGAAAGGAACAATCTGGTTCCGGTTCGAGTTTTGACTGGTTCGGTTTAGGTCTGGACGGTTTAAAAGTATAGGTTCCCAGGCCTATTACAACCCGCTAGTTCGGGTCGGTTTGGTTCCCGTCAAATTGGTTTAGATATCCGTTCCAATTTTCGAACAGGCTTTTTTGTCTGCCTCTATATGTATGTACAATGTGGTATAACCAGTTTTTTTTCCTCCTTTGTTATATAATTCACATCTGAGAAATTTATTAGTTTTTTACTAAAGCTAATAGAGTTTATAGTGTTGTTACTTACATAATATACATCATTTATATAAGTTTATTATAATATACTAAATAGTTAGAAGAAAATAGAATTTGTCATACGGTTAGCTACTCGGTTTTCTTAATCGGCTGAGTTTAGATTAAACAATGATTGGTGACTGAATTTCAATTTAAATATAATACTTATAAATTGATCCTATGTATTTTAAAATATGAGTGTTACTCAAATTCATTCAACTAAATTAGAATTAAAAAATATATAACAAAAAAAAAAATCAATATAAGTCTGTATTTTATTTACAATGGTTTTTTTCTTATGTTTACATTAGTTATGTGACTCAATAAAAGGGTTATTTATACAAAGTATACACTCTTATTGTTTTCATTTTTATTTGTTGCAAAATTGTATATGTAACAAACAAAACAATAATCCAGTTTGAAGTTGGTATATATATATAACAAACAAAACAATAATCCAGTTTGAAGTTGGTATATTGGCTATTTGATATTATTAACATGTTAACTGGATAAAGAATATTTTATCTAAGGGATATAATGTGGTGGTAAAGTGTATCTCCTCTATCCTAAAGGTAGAAGGTTTAAATTCGGTGTAAGGTGCATTTATTTAAAAATTAAGTAGCTTGGTTTGATGTTAAAAAAAACTGATAAAGAAGTTCGGGGTCTAAGAGCATTCACATCTCATTCTCTTTCTTTAGGTGTGGTTAGGATCACCTTCTCTTCACTTCTGTTTTTTTTATCGAACCTCCTTAAGCTTCCCATCGGTTCCTTAATCCCGCTCCATAACAAGATTAATACCTTCATCTGAATACCAGCCGACGACCATACACAAGATCCCGTCTTTGTTGACATCAACATAACCTGTAACACTACCCGACAACCAAAGCATTGTGATATCCACCATGTCTAGCACATCTTCCTGAGTTTGTTTTTTTAACATTTTTGTGCAAAGATAGAGGTATAGGGGATTGTGGTTGTTTTCCTCTGTAGTTTTCTTTCACCATAGATTGGTGTGGCACTCGTCTCGCACACCTTATATGATCCGGAATTTTGATGGTTGAACTCTTTTTCGTTGAGAAAAGGCTTCACGTCAAAGTCCACATCACTATTTGCATTGCCAAACAAAAGAAGAAGAAAAATAGAACTAACAGCAATACCATTTTGTTTCCCATATGGATTGCTATAGTACCTAAGCAGAAAACAAGACAACTTTTTATTTACTATATTAACAATTTATTTATTTACTATATTAACATTAACATTAACATTAACAATTTATTTATTTATTTATTTATTTACTATATTAACAAACCCCATGTTGGGGAATAGTGGCTGCCACCAGCTTGCTATTAGTTGTTTTTTTAATCTATTGGTTTAATAAAATTATAAGTTTGCACTATTTAATTTACAGTTTTTTCGTTTGTTTTGTTTTTCCCTTCTCTTAGGGATGTTTGGCTAAGCTTATTTGCTATTATTTGTTTTTTTAATCTATTGGTTTAATAAAATTATAAGTTTGCCCTATTTAATTTACAGTTTTTTCGTTTGTTTTGTTTTTTCCTTCTCTTAGGGGATGTTTGGCTAAGCTTATTTGCTATTAGTTGTTTTTTTAATCTATTGGTTTAATAAAATTATAAGTTTGCCCTATTTAATTTACAGTTTTTTCGTTTGTTTTGTTTTTTCCTTCTCTTAGGGGATGTTTGGCTAAGCTTATTTGCTATTAGTTGTTTTTTTAATCTATTGGTTTAATAAAATTATAAGTTTGCCATATTTAATTTACAGTTTTTTCGTTTGTTTTGTTTTTTCCTTCTCTTAGGGGATCTTTGGCTAAGCTTATTTGAATTGACTTATGACTTATTATTTTTTGGAAAACTAAATAAGTCAGACTGGAGTGCCTTATTAACTTATTCCTCTTACATAATAAGCTAACTCAAACATCTTTTAACTTTTCAAAAAGTCAATAAGTAAATAAGTCACTAAAATAAGCTTAGCCAAACAGCCCTTTGGTCAAGTTACGATTTTTCCCTCAGCTCAAATTTATAGTTTTGTATTTGTTTTTATTTTTTTTCTTAATTATGATTTTGCCCCCAATTTAAAATTATAGTTTTTCCATAATTTTAAAATTGCAGACATGTCATCGTGTTAGTGTTTTTTACAAAAGTTTCGTAGTGTTTTGTTTTAGTTGGTTGGTTAGCTCGGTGTAATTTTTATTCGTGCAAGCGGCTGTCTGGCACACGCTAATTTGTTCTGAAAAATTACAATTTTGCCCCCAGTTTAAAATTGTAGTTTTTCCATCGTTTTAATTTTTTTTTTTTTTGCAAAAGTATGGTAGTGCTTTGTTTTAATTGCTTGACTTGATGTAATTTTTTGAGATCGTGTTATGAGTGGTATGTACAACTAACCGAAACACAGACGTACATATTATAGAGAGAAAAATTCGGCTTAGTGTCCCGCAACGCGGGTGGGGCAAAAACTAGTTGAAAAACAAAAATAAGAATTATGAACAAATTACGTAATTATAGAGGTGGGAAGATGTTCGGATCAGGCAAAACAGACCAGGTTAGGATGATAAATACCATGTTTTAGTTGAGATCAAACAGGGTCAGGTTCGGTCAAGGGTGTAAATAAGCCGAGCTGCTTGTAAACTACTCAAGATCGGCTCACTAAAAGCTCGACTTGAGCCAAGCTTAAACAAGCTCGAAACTAAAAATAAGCTCATATGATAAACGAGCTCGAGCTTCATATACCAAGCATGGCTACGCTTGCGAGCCTACTTGAGCTAATAATTTATACATTTATAATAAATCAATTACATTTAATATAATAAAAATGTATTTAAATAATATATATTAGCCAATGTGGGACTAACTCACTTGATAGAGGCATTGCCTTTTAAAGGAGAGATCACAGGTTCAAACCTAGGCATAGGCGATTAATTTAGAATTATTGGTATAATAGAGTAGGAGTAAACGTTGTCATTAAAAAATTAGAAAAGTAATATATATTATGTTATATGTATAATTAAATACTAAATACACATTAATATATGTACGTAATAAAATAATTAAATAAATAATAAAGAGCTCGAGCTCTGGATAAAGCTGAAAACGAGAGGTAAATTACAACACACGATTGTTAAACAAGGAAACACATTTGGGTTAGTTTTTAATATTTTTTAGATATAATTGTACTTGATATCAATAGATCAACTTTTATAGTTTTTAATGGCAAGATGAACAGGGGTCAGGTCAAGTTGACTTGTAATTTGTAAACACTTTATTGTCTTTCTAAATCATTTCTATAAATGCAAGTGTTATATGATTACAAAGCCTATATTGTTACATCCAACCCATCTTACCACTAATATTATTTGCTTTGCTTCGGATGGATTGCCCATTAAGGAAGTCATGAATTTGTTTCTATTGCCCCGGTAGAGACTTTCCAGGAGGTCACCCATCCTGATACTACTCTCACATGAGCAAGCTTAATTGTGAAATTTCGATGTGCTCCATAACCAACTAAGCACAAAACGCATTGGTAATTTAAGAGACGAGCCATTCCTTATGCACCAAGAATCTATCCTGACCATTAGAGTGTTACGCTAGTCCATGTTAGTATGTTCGGTATCAGTATTAGTATCTTTACAACTTATTTGGTATTTGACTATATTGGTATTCGTACCGATTTTCCCTATTTGCACCATTTTACCTATTTGGTACTCATACGAATGCTCAAAAAATAGGAAGAAACAAAGTAGTACTAAAGCAGGTACCTTACCAAAATTCCGGTACCAATACCGGTACAAGTACTATCCCGTACCAATATATTCGGTACGATATTCGACACCCAATTTTGTTCAGGTTCCGTATCGATATTTTCAGTACCGGTATGGGTATGAGTACTGTATCGATCCCATCCCTGAACACAAATGTCACCATCCATACCTGAAACCTAACCCATAACCAAAACATAAACCGACCACATCCAAACATAAACACCAAAAAAACAAGATGACGAAGGATAATATGCGTATAAATATACATGTTTTCGCATAAAAATAAACCCACTTTTTAACGGTTTTCTTGGAAAAATAATTGAAATAGGTTTAATTTAGTTTATTTTTTATTTTCAGGACAAACCGGACCCAAAATAGACAAATGAAGCAATTCTAAACGAAAAACCAAAGAATTGTTCCGAAGAAGGCCAACCATGGGTCGTGCCCCAGGCACGCCTTGTGCCTCATCCCAGAAACGACAAAAATATATCTTTTGGACTTTTGAAGATCCATTAGGGCCCACAAAAGAGCGGACCATACCCCATGCCTTAGTACCAACATCGGTATATAAATACAAAGCTTGCTTTTCACTTCCAGTTGCTTAATACTTCTCTTTCCCCTCTACAGTACACTCTAATTCTACCCACTTTATTTCTTGGTTTTGTAATTGTTAAGATTGTAAGAACATGGTTAAGTAATTTTTAATACGGTGATGATTAATATAATCCTATCAACTTTGTTAAGGTAAATCTTTTAAGTGATTAGCGGCTAATATCAACTTTGTTAAGGTCAATCTTTTAAGCGATTAATGGCTAAAGTTCTTGTGGTTATCTGGGGGACTCCTGGGTCTAGAGTTAATTAATTAAGTTGTGGATTATTGGTAATTATTTCTTTCAAGTGTATGCTTTTAAAGAAGAGGTGTGTGTATATATAGGGAAGGTTCTATGCAGAACACTAAATATTGCGAGAACACGCAGAACACAGTGAATCACCTATTTATCAATCCGGAAAAGTAAATGAAAATGTTACAAATATAAGATTTATTGTTTCTTACACTATAACTCAAAACAAAATATGGAAAAAATTCACTTTCTTATAACCTACATATATGTAGGTTAAATTTCCAATATATACGTAGGTAAAACTATATGGTCTTTTTTATGTATGTACAATACACATATGAATGTAAGAAACATAAAATTTAAAAAATATAAACCTTAAATCCCAATTTTTTGTGTTTTAGAGTTGTTCTTTTTGTTCTCGCAATAGTTAGTGTTCTGTAATGATCCTCATCATATATATTTAAACGTATATTATTTCTATCAACTACAATGACTTCTATTTTTTAGAATAGGCACTAACCAAACCGCACCCATTTACTGGAAGCATATTTGTGAATTTTTTTTGCCGCTATGAGTCACGGCGAATACCGCGGTCCCAATTCATTTTCCGGTAAATGGACGGCAATGAGAACCTTCAACAAATTCAACAACATTTTTAACTGACTTTCAAACAATCATAATAGACCAAGTAGTTCAACCGATGTGGATGCCATGAGGGAGACCCATAAAGAATTTAAAGCCATTAATGTTGTCACGTTTACGATGGATAAATATTGGGATCTACTTAGTAAATCATCAAAGTGGCATCTAATACCACCAACGAAAACACTCAAGCGTCTAAATGGTCCAAGACTACGTCTAATACGAATGAACCAAATTCGTCTTAAGGCACGTCAGATGCTAGTTCTCATATAAAAAAGAACAATGATGACGAATCTTATTTCAAAAGCAGGAGGACTTTCCATGGTCGTCAGGAAAAGATAAATCAAGGCGACAACGAGACTTTAAGGGGCCTTCTCCTCGTCTACGTCTACAATGAATTCTGAGATGAACTCGCACAAAGAAACCTTGACCGAGAATATTAACAAATTACTCACGTTTAAAAAACAATCACAAATGAAAACAAAAACACAATTAAAGGAAAAAGATTTTAAGTTACTAAAAAAAGTCCTCTCTGTAAACCTGAAACCCTAGCTACATTTTCATCATCACCCCTAAAACCCCAAACCCACAAATCTCCGACAATGCGGCGTCATCGTAGCAAAAACATGACTGTTGCATCCCTTGAAGAGTTCTCGGAAAGCTTTGTTTGGAGGGTTGCGTGTATATCGACACGTCCCCCTTCGCGGATGCATTCATAACAATCAGGGAGGAATACAACATGGTTTGGGTTAGGGAACATCTAATTGACATGAAAATTGTTGGTGAATGTAAAAGATACATTCTAAACTTGATTTCCGAATCAAGTACCAAAACATCAATTCGATCCGATCCGGTTGGTGGTGTCGAAAATGTAATGCAAGAAAATATGGCAAAAGAAAAGAAGAAAACAAAAGATGGCCTCGCCGACCTGAAGTCTGAAGGTGAAAAACTTAATTTTTATTCTGCGACGAAGTTACCCTCAAGTTGTCGGCAATGATTTCAAAGGTGAATAGGTAATTTTGTTTTTTTAACTAATCTACATGTTTATCTTTTAATTTTCACTTTGTTTTCATTGTGCTTTGTATTTTCTGGGTTTAATTGTGTTTTAAAATAGTTTAATAATCTTGTTCTTGTTTGATTACTCCCAACAACAACCGTACAACACTATAACATATATTATACTATACATTCGGATTTTAGAGTGTAAGTGTGTAACAACATTAATCGATCAGAAATTCAGAATTATATATTCAATCAGATAATTTGAAAAAGTATTAAAACAATATTTGTTATTCAAAGTATGAGGTGTAAAATATAAAGTAAACTGATAAAGACCTCAACCCATTCATTTTGTATTATTCCCATGTGGCCGAAAGGTAGACAAAGAAGTGGACAAATAGGACAAAAAGATAGAACAGTAAACATGAGAGTGAATACCGGTGTGCTAATTAACATAGGGGTTAATATTATATATATTATATATATATATATATATATATAGGATTCGGTTCAAGGATGAACCACTACTAGTTGTAAGAACCATAAGAGCTCCTATCATCCAATAAGATTTTAACACATCACTTGTATTCAAATTAAATCAAAAGGGCAATGTAGTCTTTCACTCTCCATGTCACATCATTTATTTCTCTTCTTTTTAGAAGTCACATCCAATTTCTTTCTTTCTTTCTCTATCTCTTTTTCTTTTACAATATAATATTCTTTCTTCTCATATTTCTATTTCTCTCATTTTACATTTACAAAAGCAAATGGAGATCCAAAAAAATATGTGATTCATCATATTCAATATATACAAAAAGAAAATCGAGATCCAAAAGAAAATGCCTAGAAGTTAAACTCAGATCAAGGTGGTTGGTGTTCGAAGGCGACGGAACCACCGTGAAAGACGGAAATGGGTGGGGCCGCCGGTGATGGTGGCGGATTGGGGAACGAATCCCCGACAATATTCGTGGAAGGGGGTGATGTAGACAACAGTGGTGTTGAGGCAGTGGAAGGGGGTGATGTAGACGGCGGCGGCGATTGTGGTTCTGTGACGGAGATGGGTGGCACGACGATGGTGGTTTTGTTGATTTCGAATTTAAAAGTTTTTTTTTTTTGAAATGTTTGAGTATGTAAAAATGTTCTTGTATATGTTAGTCAAACACAACGCGCGTAAAAAAACATATTTGACAACGTACTTGAAAAACCTTCGACACCGTAGGTAAAAAAACATTCGACAATGTGCATTAAAAAAACCTTACGACAAGCCGAGGTTTTATCGATTTCTTATGTGTGTGAGTAAATCAAGGTATGGACTTTGACAATGTGCGTAAAAAAATGTTTGGCAACGTGCGTAAAAAAGTCTTTACGCAATACACCACGATGTAAAAAAAACAAGAACATTTACGTTCGATAAAGACAACTTGCGTAAAAAAACATTTGACAACGTGCGTTAAAAATGTAACACGTAAAATAGTTTTTTATTTTTTATTTCGTTATGTAAAAGAATTTACGGTTGGTGTTAGTTTTTAGAAGGAAGACACCTTTCCCACTGACGTAAAATAACAAACGTAACGTTAACCATTAAACGTGAAAATTGTAATAAGAGAAATATTAAATAAAAAGGGCGGCTTCTTTTGGCAGAACGTAAAACTTAAAGTTCGCGCCAACATAAACCATCAAACGTATAAAAAATAGAGAAGTTGAGGGTGTTAGAAATTGGTCTATGTTTTCAATTTTTTTACGTTTGTTTAAAAATGTAATAAAGAAGATGTTTTTTTTACATTTAAGAAAAAATAGACAAAAAAAAAATAAAAAAGATTTGATGGTTTGAATATTGAGTCAAAAACAATTAAAAGACTCTTCATATGTTTCTTGTCAATAAGTAATATCCCTTTAATCAAATTACCAAATAACTATTTTCTCAATAATTTAATACATTTCACAAAAGACAAACAACATATGACACATGTTTATTAAAATTCAATCTCAACCACACATTGTAGAAAGATCAAAGGTGGAAAATGGTTCTCATGATTCTCTCAACTCAATGTGGTTCTTATTTTACCCTTTTCATATATATATATATATATAAGGGTAAGGTTCATGCGAGAACCACCTTTATTGTGAGAACCGCGATAATCACCTTTATTGCAAAATAAAATCTAAAAGAATAAAAAAAACACTCAAATTTTTTTTATTTTTTTAATAAAAATCGTTATATTTCGTTACAAAAAAAAACTTTTTTTTTCGAGTAACAATTATCTATGCACGTGTGCATATGTATCATAACTTCGACAAATTCAGTAATACGTTATCACTAGTAGACAATTGCACTTTAATTTACAATACCATCCATAATACACTTAATTTTACATTAAATGCACATGTGCATCATTATGTATAACTAAAATTATATACCGTATTTTAGTATAAAAAGTTTGTGATTTTGAATGATGAAGTAGGCTCATATATATGTTTTTTGTTAGTTATATCTAGTGGTTGATGGGTTCATTATAGTTGTCACTTTATGATGTAATATGTTGATTGGATGGTATAAACGGTGTTGATATACATGTAATAAAGTGAAAATATTGGTATTGGTATTGTATTATAAATGGTAGGAGGTAATGGTATTGTATTATGGATGGTAGGAGGTAATGGAAGTGTATTATGGATGGTATGATAGATGAAAGAGAAAGTGTATTCAAAGTAGTGTACCAAAACACCTTATTTCATGTTGATACATATAGATGCACATGTGCATTTCTTATATTGGTAACGTAAAAAGTAGTGTATTACACATGGTAGTGTAAATGAAAGTACAATTGTCTAATGTTTGTAATGTATTACGAAATTTGTCAAAGAAATGATGAAAATGCACATGTGCATAGTAGTGTATTATGGATGGTACGATAGATGAAAGAGAAAATGTATTCAAATTAGTGTACCAAAACACCTTATTGTGTTACACATGGTAGTGTAAATGAAAGTACAATTGTCTAATGTTTGTAATGTATTATGGAATTTGTCAAAAAAATGACGAAAATGCACATGTGCATGGATAGTTGGTACTCAAATTTTTTTTTGAAATTTTTTATTGTTGAGTAAATATAGCGACTTTTTCAAAAAAAATATTAAAAAAAACAAAAAAAAATTGGTATTTTTTTGGAATTTTTAGGTAGTACTGTTTGTATTCACACTGGTTCTCGCGGTTCTCGCAATAAAGGGCGGTTCCTAACGGATCCTTGTCCTATATATATATATATATATATAGGGGACGGTTATTTTGAGAACATCTAATTTTGTGAGAATACTAGGAACAATTTTCATCCATAGATTATCCTCCATTAAGGGCTAAGATTAATTAGGGGTTTAATTGAGGAGGAAATTATAAATTAAGACCGAAAGGGCAGTAATGTAAAACGTACTTCCCTAACCGTAAAAAAATTCAATCAAAATCACGTTTCTTCCTCACAAAATCAAATGAAGTCTTCCAAAACCCCAAATCGCGTTTTCTACCTCTTGATATAAACTTGCAAATTAGAGTTAATCTAGGGTTTTAAGGAATAAAAAGTAACAATTAAAAATTATGCCACTGGTAAACAAAAAGATGCTGGAGAGCATGATGTTCTTAATCAGGTATGATTTCTATTCTCTGAGTTTAGTTAAATGAGGGTTTACCTGAATATGGTTTTTTCTCGATGGATCGACCATACTCACTGGAAGAGTAGTTGATGTTTCAGGCTCGTAATTGGTATGTAATTTAGAAAATTTTGATTCCTAATCGCTATGTTATGACAGTTTTACATGTTTCTAAACTGCTTTGTTGTTTGATTGACCTGATACATATCTTGGTTAAATAAAGATATGGTTCTTGATGTGTTTGGTGTAATGTTAGGTTTTGTGTTTTAAATGATTGATTAAGGACTTTGAGTTTTCTATTTGGTACAGAAAGGTGATAGATTATGTAAGTTTACACATAGACAATGGGTTGGAATTTTAACAACCAGTTGGTATGTTTTTTTATAACAATCAAAGACATAAGTATACTGATGTTTTATTGTATCAATTTGCGGTATTTTGAGGATCGGTAAGTGATTTTGGTGGTTTTAATCTTTAATTGTTCAATAATGTTAGTAATTTGAATGCAGATATTGATAATGAGATTATAGGGTTTAGAAAAAACAGAATGTATTCTGCATATTTATTGATCTGGGTAGCTTATAAGGTCAGATAGAAACCCCAAATGTCTACGGCTAAATTCAGATCGATGATTAACTCTGTGTGTAGTATACACTATATGTATAAATCATGTTAGAGTTTGTAGATGATTATATTTAGGGCAACAAATTTTAACAGATTCCTCAAAGCAAATTAACATTATCTTCAAATCAGATTTCAGATTCCTTCGAATCTATCGCTCTCCCTTTGATCTTAAATTTTCTTTAATGCAGACTCTTTCAAGGTCAATGTGATCAAATGCACAACCAATGCTTTCAGGAGTCATGGTAAGAAAATTTAAAGCTTTATGGTTGAACTCGGGTGCAAGTCAGTTCATTGTAAAAAAAAAGTGTTTACACATGTGTAAGTAAGATGCTTACACATGTGTAAACCATCTTAGTTAATATTATATTTGTGTAGTTAAGCAACTTATACATGTGTACATAAGATGTTTACACATATGTAAATCATCTTAGTTAATACATCATTTGTGTGAATAAGCAATTTACACATGTGTATGTAATCGGTTGTTTACATATGTAGTGTATAAAAACATTTAAGCATGTGCACACTGAAACAGTGGTATTACAACAAATAAGTGTGATTAAATAGGTGTAATTGTGAAGTTTACACATGTGTAAATGAGCAAATGCAGTTTTGCTCATTTACACGTGTGTAAGTCAACATAATTATTTGTTTAGAGTAGCAGTAAAAACAAATAGCTTAATAGTATTGTACTTTTGTCACATTGATCAGTTCCACTTTAGAAAGAAAAAAAAACGGTACATTCTATTGTTGGTTGGAAAATGACATAAAGAACTTTGAGAGGTCAACTGTAGAAGCCCGAAAACTAATGCAAAGATTGTACTTTGAAAAGTGAATATTCACCGAGAAGATGTGATCAAGAAAATATTGGAGTTTGAGAGAGACGAAAATGAAAAAGAAAACTAGATGATATTATGGATTATGACTTGTTTCTATGTTATCGTGATTAGCATATATCAAGGATTACAACTTATGTTTTTGTCTTATCATGGTTACCGTATATCAATGATTAATGATTACGACTTGTTATGCAATTTAATATTTTTTTATTATTTATAATACTATTTTAGTTTAAATTCACATTTTACACGTGTGTAATACAATTGCAAATGTGTATACAATTAACAAACATAATGGCATGAACAAATTTGCATATGTGTAATAAAAATGGACGTATGTAATATAGAAACAGATTAGTGATAGTAAAAAGTTTACACATGTGTAATTCGGATGCATAAGTGTAAAAGAGAAACAAATAAGTTACACTGAACAATTTTCAAATGTGTAAGGCATATCACATACGAATACATGCAATTTACACATGTGTAAAACAAACTTACACATATGTAAACCAGTCGCACATTATGTAAAAAAGACCAAAATATATGACAGAGACCAGTTACACATGTTTAATTCATCTACACATATGTAATACATGCATAGATATGTAATGGCGAATAGTATACACATGTGTAAATCAGTTACTCATGTGTAAAACCGAACAAATACGTGAAAGTGAACAATTTACGCATGTGTAATCCAACAACATATATTTAAAACAAACAAAGATACGTGACAATGGAATATGAACCAACTTAGTTTTTTAAATGCTTATTTCTTTATCAAATGTAACCAAATTCATTGCACAAACAACCCATGAAAATGAAGGTTAGCATCATAAGAATACATAACACTCACACATTTGTAAAACCTACACTTATTCTTATGTACAATCAACTATTACACATACATAAATATGCATAGACACATAAAAATGGTTGTAGTACCATCAGCATTCTCACTCATCTAATGCAGCCATACATGCAGCTTTTTCACTTCAGCATCACGTACGTACATATACATACATGTCCTCATATCTTCCAGCTTTAAGTGTACTTTTAATTTGATGGCTACCAAGACCAGTGAAGCTGAACCAATCTAGACAAGAAGACAGAACATTCACATACAAAGTTCAGCCATAAAGCTAGATTTAGAAAAAAACATTTCGAATGAGCAACATGGGCTCAAGTTCTAATATCACCCATTTACTCAGCAAACCAAACGGGTCAAAAATGACATGCTTTACCTCTATAATGTCAGGCTCAGATGTGTGTAGACCATCTGCAGAAGTAGATCCACCCATCTAGCTGTTATTTTTTTTAAAATAATCAGTAGCTAGAATATTTTATCGACTTCTGTAACCCAACCGTTTGTTTGGGGCCTGCACACCAAAAATGACTGTGGGATCCCAAAATATTAGGTGTATCCATGTAGGACAAGAGACTCTCGGGAGGATTCCCATCATTAATGATATACAAAGTCTAACGAACAAACTTTGCAGCGGATTAAAATGTAACGACAAGGCAGCAGATAACATGCGATACAAAAAATACAACTCGTTCTACTTGCCCGGCGATTCTAAATCAGAATTAGGATACACTTTAAACCTTTCTTTAGCTAATAGGATATTGAATTTATATAATGCTTTTGACCACTAGAACTACCTTTAAACTATGCAAAACACAAAACTCACTTTGGCATTTTGACCAATAGAACTACCTTTAAACTATGCAAAACACAAAACTCACTTTGGCATTTTAACAAACGGGTTATGTGCACTAAGAAATGATACAATAATTCCTTTCCATGCCCATATTTTATCCCCACATTCAACAAAATCAAGACATTAATGGAAAATATGAAATAGTGTACATACCACACAAATGCCCAATTATCATAGTTGGGGTTTTGGTAGTCGTCGCATACGAAGCAATTGGAAGAATCTGATGTTTCTCCATTTCTAATGAGCCACAAAACTATTAATTTGTAAATCGAATCAGAGTAATGCATAAAATTGAATCAGTTCATCAGAGATCTAGGGAGGTCATGACTACACGCGAATTTTGAATATGGATATTCGTATTTTCCGGAGATGGAAAACAGGGGTGACGATTTTAAGCTTCTAGCAAGCTGGGGAATGGTGATTTTACTGGGTGGTCTAATTCATTGAGTTGTAGATTTACCAATTTAACCTTTTGGTTAAATCCATTGGAATATAAATGTGTGGCTGATAATTGTTCTCCCTGTTCTCACAAAAGATGAGTGTTCTCATTTAAACTATCCCCTATATATAGAAACGGGATCCGGAGAGAACGATTTGAAGTGTGAGAACGGTGAGAATGGATCCTGGCCCAACACTTGGCATGGGCGTGCTAAATGATACGCGGGGTACGATTGTCATTTTCCGACCCCGCTCAAAGATGACATTATCATTATTCAAATTATGGCGTTTTAATAAGAACAACTAGATCTAATGTGATATTCTAAAATAAATTTTTGGCGTTTTCATTATCTAGAACTTATTGTTGTTTGAGTTTGGCGTTTGTGTCATCTTGCGTTTTACAAGCCTTTTTTTGCAGAAGAATGATGTATTTCTTAAACGGAGAATTAGATAACAAACACTAGAAAAAAATAGAAGTGTAAAAAAGAATTAAATTAAAAATCCGAATGCAATTTTTTCCCAAAATCTTCACTGTCATCAGTCTCTTTCTTCTTTTGAAACTACAAAAACTGTCACAAATTTATGGTGTTTTGGGTTCGTTGTGTGAAGTGGCTTTTGTGGATGTTGGAGACATAGATCGACGCCGTGTGGGTGGATACTATTTGTTCCTCATCTTCATCCTCATTATGGAGTCAAAATAGCATTTGCACTCGTATCGGCCTCCTTCTTCCCATTCAAATATTCATCAAGAAAAAAACACACAAAATGACATATCGCTGTCATCCGTCTCTTTTTCTTGAAGATCTGTCCATCTCATTCAGTAAAAGCTTATTGAGTCATCTCCCCCACCTAAGAATCCTGAATATCCAAGAGAAGTTGGTTGCCATCTCTGACTTTTTTAACCTTTCTTTTTTACAGTGAGTGGTATTTAGGAAACATGGCGTTTATTCTGTGGTGTGATCGACGGAAGGTGTTGAGACGTTTCTCTTTATAGGACATATTTGCCGGGTAGTTTTGGCGACTATTATAATTAATGTAATTAATAAGTATATGTCGTTTTAGGTTCACTGTTTTTGTTCAGCCTTTTCTGTTAAGTACGGAACACCCCCATCTTTCTTGTTTGGCGTTGTATAATTAATGGCGTTTTGACAATTAAAGATGTTAAAATATAGGAATTAAAACTCAGAAAAAACAACATAGGAAAAATATCTTTTTATACTTTAGTGGAGGTTTTTTATATTTTTAGTGGGTGCTTTACATTTTTTATGGCTTTTTTTACGTAATAAATTATGTTTTGGCGCCAAAAACAATAGCAGGATGCAGACATATATATATATATTTATATATTATGTGTATTTTTTGTCGTATTGATATAGGATGCAGATCTATAAAGAGTCAGGTAATTATGGCGTTTAGAAAATATAAAAAAGTTTGACTTTTTTATTTGTCATGGTGTGGTTTTCAATATAATAATTGTTATTAATCAAGTATTCGCCTCAGTTACAGTTCGTAGTTACTATTTGTTCAGTCTGTTTAGGGCTGTAAAACTTCCCACCCCTTTAAGTTTGGCGTTTTTTATTTAATGACGTTTTATAGATGTAAACTAAAACTTTTAGTACGGTAATGCATGCATTTTGTGTTCTATTCACGTGTACATTTTTGAATTTGGCGTTTTGGTGTTTGACGTCTTTTGCATTTTGGCGTTTCTATAAAAGATCTTTGAGAAGTTTTTTATTAGCTGAGAAGTAGATAACAAGCCACAGAAAACGACACCAAAAAAATATGAAAGAAGGAGAAAACTAAAAATGCTAATCAAATTCCCTTTTCCCAATCTTCACTGCTATCAGTCGCTTCTTCTTCACTTATATCAAATTTCCTTTCCAAATCTTCACTGCTATCAATCTCTTCTTCTCGAACTTCAGCCCCTACACAACTGAAACGCCAGGCTCTAGACGAAGCTGATCGATCCATTATATATGGCGTTTTTGTTTTGTTATGATATGTTGTTGTTGGGTTGTTTGGGGTGGTTCTTTTGGATGTCGTAGACACATACCGATGTCGTATATTGTCGATGTTATTATTGGGTATAATTGTGAGTGGGGTTTTCGCTTGATGTCCAAGATAGCATTTACACATGCGCTTATCCTCATCCCACTCTACATCTTGTAACAATGCACTCCAAAATAGCATTGACACTGATATCGGTCTCTTCTTCTCATCCAAACCTTCCTCAAGAAAAGAGCATACAAAGTGATAGATCATCGTCGCTGTAGCCGTTTTCTTGAAGATTTGTCCATCTCATTCAGCAAAAGTTTATGGGTGTGAGCATGAGAACATGGCATTTTTTAAAGTGAAAATGGAATGGCAAGTGACCATTGTAACATCCGTCAAAAACGGATTTACCAAACCCGCTCCGTTTATCAACCGAACAGTCAGTCAAATTTTTCGTTACGAATTAAATGCCCAAAATAATTTTAAACGATCCGTAATCAATTATTATGCGGGGATATATATTTAGTTTTTGAAAAACTGATAAAAAATAACAAAATAAAAATGTTTTACCCATGCCGGGTTTCGAACTCGGGTCTGTATCCGGTTCAACCAAACAAACTATCACTCAGCCAAACAACCGCTCCGCCACTTTGTTTTTCTGGTAACACAAGGAAGCACTTAATTCAAATATCAAGTTTCAAAGTTAAAATCAGTAAATTGCGCCCAAATTAGCAGTCGTCGGAAATCCCGACGACTTCGCCGTTTAATTACGTTTTCGCCCAATTTAACCGATAACTTAACTATTACGACGGTTATAACCGACGTCTGAACCGCGACATCAGCCATAACCGCCGGAGTACGGTTGACTTCGAACTAAGACCGAATTCAGGCCCCATTCATCCCAATACTACCCTATAAATACACCCACAACTCGCCAGAAACCTTTCACACTCAAATCGCACCTGTTCTCGGCGAAAAATCACTCGCCGGAAATATCTTATACTTCGCCGGAAAACCGTATCAGTAATCTCTGAGCTTTACTGAACCTCCTAAACCTTTACCGAAGTCATCCACACCCTTTGTAAGCTTTCGGAGGACTCTCTGCTGCAAGATACTATCGCCGGAAAAAGATTTCTGTCGCCGGAGTTCTGCCGGAAAACAGAGTAAAACCAGCCGGTACTTCTCACGCCTAATTCCTTTCCTTTTTACTTTTATCTCGCCTGTATTTGATCATTAAACGCTAAAGGAACATGAATCAACCTTTCGAACCAGTCAGTCGTCACTTCCGGTTTAAAACAGTGAAGAAGACGACATTTCGGTAATGGTTAAGTATAATTAAAATCAAGTTATTTACCGGGTTAGACACACAGTCCAGCGGTGGACTGTGTGCACTTTTAACGCTAAGGTCACGAGTTCGATTCCGGTTTCACACGCGCCGCCTTGATAAAAATTCTTTTTTTTTTTTTAGCAAACTGAACCGGAGTCGCCTTGAGTATATGTTAAGTATATTGATAACCGAGTTTATAACCAAGTGGGACACACAGTCCAGTGGTGGAGTGTGTGTCCGCTAACCCACAGGTCCCGGGTTCGAGACCTGTGGAGCGCACCGGTTTGTGAATTAATTCATTTTTAAAATAAAAGGATTTATGTTTAACTCTAATTAATATATATATATAATTAAAATCGGATATATAACGGGTTAGACACGTAGCTCAGTTGGTAGAGCTGCGTGCACGCGTACGGGAGGTCTCGGGTTCGAGCCTCACCCGGCGCACAACAATATGCCTTCGAACCGGTCAACGCTAGTCAAAGTCAACGGTCAAACGTCAACTGTAGCAAAAATAAAATATTTTTTTATTATTTTTATTTAATTATTTTAATTAAAAATCAATTATAAATACTTAAAAATAACATTTTTAAGGTTAGAAAATAGCCTCAAACTCACAAAAATGCACCCAACAATCCTACTAAAATAGATTAATAAAACCCGTTTACTTACCAAACCATAATGCGATTTATCTAGGTTAATTTCACTCGTGGTTAACACCATTTCGCGTACATTCAACCCCATCAACCGAACGCACCCAATGTGAGTGAATTCTAACAAACTCCTTTTTTTTTTATTCATGTTTTGGGGTGTATCATGTGTCGTTTAAACTAATTCTCTTATGCAAATTTGTGCTATACCATTATATGAACTAAATTAGAATGTAACTATTATTGGTTGTGATGTATTCATATTGTCAATGTTGTATACAAATTATTTAGGCCCATCAGTTCCTCGTGGGAGACGAGAACAACGCGTGCCTTAAAACTCATACATTAGGCCCATCAGTTCGTAAGAACATCGCGTGCCTCAAAACTCATTCATTAGGCCCATCAGTTCCTCGTGGGAGACGAGAACAACGCGTGCCTCAAAACTCATTCATTAGGCCCATCAGTTCCTCGTGGGAGACGAGTCGAACAACGCGTGCCTCAAAACAATTATTTGGTGTTGTGGTTCAATATTCGATATTATGTGTTGTGTGAATAAATTTACATCTACATTTACACATATATGGTATGCACCTTATTTATAATCAATTGGATAAACTTGTTCAAATGTTTTCCATAGGATTCACTCGCCAACATTATGTTGATCCAAAAACCTTTTTACACATGATACAGGTGAACAGGCTGAAGCAAGGAAAACATAGGATATGCCTTAGAAGAGAACCAAGAAGCTTAGATTGATAGTTAGAACACGTTGTATCATTTATTGTAAATTTCCATTAAATTGTATTAATGAATATGAAACATATAATAAATGTCATGAGCTTTGATGATAACCCAATTATGCCCCGATCACCTTTTCCGCTGCGGGTCGGGGTGTGACAGATTGGTATCAGAGCCATGACTATAGGGATATAGGATAGGTTATTAGACCCTTAGAGCCTATACTATAGTCTGCCTAAATTTTAAATTGATTAGGTGGTTACATACAAACTTGTGATATTTATTTGTTTCATATTTGTTTACATTTCAGTCAAACATACATGCTCATATACATATTCATTATACATATATACATATTCATTATACATATATCGATGTTCATGTATTCAATTTATTTTCATACTCTCATTATTCAAAGATTTTGTGCAATTTTCAAATCTCATCAAAGTAAGTTCTGCGACGGGCATGTAGTAACTGGAAGGGTACAAGTACCGGTAGTCGGAACGTCCTGTCTAGGCTGGCATTCGTATAAATCCAATATAACGGACCAGTTTGCCTACCTGGGGACCAACGATGAGAGTACAAAGGACCTATTAGGCCAAAGCATGCCACACCAAACGTCGTTCGAACTAACCTCACTTTGAGATGTCACCGTGTCCATGCCTGGGCACATTCCGAACATCACACGTTGTATACATATTTCTCGATTTTCTCCGGGTTTTTGTGTACGCAACCAGGCAGAAACCGTGCGAACCATATGAAAAACCGGTATTCATGGGGGCCCACATGATTACACAGGTAAAGTATGGCGGCATGAAGCGCCTAACAGCAAGCAAAACCCAAGACATCCTATGGATGTAGTAGATTTATTTTTCTATATTTATTTTATGAACGTTCATTCCCAAACTCGACCCACGATCCCAAAGGCATCCAACTCATACTCTTGACATGTATTCCTTGTAGATGTCTTCTAGCCTCGCTCATAGGAAAATGAGAGCAGGAAAAGCCCGTGAACGCATGGCTACCCAAATCGCTCAGCAAATGGCGACCGTAATACCAAACATCGTAGTACAAGTTCAACAAGCCCTTACCGCTAATTCCGTTAACCCAACCCAACAAGAAGATCCAAACACTATCAATCCTTCAGTCACTAAATGCACCTACAAACATTTCAAATCCTGCGATCCTCCAATATACGAAGGTACTGAAGGTGTCACCGCTCTCCTCCATTGGTTCGAAGAAATGGAGAACACTTTTCTAAATTGCGATTGCCCCGATGATCGCAAGGTGCGTTATGCTACCGGTCGTTTACTTGGAACGGCACTCACATGGTGGAACACAGAGAAGACCAAACGTGGTGTTGAAGAAACTATGACCTTGACTTGGGAAGAGTTGAAGGGAATCATGACAAGACGGTTTTGCCCAAGAAGTGAAATCAAGAAATTGGAGGATGAGTTTCACGCTTTAAAACAAAAGGAAGGCGACCACACCACATACAACAAGAGATTCCTTGAGTTAAATCAAATGGTTCCCAATTTGTTTACTCCCCTCTATCGTTTGATCGAGCACTACATTCGTGGTCTTCCATCAAAGATTCAAGACTCTGTAATAAGTACCTCGCCTGCAACTTTGGAAGCAGCAATGGAGCTAGCAACCGCGCTCACTGAAAACCGAATCCGAAACAAAGATCTCAAAGAAGAGAAGAAGAAGGATAAAGCATCAACCGAAACCTCAAACCCCACCCGAACCGAATCCTTTACACCATCTACTTCTAAGAGAAAACGTGATGGGCAAATCTTCGCCGTCACCCAACGCAACCAACCCGCTTCACAAGTTGTACCTCCTCAAACTATCCCAAACGCCCAAATAGCACCCAACTCAACTTACCCAAACAAGAAGCCTTACATTGGACCTCACCCTCAATGCAACACCTGTTTCTATCACCATCCATCTACTTTACCCTGTCGGCTATGTGCGAATTGTGGACGCTACGGTCATTTGAGTAACGTTTGCCGCACCGCTCAAAACCAAACCTCAACCCCGACTCAACCCATGATCCAAACATATCAACAACCTCAATACCCCATGTACCCATATGTTCGAGCTTGTTTCAATTGTGGCGACCCTACCCATTTTAGAAACACATGCCCTCGTTTGGTTAACATCATAAACGCCCAAGCTCAAGCAAACCCAGTTAACCAAGCAAACCAAGCAAATCCAGCTCCACCGCCAGCAAGAGGAAGAGTTTATAACATCAACGCCAATCCTGCTGAAGATGTTAACGGACCAAACCAACCACTTAACTAGCCTTCTCTCACCAAGAATCAAGATTCAACTCCAACCACTTAGTTTTTATGTTTTTCTCTATGTTATCTCAATTTTCACGTATCTCAATTGGAATTTTTTTCCAAGAATTTTTAATGCAAATTACTAGTTCAGTTTGTTTTATACTCATTGATTTAATATTCATATCATCATACTTCACGACATATCTCAGTTTAATCATTTAAAGAAGTTAAGTTGTGTCTCACTTCTACATAGACTAACCTCTCCATCATATTAAACGAGGAAGGTTTTGTCAAACACGGATGCTATCAGAATTAAGACTCAAAGCGCTGGTTGTTGTGTTGTTTATGTTGTAGAGTCGCATAGAACTAATCATAACTTGCGGATAAAGTCAATGAGAATTTGACAAGAATATGGTGGATACGCCGCTGGTACTTCCTATATATAAGTATTCTTGTCAAAAGATCGGAGGCATTATCAGGCGGTTATGAGAGGTTCCATGCATAGGTTGTTGTGTGATTAAGTTTATTCATTTTCAATACATGCAATAAGCTCGGCTCCGTTTGATTGAGCCTTGAGCACACAAACAATTTCATATTCAGTACATGCAATAAGCTCGGCCCCGTTTGATTGAGCCTTGAGCACATAGACAATTTCATTTTTCAGTACATTCAATACAATCGGCTCCGTTTGATTGAGCCTTGATCGCACAGATATATTTCATTTCAGTATTTTTATGTTTGATGTATTGGTTGTAGAGTTATAGGACTAATCATAATTCACTGATAAAACCAATGAAAATTTGACAAGAATATGGTGGATACGCTGCTGGTACTTCCTATATATAAGTATTCTTGCCAAAGGATCAGAGGCGTTATCAGGTGCTTATGAGGAGTTCCATGTAGGATTTAGTATTGCCTTGGTTGAAATTTGTGTTACAATTACATCATCTCACTATTTAAAGAAATTGGATTGTGTTCCATTTCTACATAAACTAACCTCTCCATCATAACAAACGAGAGAGAAACCATCACCATTCAAACATATATGCTATCAGAATATGGATACAATTGATAGTTGTTGTGTTTATTTGTGTAGATTGTAGAATTTCTGCCTTAGGATATAACCCTAAGCATATTCAAACTTTTATGCATGATATCATTTTAGCGAATCATTCCTGCTTAACAATACTTATACAGTAGGCAACAAAAAGCGATTCCTGTATTAGGATACTTAACCTTTACAAGGAACGTTACCGCCTCAAACCAAAAACTTAAACCCTTATTCTTCTAAAGCATGTAATTGTCAAAACTAAACACCATCATTCTTGTAGTCAATTATATCCCTATTTAAATTTCGGGACGAAATTTCTAAAAAACAGGGGATACTGTAACATCCGTCAAAAACGGATTTACCAAACCCGCTCCGTTTATCAACCGAACAGTCAGTCAAATTTTTCGTTGCGAATTAAATGCCCAAAATAATTTTAAACGATCCGTAATCAATTATTATGCGGGGATATATATTTAGTTTTTGAAAAACTGATAAAAAATAACAAAATAAAAATGTTTTACCCATGCCGGGTTTCGAACTCGGGTCTGTATCCGGTTCAACCAAACAAACTATCACTCAGCCAAACAACCGCTCCGCCACTTTGTTTTTCTGGTAACACAAGGAAGCACTTAATTCAAATATCAAGTTTCAAAGTTAAAATCAGTAAATTGCGCCCAAATTAGCAGTCGTCGGAAATCCCGACGACTTCCCGTTTAATTACGTTTTCGCCCAATTTAACCGATAACTTAACTATTACGACGGTTATAACCGACGTCTGAACCGCGACATCAGCCATAACCGCCGGAGTACGGTTGACTTCGAACTAAGACCGAATTCAGGCCCCATTCATCCCAATACTACCCTATAAATACACCCACAACTCGCCAGAAACCTTTCACACTCAAATCGCACCTGTTCTCGGCGAAAAATCACTCGCCGGAAATATCTTATACTTCGCCGGAAAACCGTATCAGTAATCTCTGAGCTTTACTGAACCTCCTAAACCTTTACCGAAGTCATCCACACCCTTTGTAAGCTTTCGGAGGACTCTCTGCTGCAAGATACTATCGCCGGAAAAAGATTTCTGTCGCCGGAGTTCTGCCGGAAAACAGAGTAAAACCAGCCGGTACTTCTCACGCCTAATTCCTTTCCTTTTTACTTTTATCTCGCCTGTATTTGATCATTAAACGCTAAAGGAACATGAATCAACCTTTCGAACCAGTCAGTCGTCACTTCCGGTTTAAAACAGTGAAGAAGACGACATTTCGGTAATGGTTAAGTATAATTAAAATCAAGTTATTTACCGGGTTAGACACACAGTCCAGCGGTGGACTGTGTGCACTTTTAACGCTAAGGTCACGAGTTCGATTCCGGTTTCACACGCGCCGCCTTGATAAAAATTCTTTTTTTTTTTTAGCAAACTGAACCGGAGTCGCCTTGAGTATATGTTAAGTATATTGATAACCGAGTTTATAACCAAGTGGGACACACAGTCCAGTGGTGGAGTGTGTGTCCGCTAACCCACAGGTCCCGGGTTCGAGACCTGTGGAGCGCACCGGTTTGTGAATTAATTCATTTTTAAAATAAAAGGATTTATGTTTAACTCTAATTAATATATATATATAATTAAAATCGGATATATAACGGGTTAGACACGTAGCTCAGTTGGTAGAGCTGCGTGCACGCGTACGGGAGGTCTCGGGTTCGAGCCTCACCCGGCGCACAACAATATGCCTTCGAACCGGTCAACGCTAGTCAAAGTCAACGGTCAAACGTCAACTGTAGCAAAAATAAAATATTTTTTTATTATTTTTATTTAATTATTTTAATTATAAATCAATTATAAATACTTAAAAATAACATTTTTAAGGTTAGAAAATAGCCTCAAACTCACAAAAATGCACCCAACAATCCTACTAAAATAGATTAATAAAACCCGTTTACTTACCAAACCATAATGCGATTTATCTAGGTTAATTTCACTCGTGGTTAACACCATTTCGCGTACATTCAACCCCATCAACCGAACGCACCCAATGTGAGTGAATTCTAACAAACTCCTTTTTTTTTATTCATGTTTTGGGGTGTATCATGTGTCGTTTAAACTAATTCTCTTATGCAAATTTGTGCTATACCATTATATGAACTAAATTAGAATGTAACTATTATTGGTTGTGATGTATTCATATTGTCAATGTTGTATACAAATTATTTAGGCCCATCAGTTCCTCGTGGGAGACGAGAACAACGCGTGCCTTAAAACTCATACATTAGGCCCATCAGTTCGTAAGAACATCGCGTGCCTCAAAACTCATTCATTAGGCCCATCAGTTCCTCGTGGGAGACGAGAACAACGCGTGCCTCAAAACTCATTCATTAGGCCCATCAGTTCCTCGTGGGAGACGAGTCGAACAACGCGTGCCTCAAAACAATTATTTGGTGTTGTGTGTTCAATATTCGATATTATGTGTTGTGTGAATAAATTTACATCTACATTTACACATATATGGTATGCACCTTATTTATAATCAATTGGATAAACTTGTTCAAATGTTTTCCATAGGATTCACTCGCCAACATTATGTTGATCCAAAAACCTTTTTACACATGATACAGGTGAACAGGTTGAAGCAAGGAAAACATAGGATATGCCTTAGAAGAGAACCAAGAAGCTTAGTTTGATAGTTAGAACACGTTGTATCATTTATTGTAAATTTTCATTAAATTGTATTAATGAATATGAAACATATAATAAATGTCATGAGCTTTGATGATAACCCAATTATGCCCCGATCACCTTTTCCACTGCGGGTCGGGGTGTGACAACCATAGCGTGTTAATTGATGGTTTAGCAAGAGAAATATGGTCTTTTTTGTGTTTTTGGGTGTTATCAATTTGGTTCTGAGATCTTTTTTTATATAAGAGTTTTTTGTGGCGTAGTTTTTGGCGGGATTTTAATAAATGACAGCACTAAAGTATCTGTCTATTCTGTTACTATTTAGTTACTGTTTGTTCAGCTTTTATACATTGAGGCTGTGACACGTCCCATCTTTCATGTTTTGGCGTTTTTGTATCTGGTGTTTTAATAAATGTTGGTAATAAAGTATCTTCGCATTTTACTGATAAGAATTATAGAGCTCACTAATTAACTTTTTTGCAATTGTGGCCATTTGGCGTTTTATAGATAATTAGAAGAAACAATATTGTATTATTTAAAAAGTAGTTAGCAAAACATAAAAAATTAGCCTACAAGATAAAAAAATTTAACTCTTGGTCAGAAAGGATTATGTCTGAGAAGTATCCATCACTCCCTTCGTCTTCTTCTTCAGAATCTTCATCCAGTTTCTCATCCAAGTCATCACTTTCACTTTCATTGGCATTTTGTTCTTGAAAATTTTGAAGCCTCCATTTGAACATGTCATGCATCAACTCCAATTTTGGATTCATGTCCGTGTTCAAACATGTTACGTTGTGTACTTCCTCCAAGAAACCAAGTCCCTGCTTGTCATGATGTTTTGAAGCATGTAGTCATCCTGCTCTCCATTGTCACATATGACAGTGACCATGTCAGTGTCATCATCAAAAAGCCATGATTTGATGACCGGGTCCATTGTTGCATTTGCGTTGTTTGTTCCAAATTTTTTGGTTAGTCTACTTATAATCGTATGTGTTTTATCACAGTGGTTATCTAGAGGGATGCCAAGGGCTAAGATCCATCTTTGTACTTCCTCCTCCAGGTTCAAGATTGCTCTTATTGTTTTAACAAACACTCTTCTTCTGTTGTCAAAACGTATCACGAATCTTCTCGTTCTGAGTGTGTATCTCCATGAAACGATGGCCGCCATTTTTTCTTTCCCGTCAGTTTTTTGGCGTTTTGACTATCAATGGCGTTTTAGTATAACTAATTTTGTTTTTCAGTGATAATTTGAGTTTGATTATAACGTTTGTTTATATAATGATGGTTTGGCGAGTATTTTTGGAGGGAATTTTTCTGTAATAAATGTTAATAATTAACTTTCAGTTACATTTTCGTTCAAAACAAATATATGCAACGCGTTTATCATTAATGGCGTTTTAAGTACAAACGTCGTTTCATATGCAAGGGAGCGTTGTGTAATAGATGGCGTTTTGTCATTAATGTGGCGTTTTGTTTAATAACAATGGAAAAAACCCTATTACCTTTAATGAAGTACGTACAAGTAATAAAGTTGATGTTATTTACGAAAATGCCACCGCATATCCTAATCCATTGATTGTTTTGATCCAACGGCTGATGGCCGTTCTCAACGTTTTCACACTTCTCACCGTTTGATGGCGTTTTGTCATTAATGTGGCGTTTTGTTTAATAACAATGGAAAAAACCCTATTACCTTTAATGAAGTACGTCCAAGTAATAGAGTGATTTCCAAATTTAACGTTTCAACATAGTACATGTTCAGCGGAAGCAATTTAAACAATTGTAAACAAAATGTTCTAAGACGTAAAGGAATAACGTTTGCAATCGAGTAGTGCGCCCCATGACACTTCAAGCTCCCCAGACTGCAAGTTCCCATGCATGAATTATCTCACAAACTACAAGCATGCAGAAAAAGTGTATCAGCGATTAAGGCGGCGAGTTCACAGTTTTGTTTGACGAAAATAAGTTTGGTGTTTAGTTTAAAGACATGTTACGACTAATAAACTCTGTACCGATTGACTGTTCTATTTTGGTGCCCTCATCAATGTCTATCCTCATTGATCAACGTGTTTAAGGTCATTTTCACGCCCGTCCTCCTAGGCACGGTGTGAGGTTTGTCAGGCCTAATAGCGCTATCAACTAATACCCCGTTGCCCTCCAGGCAACTAGTTTGGTATGTAAGTAGGGACTTTCCGTGATAGAGTTTGAGTTTATTAACTAACATCGACATTAAACTACAACATTTGTAAGAGTATTCCCCCAAGGAATAGTAGTTTGTCCCCAACCGGGACGCATGCTTGTGAACGAGTAGTGAACTCACCTTAGTTTGCTCGGTAAATGATATCGTGCCTTTATGCATTAGATCAGTGTTAGGTCCATTACACGCGACCTAGTGCACGTTTAAATGTAAGTGTGTATATATATATATATATATATAAGTATGGTTTGCAATACCCTAAGTGTCCAAACAACCCAGTGTTCAGGTGATCAGGTTAACATGTTTATCATACAGTAACACACAGTGAATTCTCTAGTTGGTGACATCGGTTGCTGGAATTTAATGTGATTTTAGGAAACATGGACGTCACATACGCATGCACATAATTCAGGACAGTTTAACGCATGTATATTCTAGCTGGGTTTATTAACTCGGAACCAACATAGTCATGCGTTTAAATACGGATCTAGCATATATAACACATTAAACTCTGAAAGCTAAACCCTGAAGGCTAAACCCTGAGAGCTAAACCCTAAGAGCTAAACCCTGACAACTAAACTCCGAGAGCTAAACCCTGAGAACTAAACTTCGAGAGCTAAACCCTGAGAGCTAAACCCTGACAACTAAACTCTGAGAGGTAAACCCTGACAACTAAACTCTGAAAGCTAAACCCTGACAACTAAACTCCGAGGGCTAAACCCTGAGAGCTAAACTGTGAGGGCTAAACCCTGAGATAGAGATGGGCATAATAACCGGTTCCAAACCCGACCCTGTGGAACCTACCCGGGACCGGTTCCGGTTCCAACCCGACAAAGGGCGTACCCGGTTCCGGGTCTAAAATACCCGACAGGTACTACCCGATTCCATTATTTTAAAAAAAATATACCCTAACTGGTTCCTACCCGGACTCGGTTACTACCCGGACCCGGTTCCTGTTTTATACCCATATCCGATTCCTGTGTTATACTGTACCCGGTTCCTCCGGTAAGTTGTACCCGGTTCCAAAAATATGGCCGTTGGAATCGATTCCAATGGTACAAAACAACATTTAATGCCCATGTTACCGTTAGAACCGATTCTTCTTTACCGTTGGAACCGGTTCTGTGTATAAATAGCCACTATTTTTCAAGATTATCACACCAAAACCATCGTCTTCTTCTTGTTTCTTATTATTCTACAATCATTATTCTTATTATTCTACATTGGCAACCAAAAATTTCAAAACTTCAAAGTCCGCATCCGTCAACAATGGTGATCAGTCTGTTCCTTATGTTGTTGGAACATTATCACACAATCGTAAAATGGAGGTGTGGTGCAATTGGGACTTGGTCGAGTTGAGTGACGGGTCACAAAAGGCACGATGTGAACATTGTGGTTCCTTGTTAGGAAAGGACTCTAATTCGACGTTGGTTAAGCATGTCAATAAATTTTGTGATGCGTTAAAAGAGTCGTCAGCGGGTCAAAAGCATCTCTCAAAGGATGGTACGATATTCCGTTATAAAGATAGCGTAGCTCGTGATAGGATGGCGAAGTTGGTGATAAAAAAAGCCTTGCCGTTTGGACACTTTGATGACCCCGATCTTACCAATCTTATTAGAGAGATGCTTCAACCACGCTACAAACACGTAAGTCGTCATACTTTAAAACGCCATTGTTTGAAGTTATGGGAAAACGCAAGAAAAGATTTAATTGCATGTTTTAAAAATTTAAAAACTAGTGTTAACTTGACAAGTGATGTGTGGTCGGCTCCATATGGTTTACCCGAATCGTACATTTGTGTCACCGCCCATTGGGTTGATCCCAATACGTGGCAAATGATGAAGCGTACGATTGCTTTTGACGAGTTTCCTTCTCCTCATACGGGAGAAAATATTTATAAAATTATAAACAGCACAATAATAAAATATTCTTTACAGGATAAAATTTTTTCAATATCATTTGACAATGCTTCAAACAACACAACGACGATTGAAAAATTAAAGTTGAAGTATAAACCGATTATTGATGGTGAATTTTTTCACACTCGTTGTGTTGCACATATTATTAATTTAGTTGTGCAAGACGGGTTAAAAGATAGATTTGTTTCGGATTTTATTAAAGCTTTTAGAGTTATGCTACACGATGTTTTCAAAAGTGGAAAAGAAAGATATCAAGATTATAAAAAATTTTGTAAAGATGTTAACCAAAAAATTATTGGACCTAATTGTTGGAATTCAACTTGTCATATGTTTGAAATGGATTTAAAACAAATGGACACTTTAAAATCATTTCATACAACTTTAAGCGATGATTACCAAGTTGGCTTGGGCAAATATTAAAACACTAAGTACATTTTTAGAAGTTTTCAAAACCACAACAAAGGTGATTTCGGGTGTTTATTATCAAACTAGTTCTAAGGTTCTATCCGAAATGTTTTTGATAACCACCATTTTTAAAGAACATAAAAATTCAAGTGACATGTTGAGAAATATGATAAAACCAATGATTGAAAAATTTTAAAAATATTTTTGGAGTTACCAACCGTTTTTCTATGTGCCGCCGCTTTAAATCCAATTTTAAACGTGCCGGGTGTTGAAGGTATAATTGACGAGATTTACGACAAGTTGGATATGCATGGGGTGAATCCAACATTAAAAGAAAAAGTTAAACAGTCATTCCAATCTAATTTGAATAAACTTTATAATCATTATTTAAAAAAATACGGTGATAATCAACATACTAAAATATTTGAATCTCGATCATTGGCCTCCAACGATGAAACGATTGGAGACCCAATCATTACCATGTTGAATATCGTTAGAGAAGAAACAACTAAACAACTAAGAGTTAATGAACCATCAAGTGAACTCGGACAATACAAAGAAACTAATTATTCGCGTTCTATGACGTCCGAGGAATACAAAAAGTTTGATATTTTGTCATGGTGGAAATCTAAAGAATCGGATTTCCCGATTTTAGCCACCATGGCACGTGATTTACTAACGGTCCAAGCTTCCACGGTAGCTTCGGAAAGTGTATTTTCTCTTAGTGGTAGGGTGTTGTCCGTTCGAAGAACAAGACTAACACCGGAGTCGTTAGAGATGACAATATGCCTTAAAGATCATTTGGACGCCGTTGACCGTGTACAACATACATCAAGTCTAGAAGACGAGGTCAATTTGGAGCACGACATTATTGATGAAGAGGAGGACAATTCAACCGAAGTAGAGAGTAACGATTCGGATAACGATTGCACCAAAGTGCCCGTAACTAAACGTACCGCTAGTGAAAGTGTCGCACCCGCCACGTCAAAACGATCGACGAAATAAACCGGTTATGGTTAACTGAAAACCGGTTCCGATTAACAGTAACCAGTTCTGTTATATTTCGTGTAATTTTTATTTTTTTTACCATCATTATGTAATCGGTTATATTATTTTTAATGTGAAATTTTAAGAAGTCTTTACTCTTCACTAGAACAAACTAAAAACATAAACATAAAACTCTTGATTAACACAAACAAGTAACCAGTGACACAAACTGGTTACAAAACATTAAAACATACCACATAAACCAAATAAAACACTAAACATTATAATCATAACACAACCTAAGCTTTAGAAGACCCGGTCCCGGAAGCTTCACCCTTTTCCTTGTTTTTCGCCTTTGTCACCAGACAATGGAGGTTGGTGAGTTTCTTTAGCGTCGAATTGGCCGACGCTTTCATAAACTTCCCACAACCCCTGCATCAAGCCATCTCATGGCTATCCGAAATCAAGCACACTATCCGACATCAAGCACAAATCAAAGTGCTTCCAAATCTCCAGGTTTCTTTTGGTCTCCAAAATAGTCACGATTTCTTCGTTGATGCCATTGGTTTTCAGTTTCAAACACAAGGATGAGATGAAATGAGGTTTTTTAGAAGTAATGAAATGAGATAAGAATGGAAGAAGTAAATGGTGATTAAATACAAAAAAAAATGAATATAATATCAATATTCGGTTTCAAATGTTTGTAACCAGTTTTTAATAGTGTAAAGCAACTTTTCAAGCTACAAGACCCGAGGGAACCGGTTTTAAATAGTGTTTGCAGCTTTTTCTTCGCATAAAGAACATAACCGGGTACGAACTGGAACAGGTTCCACACTAACTGGAACCGGGTAGACACTAGCTGGAACCGGGTACACAGATTCCACATTTATATGCTTATACCCGGGTACGAACCGGAACCGGTTATCAGAGGAACCGGGTTCACTGGGTTGCATGAGGAACCGGGTCCGGTTTGGAACCGGGTCCAGGTACTAATAATACCCGATTTTGCTCATCTCTACCCTGAGAGCTAAACCCTGACAACTAAACTCTGAGAGCTAAACCCTGACAACTAAACTCCGAGAGCTAAACCATGAGAGCTAAACTCTGAGGGCTAAACCCTGAGAGCTAGACCCTGACAACTAAACTTTGAGAGCTAAACCCGGACAACTAAACTCCGAGAGCTAAACCTTGAGAACTAAACCCTGAATTTCCATGGAAACTCGGATCACAATGACTTCACAAGATCGGGTCATTTGCAAACGCACAGTAACACAGAATTGAGTAGAATCCACAAACAGTTTCACAATACAACAGTTTCAACTACGATCAAAACCCTGATCTCAACAATGCAATCAATCACACTAGCAGTTTATCATTCCTATCATGGCAAAGGCATCACTAATTATCAAATAACAGTTTCATATTCATCAAGTATGATTAGTTATACAAAATCAATTGTTTGGATCATCTAGGGTTTGCATGAATTCAAAAGAACAAGTTAACATCATATACATAAACACATACCTTAGATTCAATCTAGTATTGTTCTAAGAGGATTGGAATGATCAGGATTGAGGATGGAGAATTGTTGCAAAGCCAAATGGTTAGAGGAGATTTGAGAGAAAAGATGAACTGCCGTACAGTGAATTGTGAGGAATGATTAGGGTTGCAGGAGTTTTATTCCATTTTCAGTATTAGTTATAAATACCCCTAACTTTATAACTTTCACTAAGAAGCACATAATATCAGGTAATTTACGTTTAAAGGATGTAGTTCACGTATTTGTCATGCAACACATAAGTTTCGTATAAACCATCAGTTTATCATTATTATTCGCGTTAGTCACCAAGTTCGAGAGTTATCATGTGTGTATTTCAGTAATTTCCCGAATTACCAAAGTAGACTCGTTTAACAAACCCTAGTTAAATGCAGTGCTATGAATGTGTGTCTAAATTAACTGTGGTTAGGTTAACGTATTAACCTGGAGTTGCGGGTTGTCACAGTTTTCTCTAAATCCCACCCCTATATCTATATAGTGGGTAAAATGAAAACCACCTTGAGTTGTGAGAACCGTAAAAACCAATATTAACCATTGATCAAGTGTGTTTTGATGGATGAAATTATATGTCACCCCAACCGATGGCGGAAACATCGAGGCGGGACAAAATAGATTGCTCATTGCTCACAACGCTAACGGTGACAATATTTAATTAAATCCGAATTTCATTTCATACATAAATTGTCATTACAATACATGGAAATTTCAAATAAACATAACAACATTTGACAAAATTTGATACAACATTAATAAACCTAACGTCTATGTGTGTATCTAGCATCAACGCTACTTCGATTTCATAGCATCATCTTCATCAACCTGTAACATGTTTAAAATAGAGTTCAATGCAAAAGCAAAGGCGAGTACACAAGTTTAAGCATAAGCATACGTGTACGAATAAAGTTAAAATGAATCCACATGATACTAAGTTTATACTAAAGCATTATACATGGCATGCAATATTTCTAGTCAAACCCCTTGTTAACGAAAATCACGATATTTTAGCATGACCTCTAGATTTCATGAGTGAGGTGGTGCGTTACTCCTATAGCGCTGTACATGTCAAATGAAGGCTTAAGATAAGCTAATGACTATGGTATCACATAAGAATTGTAACATCCGTCGAAAAACGGGTTTTCAAAACCCGCTTCGTTTATTAATCGAATAGTCAGTTTCAAATTTTCGTTGCAAATTTTCGTTGCTTATTTAATGCTCCTTTTAATTTTAAACAATACATAATTAATAAATATACTAGAATTTATAAACTATAATTAATAAACAATAAAAAACGGTCGAAGAAAAAATAAAAGTCGCTGCCGGGTTTCGAACCCGGGTCAGCCGGCTCACTTAACACACAAGCCTTTCACCACTCCGCCACTTGATTCTTTTATGTAAACAAGGAATCATATAAAACTTAAGTTCCCCGAGAATTCATCTGTTGCACCAAAACTGAAACCGATCATCGGCATTCAACCATCCAGAGACGTTTGAGTGATCGCTAATTACTAATTATAACCGAAGAATCAATTGCTGCCCACGTTCTTAATCAATTCCGTCTTCAATGAACTCGCTTCATATGATTTTGAGTTTTGAAAACCGAAATCATATTTCTCCTGTTTTACACTGACAATTTCATCGTCTCATAACTTGGAAACACTCGCAGAACCGTCAATTTCACTTTCGCTCTAATTTCTGTTCGTCGGAAACGTTTTCTGATATCGTCGGAAACGTTTTCTGAATCGTCGGACTTTCGCCGGAAAACCGTGACATTCATCGAATCGGTAAATTTCTCTATCCATTGTTAGACTTATACTAACTTAAATCCTTCAACCAGAATCGGTCCCAGACGACGTTACCGGATATTCAGCACTCGCCGGAAAATCTCTGGACATTTCCGAAAATACACTGTGAATCGGTACAAACATCTAAACTCTCTGATAATCTTTGCTTAGTAACTCAATTTCACAATTAGTTAATCAAAACTGTTAATTGGTCCGCTCAGACGGAATTCATAAAACAGAGCCGACGACCTTTGCCGGAGTTCTGAGAAAATCATCTTTCCGGTACATTCATTTCCAAAACCTTCTTTATCCATTTCATTTTAATCATTTATATGTCCGTTAATCGAATTAAACAAGAACAGTCTAATAATCGTTGTTCTGTGTCTTTGAACGAAGAAGACGAAGTCGACGTTGTGTATAAGTATTATATAAATTGAATATTAAACCGGGTTAGACACACAGTCCAGCGGTGGACTGTGTGCAAACACATAGCGCACGTCACGAGTTCGAATCTTACAAACGCACCGGCTTTCCGAATTAAAACCAATTTTTTTGTTACTGAATCAGAGTAGGACCCAGGATGTTTTTAAGATTAATAAAAACTGTAAGTTTAACAGATAAGTCACACAGCCCAACTGGTTGGGCTGTGCGCTTACAAACCAAAGAACCCGAGTTCGATCCGGCTTCCTGACACCGGTTCAACCATTTAAATTCTTTTAATATAAAACCAAATAAATTAAACATTTAATTAGTATATATATATATATATATATATATAATTAAAACATAGATTATTTCGGGTTAGACACGTAGCTCAGTTGGTAGAGCTGCGTGCACGCGTACGGGAGGTCAGAAGTTCGAACCTCACTTAGCGCAAACAAACACAAAGTCCGAACCGGTCAACAGTCAAAGTCAACGGTCAACGGTCAACCCAAAAAGTCAACATTTTTTTTATATTTTTATTTATTTATTTAATTTAAAAATCAATTAAAAATACTTAAAAATAATATTTTTAAAGTTAGAAAATGACCTTAAACTCACAAAAATAAATCTAAAAACCCTATTAAAATTGTTAATAAAATCCACTTATTTACCGTACCTTTTCGTTATTATTTAGGTTAGTTATTCCTCGTCGGTCAACCCTCTAAACTCGTGCGCATTCAACATCATCAAACGAACGCACCCAATGTGAGTGAATCTCTACAAATTCCCCGTTTTAATCACTTTTTGGGGTGTATCATGTGTCTTATTTTTATTACAATTAAACACTTGTGCATCCATCATATCCATGATCAAATGTGTATCCAATATGTATCAATTGTTTGTGTGGTTAATGTTAAGATTAAATTTATCATTTCAGTACATACATCATCATAGGCTCGTCTGTTCCCCATTACCTATGAGCGGAACCGTTCCCCATTACCTATGAGCGGAACGTGGCGTTGCCAACATACGATCGGCTCCGTTTGATTGAGCCTTGATCGCATATACATCATCATAGGCCGTCCGTTCCCCATTACCTATGAGCGGAACGTGACGTTGCCAACATATACATTATCATTCATGTTATATACTCATGCAAGGTGGTTTGTTATTGTATGTTTATTTACGTTTGCCCACATATGATTATTGCACAATTTTTCCATATTAAATTCAACAAGAAATCAATAATAAATGTTTTCTAACAAGGTTCACTCGCCAACTTTTGTTGACCCCAAAACCCCCATTTTTACACATGATACAGGTGATCAAGTTGCAGCAAGAAACATAGGACGACCTAGAAGAATAAATCAGTTTAGCCTTTGGATTTTTTATTTAGTTACTTTTTCCTTGTAATTGTATGGACTTGTTTGAAATATTGAAGTTGTAATTTGAATTTAATAAATATGAAACATTTTAGTAAACATCATGAGCTTTGGTGATAACCCAATTATGCCCTGACTCTTATTCCGCTACGGGTCGGGGTGTGACAGATTGGTATCAGAGCCATGACTATAGGGATATAGGATAGGTTATTAGACCCTTAGAGCCTATACTATAGTTGAATAGAATTATTTAAATTGTTTATGTGTTACATACAAAATTCATGATGTTTATATGCTTTATGTTTATTGTTACATTCAATGTTATGCAAGCATGTTCATAAGTACATATTACTATACAATGCTCATCATGAATCATATCCTCATAACATATCATATCCATGAGAGCACACACCACACAATTTCCATGATTTTTGCAACGATTTTTGTATTTTTTTTTTCAAATCACATCAAAGTGAGTTCTCATGACGGGCATGTAGTAACTGGAAGGGTACAATTACCGGTAGTCGGAACATCCTGTCTAGGCTTGGCATTCGTATAAATCTAAAATAAAGGACCAGTTTGCCTACCTGGGGACTAACGATGAGAGTACGAAGGACCTATTAGGCCAAAGCATGCTATACCAAACGTCGTGTGAGCTAACCCCACTTTGAGTTGTCATCGTGTCTACACCTGGACACCCTCCGACCATAAATCTCGCAAACATATTTCATGGTTTTCATTCGGGTGATGCGAGTGTTAAACCGCCAACACCAATGTGAATCCTACTAAGCCAATAGTCATGGGGGCCCACATGACTATACAGGCGATGGTATGGAGGACATTGGAGGCCCAAACATGAGCAAACCCAAGACATCCTATGGATGTAGTTGCATTATTGATGTTTATGTTATTATTTTTTTTTAAAACGACACATGACACCTAAAAAGACTCCTTAAACTCACAATCTTCTTATGTATGTTCCTGTAGCTGTCGGCTAGGCAGCAACGTGGAGGTAGAAGGTCAGGAAGGTCAAACGAACGCTTGGCCACCCAAATCGCAAAACAAATGGCCGCGGTGCTTCCTGACATCGTAATTCAAGTCCAACAAGCTCTTGCCGCAAATCCTATCAACCCTCCCAATCAAGACGACCAGACGTCGACAACCCTCCCTCCAAAAAGTGCTCTTACGCAACCGGGAGACTGTTTGGAGTAGCTCTTACCTGGTGGAATACAGAAAAAGGTAAGAGGGGAATCGAAGATGCAATGGCCTTAACATGGGAGGAGTTAAGGGAAATCATGACGAGACGCTTCTGTCCAAGAAGCGAGATCAAAAAGTTAGAGGATGAATTCCACTCGTTAAAGCAAAAGGAAGGAGATCATACTTCCTACAACAAAAGGTTTCTAGAGTTGAACCAAATGATCCCCAACTTGTTCACCCCAGTATACCGCTTAGTCGAACACTATATTCGAGGCCTCCCCTCGAAAATTCGAGACTCAGTTCTAAGCACTTCGCCTGCAACACTTGAAGCTGCTATGGAACTAGCTACCGAGCTTACCGAGAATCGCATCCGAAACGGCAAATTTAAGGACGAGAAAAAAAAGCCCCCATTGAGGGCCAAACTTCAAACCATTCCACCTCCTCCTCAAAGTTTGCTAGTAAGAGGAAACGAAACACCAGAAACTTTGCTGTCACTCAAACAAACTTCCCTATCCCTGCAGCACCCATCACTCAAGTTGCCCCCTATCTGCACCATATAGAAAGCCATACTCGGCCCATACCCAAAATGCAACCGTTGCCAATACCATCACTTTCCTGATCATCCCTGCCAACATTGCACCGGCTGTGGCCGCGCAGGTCACACCATTCAAACCTGTCGCGCGCTTCAGCGAACGAACCGCAATCAACCCTCAACCCAAACCCACCATCAGATAGTGGGTCAAGCCCAACAACCTTTACTCCTACCACCTACCCAACATGTAGCCCAATCCTACTACCAACTCAACTATCCCATGATGCAACCTATGCGGGCTTGTTACAACTGTGGAGACCCGAACCACTTCAGGAACACCTGTCCACGCCTGGTGAACATCATCCATGCCCAAGCTCAAGCAAATCCAGTAAACCAGGCTAACCAAGCTCCTCCACCTGCTAGAGGAAGAGCTTTCAACATCAACGCTAATCAAGCTAGGGCTGACAACAATGTGGTTAACGGTACGTTTCTCATCAATGGTAGTTATGCATCCATGTTATTTGATACTGGCGCGGATAAGAGTTTTGTGTCCTTAGAATTTGAACCCATCCTCAACCAAACTCGTGATAAACTCATGGAATCCATAACGGTAGAAGTTGCTGACGGAAAACCGGTCTCATTAAACTCTATTATACGCAATTGTACTCTCACCCTTAACGATCACGATTTTCCAGTTGACCTCATTCCTATGAAGTTGGGAAGTTTCGACATTATAATTGGTATGGACTGGCTCAGCCAACATCATGCTGAAGTAGTATGCCGCGAAAAGTTCATTCGCATTCCTCTTACAAACGGTCAGACTCTACGAATCTTTGGAGAAACCCCTTCGAAAGGACTCAAATTAATGTCCTGTCTTCAAGCCCGAAAATATCTCCGCAAGAATTATGTCGCATTCCTAACTCATGTCGTCAAAAAGGGAACCAAGGAGAAGAAACTCGAAGACATCCCAGTAGTAAAAGATTTTCCGCAAGTTTTTCCTGACGACATTTCAGGACTTCCTCCCGTGAGAGAAGTCGAATTCCACATTGATCTTATACCTGGAGCTACACCAGTTGCAAAATCTCCTTATAGATTAGCCCATCCGAAATGCAAGAGCTATCCAGTCAATTGCAAGAGCTGACTGACAAAGGATTCATACGTCCTAGCTCATCGTCTTGGGGTGCACCTGTCCTTTTTGTGAAAAAGAAAGATGGAACGTTTCGCATGTGTATCGACTACAGAGAACTCAACAAGTTAACGGTCAAGAACCGCTACCCATTACCTCGCATCGATGATCTTCTTGACCAACTTCAAGGCGCCACCTGTTTTTCAAAAATCAACCTTCGTTCTGGTTATCATCAACTCAGAGTACATGAAGAAGACGTCCCAAAGACCGCCTTCCGAACTCATTATGGTCATTACGAATTCATGGTCATGCCATTTGGTTTAACCAACGCCTCAGCTGTCTTCATGGATCTAATGAACAGAGTCTGCAAACCCTATCTCGATCGTTTTGTCATAGTCTTCATCGACGACATCCTCATGTACTCAAAGTCTAAGTCCGATCATGAACGGCACCTTCGACTCATCCTTACACTCTTAAGAACAGAAAAGCTGTACGCTAAGTTCTCGAAATGTGAATTCTGGTTAAGGGAAGTACAATTCCTTGGACACGTCGTCAATGACAAAGGAATTCATGTTGATCCCTCAAAAATCAAGGCAGTACAGGAATGGCAAGCGCCACGTACACCTACCGAAGTAAGATCATTTCTTGGTTTGGCTGGTTATTATCGCCGTTTCATTGCAAATTTCTCCCGTATTGCTGTACCACTCACGGCTTTAACACATAAAGGAAAACCCTTCATATGGGGACCCAAACAAGAAGAAGCCTTCCAAACCCTTAAGCAAAAGCTTTGTGACGCACCCATCCTCACACTTCCTGAAGGTTGTGATGACTTCGTGGTTTATTGCGACGCGTCAGGGCAGGGACTAGGCTGTGTACTGATGCAATGAGGAAAAGTGATAGCTTATGCTTCTAGACAACTCAAAATTCATGAGAAGAACTACACCACCCACGACCTGGAACTTGGAGCCGTTGTGTTCGCTCTTAAGATATGGAGACATTACCTCTACGGTACTAAGTGTGAAATATACACTGACAACAAGAGCCTCCAACATATCTTCAACCAAAAGGAGTTAAACATGAGGCAACGAAGATGGGTCGAACTTCTTAATGACTACGACTGTGAAATTCGGTATCATCCTGGCAAGGCAAACGTGGTGGCCGATGCGCTCAGTCGAAAGGGTTATGCGAACTCCATTCGTCTTCTATGTTCGCAAATCATAACCGACATCAAAGATCAAATCCGAGAAGCCCAACATGTTTCAGTAACGGAACACGACGTACGCAAGGAGCTGTCTTGTGGAGCTGAACTTAAAATCGAAACTAAATCCGACGGTATTCTGTACTATCTAGATCGCATATGGATTCCCGATCGCAATAACCTTCGTGATATCCTTATGATTGAGGCGCACAGAACACGGTACTCTGTACACCCAGGAGCCGACAAGATGTATCAAGACCTTCGATACACCTACTGGTGGCCTGGCATGAAGAAGGATATCGCTGTTTTCGTTTCCAAGTGCCTTACATGTTCCAAAGTAAAAGTTGAACATCAAAGACGCTCAGGACTTCTAGTCCAACCTGAAATACCTGTATGGAAGTGGGAAAACATAACCATGGACTTCATTACCGGGTTACCTCGCACCTCCAGTAGGTATGACACTATATGGGTAATCATTGATCGTCTTACAAAATCAGCTCACTTCATTCCGATTCGCGAGGACTTCAAGAACGAGAAGTTAGCTCGTATCTACATCAGCGAGATCGTAAGCCGTCATGGTGTACCTTTAAGCATTATTTCAGACCGTGATGGTCGTTTCACTTCACGAACATGGCAAGCCGTACAAGCCGCTTTGGGTACACGATTAGACCTCAGTACCGCTTATCATCCTCAAACTGATGGACAATCTGAACGCACCATCCAAACACTTGATGACATGCTTCGAGCATGTGTCATAGACTTCAAGGGAAATTGGGACGCTCATCTACCATTAGTTGAGTTTTCGTACAACAACAGCTATCATTCAAGTATCGGCATGGCACCTTTCGAAGTTTTATATGGTCGTAAGTGCCGATCTCCAGTATGTTGGCACGAAATTGGAGAAGCTCAAATCACCGGTCCAGAATTGATTCAAGAAACCACAGACAAGATCCATCAAATTCGAAACAATCTCCTAGCGGCACAAAGTCGTCAAAAGAGTTATGCAGACAAACGACGAAAGCCCTTGGAGTTTAACATTGGTGATCAAGTACTTTTAAAAGTATCACTGTGGAAGGGAGTAGTACGTTTTGGTCAGATGGGCAAGCTAGCACCACGCTACGTAGGACCTTTCAAGATACTCGAAAGAGTAGGACCTGTAGCATACAAGCTTGACTTACCAGAAGAACTCAACATAATTCACCCCACGTTCCACGTATCAAACTTAAAGAAGTGCCTCGCCGATGAAAACCTCCATATTCCCCTAGAAGACATTCAGATCGATGAATCTATGCACTTCATTGAAAGACCAGTAGAGATCATGGACTTCGGAGAAAAACGTTTAAGACGGAGTCGCATTCCAATTGTTAGGGTACGCTGGGAGTCGAAACGAGGACCTGAGGTTACTTGGGAACGTGAAGACTTAATGCGCGAAAAATACCCACATCTTTTTCCTATTACCACTACTACTTAAATTTCGGGACGAAATTTCTAAAAGTAGGGGATACTGTAACATCCGTCGAAAAACGGGTTTTCAAAACCCGCTTCGTTTATTAATCGAACAGTCAGTTTCAAATTTTCGTTGCTTATTTAATGCTCCTTTTAATTTTAAACAATACATAATTAATAAATATACTAGAATTTATAAACTATAATTAATAAACAATAAAAAACGGTCGAAGAAAAAATAAAAGTCGCTGCCGGGTTTCGAACCCGGGTCAACCGGCTCACTTAACACAAGCCTTTCATCACTCCGCCACTTGATTCTTTTGTGTAAACAAGGAATCATATAAAACTTAAGTTCCTCGTGAATTCATCTGTTGCGCCAAAACTGAAACCGATCATCGGCTTTCAACCATCCAGAGACGTTTGAGTGATCGCTAATTACTGATTATAACCGAAGAATCAATTGCTGCCCACGTTCTTAATCAATTCCGTCTTCAATGAACTCGCTTCATATGATTTTGAGTTTTGAAAACCGAAATCATATTTCTCCTGTTTTACACTGACAATTTCATCGTCTCATAACTTGGAAACACTCGCAGAACCTTCAAATTCACTTTCGCTCTAATTTCTGTTTGTCGGAAACGTTTTCTGATATCGCCGGACTTTCGCCGGAAAACCGTGACATTCATCAAATCGGTAAATTTCTCAATTCTTTCATCTTATATCCATTGTTAGACTTATACTAACTTAAATCCTTCAACCAGAATCGGTCCCAGACGACGTTACCGGATATTCAGCACTCGCCGGAAAATCTCTGGACATTTCCGAAAACACGCTATGAATCGGTACAAACATCTAAACTCTCTGATAATCTTTGCTTAGTAACTCAATTTCACAATTAGTTAATCAAAACTGTTAATTGGTCCGCTCAGACGGAATTCATAAAACAGAGCCGACGACCTTTGCCGGAGTTCTGAGAAAATCATCTTTCTTGTACATTCATTTCCAAAACCTTCTTTATCATTTCATATTAATCATTTATATGTCCGTTAATCGAATTAAACAAGAACAGTCGAATAATCGTTGTTCTGTGTCTTTGAACAAAGAAGACGAAGTCGACGTTGTGTATAAGTATTATATAAATTGAATATTAAACCGGGTCAGACACACAGTCCAGCGGTGGACTGTGTGCAAACACATAGCGCAGGTCACGAGTTCGAATCTTACAAACGCACCGGCTTTCCAAATTAAAACCAATTTTTTTGTTACTGAATCAGAGTAGGACCCAGGATGTTTTTAAGATTAATAAAAACTGTAAGTTTAACAGATAAGTCACACAGCCCAACTGGTTGGGCTGTGCGCTTACAAACCAAAGAACCCGAGTTCGATCCGGCTTCCTGACACCGGTTCAACCATTTAAATTCTTTTAATATAAAACCAAATAAATTAAACATTTAATTAGTATATATATATAATTAAAACATAGATTATTTCGGGTTAGACACGTAGCTCAGTTGGTAGAGCTGCGGGCACGCGTACGGGAGGTCAGAAGTTCGAACCTCACTCAGCGCAAACAAACACAAAGTCCGAACCAGTCAACATTCAAAGTCAACGGTCAACGGTCAACCCAAAAAGTCAACATTTTTTTTATATTTTTATTTATTTATTTAATTTAAAAATCAATTAAAAATACTTAAAAATAATATTTTTAAAGTTAGAAAATGACCTTAAACTCACAAAAATAAATCGAAAAACCCTATTTAAATTGTTAATAAAATCCACTTATTTACCGTACCTTTTCGTTATTATTTAGGTTAGTTATTCCTCGTCGATCAACCCTCTAAACTCGTGCGCATTCAACATCATCAAACGAACGCACCCAATGTGAGTGAATCTCTACAAATTCCCTGTTTTAATCACTTTTTGGGGTGTATCATGTGTCTTATTTTTATTACATTTAAACACTTGTGCATCCATCATATCCATGATCAAATATGTATCCAATATGTATCAATTGTTTGTGTGGTTAATGTTTAGATTAAATTTATCATTTCAGTACATACATCATCATAGGCTCGTCTGTTCCCCATTACCTATGAGCGGAACCGTTCCCCATTACCTATGAGCGGAACGTGGCGTTGCCAACATACGATCGGCTCCGTTTGATTGAGCCTTGATCCACACATACATCATCATAGGCCGTCCGTTCCCCATTACCTATGAGCGGAACGTGACGTTGCCAACATATACATTATCATTCATGTTATATACTCATGCAAGGTGGTTTGTAATTGTATGTTTATTTACGTTTGCCCACATATGGTTATTGCACAATTTTTCCATATTAAATTCAACAAGAAATCAATAATAAATGTTTTCTAACAAGGTTCACTCGCCAACTTTTGTTGACCCCAAAACCCCCATTTTTACACATGATACAGGTGATCCAGTTGCAGCAAGAAACATATAGGACGGCCTAGAAGAATAAATCAGTTTAGCCTTTGGATTGTTTATTTAGTTACTTTTTCCTTGTAATTGTATGGACTTGTTTGAAATATTGAAGTTGTAATTTGAATTTAATAAATATGAAACATTTTAGTAAACATCATGAGCTTTGGTGATAACCCAATTATGCCCCGACTCTTATTCCGCTGCGGGTCGGGGTGTGACAAGAATGGTCCAAGATATAAGCAACAAGTAACGTATCAAAGCATTCATGAATGTTGGATTGTTTTTGTGCATTGCATAAAGTTTAGGTTTAGTGATTTTGTATATGGTAAACATGTTACACCCAAAAGTGATAAAATGAAAATGGGTCGAGTGTACTCACGATATTGCATATGCTTTTCGATTGGTGATTCCGTGAAGAGTTGGAGGTTGGAGCTTCAAAACTTCCTTTAAAACACTTAATGTTTTCTTTTAGAACTCTTAGAGCCCTTTTCCTTGCTTGAAAGATTTGAGAGAAGTAGAGAGGTTGAGAGAAGAATGGTTGGAACACTTAATGTCCTTTTAGAATTCTTGATTTAGAGAGATTGAGAGAATTAGAGAGATGCAGAGAAGAATGGTGTGAAGAAAATGGTAGAAAGAGGTTGGTATTTATAGGCAGAGAAGGTGGAAAATGGTGAAATATGTTCGGTTAAAGAAGGTGGAAGAGGATTGAGATGGTGATTGGTGGAGAAAGGAGGTGGAGAAAGGTGAAATATGATTGTTAAAGAAGGTGGAAGAGGATTGATGACGTGGAAAGATGATTGGTATATTTCTTTGTATTTCTTGAGTATATAGTATGTAAGTGAGTATATAAAAAGTATAAAAATATAATTCAAGTATTGAGGATGTGCGTATAAGTATTTATACGTATAATTGTGTCGGTTTGCGTATAAATACGTATTTAAATGATCGGTTGTGTGAATAGAAAAAATATGTACAAAATATGAATTTATTATGATTAACGCCTCGAATTGTGAGATTGAAATTAAAGTACGAACGTAAGGTTTCTAAAATTAGAATACGAATACGAACATTTTTTTAAAATAGAAATACGAAGATACGAGGCGTTACAGTCTCCCCTGTTAGGGGTGGAATTTTCTGACTCGTATCCTGAGGATATATCTTGACCCTACATATTGATTACAACGACCAGGATACTGAACCAGGATATTGGTAACATCCTGCGGGAGTATCCTACTCATTACTAATGATTTTCTTTGGATGCAAGGTACTAACGTTCACAGGCTTGGTCCTCCTGAAGACTCGGTCATGACGGTTGAAAGAAAGACGTTGGAGGCCGGAAGAAAGGGTCTACAACGGTTAAGAGGGAATATTCGAAGGATCCCTAAAATGTAGGATAGTTAGTTAGTCGTGTTTACTATTTAAAGGGCACTTGGATCAGCAATAAGGGACACAACATCTCGCACTCTTTAACTTTCTGATTACAGCAACACTCGAAAACACTCACTACACTCACATTGTTCGAACATTGTAACACTTAGAGCTGATCCAAGCAGTATCCCGAAGTTGTATCCTGCTGTTTGATCAATAAGAAGAACAAGGCAGCTGGCGATTGTCAGCTCCCGAGGTTTTATGCCGGCGATCTAGATTGATCAAGGGCTTTCCTCGTATATCACGTGTCAACCTTTACTTTATTGCATTGTTTTTACGAATTGATATAGTTCTGTATCCTGGAACTATATCCTGAAACTGCTTATATTTTTAATCAAGTTAACACATTTTTATCTAGTCTACATAGCACACTACCTCACAAAACTAATTTGATCACTAAATTGCTTCGGTAATTTTTTACCAAAACAATTTGGCGCCCACCGTGGGGCAAGTGGTGCTATTTCTAATCAAAAGTTTTCTAAAATCACTAATCGGTTTTTTATTCTCTAATCTTTTCGCGAGGTTATTTTTTATGGCTTCTCAGTTAGGTTTGAGTTCTTCTTCAGTGCCCGCATCAACCTCTGCTGTAACTGGTTCATTACCTCTTCCACCTCCACCAGCCCAGACTTCCCAAAGGAGGAATGAAAGCCAAGCAGCTCGAGACACAACTACTGTTAAAAATATCTCCAGATCTGGAGTTTCAGGGAGAACTCCTGTTTTTGCTTCTACCGACGAAATTTTGTCTTTGTTTGGTAGTATACAGGGTCAAATGAAGCAACAGCAGGAAACTAACCAGATGTTGATAAGAGAAATACAACTTTTAAAATCCAACCCCTAGAAACCTGCTGAGGATATTGTCACTCCCTTGCAACCCAGGATGCTGAACTTTAGTTCGGCAATATACACTGAGGATAATCAGGCCAACATTATACCGAGTCACTCCCGGAGCAATATCCCAGAGATCCCCTCATCAGTCAGGATGTCAACTGTCAGGGATCCAGGATATGTTCCAGGATATGGCTAGAATCAACAAGCTGGTAACTTATCTAATAATGTTAATACTTTTGCTACTAACAATGTTGGATCTTCACAGGATACAAGTGTAACCTCAGCACTTTCTAGAGAGCTTCAGAAGTTGAAGGATATGATCTCAAGTGTACCTGGGGTAGTGCAGCCCATACCGGAAGTGTCCCAGGATAGTCACAACGTATCCCGCTTTGTTCGCCAGATCTGTGATGCTGAAATCCCAAAGAGATTCCAAACTCCCAACATGAAGCTTTATGATGGGACAACGGATCCTGAAGAGCATATTGCCCAGTATAGGGAGAGGATGGAAGTGAATCCTATTCCACCGGATCTTAAAGAAGCATGTCTCTGCAAGGGTTTCGGCTCTACTCTGACAGGATCAGCCTTAAAGTGGCTCTTAAGCGTTCCACCTCATTACATTACGTCATTTGCTCATTTGGTTAATTTGTTTAACAGTCAATTTTCTTGTAGTAGAAGCTTTGAAAAACTAACAAGTGACCTCTACAGGATAACACAGGGGCCTCAAGAATCCCTTAGGGATTATGTGAACAAATTTAGTAGGGAATCCCTGGATATCCCAAACCTTGATGTTGCTACGGCAGTACAAGCATTCAAGATGGGATTACAGAAGGATTCCCAATTTTATCAGGATCTTGTGATGAATCCTTGCAGGAATATGGATGAAGCTCGAAACAGGGCCCTGAGATACATCAGGCTTGAAGATGACAAGAAAATGCAAGAGAAGATGAATTCATCCTCAACATATGAATCAACTAACAGGAAGTCAGAATCCTCGTACAAGCCATATCGCTCTAAGCCATATGGCAGGAATGACAACAAAAAAGTGAATGCTATTGAGGACGAAGATCCTGAGGAGTATCCTGAGTTATCTGAGTACTGTTTTTCTATTAATACTCCTGAACTAATATATGCCATGCAGGGTTTAGGAGATAAAGCAAGGTGGCCTAGGAAGAACCAACAAAAGGCTGATTGGAAGGATAAATCCAAGTGGTGCGCCTTCCATGAAGATTTTGGACATGTAACGGAAGATTGCATAGCCCTGAGAAAGGAGATAAGCTATCTCCTAAGCAAAGGCTACTTGAAAGATCTTATCGGAATGAAGAAGAATAAGGGACAAGATACTGACAAGGATCGTGAACAAGCAGCATCGCCTCCCTCACATGCCAAAATAATCAATTTCATATCCAGAGGATCCGATATATGTGGGACCTCTTATTATGCCGCTAAAAGGCATGCCAAAGAGGCAAAGGCAGAAAGAGGGGATAAGCCAACGAGGATGACGATGCTTACGAATGACAAAGTTATAACATTCGATAGTGACGACCGGGATAACATCCAGGATCCTCACCATGATGGTTTGGTTATTACCTTATATATCGCTAAGTATTTTGTACGCAGGATATTGGTGGACAACGGGGGCTCGGTCAACATCATCCAGTTAGAAACACTGAAAAGGATGAACATCCCAGAAATGGAGATAACCTCGAAATCCACCGTGCTTGTAGGGTTCAGTGGAGAAGCAAAGAACACTGTTGGAGAGATAAAGCTACATGTCTACTGTTTTGGTCAAAATCACAACAAGGATAATGTAACCAAATCCGATTTTGTGAGGTTGAGTGCTTGTGTGTTGAACAAATGTATGAACGAAACTAGAAATGCAAACAAAGATGAACACAGGGATTTGTATGAGGAAAAGCCCTTGATCACTAGTAGATCGCCGGCATAAAAACCTCAGATAGTGAAAACTATCACTATCAACTATATTGAACAAAATAAGATTACAACTTTGGAAGCTAATGAGCTCGGTACAATGTGATTTGCTATCATGAGTGTGCGTGTTTCTCTAGTATTCGAGTATGTTTTTCTGCTATGTCCTCTAATGAGCTCATTTACCCCTTAAAAATCAAATAAACGGTTACTAACTAACTATCCTGAATATGGGGAAAGCTCCCACGTTCACCTTCAACGTCTCTATGGCCTTTGTTGCACGTGACTTATTCCCAGCATATTCCACGATTCGATCTTGACTTAGTCTTCCATCAATACCTGCACTAAATTCAAATAAAACATTGAAGACAATCATTAGAAACTGTCGTAAGTACTAAGGATCCTTGATCCTTCTAGCATCCGGTACTCAGTACATGGATAATATATCCTCAGTATACTGAAGGATCACTGATTCATAAGTAATTGAAAAACCAGCCCTAACAATTGCCCCCAATATGGCGGTTGTGATAGTAGATCACAGCTGTCATATTAATTCAAATATAGCCGTTAGGATAACTGATGGGACTTGCACAGTCTAAATAACCATCATCACTATTTATGGGGAAGAGATAACTCCCTTTAAAGATCTACATATCTTCATCATAAATCCTCATCAAGCATTCTGTATCAGGTATTTCCTCTCTCTCTCTCTCAATTTTTCTCTGAGTTCCGGCGACATGAACACCCGATCCTCTCCAAGTTCCGGCTCTAAAAAATTCGGTGACCCACTCCCGTCGCAAAACTTACTGACGGATCCCTCATCTGAGATCTGTAAGTTCACAGACCCAGAAATCAAGAACCTAAAATCGTGTTTTCCTCCGGAAGCCATTTTCCGTCCCTTCGACCCTTCCGCTCAAAGTGACGCTTTGTCCGATACTTGGATTTGCTTCCATGCTCTGCCTTTCTTTCTAAGGTTTTCATACCCCTTTCCGCTCCTAACCCAAAGCTTTTTCAAGCTAACCAGCATTAGCTTTAGCCAAGTTATGCCGATGTTATGGAGGACGTTGTTCACCATTGAAGAAATTATCAAAAAGAAAGGGATTCAAGTAAACCTATCTGACCTAGCCTTCATGTATTCTTTGACCACCCACGGTTCTAACCGATTTCTGTTCAAAGTAAAAGCCCACCAACCAGTTCTGATCCTTAAAACAACCCAAAATGATCCTGTCTGGAAGAATCACTTTTTCTTTGTTAGACGAGACTCTCTGCCGGAAGGGGAGTTGTTGCCTCGTAGATAGATAACCAAAGGTAGGATTTAGGGGTCTTGTATGAGTCATGTTCTTGTCATAACTGTATTTTGATTTCTTTGTCTTTTTGCAGTGAAGAACTTTGCAGTCCTTGCCAATCTTCAAGGCGTTGCTGAAAGAGTTCAAGCATTTCTGGATCTCGACCCTACAGAAAGAACATTCACAACAAGAATCCAGGATCCTTCTGTAGAAGCGCACACCTCATCATCCTACAGCATGTCAAGTAAGTAATCTTGTATAATGTGTTGTATAAATGAAAGAATTGAGTTTGAATTAAAAACTTATCTTTTTTTATGTATGATGACAGGTGTTCAAAAATCCACTTCCAAATCTGTCGATTTCGCTCTTGATGACATCAACAACATCATCATCTCTAAAGCTGTGAAGAAGGAGCCAATGAAGATTCCTGCTGCTGAGCCACGCCAAGTTACCACCAGAGCCAAATCTGGTTCAAAGAGGAAGAAGTCCTGTGAAACAGAAGGCGACCTTGCTGACATCGAAAAGCGCCTCCATGAAGCTTTAAGCGAGGTAGGGATCCCCAATCCTGATTTGTTTACTCCATCCTTCATAAGGATCCTTTATCCTACAGAGTTCCCATTGTCTTTGCAGGAATTCAGCCGGGTGAAGGTCCATTATGAAAAGAAGATGGTTGAGTATGAGGACACTCTGGCTGGTATGCACTCCATCGCTGTTGCCAAGGACAAGGATATGTCCAAGCTCGAGAAGGAAAAGAAATCCCTGGAGAAGATGCTGAAGGAAGCTGAGGCCGCTGCTGAGGAACAGATAAAGGTGATCACTGAACAAGCGAAACTCAGTGCAGCTAAGTCTGTTCTCCAATCTATGATCAAGATGGCCAAGGAGGCTGGTGATCCGGATTTCGACAGGTCTTCATGGGACACGTCTTCTTGGGAGACAGCATTGGACAACCTTGGCAGCAGCACGCCGGAACTTGCGATTGTGGTGACAGGCGAGGCAGGATCCAGCGGGGTGCAGAAGGAGGTCGAGGATATGGTGGTTGAAGGCGGAGCGGGCGAAGGTGAAGGCGGTGAGGCAGCAATGGTGTAAGCTATATAAGTGGGCAATGATGGATAATGTAGACGAGGCCGGAGCCCACTTTTTTAGGATTTGTGGTTTTTGTTGGATGTTATGAACAATAGTTGTAGGTTTAAGGATCACTGATCCTTCAGACAATAGGTAGAATAACAAAGGTGGAGGGATCCTCTGTTTGGGGGATGAAGCCTTTGTTATTCTGCTCTTTATTTCCTGCATTTTATTTTCCTGCATAAACATTAACTGTTATACAAACTCGATCCAGCCTGGATGGATGGTCCACATTTTGCTGGTGAAGTCCAGGCCGGATACTTTTGGTGAATATCAACGGGTCTAATAAACCGTAGAAGGTATTGGATACCTTAAGCTGGGGACATGCCCAAAGTCTTGGAGAGGTGGCCAACCTCTTGATCCTTTGTAATAACTTCTGCAAAACTTAAAACTTGATAAGGTTGAATGTTGAAAATTCAACATCCTTACTTTAAAATAAATAATAAGAAGTACAATAAGAATGAAATCATTAGTAAAATGTTACCGAATCAAGAATCTCGTATCCTTTGAGGATCATTCAATCTGAATTGATCATTAGGATACTTAAGGATCCCTGATCCTTTACATAAAATACTTTTTTGGGTGGATAGCATTCCAAGCTCTTGGAAGAAGGTCACTATCCATAGTCAGTAATCGATATGCCCCCTTTCCTGCCTCGGCTTCAATTAGATAGGGACCTTCCCATTTTGGTGCAAATTTGCCATCAGAAGGATTCGTGGTATTCTGAAATGTTTTCCTCAGCACCATGTCACCGACTTGAAATCTTCTTATCCTGATATTCTTATTATAAGCACCAGCCATCCTTTGTTGATAATTAGCCAGCCTTATCCTTGCCAAGTTTCTTAATTCTTCCACGGTATCTAGGTCTTGAGCCAGAGTCTCAGCATTTGCTTTAGGATCACGGATGCTTGTTCTGGCTGTAGGGACTACCATTCTGTAGGGATCACTGCCTTAGCTCCAAAGACTAAAGAAAAAGGAGTTTGACCCGTAGCATTCTTGAGAGTTGTTCTATCTACCCATAAGACATATGGTAGTTCTTCAGCCCACTTTCCTTTCTTTGATCCAAGCTTTTTCTTCAAATTGTTGATGATGATCTTGTTGGATGATTCTGCCTGACCATTAGCTTGTGGATGGACTGGTGTTGATGATATCATCCTAATCCCCCAGCTGTCACAAAAGTTAGTAGTACGGTTCCCAATAAACTGGGATCCGTTATCACAAACAATCTCAGAAGGAATACCAAATCTAGTAATGATAATTCTTTTAATAAAGGATATAACTTCCTTTTCTCTGACTTGAACAAAGGCTTCAGCTTCTATCCACTCGGAGAAATAGTCGGTCATAGCTAGCATGAATACTTTTCCTCCTGGTGCCTTGGGAAGCTTGCCTACTATATCCATTCCCCATCTCATAAATCGCAAAGAGGAGGATATAGGATGCAGAGGTTCTGCGGGCTGATGAAGGATATTACTGTGTCTTTGGCAAGCATCACATTTCCTTGCATACTCCACAACATCCTTCTTCATTGTAGGCCAATAATATCCTGTTCTGAGGATCCTTGAAAATAGTGCTCTGCCCCCAGTATGATTTCCACAATCTCCTATATGAAAATCCTTCAAGATTTCTTGGATCTCAGGATCCTCAACACATCGTAGATAGGGTCCTGCAAGAGATCTCTTATATAACATGTCATTAATGATAGCGAATTGGGATACCTTTATCCTGAAGGTTCTAGGATTTTCTCCAATGGGAACTTCCCCATTTTGGATATAATTCAGGATTAGAAGGATCCTTGATCCTGGAGTTGATTGTGCATCATCCCTAGGTACGATTGCAGCATCATCCACTATTTCCATTGTCTCACTTTCCTCGATTGTGGGAGTTAGAACATGGATAATGGGTATCTTCACATCATTGGGCATCTTCAATGAGGATCCTAGATTAGCCAAGGCAACTGCTTCTGCATTTTCCTCCCTGGGTACCTGTGTTAGACTGAAAAAAGCAAAAGAATCCGCCAATTTCTTGACTATCTCCAAATATTTGATTAGTTTCTCACCTTTAACAGCATAAAAACCATTATAGTGATTAGTAATTAATAGAGAATCCACAAACACTTGAAGATACCTGATTCTTATATGCTTATCTAATTGCAAACCTGCTATCAAGGCCTCATACTCTGCCTCATTATTAGTGGTTTGGAATTCACATGCTATTGATTGGGGTATAATGTCCCCTTGTGGCGATTTTAGTAGTAAACCTAATCCAGTTCCTTTGACATTTGAGGCTCCGTCTGTGAAGAGTGTCCAATGATCTTTGGTCTCCTTAAGTTGTTGAACCTCTAGTTCAGCTTCTCTTTGTAGATCACTACTGAAATCAGCCACAAAGTCAGCCAAAGCTTGGGATTTAATAGCAGTTCTAGGCTCATACTTAATGTTATATGCACTAAGTTTAACAGCCCATTTTGCCATTCTTCCCGACATCTCTGGTTTCCTGAGAACATTCTTGATAGGAAAGTTAGTTTTAACGACAATAGTATGAGTTTCAAAATAATGTCTCAGTTTAGTTGAAGCCATAATTAAAGCGAGAATAAGTTTTCTAAATGAGAATACCTGGCCTCAACATCAAGTAAACTTTTACTTACATAGTATACCGGATGTTACTGACCTTCATGATCCTTAACAAGGACCGCACTTACTGTTTTACCTGAAACAGCTAGGTATAAGGATAATGGTTTCCCATTTTCAGGTTTCATTAACGCCGGTGCTGATGATAGGTAATCCTTGAGAGCCTGTAGAGCAGCTTCATACTTCTCCGTCCACTTGAACTTCTTATTCTTCCTCAGAATATCATAGAAATCCTTGCATCTTTATGAGGATTTTGAAATGAATCTGTTCAGGGCGGCGATTCTTCCTGTCAATCTTTGCACATCCTTGATGTTGGCAGGGGACTTGATGTTGATTATAGCCTTTATCTGCTCCGGACTTGCCTCGATCCCTCTCTTGGTCACCATGTATCCTAAGAATTTTCCAGCTTTGACCCCGAAATGACATTTAGACGGGTTCAACTTCATGTTGTATTGATCAAGAATGTTGAATCCTACTTCAAGATCCTTTAGGTGATCCTCGGCTCTTTTAGATTTGACCACCATATCATCTATATATACTTCCATTGTATGTCCAAGTTGCTCCTTGAACATCATATTCACCAATCTTTGGTATGTAGCACCTACATTTCTTAAACCAAAGGGCATAACAATATAACAATATATGCCGGTGGGTGTCATGAATGCAGTATCCTCTTGATCAGATGGTTCCATCTGGATTTGCTGAAATCCAGATGAAGCATCCATAAAGGTTAACAATTCATGACCCGCCGTAGCATCCACCATGGAGTCAATGTGGGGTAAAGGGAAAGGATCCTTGGGGCATGCCTTGTTCAAACCAGTAAAATCGACACATACCCTCCACTTTCCATTTTTCTTTTGAACAACAACTACATTGGCTAACCATCTTGGATACTTGACTTCTCTAACCATACCTGCCCTTAGCAACTTATCTACCTCCTCTTGGATGATTGCATTTCTTTCAGGAGCAAACTTTCTTCTCTTTTGATGAATTGGCCTGAAAGACCTGTCAATGCCAAGCTTATGAGTAATGATATCCTTCGAAATACCTGTCATATCTTCGTGCTTCCAGGCGAAGGTAGATTTTCTTCGTTTAAGGAAGGATACTAGATCCTGCTCTATGCTCTCCTGGATCCTGGATCCTATATACACCTTGGATTCAGGATCCTCAAGCTCTAAGAGTATTTCCTTGACGTCCTGTTCTCTTGCCTCCATGACGTCTTTTGGAGGATGCTTTAATTGCTATGCTTCCCTAGACTTGGAAGCAGGTTTCATCGAGGAAGTGTAGCAATTCTTCACCTCCTGTTGATCACTTTCTATCTTGACTATCCCCACGGACTTGGAAGCTTGACACACTGGTGGTATGTTGATGGGACCGCCTTCATGTCATGTATCCATGGCCTGCCAAGGATAACACTACAGCAAGATAAGCTATCTATTACACAAAATTTCTGGATTGAATTCACTCCCTCTATGTAAATTGGAAGCTTGATGTCCCCCAATGTATTCTTGGTTTCCCCACTGAATCCCACGAGCACCGATGATCTCGGTATGATCTCAGATTCAGGAATGCTCAACTTTTTTAGGACATCCAACTGGATTATGTTCACTGAACTCGCTCCATCGATAAGGATCCTGCGAACAAAATGATTAGAAATAAACAAAGTAATGACAAGACCATCATGATGAGGATCCTGAATGTCTACGCGATCCTCCTCATCAAAAGATATCACTTTTTGCTGTGTTAGGGTAGACGTTCGAACTGTTCTCTCCCCATTCTCCATCTTCGTCTCCTTAGCATGCCTTTTAGCCACTGAAAACGAAGTTCCACAGATATCAAAACCACCGGAAATAAAGTTAATGATCTGAGCATCCGCTGGCGGTGGAGGAGCTCTCTCAGGCACTTTCTCAGTATCCTGAGTCCTTGAACGTTTCCTTCTTAGAAGTTCCTTCAAATACCCTTTGCTAAGAAGATAGCCAATTTCCTTCCTCAACGCTATACACTCATCAGTTAGGTGGCCAAAATCCTCATGATAAGCGCACCACTTAGATTTATCCTTAGTAGCTCCGGGCTTGTCAGTTTTCCTTGGGCACCTAGCCTTGTCACCTAAATTCTGCATAGCAAGGATTAGTTCATTATTATCAGCAAAAAACAGTATTCAAAAATTGGAGGATAATCCTCATCATCTTCCTCCTCTTCGACTGCATGCACATTGTGATTGTCATTCTTAGAGTATGACTTGGATCGATTATTCTTAAAGAATGATCCTTGTTTTTCCTGTTTTGAGGATCCTGACAATCTCTCCTGGATCCTTTTATCATCCTCTAAACGAATGAACCTCAATGCCCTGTTCCTTACTTCGTCTAAATTTCTGCAAGGTGTCATAAAGATCATCATAGAATTTTGAATCTCTAAGTAATCCTATTTTAAATGCTTCCACAGCAGTGGCAATATCCAGATTGGGGATATCTAAGGATTTATTACTAAACCTAGTGATATAATCCCTTAAGGATTCATCACGACCCTGTGTTATCCTATATAAATCACTAGTTAATCGTTCAAACGTTCTACTACATGAAAACTGATTATTGAACAAATTGACTAGATGAGAAAATGAAGTAATTGAGTAGGGAGGAAGACTTAGCAGCCATTTCAGTGCTGATCCAGTAAGTGTGGATCCGAAGCCCTTACAAAGACAGGCTTCCTTTAACCTTTATGGAATGGGGTTGATCTCCATTCTTTCCCGGTATTGTGCCACATGCTCCTCCGGATCAGTTGTGCCATCGTACAGTTTCATATTGGGGGTCTGAAATCGTTTTGGTATCTCTGCATTGCATATAGGAGGTGCGAAGCGAGACACCCTGTGACTTCCGTCCGGGATCTCAGGAATGGGTTTAACCACTCCTGGGACGCTGGATATCATATCCTTAAGCTTCTGGAGCTCTGCGCCATAGCCTGATTGATACCTGTATCCTGCATGGAACCGTAATTAGTACCAAAAGATGTATTGACATGGTTACCTCTTGATTGGTTTGGAACCGGTATCGCTGAAGTGTATCCAAAAGTAGACACTTCAGGTGCAACAGTTGGACCAGATGAAGCAATAGTCTGCATATGGATGAAATCCCCTTAGTGAACTTCGGAATCCTTGAATATCTGACTCCCTGAAGAGCCTTGATCCTGAAAGATATTAGGTCCAGGATACATGGGTGCTGACGGCCTCAAAGGATACTGCAAGGATCCTTGAACCTTATCCCAAGCAGAGGATCCTTGATCCTTAGAGAAGGATCCTTGATGCTGGGAATAGGGTTCCTTTGGTGCAACTGTCTCCAAATATCCTCCCGAGCTATGATAGCCTCCTTGATACTGATACGATGATCTGAGATTGGGATGAGGATCCATAAGGCTGGTCATGAGATGCTTGTGGCTGCGTCATTGCCAACGATCCATGCTGCAATCCTAAGGATCCTTGAGCCTGTGTCGTCGCCATTGATCCCTGCTCGTAATTGGAGGATCCTTGGATTTGAACACCAAATCCCCTTGAGTGCTGGATTGCTGACGCCGGAGAAGTGAAATCCAATGATCTGGGCATCGGCAGAGAGTGATCCTCCACTAATCTCTTCTGCTTCTTGATTTCATCAATCTCCCGAAGGATCCTCTGGTTAGTTTTGTCCTGTTGCTCCATGTATCCCCTCATCTGCAAGATCAAAGTAGAAAGATCATTGTTAGTTACTGTAGATGAAGAAACAATGGAGGTTTTCGATCCTGTGTAAACAGGTGTAGTTTTCTTCTGAGGATTCTCAGCATTCTTCTGATATGCAGGAGGAATGGGTGGCAATGATGCACTAGGCTGAGATGTTGTAACCGCCGGTATGGCACTTGAACTTGATTTTCCTTGAGAAGCCATGTGATTGATGGAAATAAATAGTAATGAACGAAATGAATGAGTTTTTAGAATTGAAGCACCGATTGCCCCACGGTAGGCGCCAAACTGTTTTGTCAAAAATCACAACAAGGATAATGTAACCAAATCCGATTTTGTGAGGTTGAGTGCTTGTGTGTTGAACAAATGTATGAACGAAACTAGAAATGCAAACAAAGATGAACACAGGGATTTGTACGAGGAAAAGCCCTTGATCACTAGTAGATCGCTGGCATAAAAACCTCGGATAGTGAAAACTATCACTATCAACTATATTGAACAAACTAAGATTACAACTTCGGAAGCTAATGAGCTCGGTACAATGTGGTTTGCTATCGTGAGTGTGCGTGTTTCTCTAGTATTCGAGTATGTTTTTCTGCTGTGTCCTCTAATGAGCTCATTTACCCCTTAAAAATCAAATAAACGGTTACTAACTAACTATCCGGAATATGGGGAAAGCTCCCACGTTCACCTTCAACGTCTCTATGGCCTTTGTTGCACGTGAGTTATTCCCAGTGTAACTTTTGTCAAAAACGGGTTTTCCAAACCCGCTTCGTTTGTAATCGAATATCAAGTTATAAATGTTTCGTTGCGTATTTATGTTTATTTTAATTTTAAACGATGCATAATTAATAAACAAATTAGTATTTAAAAACTATAATTAATAAAAAGTGAAAATAAAATAAATAAAAAAGAAAACCGGCTGCCGGGATTCGAACCCGGGTCAGCCGGGCGAGTCAAAGCTTTAACTCGCGTACATATAACCACTCCGCCACTTGATGTTTTTGTGAGTTCTAGGAAACAATTAAAACTTATGAACAACCATGAATCAACCCGTTAGGCCAAACTGAAACCGTAATCGGCTTCCAACCGTCCAAAACGTTTGAGTGATCGCGGATTCTAGATTATAACCGATGCACCAACGATCCTAATCAATTCAGTCTTGAATTAACTTGAATTCTGGTGATGTTCGGTTTTTCATAACCGAAGATATTCATTTCCTGAATTACTCCAACAATAGCATCCTCTCTCGACTCAAAATCATCCGCAAAACCTTCAATTTCATTTTCGCTATATTTTCAGTTCGTCGGAAAAGCTTTTTGAACTCGCTGGACTTTCGCCGGAAAACCGTGTCTTCCATCAAAACAGTAAGTTTCTCAATTCTTCTATCTTCTATCAGTTATTAAGCTTTTGCTAACTCAAACGTTTCAATCAGAATCAGTTCCAGGCGACGATATCGGATAATCATCATTCGCCGGAAAATTTCTGAGAATTTCTAGAATTCGCTGTGAAACGGTATAAACCTTTAAACCTTCTGATAACTCTTGTTCAGTACTTCAATTCTACATCTAGCTAATCAAAACTGTTAATTGGTCCGTTCAGACGAAGCCCATAAAAACAGAGCCGACGACTCCGCCGGAATTCTGAGAAAGACCATTTTTCCGGTATGTCTACTCCCAAAATCGTTCATGTCCATTTCATTTTAATCACTTAAATGATTGTCAATCGAATTAAACAGAATCAGTAGGGTAATCGTTGTCTGTGATATTGTAACGAAGAAGATGAAGTTAGTTTGTATATAAGTTTAATATAAATTGGATATTATCTCGGGTTAGACACACAGTCCAGCGGTGGACTGTGTGCGCACATATATCATACGCCGCGGGTTCGATCCTTGACACAATTGTATGCTCTGTAATAAAGATGTTTTCCTTTTTAACTGAACCGGATTAACCCACTGAAGATGTTAAGTATATTAAAAATCAGTATATTAACCAGGTTAGACATACAGTCCAGCGGTGGACTGTGTGCAACACAAACCCACAGGTCCCGGGTTCGAGACCTGTTACACACGCCGGTTCGATGATTAAAATCCTTTTTGAAAATAAAAGAATTTTAAATAAACTAAAACAGTATATAAATATAATTAAAAACAGAATTATTTCGGGTTAGACACGTAGCTCAGTTGGTAGAGCTGCGTGCACGCGAACAGGAGGTCTCGGGTTCGAGCCTTACCCGGCGCACACATGCACACTGGCGAACCGGTCAAACAGTCAACAGTCACGGTCAACTGTCAATGGTCAACGCAAAAGTCAACATTTTTTTTTATATTTTTATTTATTTATTTAATAAAAAATCAATTAAAAATACTTAAAAATAATGTTTTTAAAGATAGAAAATAGCCTTAAACTCACAAAAATATATCTAAAAATCCTATTAAAATTATTAATAAAATCCACTCATTTACCATACCTTTCGTTATTATTTAGGTTAGTTAATTCTCGTCGATCAATCCTCTAAACTCGTGCGCAATTCATCATCTTCAACCGAACGCACCCAATGTGAGTGAATCTCTACAAATTCCCCGTTTTAATCACGTTTTTTGGGTGTATCATGTGTCTTATTACTTATCACATTTAAACTATTGTGCATCTGTCATATTCATGAACAAATGTGTATTCAACTTGTATCAACTGTTTGAGTGGTTATTGTTTAGATTAAATTTATCATTTCCAGTACATACATTATCATAGGCCGCCGCTCCCCATTACATTATGAGCGTTGAGCTGTTCCCCATTACATTATGAGCGTGAACCAGGCGTTGCCAACATACGATCGGCTCCGTTTGATTGAGCCTTAATCGCACAGAAATTTATCATAGGCCCCGTTCCCCATTACATTATGAGCGTGAACGTGACGTTGCCAACATATACAGTTTCATTCATGTGTTATATTCATGCAAGTTGGTTTGTTATTGTAAGTTATTGTTTGTTGTTGTTATTGTTAATGTATGATCATTCTACGTTTGCTCACATATGATTATTGCACAATTTTCCATAATAAAGATAACAAGAGATCAATAATAAATGTTTTTCTAACAAGGTTCACTCGCCAACTTATGTTGACCCAAAAACCCCCATTTTTACACATGATACAGGTGAGCCAGCTGCAGCAAGAAACACATAGGATGGCTTAGAAGAATAAACTGGTTTAGATTTTGAATTGTTTAGTTGATTATCTTTCTTTGTAATTGTATGAACATGTTTGGAATATTGAGGATGTAATTTTGAATTTAATAAATATGAAACATTAGTAAATATCATGAGCTTTGGTGCTAACCCAATTATGCCCCGACTCTTATTCCGCTGCGGGTTGGGGTGTGACACCCAGCATATTCCAAGATTCGATCTTGACTTAGTCTTCCATCAATACCTGCATTAAATTCAAATAAAACATTGAAGACAATCATTAGAAACTGTCATAAGTACTAAGGATCCTTGATCCTTCTAGCATCCGGTACTCAGTACATGGATAATATATCCTCAATATACTGAAGGATCACTGATACATAAGTAATTGAAAAACCAGCCCTAACATCTACGTTGAGGGAGTAAATTCTATGCAGCGATTTTGTATTATGGATTCATTATCCTGCTACAATATTATATTAGGCAGGCCATGGATTCATGATATGAAAGCCATGCCTTCCACTTATCATCAATGTGTCAAGATTCCTACTCCTTAGGGGGTTAGTCAGGTGGAAAGCGACCAGCAAGAAGAAAAGGAATGCTATTCCTCCTCGATGAAGGCGTCAACAAAATCCAGGGCAAGATAGCAATTAAAGATACAAGCCCAGGATATTGTGGAAACTTCTGAGCAGGATGTTAAAAGAGTTATCCTGGATCAGGATAATCCTGATATCTTGGTGCTTGTAGGGACCAACATCCCTCGGGATATTGAGAGTCAACTTACTAACTTTTTGAAAAGCAGGATGTCCACGTTTGCATGGAAACATGAGGACATGACAGGTCTTTCAAGCCAATTCAGCAAAAGAGGAGGAAATTTGCTCCTGAAAGAAATGCGATTATACAAGAGGAGGTTGAAAGATTATTGAAGTCTAGGATGATTAGGGAAGTTAAGTTCCCTAAGTGGCTAGCAAACGTAGTAGTAGTTCAAAAGAAGAATGAAAAATGGAGAGTTTGTGTAGACTACACAGACCTCAATAAAGCCTGTCCTAAAGATCCATTCCCATTACCTCACATAGATTCGATGGTAGATGCGACTGTCGGCCATGAAATGCTGACCTTTTTGGATGCATTTTCAGGATTTCAACAGATCCAAATGGAGCCATCTGATCAGGAAGATACAACATTCATGACACCTATAGGTATATACTGTTATACTGCCATGCCTTTTGGTTTAAAAAAATGCAGGTGCAACATACCAAAGGTTTGTCAATATGATGTTCAAAGACAAACTGGGGGACACAATGGAGGTGTATATTGACGATATGGTGGTAAAATCCAAGAAAGCTGAGGATCATATTCAGGATGTTGAATGTGCTTTCAATATCCTGGACCAGTATAATATGAAGCTGAATCCTGCTAAGTGTCACTTCGGAGTGGGGGCAGGAAAATTGCTAGGGTATATGGTGACCAAGAGGGGAATAGAAGCTGCCTTGCAAAAGTTGAAGCAATATCTTTCAAGTGCACCTCTGTTGATGAAGCCTGAGGATGGTGAACCCTTAACCCTATATCTTGCAGTATCAGGGAATGCAGTAAGTGTTGTTTTGGTAAAGGATCACGAAGGTCAGCAATATCCTGTTTATTATGTTAGTAAAAGCTTATTAGTTGCTGAAACCAGATACTCACATTTAGAAAAACTAATATTAGCTCTAGTCATGGCATCAACTAAACTTAGACATTACTTTGAAACACATAGGATTCGTGTTAAAACCAATTACCCTGTTAAAAATGTGCTTAGGAAACCCGAAATGTCTGGTAGAATGGATAAATGGTCTGTTAAACTAAGTTTTTATGATCTAGTATATGAACCTAGAAATGCTATAAAGTCTCAGGCCCTAGCAGACTTTGTGGCAGATTTTAGTAGTGATATTCAAAATGAAGCTGACCTAGAAGTACAACAACTTGGTGAGGATTCAGGATGTTGGATATTGTGTACTGATGGTGCATCTAATATAAGGGGTGTAGGATTAGGAATACTACTAAAATCACCACATGGGGACATATTACCCCAGGCTATTAGATTTGAATTTCCTGCTACTAATAATGAAGCAGAATATGAAGCCCTGATAGCAGGATTAGAATTGGCTAAGAATATGAACGTTAAGTGTTTGCAAGTGTATGTTGACTCCCTATTGATTATTAACCATTTCAATGGATCTTATACAGTCAAAGGTGAAAAGTTAGCTAAATATCTTGAAATTGTTAAAAAAAAATTAGCAGGATACTTCGAAAAATTTACACTTGAACAGGTACCAAGAGAGGAAAATCCTGAGGCCGACGCTCTAGCAAATCTAGGATCTACTGTCAGGATACCGAAAGGAGCTCAGATACCAATATTGCATATCAAGTATCCTGCGATGGAACTCTTGAAGTTTTAGGATAAGGAGGTAACAACTGTTCAGGATCCTGGTGAAACATATCCTGATAAGGATCCTGAATCCTGGATGACTCCAATTGTGAAGTACCTTGAAAGGAGATGTCCCAAAGGACGAAAATCCCAAGGCTTTCAGAATGAAGGTATCCCGCTTTACTATAATAAATGATGTTTTGTATAAGAAATCTCTTGCATGTCCATATCTGAGGTGCTTGGAAGATCCTGAAACCAAGGAGGTACTTCAGGATATACACGAAGGAGATTGTGGCAACCATACTGGGGGCAGATCTTTATTCTATAAGGTATTGAGAACAGGATACTACTGGCCGACCATAAGGAAAGACGCTGCGGAATATGCTCGAAGATTTGATGCATGTCAGAGACACAGCAATATACTACATCAGCCAGAAGAACCATTATATCTTATCATATCTCCTTGGCCATTTATGAAGTGGGGGATGGATATAGTGGGAAAATCCCAAAGGCTCCTGGAGGAAAGGTTTTCATGCTAGCAATGACAGATTATTTCTCCAAGTGGGTTGAAGCAGAAGCATTTGTCCAAGTTAGGGATCAGGAAGTGGTGTCTTTTATCAAGAGGAATATCCTGACAAGGTTTGGGATACCGGCCGAGATAATCTGTGACAATGGTTCCCAATTTATCAGCAAAAGGACTACTAATTTTTGCAAAAGTTGGGGAATTAAGATGATCACGTCAACACCGGTGCATCCACAAGCTAATGGACAGGCAGAATCCTCGAACAAGATAATTATCAATAACTTGAAGAAGAGATTAGGTGCTAAGAAAGGAAAATGGGCAGAAGAATTACCATTTGTCCTATGGGCTGATAGAACAACTGTGAAGAATGCTACTGGGCAAACCCCATTTTCTTTGGTATTTGGGGCAGAAGCAGTGATTCCAACAGAAATGGTGATACCCACAGCTAGGTCAAGCCTACGGGATCCTGAAGCGAATTCTGAGACCCTATGTCAAGAACTGGATATTGTTGATGAAACTAGAGATGCAGGAAAGCTAAGGATGGCGGCATATCAACGAAGGATAGCAAAGTCATACAACAAGAACTTAAGAACTAGGAGATTCCAAGTTGGAGATTGGGTATTGAGAAAAGCGTTTCAGAATACGACTAATCCTGCTGATGGGAAGTTGGCTCCAAAATGAAAAGGACCATACAAAATTGAGTCGGAATCAGGAAAAGGAGCATACCGGCTCAAAACCATGAAGGGAGATATGATACCAAGATCCTGGAATGCTATACATCTTAAGGCTTATTTCAAGTGAGTTTAGGATTTACTTTCTGACTCAGGATGGTATGAATTCTATCTCTTTTAAATATGTTTAATTTAATATTCTTTGAAACCCAATGCTGACTTAAGCATCGGAGGGGTGTTAGCTAACCTAACACCCACCTTAGTTTAAAGGTTTTATTAGGATACTTTTCAAGATATTACTCCAAGATATGTACTCAAGACGGATCGAAAGACTAAAGGATTGGCCCCCTCTCTCACAATTAAGGGATTCAGACCCCTTCACAGGTTTAAAGGTATTCACCTTTCTCCCGAATTGGGTTTAAACACCCCGCCTGGAGCGCAAGTATCTGGGTATAGTTCAAGATAGCGGGAGCAGTTCATGTAACAGTGGCTGACAATTTCGTTATTATTGGCTATATCCTGGATCCTTAAGGTATATGAGGATTGATCACCCTCTCTCGCGAAAGGGTATTTTCATACTCTCTAAGGTTTAAAGGTTTTCACCTTTCTGAGTCTTGGAGTTTATACACTCCCGCCTGTAGCGCACGAAAACAAGGGTTTATTCCTAGGATACTAAGGGTTTATCCCCAGGATACTAGGGGTTTATCCCCAGGATACTAAGGGTTTATACCTAGTGAAACTATAGTTTTTGACAAGATCAAGAGATATGACATATTATAATTGTGTTCACACACATTCTTTTGCGAAGGAAAAGCTACAAAGTTTAATCACTAAGTAAAGAAACACTCAGGTATGTCATGCACTGACGCAATATCCTGCATAGACAGGGGACATCCATGCCGGGGACACTGTAAACAGTTTGAAGATTGAAGTTGGAAATTATCACCTAAGTGTTTCGGGTATGGTTTTTTATTTTTCAAGTTTTGAAAGCCTATCTAAATAATCTAAGTTCTTTCATAAGATCATCTTTAATCAAAATGATTAAGGATGATAAAAATATTAAACATTTCATCAGTATCCTGACCAGGATATTTAAAACATGTCTTTCAGAATAAAAATATAACTACAACAGATAAGGTCAAAAGGTTGGTCTATTATTAGCAAACCAAAATGTCACACTCCTGGTTTCGTCTTAAACCAAGACCCATCCACCAAGGAGTGTGATAAGTACTAAAGCATATGAACATTGATGACTAAGGGCTTCGTCCTGAAACTCAGGATCCCTCCACCTCTAGTCATCACAAAGTACTAATGTTTAAAGTGCAGGAAATATAAATTATTCAAGTGCAGGAAAAGTAAAATTGTTTGGGACTACAGACCATCAAATTTTAAAAAAAAAAGTGGGCTACGGCCTAGCCATCAAATATCCATCATCGCCCACTTCACTGCCATTATGCTGCAGCACCTTCAGCAGCATCCTTGGCAGCATCATCCACCACATCCTCACCACCAGCATCAGCACCTTGACCACCAGCACCAGCATCAGCCTCAGAATTCTTGGGAGCCTCTACCGCTTTCGAAGGCTCCTCGACCACAGGTTTGGCAGGGCACTCCATAGGTTTACCTCCTAGGTCTTTTAGCTTTGCCTCCCAAGCGTCAATTTTCCAGACAGGGCATTCGAAGCCTGCAGCTCTGGCTTCATGCGCCATCTTCAGTCTGGCTTGGAGGAGGGAAATCACAACAGAACCTTTGAGGCCTTCCCGATCGGAGTGCATATCCTGCTCGTGCTGAAGTTGAGCTGCATACACCTTGGCATGGGCATCCTGCTTAGCCTTTTGGATGGCGGATTTAGCTTCCTGAGTCACAGCCTTGTATTTGTCCTCGCAATGCTGATACTTGGCGGCGGCTATCTTCCCTTGATCCACAATGGTGATCTCATCCTTCTTCAGTTGGGCCTCCAGCATCTTAGCGGTCCCACAGGCTTCCTCGTAGAGACTTGTCAGGCGGCCAAGACCCTACAATTAGAAACGCAGGTATCAGCATAACTTAATCAGGATATTTGTTCAACATATATGTGTAGGATACAGGATAAGGATATTTACCTGATTGAGGAAAGAAGCCATCAAGCCACTGGACTCAAAGAACCCCTGGTTCTCGTAAGAAAAGGCCTCGGCAGAAGTGGCCGGGCAGTCGGTCTCTTTCCTCTTGCGGGAGCTGGAGACACGAGCCTTAGTTGCTAAGGAAGGCTTGGGGGTGACTGTAGGCTTGGAACTGACAGGCGGCTTAGACGTGGTGAAAAGTTTAGAACTTGGCTCTACCTTCACCGGAGCAGGTCCGGAGTAGCTGTCAAATTCTTCGAGGTCGAACACTACAGGGATCTTGGCAGAGTCCGCACAAAAGGGGAAACTCTCAACTCTTATATACTTTTATAGCTTAATTGATTGAACATATGCAGGAATAAGTAATATAGGTATCCTTACCAGACATGTTGGAGCTTGAATATTGGCTTAAACTTGTGGAGAGTACAGAAAAACTTCTCTCGCTTTCTGGTAGCTGGTAGATGGTGTTGATCCTTTCTTCCGATTCTGCGGATGGAGGGCCCATTCCTTAAGATTCACTGCAACAAAAAGAAATAAAGATGTCAGTTCAGGATGTAAGATCAGGATACGTTTGGGGATATTCCCAAAACCCTAAATCCTACCAGCAGTTTCCCATTTCACAGGAAAATCGACACTGTGCTCAATGGAGTCTCTTTTAACGAAAAAGAACTTTTGTTTCCACTCATCCACGTTTTTGGTTGCCTTAAGAATGAGGGGGTGTTTGGAGATGGAAAAAAGTAAGAAGCGGCTGGAACCGTGGGATCGCAGACGGTAAGCTATGGCTATGTCTTCAACACATAGCTCAGGAATATGATGAGTTTTGATCCGATCCTACACCGGCTAGCACCCTCCAAACCATAGGAATGGTTTGGGCAAAACTGAGACGAGTGAAATAGAAGAACCACATGATGAAGTTCGAAAAGGGGTATCGAAGTCTGATAGAAAAAGGGTAGTACAAGAAACAGAGCCATTCAGTAGAAGATACATCTGATTTGAGGCTCCGATCGAACGGACGAATAATCGCTCCGGCGAGAAAGGCGCCGGAGGCTCTTAGAGCGGCAATGTCGGCATTATCGAAAGAGTAGACCTCCTTCATTGGCTCTTTGAGCAGGTTTTGCTCGCTGAACATCAGGGCAGAATCACCGGTATGAGAGCGAGTTCGGTTGGCCATGGCAGAAGAAAGAGATAAGACATAGAAAGAAGAGAGAAAGAAAGTATACCTGGAAATTCTGAGAAGAATGGTTGACCATCAAACAAGAAATGAGAAGATATAGGAGCAATATAGATAGGCATGGAGTGAAAATAGCTTGGGAAGTTGCACCATGTCACATCAACGTCTATATCTCATTAAGAAGCATCAAGTGGCACAAAGAAAGAAAAATATATCCATTTAGATTAGAGAATCCCAACAGATATATTTTTGGGGACAATTGTTAGGGGTGGAATTTTCAGACTAGTATCCTGAGGATATATCTTGACCCTACATATTGATTACAGCGACCAGGATACTAAACCAGGATATTGGTAACATCCTGCGGGAGTATCCTACTCATTACTAATGATTTTCTTTGATGCAAGGTACTAACGTTCACAGGGCTTGGTCCTCTTGAATACTCGGTCATGACGGTTGAAAGAAAGAAAGACGTTGGAGGCTGGAAGAAAGGCTCTACAACGGTCAAGAGGGAATATTCGAAGGATCCCTAAAATGTAGGATAGTTAGTTAGTCTTGTTTACTATTTAAAGGGCACTTGGATCAGCAGTAAGGGACACAACATCTCGCACTCTTTCACTTTCTGATTACAGCAACACTCAAAAACACTCACTACACTCACATTGTTCGAACATTGTAACACTTAGAGCTGATCCAAGCAGTGTCCCGAAGTTGTATCCTGTTGTTTGATCAATAAGAAGAACAAGGCAGCTGGCGATTGTCAGCTCCCGAGGTTTTATGTCGGCGATCTAGATTGATCAAGGGCTTTCCTTGTATATCACGTGTCAACCTTTACTTTATTGCATTGTTTTTACGAATTGATATAGTTCTGTATCCTGGAACTATATCCTGAAACTTCTTATATTTTTAATCAAGTTAACACATTTTTATCTAGTCTACATAGCACACTACCTCACAAAACTAATTTGATCACTAAATTGCTTCGGTAATTTTTGACCAAAACATCCCCTACTTTAGGAAATTTCGTCCTGAAATTTATTCAAGAGGAAGACCTTGGAGAAAAAGCATTTTGGCTAGATTAATGATTGTCTAAAATCGAGACTTGGAAGTTTGAAATGTGTTTACAAGTATGAAGTTTCGAGGAACTAAAAAGATAGATTTGTAAAAAGGGTTCGTTTGTCTAAAATGATTCGAGGCATTGAGTATAACTAAAACATGCATGTGTGTGTATAGACAAGCGAATTTAAACAAGTTTGAATAACTCAATGATGAGGTATTTTAAAATGTGTTACCTAAGAAGGAAGCTTTCGTATAAACGATATGTATTTTGATGAAAAGTGTGGTCGTACTGTTGGTTGTAAGAAAAAGTTTCGTTGGATTTAAAGAGCATTGGCAATCTCAGTTTTATAGAGAATTCTTTATCGGTGAAAAACGAGGAAGTTAGGTATTTTAAATAAAAAATGGTTTTGGAGGTAACAGCCAACTAAGTATGTTTGCGCATAAATAAAGAACGGAAAATAGTTTTTAAGTGTAAGAAAGTATTTTAGGGTCCGAATGTTTAAACTGATGATTGCAAACGGGGTTTGTAAAAAAAAAAGGATGTCGGGGAATAATGGAGGCATAAGTGTGAACGATTGATTTGATAAACGAATATGAGTATAAGAATGGCATGTGTGTGTTGGACAATTGAAAACGTCGCGTTTCGGGATCGGTCTCGTCGTGGATAATCGGGTATCGCGCGTTTAGCAATGCGTTTGTGAGTTTTTATAGTTCGTATCGGGTCTGAATAGGTCTCCAAAACACCAAATTTCTCATGGCATGTTTTATGAAAGTTTGGTAACATGGTGAAAACACTTATATATAGGAAGTACCAGCGGCGTATCCACCATGTTTTGTCCATGTTACGTTCGTTTCATTATTCGATGTCATGTTACGTTCCGTGTCCTACCATACACAGTAGTACACCCTATGATTCTCATGCCCTATCACTATAATTCCGTGTGTGCACCCGTGATTATATTGATCGTCGCATGATACGCATAGTTTGTACTAGTTATGTAGGAATCAGGGTATACATAAATTTGAAAATAAGAATGTGCGGGCGTATAAGAATGTAGTATATAAGCATGTTTACGTTTAAATAAGTATGAGACCAACATGAGCGAATCCCCCCGGGTCATGCTCACGTATAGGTACGAATGTATGACTTTGAATATGAGCATGAGCATGAATGTGAGCATGATTATAAGTATGCATGTGAGTATAAGTATAAGTATGAATGATGACACGTATGAGCATAAATATGAATATGTGTATAAGTATGAATATCAATAGGTATAAATGACGACGATTGCGTGCATGACATGAATTGAATACAACGAATTTAATCATGTAAAATGATCGAGAAATTTGAGTGTGTAAAAACGAATGATATAAATGATATTGTCATGCGAAATTTTGACTAAATCATGTGCGAGGATATGCATGTATAGTGGTTTGAGCAAAACGTTGAGTTTACCAAATCAAAATAGATTTAAGTTTGACTTAGAATGTAGAATCTAGTTCGTGAACATAAAAAGGATATAAAATACTTATTAATTATGCATGACGTATTTCATAAGGAACGGAAATGCTACTTTTGTTTTAGAAGAATTTATGTAAGTTGAAAAAATGGTCGGTCCCCATGAAGTTTCCTTGCCCACGTGCTTTGAAATTTAAATGACGTATTGGGCGGTGTATGAAAAGGTTTCTAAAAATAGTAAGTTTGCATCGTTTTAAAAGATCTTGCATTAAAATATGGAATTTGAAATTTGGAGGTTCTCGTGAAAATGTTGATCCTTAAAAAGAAATTTAGCATAATGAACCTAGTAATCGTCGAAAATAAGTGTTTTAGCAAAATGATTTGTTGATTTTGAAAGGAGTTTTAGTAAAACGATCTTATAATATCTATAAGATCTTATAGGCATGTGAGAAAGGTTGGTTTGATTTTGATTGAGAATGAAAGTCTTTAATATAATGATATAATGTGAGCGTGTTTTAGTGATTAGGTTGAGTATGAAGTTCGTGGGCAAGAGATTCATTGGACCGATTAAGTTGATAGGTAGCATTTCGTAAGGTTTAGAAATTCGGGTAATAAAACGTTTTAAGGTATGATTAAAAATTTCGGTATGTGAGTTATGTGAAAACAGATTGTAGGGTAACAACTACGTGTGATAAAACAACGCATTTTGGAATTGATATAAATAGGGATTTTGACGAATGATAAACGATTTAGGTGTAAAACATGATTGTGTTTGCATAATAAAGTATTTTGAAGGAAATACATTTTTCTGCCACATGTAAAATATTTTTTTTTACTTTCGACACCGTGCGTAAATTTTTTGCATTCGGCAACGAATGTAAAAATATTTTTTAAACGTATGTAAAAACTACAAATTTACAAAAGTGAATTTACAAAACATTTTATATAATTGTTTTTTATGCCGCCGACACGTATATTTTTTAATTTTACCCCAGCCCCGACTGTAAATTATTTTTACGTCCCGGTTGTAAATTTTTATTTCCGTATCGGTTATATGTTTTTTTATGCCCCTATTAAAAAATTTTAAACTTTTTTTACGCCTCAGTTGTAAACTTTTTTATGGCCCCATTTGATTGTTTGGCTAGGGGTTTTTAAAACTTTTTACGGGGGCTGTAAAAAAATTGAGAATAAAAAACTTTTTTTCATTCGACACCGTGCGCAAAAAAATTATTTTACATTCTACTACTTACTTAAAAACATTATTCAAACATACGTAAAAACTATTTTACGCCTTCCGTTTTTACTTACGTTTGAAAATTAGCTTTACGCGTGACATTTAGAGGAGTTCGGGTCGACGATCGGGGGCGTAAAAAACTTTTTTTACGCACGTTGTCAAAACATTTTTTTATTATTTTTTTTACATAATAGTGTTCTCATACTCAGTTCGTGTAAATGTTTACGCACGTTGTCAAACTTTTTACGCACGTTTTCAAAACTTTTTTTACGCACGTTATCGAATGTTTTTTTAAAAAACTTGTAGTGTAAAGTCATCAAACATTAACAAATGAAATAGAAATTCTCAATTAACATTTATAAAGAACATTATATCATAATTAGAGAAAATATAGCAAAAAGAAATAGATATCATTTTCGATAGTTTTGTGTTTTCTAATTAACATATAAGACAAATATAGATTGCATTTTATAAAAAACATTATGTCATAATTAGTGAAAATAAAGCAAATAAAAATATATATCATTTTTGATATTTTTGTATTTTATAAATTACGTAATACTTTTGGTATTTTAATTTGAAACCTATGATATTTTTTTCAATTATATATATAAAAAGTATATAAAAGAGATTAAATGTGAGATATATTATTAGACATATTAATGATGATGTGATGTGATGTGATGTGTTTTAAATATAAGAGAGAGGTGACATGACATTGAGAGAAAAAAAAACTAAAATACTCTTTTGAATTAAATTGATTATAGGTGATGTGTTAAAATTCTATTGGATAAGAGAGTTCTCATGGTGCTCGCAACTGGTTGTGGTTCCTGCATATATATATATATATATATATATATATATATGTGTGTGTGTGTATTATTAATACAACCTAATGGATAGTAGTTTTAATATTATAATAATACATATTGTTTTTTAACACTTTTATTATTTTAATAGTATAATAATTATTATTTTTTTACTTTTTAAGTTTAATACATTTTCATACTTTTGTTAACTTTAATGAATTTTTTTTTTATCACGGGTTGGGATAAGCTTGGTGTCAACAAGTATCGAACCGACACTGGTATCAAAAATACCGACACAGCCCTATTCGGTATCGGTACATGAAGGTAAAAAACGGCAACGACTTAGTAAGAAAACGCCAAAAGTCGATACCGAATTGATATTGAAAATCTTTTAGTTCGGGAAATTCAGTACCGCTACCTGGTACCATTTGCTCATCCCTGTTCACGGGTACCGTACGAACAACAACTGTATCGTACAACTTTTTTTTGTTGATTTTCTTCGACTTTTAATGATTTCTTTTTCTTAGTTTCAGGGGTAGGGATGAGCTCGGTTCCACCGATACCGAATATATGAAGGTAACAACCGGTAGCGAACCGGTATCAGGAACGCCAAAAGTCAGTACCAAATTGGTATTTAAGATCTTTCGGTTCGAGAAATTCGGTACCGGTATCCAGTACCATTTGTCCATCTCTGACCACGGGTTTCATACAATCAACATAATTACCATACAACTTTTTTGGTTTATTTTCTTTCGGTTATTTTTTGTGTTTTTTTTTCTACATTTTCTTTTTATTCTTGTCAGCGATTCTGTACACAACGTGCTCATAGTGATTTGAAAACACATGTAAACACAGACTAAATAATAAAAGAAGTCGTCGCACCGATAAACCTAGTAATAATAATATTACTATTTATATATTACTAATCTGCAACGTAGCTTAGTAATGTGTGCATTGTATCTCATGTTTATTGTATTCTTATACAAACCAATTTGTACCTTACCTTTTGTTTTTTGTTTTGGGCTTGGGTATTTAAGGCTTGATTGTTTTAGTTGTTGGCTTCATTTTGAAGCTTTCTAATTCTCTTTACCACCGCCCTCTTCCTTTTAAATAACTTGTTAGTAGCAAATTTGGTTGAATGGTTGGTTAGCAAATCATATGGACCCATTTAGTTGCACCTTAGGTTGTTTGGTTTAAGACTCTAGGCTACTTGTTGATTACATGGCCTAACTTTCCACACGTCATAAATTATTTTATAAATAAAAACTGCATGTAACTTTTTATTGGAATATCTATATTTTTTGTTCTTGAGATTGCCTTGTTCATGGGAGAGTATAAATTCCTCAAAGTTAATGTGTGATCTGGTTCACAATCTCCAAAAGAAAAGATAGCATAGTGCTATGTGTTTCTTTTGACCCTCTACCCATCAATGTTACGCCCAAAAAGCTTCATTCATGATCTCCAAAAATTTGCTAACTTTCATATTGACCGGATATCAAGGTCATGTGACTCCTGGTGCTGGGAAATGGATCGGTTTATTTGTGTAATGGGTTAAACGGGTTTCGATCAAAATGGGTTGGATCGAATTGTTTTATCAATAATTTTAATTTGGTACATTTCAGGTTTATAAAGAGCTAGCTAATCTATATGTATAGTATGATAATAAAAAAATATTATATGTAATATAATAGTCTTAAGATGAAATCATAAACTTTGGTTTAATGTTTTGATGATTAAACTAAGCATCTTTCTATCAATTGAGACCATTCATTTCTTTTGTGAGATGGGGTTGAAAGGATATGATCAGAACCGTATATGGTATATTAGCGATATTCTTTTACATGTGATTGGGTCGGGTTGGGTTGGTTTTGGGTAGTCTTGCGCTCATTAATCCAAAAATGATCACCCGTTATCAAAACCATTTATTCCACAATATACATATACGTAGTGGTAGGATAGAACTTCTCGTGTTGCCTTTTCAACTATGTTAGATATGGGTTAGAGATATATGGCATCTCCATATGCTATAATATAATGGAAGTCCGATTATACCTAGTTTGATTATTATTATTTTTCCTAGTTTAAAACCCACTATAAATACATACACATGTCACATCATTTTTATATATAAATCCCTCCACTTTTGGCCTGATGGTAGGAGGTTTGGGTTTTTCAATTGAGACTCAAGTTCAATTTTCACTTATGTCATATGAGGTGGATATAGGCAATGAAGAAATTGAACTAGGCCTTGTGTGAAGTTGTCATTTCGATTCCCGAGCCCAACCGGGTTTTCGTCCTACCGTATGTTACGCTAGAGATTCTGCTTTTGTAATGGCACAACGATTGTCAAGTGGCAGCCGGCGGTATGGTTTCCCGGGGGAACACCCAAGAAACCCAAACTTTGAAGCCAACGTGGGCGTGAGCCTGGTTAAGACAACATAGCCTAGACAGAGTGGAGCAATACGGGGCTCTCCGATCTGGAGAGTGTGGTAACCTTATACATGAAGTTTAGTGTAAAAAAATACCATTTTTTTATAAAAATAACTCAATCATACACTCTCATTCATCTCTATACGCTAAAAAAATTGGCATGGAATGAAGATGAAAAAATAACTTTGGCCCTCTTAGTTGCACGTGACCAATAACATACGAGGAGGCGTTCAATTATGATGTGTCACATTTTAATATTTTCATTTGTGCAAGTTTTTATATAATTTATTATTTTGTATATTTTAAGTTCATATCTTATATTTATTTATGTAAAAAGAAAAGAAAAGGTAGGAAGGTCTAGACGGTGCCACTAAAGAGAATAGTTTAGTGTAATGGATGGTTTAATTGACATGACGCAAGGAGACCACGCACCCCTTCCTCCGGTTTTTCATTTTCACTGCTTTTAGAAAAGATTTGATCTGTTTTAAACTCTGTGTGTATTATACATATGTGTAAGCTCGTGAGCTTATTCTTTGTATAATTATATTATAATAACTTTTATTTATTGTAACAGGTATAAAACTACGTATTAATATTGTATATAATTATGATAAAATTACCTAAATAATACATATTAGGTTATTTATACATGTATTTGGAAAATATAATTAAATAATTAATTTAATACTTAACACGTCACGATGAAGTTTAAAAATTTGTTTTACGAAGGGAGCTCGAGTTGTATATATACAGTTTGGAAGGACTAAGGAGCATAGCTCAAATTGAACTCTAGTATGTAAATGAGCCGAACTTAAACTCGAGTTTAGCGGTACGTTTACAATTTTATATAATACGGGTATGTTTGACTTGGAGTTTTTAGGAGCTTCTAACTTTAGGTTTTTTAAGAAAAAAACTCATACTCAATAAAAAGTCTTGTTTAGTTGAAGGAACTTGAAACTTTTAGGTTAGGAGCTTGAAACTTTTGCTTGAACGCTCCTACCAGTAGTGTTTACGTGAGCTACAAGCTTTTAGGGAAAAATGAATATTTTAACCCCTAAAGATAATGAACTTTTTAATGCATCAATTTTAAATGTTTTTTTCTAAAGATAACGAAAAATCAAATTCTTAGTTATATTTTAAGCAAATTCTTTGATTATATATACACGATCTTCGTACGCTGTTGTTCTCATACGTTCTTTTTTGATCGTCCCCTTCATCACCCATTTTTTGGTACGTTATCTCTTCCCTTACACGTGAAAATTTTGATTTTATCGATTACTGAAACTTGTTGTGTGTATAAAGAATATCTTGGTTGATCATTTGATTAGTTTCTATCCACAGCGTTTCATATATATTGCATAATGATTTAATAGTATCATATTATGTTCTCGACTGTTTGTCATTGACTATGTTTTATTTAATTGAAAATGACCATGTTTTATTTATTTGAGAAAAAAACTTATATATATATATATATATACACACACACTAGGTTATCACCCGGTTGGCAACCCGGGCAGAAAAATTTAAATTAAATTAATCATAAGTATATCAATAAAACTAATGCAAATAAAGTAATATTACATAAATTAATAACAAATAACAAAGTGGTTTGTATTATTAGGTAATAATAGTAACACACTCTGCTATCTCTAGGTGTTTGTACAATTTTGGGTTTTCAAAACCCTTTTAATGTATCGAAAACCCTTTGTCCAATCAATCTTATCATTCATTTACAATATGTAGTATTTATTTTAGATTGAAGATGCCGGCAATTTGACTGACGTTTGTTTTCTAAGATAACAGGATTGGGATAAAACATAAAAGAAAACGTATATCTCAAAATCATAATTAAACTCAGAAATTAAAAAAAAAAAAAACCCATTTTTTTAAGACCAACATAATTCGTATCATATACATGGGTCAGTGTATTCGCTTAAAAACCCATTCAAAAAGTAACAGTTACATATTGTCTCCCAATTACAATCCAACCCACATATATTTACATAAAAACTTACTACAACAATATTATTGTTCTACTCTCAACGATCTCTATTCCACCCACATATATTTACATAAAAACATACTACAAAAACGTGTGCTCCACTGTCTCCTTTGAATCGCCACAAACAGGACACAAACCTGAGTCGTAAAAGATGTTTCATCTCGCTAGAGCATCCAGAGTAGGCAATCTATCTAGTACTGATCTCCATCCAAGAACCGTAACTTTTTTTGGAACCCAATTATTCCAAAAAATAAGCATAAGCCAGCGTGTCGTACTGTGTGTCACAAATTCTGTTTTTTTATACTCTTTTACCGAGAACCCATTCAAATCCAGATCCCACACCCATGTATCATTTCCTTGATCGACCCACACCTCTTGTATAATGCTCATCAATAAACCGAATTCATTTACTTTCGTATCCGAATTCGAAAGTCTTTTCCATAGTCAATCCCACCAAAAGCCTTGCGTACACCGTTTCACCCAATCTGAGACAAAACAATGTTTGCTGCATGACAAAGTTTCGTCATAGATCAAGCTCTTCACTGTCAAAGAAACACTCAACTTGTCCAACACATCTTTAGTCTAGCACATCTTCAGCCAATGTTATAAAGAAAAAAAAACAAAGTTAAACCAAAAATGAAGTATTAGTTTCCAAATAACACATCTAAGAAAAAAACCACAAAATAATTGGTTTATGTATCGGGTCAAATGAGTTCACAAAATAATCGTTAACGTAGCGGGTCAAAAATCGATTATGACTTATTGACACATTTCGTAAATAACTAACAGATTATATAAACACTAATAACCATTTCACAGAAAAACAATCTAGGGTTATCTTAATTTATAATATTTTTTCATTTGACCCATGTCATACAAAGATGTTTAAAATGACATCTATGAACATTTTATGATACTATATTGAGTAAATATGTATCCACCGCAAATCTTTACAAAAGCTGACTTTGACCTTAAAGTCAAGGAAAAACTAAAACCTGACAAGCTTCATAGGAGTATTTATCGATCCATTTCTTGTATGGGTATTTATCACCATTAAAATCCATAAACTCCCTACCAAGAAAAACATTAAGCCTCATAGAAGAAGCGAATGCACTAAGCTGCAACTTTTAAAAGCATTCTATATGCAGAATTAACTAACTACCCCTTCATGAAACAACATTAATAATCAAAATCAAAACGAAATAAACACAAAGAATGAATCATCATTGTACCTATCGCGATAGAATGAAGAACAAAGCGGCAAAATTGAGAGTACAAACACATGAACGCTTAAAGTCTTTAATCAGAAAAAAAAACTAAATTGCAAGTCAAATATTCCGAAACGGAAAATAACATCCATTAACTTTTTTTTTTTATTTTTTTAACGGTATCCATTAACTAAAGGAGTGTATAAATATTGAAAAGTTTTGGCAGTACATTAGTAATCTGAAAAGCTCTTCTAATAATTTCACCTAATCCTAGATTACTAACTTTAACATCAACTCCTAAAGGCTTAATCTACTTACCACGTATTTATATCTCAAAAGTCAAAACAGCTCGATAAATTTGAGCAATACTTCTGGAAGCTACCAGACCTCATCAAAATCATTAAAAAAGTTCATAAATTTAATTCAACTTCCTTCTCGATCGTCTTTTGCATGTAAGAAAAGTTGTGTTCGGTACCGAAAATAATCGATATGTTACCGTACTGGTATTTTCCGGTAAGTTAGCCAAAGTACCAGTGCCAGTCCCGAAAAGTGGAAAAAATGGGTACCGGAACTGACTCGGTACGGGTACCGGTACCAAATGCTCATCATATACATGCTCATCCAAATGGGTCAAATCGATTGGCTGATTATAAATGGTTGTAATCATATTGTAAATATGTTCAATAATTTATAACGTCACTTTCATCATAAACAATTAACATATTTCTTTTTTACAAATATACCTTTAACAAAGTCTTAGAAAGCATCTCTGTGTAGACCTCCATGAGGGCAATCTATTTTGTATCATTATTTTAATGTTTAGTGGCAATACCAACATTCTATTCACCTTTTGCAAAATATTTTTGATATAGCCTTTCAAGGGAAGTATGCTGCAAGGATTAGGAAGAAAAAAAGTATGAGATTTGGCCCATGATAAAAGACAGCACCTAACAGTATATTCTACTAAAAAGTGGGCACTTCACGTTATCTGAATGTAACAGAACAGTAAAAACAGAAGAAAATAAAACCTTTGTATAAAAAAAGCCTTTGTTCATGTTGTTGAATAATGAATAACTTTTGTAATAACTCTCTAAGAGGTTGTAAGCATTTAAATACACTTTTTGTCATTTTTGACCGGTTTGCCCTTTTCCATATTGGTAACTTAGCTTCACTATATTTACCTATGTTGCACTGGGACGGGTACGGGAACGGGGTACGGGTACGGGGACGGGCACGGGAAACGGCAAAACTAAAAAATTTAAGAAGCGGGGACGGGACGGGTACGGGAATAAACACATATAAAAAAATAAATATATATCAAAGAGAATGTAACACAAAAACTTAAATAGTTATTTATCATTTTATTGAATAAATGATAAACTTGAAATGCCCAACACACAGAAAAATTATAAATTTGAAAGAGCAGGGGTATTATAACTTTGATCAGGAACCCGACCCAAACCTGATAAACCTGTCAGTGTCCTACGGTTTCATATTTTCGTACCTTTTATACTGAGCAAGTGTGCTCTAACTCTTGAATACGATCCTTGTCGATTTTCACCACAAACTTTGCACTTGAATTATTAAAAAAAAATAAAAAAAAATCTGGATCTTGTTCTACCAATCCTAATCTCAACAACCCAAATCAATTTTCACAAAATCAAGTGAAATATTCCAACAATGTGCACTTAAACTCAAAAAATTAACTTAAAAATCAAACCTTTTTAACACAATTGCTTCTTCAAGAGCACAACGGAGGCTGGACTCCTGATGACCGAGACCTTCGCACGACTCACAGTGTTGTATGACAGAAAATGACATTACAACTATCTAGACCCCATCGGTAAGTTGTATGACAGAAAATGACTAAAAACCAACAAATAACAAATTAGTACAAAACGACAAAAGAAATACCTAGCTCTTCTCAATTAAGAAATGGATATATTAGTAAATATACCTGTTCGCCGGAGTAGGGCAGAAAGCGATGACATAGTTGCCGGAATTGCACGTAAAAGTGCTCGTTCCGTCATCGTACGCATAGCTATTCACCACAAACACGCAGGAAACGTTTCGGTTGGACGTTTCTTCGCCGTCCCCTTCGCCTGCCCGTTTCCTCCACGTTTCCTAACCGCCGGGGACGTTTCCCGGCCGTACCCGTCGCGTTTCCGTCCCCTTGCAGTCCCCGGGACGGGAGACGGCTGCTCCAGGACGTTTCTGTGCTTCAGAGATATTTACACTTCCATTAGATAAATATGGAGTACCATATACAATATTTCTAATATCATTACCAATCTTAACCACATAAGTATTCACTCTTCAAATGTAGCTCTTTAACAATTATTTATTTCTTTTAAAATTCAAAATAGAATAAACGGTACAATAAGTTCTTAGAAAGTTCTTAGTTGAGTTTCAAATATGAGACCCTAATTTAAAACCACATATTTTACCAACCCTGTTTGAATGAACTATGTTGTATATAAACCAAGAGTAAAATTAAATCATAAGTTACATCCACTAGATACACATTCAAAAAGATACCTTTTGATAGTGACGATCAGCAACCTTTCATGAATAAGAAAGAACTCCAAAAGTCTTGTTATCTACTGGTCGATGGACAACATTTTTGCGCTTGAAACACTGAATCAAAGTTGCCAAGTTAGGTTATACTTATAATATACCTATTCGCTTAAGAAGGGATGACATGCATACCTAATCTAGTTGCCGCCAACTACGTCTCTACCGCCACCACCGTTGTGAAAGGACCATCCACAAAGATTGTTATTGGAATCGTCACTGCAAAAAATAAGAACATCAAACCCATATTAAAGTCAGCATTTTAAGATTATGATAATTGGTAAATATTTTGCTACAACTTCGAACCACCTGAACTATTTTTGTAATTTAGCATCCAAAATCGTAATACACGAGTCCTTGCAGCTCGGGTCCATTCAGTCTGTTGTTTTTCCAAACTAACAATAAAAACGAACAATTAATTTAATACCCCTTTTGAATGGTACGAAAATACGAATCAAAGATAGAAATTTTGATATAGTATGAGAGATACCTTTTGATAAGGAAACTTGTGAAAGGACCATCCACAGGTATTGTGCCACAAAGATTGTTATTGGAAACGTCACTGCAGAAAATAAAAACATCAAATCCATATTATAATTCAGAATTTAAGCACAACCGCCACCACCGTGTTAACCACAACCATCAAGGATGTTCATCGCCGCCGGAACTGTCGGTTGCGGTCATTGCCGGGTTCAACTGCCGAAACCCTAGATCCGCCACCTCCCTTTGTTGCAAACTACTACCACTGTTTATCACCATCATTTGGACTGCCTTTGAGATCGACGCCGGCGCTGGAAGATGCCGCTTGCCAAGATTTACAGAAGATTGAGAAAAGGAAAATCACATAAGAGAGATGGTTAGGGGTTTGGGAAGTAAGAATGTTGTGTATGGAATAGAAAAGAAAAAAAAAGAACATACAACAGATTAAGAAAAAGATTAATAATTATCAGAAGAATACTTGTTTAGCTGATTGAATCGACTGGAAAAAGAAGAAAAAATGCCACATATAGGAAGCGTGAAGAGGAAGATACAGTCTAGGGTTTGACAGCAGGAAGAAGAGGCGTAGAAAAAATAAGGAGAGGTGCGGGTATCTGAATGATAATCACGGTGCGGGTATGTGAAATGGAGCTTCATTAACAAAAATAAAAACCCAAAATTTTTCCATCCTAAATCACATCTAGAAAGCTCTAAAATCATGCCACATCAGATAATAGATGTGTGTATGTGTGATTAAGTTTAGTATTATATTTTTTAGTTATGTCCATTTTGGTCACTTTATACATTTTATTAAAAGCTTCGACTAATCTATCAAACAGCTAAATATATCTAAAAAGCTACAGCTACTAGCTACCAGGTTCCATCCACCAGCTAGTTTTGCCAAACATACTCTAGATGTATTGTGTGTGGCCATGGGCGTAGCTTCCCGACCCCCCAAACTTTTCGCTCGATAGTGTTATATATGTAGCTTCCGTATATAAACTTTTGAGTATATACGTTTTCGACCCCACGTTTCTATAAATTTTTTTGGATATACACGTTTTCACCCACATTCAAAAATCTCAAGCTTAGCAAGTGTGTGTGGATATATAATTTCACAACCCCAAATAATTGTTGGTAAAAGTAACTACATAAACCATAAATATCACTCATAAAAATCTGAAAATTGCAATCTCCCTCCGTGTTCTTCCACTCACAACACACGTAATATATACACAAACACACTCATCAGCAGTCGATAGGATAGATACAGAGAGAGAGACCCAAATATAAATCTTCACCCGTCTCTCTCATCCCTCATACACAAACATACATTCACACGCACAAGAATTGTGCAAATACACACTCCTTGATTCCGATTCAAATACTATCATACAACTTTAGATCTTGCAAAACCCCAGCAGTCCCACCAACAATATTCTCTCAAGATTCAATGTCCACGTTGTTTCTTTACAGTTCTTGATCCTGTACGGTTGAACTGATGGTGAAATAGTGTGTGTGTGTTTGGAAATGGATGATAGAGGTGGGGGATCATTTGTGGCGGTTAGGAGGGTTTCTCCTCAAGGGCATAGAACTAACACTTGTCAAACTACTTCAGGTATTATATAATATAATATATTCTTTTAGTTTTCAATAACAACATTTTCATTCTGATGTTAGTATCATTTAATTTCTAGGAGTTTGGATCTGTCTTGATTAAATTTTAGATTATTGCTTGCATTTATTTATTTATTTATTTTTTTGTGGTGGATTGAGTTTGGTTGTCAGTGTTTATTGTATCAGACTATGAATTTTGTTTTTAATTTTATTTTCATAATTTTGTAAGCTTAATTGGGAAATTTCTTTGAGATGTGAACCTGAATTCCTGGCAAATTATTAAGGGATGAAATTAGAAAAATGGTATCCTCACTCTAATGAAACATAAATTTATGCTTATTTATAAGTCCCATGATATCTCCAATTAATGAAGATTAGGGCCGTTTGGCAACTTCTGAATGGTTAAGTGCTGAAACATGAAGAGGTATGAACTCTGAACCATTAAGTGATGAACAAATAAGAGGTCTGAATCATTAAGAGCCAGTATAATGTTTAACCGTTCAGAGGCAAATGTCTGACCAATTCAGATTAGAGGTCTTAACCATTCAGACTCAATATAATGCTTAACCATTCATTCAGACAAATAGTCTTAACCATTAAGTACTGAACCTGTAAGAGATCTGAACCATTACGAGCCTCATTAAGAGCTAAACAAACAGCCCCGTACAATAAATATAATTTTGCACAAGCAATTGTGAATCAAAAAGCCTAATTTTATTCTTGAATATCACAAGAACTTTTAATATGAAAATGGCACGGTGGTAAGGGCCAGATTCCCTCTAGCGGAGATCCTATGTTCAAATCTAGTGTCCACAGGTTTCTGCCTTTACCCCCCCGAAGGTGGGAATCTAGCTTCCACTGGTTTCTACCTTTACCTGCTTGTCGAGTGCAAGCTGTGTTTTCCTTAGTCCCATTGGTTAACAGGGTATCGGGTTCTCACAGATATTAAAAATAACTTCAAGTAACGTTTTATTCTTGCATTTAAACAAGATTCGGCTTTTACTTTGGAAGCGATTTGAAGATAACCATTTTCTTTATTTAGTATCGCACCTTCAATAATGTTGAATATGTCCTCTAGCAGCTTGATTCTTTTCCGGGACTTTTGATTTGATACTCAAGGTTGTGTCATGTCTAAGTTGTTCACTCTAGATGTTTGATTTTGTTTTAAGAAACAAAGTATTACTATACATATATCACTGCCCTACTTCATAATATCAAGCACATTGATTTATCTGACTTCCGAGTCCTTAACATGCTCTCTATGTCAGCCAATAGTTATTGTTCACCTAAACTTTGAAAAAAGCATTCCTGATTATTAATTGGTTGATGTTGTTATTGTAACCGCGTTTGATTAGACAGAGTTGACACTAGTTGTCCTTTCCGTTTGTTAGTTTTCTTAACCGTCTTATGTTTCGAAACATGTAAAAATTTAATGACTTAGAAACTTATTTGTGCATTATATCTCTCTAATCACAGCTGAGGCTGTGGCAGGATCAACAGCATGGCTTTCATGTGTTTGTGCTCAGGGAACAGAAGACGATTCTCGCCCCTCATTTGATTTGACCCCTGAACAGGTCATGTTTTAGACTAATTAATAACGTAAATACATTATAACTTTTTTTGTAACTTTTATACCATTAAAGGCTAATTTTATTGCTTGGTAATATGCACAGGAGGATTGCTTAATGAGGCTGCAAAACAGATTATACATCGCATATGATAGTTCGGTTCCAGAACACCAAGTAGGTGTATTTCACTAATTTGCTATAGTCATATAAGATTCGAGGAAAATAAACACATATTTTATATTATTTTTTTTAGGAATCACTGAAAGCATTATGGAAAGCTGCATTTCCTGAAGAAGAGCTCCACAGTCTAATTTCCGAGCAGTGGAAGGAAATGGGCTGGCAAGGAAAAGATCCTTCCACTGATTTTCGGTAAAATTTTATCAGTATATTCATTTTTATTATTTTTCAAATAAAAGTTACGAGTCATCTCTATGTATTCTAATTGCTAATCACCTGGAGTTCTATTATAGGGGTGGTGGATTTATCTCATTGGAGAACTTATTGTATTTCGCGAGGAATTTCCCTGTATGCTGTTTGTTTCAACACATAAGAATATAAAATGGCTTTTGATTTCGTCGGTTGGTGTTAAGTTACTTTATTTTGATGTAGAAATCATTTCAAGATCTTCTTAGAAAGCAGGAAGGTGAAAGGTCCATGTGGGAATATCCGTTTGCTGTAGCGGGTGTCAATATTACGTTCATGCTTATTCATATGCTGGACCTTGAAGCAGGTCTGATAAATGTAAATTCCATATTTGGTTATAACAAGAACTTTTAAAACCAAATTTACAGAGATTTATTCACGAGTTCCAACTCTCGTCTGAAATTATAAGTGTTCTCTGTGCAGTAAACCACGCACTTTGGTTGGAGCAACCTTCTTGAAGTTTCTTTCAGGTAAATCGTTATACGTTTTGACTATCGTATATATCATTATGAAAACTATATATTAATACAACGATTATACGATATATTTCAAAAATTGATTCATGAGGTTTTACATCTCAAATACCCTTTGGACGACTTTCAACCCGTCTGACCCATTTTCTTTTGAGCTAAGATTTCAAAGTTTACCTGTTTGACCCGTTGGAAAATGCTTAACCCAAATCTATATTTACTCATTGATGGGTTGGATTTTTTTTTCTCTGTAATTAGGAATAAATTTTGTTTTCAGTGGACCTAACTAATTATTCATCTGTTATTTATATTTGTATCCCTATTTACTGTATAGATAACGAATCAGCATTTAATCTTCTGTATTGCATCGCCTTTGCGTTGATGGATCATCTATGGCTTGCCATGCATGCATCTTACATGGATTTCAATGTAAGTACTTCACTACTTCCTTTCCCATATAATGATCATATGTTACTTGAATTGACAGTACGTATCGACAACTTCTTCAGATTATTTATATAAAATTTATCAACCGTGGTTATCAACTGGAAAAAGAACTTTCGGAAGAAAACGTAACACGGCTGGAAGAGTTACCCTCCTATGCACACTTACTGGGTAACAGTTAGTTTGTTTGGTTCAACTGTTCAAGGATGACTAGGATCCACATGGTCCATGATCAGAGTGACGCTAGAAAGTCGACAGTGTCACAATATCGATGTTTAGCATATAATAATAATAATATCACACAAATATGGTGCATGATACAGCATCAATGTTGTACTACCAAATGTACGATTCGAGTCCCAAGAGGTTTTCTTGTTTTCCTACTAGTTGTTCCTAATCCGTGTGTAAACGTGACAAGATCTACGTGAATCATTTGCTTTATGAATGCGAAATGATGCAATCTGATAGAACTTGAAAGAATTGTATGTATCAGCCTTATTGTACCAAAACTTTACATGAGAATGCGGTGTTTTTTAATGATCAATAATTGGTGGTTTGGTATATTCACTAGTTAGACCATGTGTAGTGGTGAGTGAAACGAATGCCCCACCCTTGGGCATGAAGCAACACGTGGCCGCCTAGTCAGCAAAGGGGCATTATGGGGTTTGAAGTTAAAAAGGGGTAGTGGTATAATGGCCCAACAATGATTACCCAATGATTATCTTTTTTTTAGAAAAATAGAACAAATAAATGAGTTGGAAGTTTGTTATTGGTCAAAAGTTCAAGAATCTGGCGTTTTTGTGGCCATGCCCAACCAAAAATTTTCTAAAAAACGCCCAAGGGGTGGTGCTGGGGCGTTTTGGGCGTGTGGATGATGGCAAAAAAAGCCCAATCCCCATGCCACTACGGGTGGTCTTATATAATTGTCATATCTAGAACAGATTCAATAGTTTAGAGAACATCATATTGTTAGAACTTGAATGTATATCATAAACCAAGAATTTAGATATGTGGTTATTTGACTAATCTTGACCAAGAGTGAAATTTTAAAAAGTTGTGTATTGATTATCATCATCAATAGAACTGATTTGTATAATGACACAAGCTTCAATTGTATTATTTTTTAGCGGTGATTTTGACAACATACGACCCAACATGAAAATGTAATGCTTAACGTTCTCCCTATGGGAAAAGGTAGAGTGATGATATGACTGATTTAGTATTCAATAAAAACCATAGGGGAATGGATACGTTTAGCACAACTCATATTTTACCAAACATGGTTAAATGATCAACCTTACTTCCTCAAGTGTTGATTAACCTTATTTTGGTGAATTTTGAAACTAATGGGTAGGTGTCATCTTACGTCATCTTACTTATGATCGGTGTTAAGGTTGAACTAGAAAAGTTTGTTTATCGATTGTGAGGGCTCACTTTCGAAATGTGATCTTTGGTTAACATTAATTTCAAAGCTGATGCTAGAGATTTGGGTGTAAATTTTGAAATAGGAATTTTAAACAAATCCGAATGTGACCTACCTAAGATCTGGGGTGGATTTTGACCAAAAAAACAGTCACAACTATGTAAGTTAAATGAGATTATAACAATGGGACACACCAAACAACTATGTAAGTTCAAGCAAATTGTTGTATCTTTTCGAAATCGGATATTCAATCAAGTGATCCATCCTCTCACGCCACACGACTACTATGTGAGACAAAGTTACATAGTCATGTCTTTTAAGCTGTAAATCTCAAATTTACACAACATCACACAACTATGTAACGAGATTTATGTAGTTGTTACTAAAAAGGGGTTGCGACATTCTTGTGTCACACAAGTGTGTTGTGGAATGCACATGATCATATGTTGTCGTCATGGGAGGCTTAGATGGTGTGGGGGGAGGACTTCCGCACAGGGCTCGTGATTTCGTAGGGCATATGTTTTTTAAGAATATATATATATATATATATATATATATATATAATATATGTTAATTGTTTAAAATAGTAAACTCATACCAATTTCAAGTAAGACTCATTTACAAATCATTTTTTTATGGTTCACACTTTAGAATTTAGCCCACTAGGTTAATTAAGCCCATTACTAATTCAAAAAGAAGTCTTATATAATATAAATTGTGAATAGTTGATCCATCAATTTGCTATGAAGAATGTAAGGGGGGTTGCACGAATCATTGGTTAGCTATTAGCTTATTAGTTATTACGGTATGAACTCATTCGAATACTATAATTTTATCATTTTTTCGTAATTGCATTGCTTATTGAATACTATGATTTTGTCATTTTTCGTAATTGCATTGTTTATCATTAAGGCATAAGGGCACATTTTTCGAGCACGATCAGGGTACATGAATTCTCAAAGACGACACTGGTTGTCGTACTTTATTTATGTTTTTTGGGTAACTTGTTACATGACTATATACTTTAAAGTAGATAAATTGTATTTTACGTCCTTTAAGTTTTAGCAAAATTTCAGACGCTATTCTTTAACTAACGAAAATATAGCGGGTGTTCTTTATGTTTTAATTTCTTTACAACAGATATCCTTTATGTTTTAATTTCTTTACAACATATGTCTTTTATTTCTGTAATCGTTTTAGGTAGAAATGACACCGCCTATAATGAAATTAGAACATAAAAGACATTCCTTGTAATTTCGTTAATTAAAGGACAACACCTGAAATTTTGCTAAAACTTAAAGGACGTAACATGCAATTTTACAATTTATGCAATTTAACCCTTTAAATTATATAGCCATATGATTTTGACCATTTTAGAAAATTGTCTTGGTTTCACATATTTTAATTTGACTTTCCATAATGTACCATCATATATATTTTTAGGTGATGAAGTCATTAATAAAAGAGTAAGAATCAAGCAAAAAGTTATAGCCTCTTAAATTATAGTAGTTAATCACAAAGTTTCTTTGAAATCAGGCACACTTGTATGAATCATTTACTTTTTGCATGATGGTAATGCATGGAACGTTACCGTTACCATCACTTACCATTTCTATTTTATCCTAAAAACATTTTATCGTTAAATTTTGTTTACATTCTAAAACCTATCACATTTGAGTCTTCATCTCTATCTCTATCTCTATCTGTATATTTTTATTATTATTTCTATCTCTTTCTTTCATACTTGAGGTGTAATTTTTAAATTTTGGAGATGTACATAGTGAATCCTTATATGTAGAGATTCACCATTTCTTATTCTCTAAATTTTAGAGATGATAAAATAAAGAGAAACCAATGGAGAAGTAAAATATAAATAATCTTTAAATTTTAAAGATGGAACAGGAGATGAGAAGTAAAATGTAAGAAATCTTTAAATTTTAAAGATGGAATAGGAGATGAAGACCTCAATATAAGTTTTCTTAGATAATTGTTTAAAAAGTTGTCAACTCAACTATTCGGCCTACGAAAATGATATATTTTTCTTATAATTATAAATTAATTATAGGTGACTCTAGGCTTATCTTAGATTTATTTATAACCTTCCTTCTAATGAATCTTATACTCACAAATATTGTTCGTTTTGCTTATGAAAAGTTTATGGATTTGTGTTTGGTTGCGTGGGTGGAGTTTCTCCATGAGGTCACTCATCCTAGTACTACTCTCACTCGAGTATGCGTAAATATAGAGTTCTTCTCTCATCTACAACAATTGCTTCCAAAACGAGTTGGTAATATTTGAGGTTTGGTATTTCTTATGCACCCAACATCTCTTGTCCACAACCGATGTGGAATTTGCCTAAGGTATTATAGTCACCTTCTTATGGACTCATCGTGCTCAATAAAGTTTGTCTCACCATCCCAATCAGGGATTTGGATTTGCCTAAGGTGACCCTTTGAACACGCCGGTAACTCATCATCCACGATGAGGTTTTCCCACCATCCCGAACGACAAATAAGTGAATACCATCCTTAAAATTCAACCTCTCATTGTTGGATATGAGATGTCCTAGTCATGAGTATTAATGTTGCTAACGAGGTACGATCCAAACAATTACATTTTTTCGATGAACAAGAATAATATTTATTAGATAAGTATTATAGTTCACAAGTGTGCAATATTAACGACAATTCAGATAAAAACGTCTGATGAAACGTTAGTTATGTATTTAGTTTTTTATTTAAATAAAAAAATTATTTGACAAACGTTAATTATGTATTTAGTTTTTTATTTAAATAAAAAATATATTTGACTACTAATTAAATAAAGGTGGATGAATATTATTTATAAGATAAATAATATATGTATTTTAATAAATAAAATGTGTGTAGGAGATAAATATAAGGTGGTAGTATTTTAGTGTAAATACATGTATCATAGTTAATGTGGGGTAACCCGCTTGGTAGAGACGGACAGGTCTTAGGTTCAAACCTGGATAAGGGAGAATAATTTAGAATAAGAGTAAACTGCTGCCAAAGTGGTCCTGAGGTTTGGTCATTTTTGACACATTAGTCCAAAACTCAAATATTTTGAATCTGGATCCTTGTGGTTTCAATTTTGTTGTCAAATTATCCAAAATCAAAATCTGGTCAAAATTTTCAGTCAACATCCAACTTTTTGATTTTTTTTCTCTATTTTAATGAAAGGCAAAATGGTATTTTAATGTTTTATTATAAATTAAAAAAATATGACCATTTTGCCTTTCATTAAAAGAGAGGAAAAAGACAAAAAAAACTGAATGTTAACTGTAAATTCTAACAATATTTTGCTTTTGGATAAAAATGGCAACGCAATTGAAACCACGAGGATCCAGATTTAAAAGGTTTTAGTTTTGGATTAAAGTGCCAAAAGTGATCAAACCTCACGAACCATTTTGGCACTTTACTCTCACAATAATTTTGAAGTAAAGTTGTTTTAGTACACCATGTAATCTAACTTTTCCCTTTTATAGTTTTCACATGGGTTCAAATGGGTTAATTTAAATCCTAAGTTACGTCTATTAGAGCCCATGATATTTGCAGCCTTTGTGTTTGTTTCTTCATGTAAAACATAACTCAAGTTGAATGGTCGGAGGTTTATGATTCTGCGACTCAAGTTATGCAAGGGGAGTTTAGTCTGGGTTATATGACAACATGTAATTTTCTATATCTTCTTTGATATTTTTTTCCTTTTGTAATCATGCAACAGTCAGGATTAAGTTTTAAAATCAATCACTTTTAGCATACTTTGTCTATAAGGGGTCAAACTTTGTAGAGAGGTTGGGGAGTGTGCATGCAGTGGCGAATCCAGAATTTGTTTCAGCAGGTTCCTTTTGGTAGATTTTCACTAACTCTCATTAATATTTTTTCAAATCGTATAAAATTTCCACTCATTTTTTCCAAACCGAGGGTTCCTGGGAACCCCCAAAACACCCCTGGATCCGCTCCACTGTGTGCATGGTTGACAAGGTGAGTACTCTGAACCTGCAACTGTGCAACCTTGGCTTGAGTTTATCACTAAACGCCAACGCTTTAGGCATAGAAGGAGTCATGGGAATCAATTGCCTGGATGGCTGGATTGCTTGACCGCAAGCTCTTTGAGCCTTAGAGTTTCAGTAGACAACTAGGGACAGTCTTGAGCCCGAGGAGGACCTTGTGCCAAAGTGCATGTTCCTACCGGTTGTCTTGCTTGTAGTTGCAGAGATTGATGTCGGTTGGACAACATAAGTGACCCGTTAACGCTTTCTAACTTTTCTTTATCAGAATATCGAACAAAACTACTGTAAGACCTTAAATGAGATGACGACCAACCGAAACTCTCACGAGTCTCGACACGCATCAATATATAACACAAGATTGCAACCATTTTAAGGTTTGTTTTATATTCCTTTCTTTCAAAATTAGTTTTATAAATTTAAATAATTATAAGATTCAATTTTTCAAAAGCGTATTTAAAATGGATGTTGCAGGGTGCCTAATTTCAAAAGGATTGAAGGTTTTGCTACTATTTAGAAACACTCACCTTAGTATTTTACCGAGTCGGAGAAGTTTGACCAATCAAGTTTGGCATAAGATGGAAATCCCAACATTTTGTTCACGTGTAAGAAAAACTTCATTATCCAACTACATGCTATCATATTTTATGTCAATAGAAATTTATTGTACTTCTTATGCTAATATTGAGAAATGTTATTAAAAATTTACTTTATTTAATCTGCATGATCCATCTATCCTAATTCATTTTTAATGCTATTTTGTCAAGTATTTTAGTGTATTTAAACATTTGTTTAAGCTACGTTAGTGATGTTTATTTAAACATAATTGAACTAATGAACATTCTAGACTATCATGTTAAAAGCATATACAATGGGTTGATGAGGTGATTCAAAGTGAAAGATTCAATGCTAATGGGCAGCCGTGTAAATGTGTAATATTGTTGAATCCTGTATCTTCACTAAACGAAACATGTCACTAAACGCTTTGTAATATATAAAAACCCTTTTGAATGTCTATGAACTTTACATTTTATTTATATTTATGTATAATATATGCTTTTGAATGTTTAAGACCCTTTTGGCGCCTAGCAAAGGAGATGGTTTTGGTGATCGGACTTAATGTTGTAAACAAGTTGTGTGTCAAGAACCTTCGAGGAGTTGAATTCGTCTTGGTTATCTGGACTGAAAAAATCAGCCTGTCGATCATGAAACGTATGTTGTCACGGTTGAACCGGCTTTATGCGAACCAATGGAATATCTGTCGGTGAAATTTTGTTGTGAATTATATCTACAACTTTTAATTTTTCATTATTATTATATGTATGTAGTATCCTTTATACAATCCGTGTAACACACGGTAACTGAAAATAGTATATTTATAATTTACAACATACCTTAGCGGCCGGTGTGTGATTGTACCTCATACTTTATTGTTTTCTTATAGGTACCAGTTTTGTAGCTTGCATTTTGTTTTTTGTTTTGGGTCTCGCTTTGTACCTTATGTTTGTTTTTTTTGTTTTGTTTTGGGTTTGGTATTTAAGGCTTGGTTGTTTTGGCAGTAGGCTTCATTTTGAAGCTTTCTGCTTCTCTCTCTACCACCACACTCTCCACCCTTCCTAACCACCACCGCCTGAGGCCAATGTTTTGAAATCGGACTGGACCGGCCGGTCGAACGGGGAACAGAGGGTCTGATTGGTCCGATTAACCCTATTAGACCGTTTTGTGTCGAACGGGCCAGTTGGATCGTGAACCGTCAGTCGAACAAAAAAACCGGCCGGTTAAACCGGATTTTTTAGAGGTTGAACCAGGTAATTTAGTAAAAAAATCCATTTTATCCTATATTTTAGCAATATTTACGGCATCGCCCGGTTCTTACGTCCGGTTCAACCGATCCGATCGGTCCAACCAGTGAACCGATAAGGAGACCAGTTCGACGTCTGGTCTGGTTCTGAAAACATTGCCTCAGGCTACTGCCACCTTGCATAGCGGCCCACTTTGCTCGATAGTTTACAACTTTGTTGTTTTAGGTATATATTTACCACTGTTGCGTATACCTAAAATTTCTTGGGTTTGGACGACGGTTGTCCGAGCTAATGTTTCTGTTTGGTGATTTCTTATGGATTTTTGTTTAGTTGCATCATTTTATGTCCGAGACCATTATTTTTAATCCAGCAGTTCAACATGTTATCAAGCACAAAAGACATATAACATTTACATTTTAAAAAACATCTAGCATTTGACAAGCTGGAAGTAAGCATTAATATCTTACAATACTTAATAAAAAGTTATAAGGAAAAACTATTTTAAAATAAACTAAAAAACACAACTATATTAAGGAAAAAAAATAATAGGCTGTGAACTTTTCGTTTAGCTTGGGTCGTGTCACAATGAATGGGTATTTGTATACTTGTGGTCAATTGAAAATCGACATTCATGTAGAGTGACCCGACCCACTCCACCAAATTCACATATCAAGAAAAACGTATAACTACTATTAATAGACACCGAAACCTAGCCCAACTTTTTCATCATCACTCCTAAAACTCAGAAAACCCACAAATTTTCTGGCAATGGTAATGTCATCGGAGCAAAAACTTGACGGTTGCATCCCTTGCAGAGTTCTCCACAAGCTCTGTTTGGAGGGCTGCGTGTACGCCGGCGCATCCCCTCTGCTGATGCTTTCCAAACAATCGAGGCGCAATATAACATCGTTCTGGTTAGGGAACTCAAATCGACGTAAAACCATTAATGAACATAAAAGATACATTACCAACTTGATGTCAGAAATCAAGTATAGAAACATGGATCTGGTAGGTGGTGTCGAAAATGTAATGCAAGATAAGATCGCAAAAGAAAAGAAGAATATATACGATGTCCTCATCGGCCTGACGATTGAAGCGGAGGCTAAACGCAAAAAACTCAAAGCTTTGCGCGACGAAGCTACCCTCAAGTTGTCGGAAATGACTTCAAATGCGGATATGTTATCTTTTAGGTAAGATTGTTATGTTTTTTTTACTACTCTACATGTTTATCTTTTAATTTTCACCATGTTTTCACTGTGCTTAGTATTTCCTGGTTTAATCCAGTTTTAAAAATAGTTTTAAATCTTGTTCTTGTTTGATTACTCAACCATATAACACTATAACATATATTTTATTATACATGATATAGATTTCAGGGTGTAACTGTGTAACAACATTAATCGATAAGAATTATATATATTTATTCATTCAAACAATATTGGAAATTATTAAGACAATATTTGTTATTCAAAGTATGAGGGGGTAAAATGTAAAGTAAACAGATAAAAACCTCATGTCACAACCCCGATTTTCGTCGGCAACGGTGGGTCCGGTTGCGGGGGATATCGGTGTGACGATTGTATATCAGTTTCATAGCGCAGTGAAAATAAGGAGTTACGTAATAGTAAAGTACAAATATTTGATACTCCCAAAACTATATTAAAACTTTAAGTATTAATGTTCGATACAAAATATCCCAAAGGCAGGATCGAAATAAAATGGATTTTGAGACATCATAGGTCTTCGCCATTGGAGTCGTGAATTCCAAAGTTATACACAGAACCTTATCCAGCCTATTCTCTAGGTTCGTCACATGTGAATCAAATATTTAAAAATAGGTCAGCTTTCGCTGGTAAATACAGTTACCGACTCATTTTTGAAATATTTATTTTTCATTGGACAAGTATCCTATTCGGGAACCAGTATGGCAACCAATGTTTGATCGATATACACACCATATTTAGTGATTGTCAGGTGTATGCCTACATCCCGTACTTACGGTCATTATAATAAATGAATCAGGGAACCCGGATACGGTACTATCAACCCCTAAATGCTTTACATTAATCATACAATACAGACTTAATCAGACTATCAACATTCCGAAAGCATTTAGCCCATTGCAATACCCGAACTAAGGGGTCTTATACTTATATCCCAAGTTTTGGTAAAAGTGGTTAAAAAGTATTTACCTGTACTAGCGGTTGAATACAGCGTATTCGGTTTGTAGTACAATGAGACTCAAAGTTTATTGGCCTACAGTGCGATTAATGGAGGGTTCTATAGTCCTGAGTGAATGGAAATAACATCCATGAGAATCATATACGGATCATTATAAGTCTTTGAGAGTTGATCAGTTGGCGTGGATTTAAGCATGGTTCCACTAAATTAAGCGTTACCCGGATAGAATTTTGGTTATAACCATACAAGTGTGGAGTCTCATGTAATACGGTGAGTTAACCTTACATTCTTATTTAAAAAGGTTTTCACTCGTTACGACTTGTTTATATTTTGATGAGTTGTATGTGTTAATACAGGTTCGGGCGGGAATATGGGTTTGTGACAAGTCAAACATGTTGAAAGATATTTTGTTATGCTGTACAATGTGACACCCCACCCGATAAAGATGCCAATGCACAATTGATACCAACTTAAAGTGAAAACTTTTATTTCATTAACAAAAGGTTCAATGATACCAACTTAAGGTGAAAACTTTTATTTCATTGACATAAACTGTAAGATATAAAAGTTGGAACTAAAAGTAAAACGCTTAATCAAACTATTCCTAGCCGTAAATATGAAATTTCCACAGGATAAGAAGTCTAGGACTTTTCAACAATGAGTTCTCATGGTTATAAAACTAAAAGGGGTGTTAAAATGCATATCAAAACCTAAAGGACTAACTATGACTAACTGGTCACATCCATAAAAACACACACACACACCAAAAGCTACTCTTATCTTCGTTCATCTGTAAACTATAGCAACTCCTAAAACCCTAATTGACATAACAATTTCTTGAACAAAAATGTTACTCCATCCAACAATCTCCCAATTTCAACCACACCCACAATCCATTTCCCTCTCATTATCCTCATCTTTTCCCTCAAATTCTCTTAATTTCCCATATGGGTTCCGAATTTCACCATTCAAGAAACCCCAATTCAACCCCTTTATCATCAAAAACACTTATTCTTCTTCTTCTCAATCACCAGTTTCAAAGGGTTACAGCTATGACGAAAAGAGGCGTGGAACATCGGTTACTTGGAAAGCAATTTACAAGAGGATTAATTTGATGGGTAATCCTGAAAAGGGGGCAATTGAGGTGCTGAATCAGTGGGAGAATGAAGGGAAAAAAGTTTCAAAATGGGAGCTTTCTAGGGTTGTTAAAGAGTTGAGGAAGTATGGTCGTCATAAGCTTGCTCTTGAGGTATGTGTGGGTTCAAATTGGTTTACTGATTTGTTGGTTTTGTTATGGGTTTCTTGAATTTGATTGTTAAAGGTTGAAACTTGTGCTATCTTGTGTTTATAAAAAGTCAACGTTTGACTTTTGGGAGTCAAAGGAGTTAGGTTTTATGCTAAAAATGGTGTTGTGTTATGGAAAAATAAAGGCAGCCACATTGAGTTGGTTAAAACTGTAAATCAAAAGGGAAGCATCTTTGAGATGAAAAAAATTAAGAATTAAGAGAAAGTTTAATCCAAGGAATGCTAACCGAATCTTTAAGGACCTTTTTATGGGGATAGATGAAGTATTAGTGCTCGGTAGTCGATAGTTTGTGTTGTGGTTTTAATTCTTTATAAAGGGAGATAGGTGATGCAGCACCAATGATAATTATAAAACTTGTTCTTTAGGTCATTCAACCTTTTTGTCTCTTGGGTCCTGTTGATATGCCTATGGGGACCGGGGGGAAGCGAAGATTGTTGGGAAAATCGAAATTTGCTTGGATAAATCTGAAGTCGTGTAATCACTTTCAGATCAAACAATTGGAGTGCTACCAATCTTTGATCGGATAAAATCAGATTTGATTCTAGATTTCTGTATGGGATTTTGATTGTGAGATTTTGGGGATTAGTTACGAAACAAAATTCGTCCAGGGTTTTTCTCTAAAAATTTGGGAGCGTATTTTCAGTTTTTCACAACTGCTTGCAGTTTCAATTTTGAACAAAAACACCTTTAGTCCCTCAAGTTTCAAAATTGCACATTTAGCCCAAAAATGAGTTTCTGTTGCATTTTTTATAAAGGAATTTTGTCCAAAATAAAAAATTTCCAAGCTGACAGGGGCTGCCGCCCCTTGGACCCTGCTCCCGATGACATTCAAATAAGCGTGCACTCTTATTTGAACGTCACACGCAATCTCAAATTACACTAAAATATCCAACAAAGATGTGATTTGGGGCTTATTTACAAAGAATGGAGAAAAAGGGAACCCGTTTTTTTAATAATATTACACGGATAGTCCCGTTGTATGTTCATATTTTTCACGGATGGTATGTTCATATAATACACGGATCGTTCAGTGGTATGTTCATATTGTGGTTTTGGTCCAACTGTTTTCTGACCCGTAACACGGATGGTCCTTGGCGCTAATAGAAGTTAAAAAGTTTGTTAAACTTTCTATAATGACTAAAACAGCCCTTACCTATAAAATGACCATCGCTGCACTCTATCAGCCCCCTCTCCGGCACTAACCTAGACTTGGATCGGAGATATGTGTGCTGTGGTTCAGATCTGGGTTTTAGGGTAGCTGGTAGTCGAACAGTTGGAGTTAGGGATTAGAGGTGGCAAAGCATCTTTGCATTAGTGGAGAAAGAGGATGGTATTCACCAAGTTAAGAATTTTTAACGCCGCTTAGTGCCAATGACCCAATGTGTCACGTTTGAGCAAACTGTTGGACTAAAGGTGTCATTTTAGAAAAGTAGGAACTAAAGTCGTAATCTAACCATACCACAAGGATCATCTGTCATCCGTGTAATTAATTCTTAATAATATTATCTTAGCTGGTCTTTTAGAGTATAGAAGTTGTAGTTATGGTTGTTTCGTATGTAGAATCGATGAGCATTTTTCTTCAGTGTTTTTATATTTAACATAAAAATTATACGTGCTAAACTGCCCATTGTTTTTGAGAGAAAGAATATAGTATTAATCATGTGTGAAATTGTTAATGGAGTCTGTCTGTTAATACCTTTTTGGTCTATAAAGTTGATTCTTTATCAAACTATTAAACTTGGGGTATGGTTAATCATGCATCATGTGGTGAAAGTGCACTAATTTTAACGTTATTTTACTAATTTTGTGAAAATAATGTTAAAAGAGGGGTATGGTTAATCATGCATTATGTGGTGGCGTTGATAGCCGAAAGACAAGGGAGTACATGCACTAATCGGCCTTTGTCTTAATTGGTGAGTGTTATGTGCCTTATGTCCAAGGCTTGAATCTTGATGCAAAACTACTATTGAGCCGGGGGTCTCACTGGAAGCAACCTCTCTATTCCTACGTGGTAGAGGTAAGGTTGTCTACATCTTACCCTCCTCGGACCCTACATTAGCTTTGCTATTGGTGGGATTTATAAGTATGATGATGATGATGATGACTTACGTTTGAGCAAATAGTTGGATAAAGGTGTAATATCAGAAAAGTAGGAAGTTAACTTAAATTGTAATTTGACCATACCAAAAGGACCATTCGTGTAATCAATATTCAATTTTTAATAGTATTAGCATAGAAGTTGTAGTACAGCAGTAGTAGTTGTATCATATAGAGAGTCCATGTGCAATTTTTAGTAGGAGATTAACCTAAAAATCATATGTTACTAGACTACTGATCGTTTTTTAGAGAAAATAAAGGATCTAGTATTAAATTGTGCTTAATCGTGCGTAAAACTGTTGATGGAATCTGTCTTTAAATGCCTTTTAGGCAGCATGATTACCATAGCCAAAGGAACTTTAGACATTAGAGCACCATTCATGACTATTAAAAGTTAAACAGTAAACGTAGAGCTTAAAGAAAAAAAAAAGGTGTTATCATGATTGAATTAAAGTGAATTGATTGACCATTTTTGTAACACATACTGCTTCGTGTTTTATTTATCAAGTAATATGTTCAAAGAAACATTTATCCATGGCAATGTACGATGGCTGCAGTTAGGTATGGCAACATATATGGCTTGGGTCGACCCACAAACAGTTTCTTATTAACTGTTTTGAGTTATATAAGAAAATAATGTGTTAATGGTTATTGCATAAGCTATATTATTACAATAACAACCCCAAATTTCTTTTAATACGGTGATTATGAGGCTTTATGCATTTGATTACATCTTAAATATTTGGGTGACTTCAGATCCGTTTCCTTTTTTATTTGAATCTTTTAGTTGAACCAATTTGACCCGTTACTCACATGGCGATAAAAAATAACCCAAGTGGGTCAATTTTGCCACATCTAGTTGTGCCTGTTTAAAAAAAAGAAAAATACCATTAATATGGTTGAATGTTAAACATCACCGTGTAAGTAAATTTGAAATTTTGATTATTATCTGTCGATAACTGACCATCTTAGCGTTATTGATGTAATTTTCCTCACGCGCAGATCTACAAGTGGATGACTAACAGACCAGGGAGGTTTAGAATATCCTCAAGTGATGCTGCAATTCAACTCGATCTAGTTTCTAAAGTCCACGGCATTTCAGGTGCAGAAGAGTACTTCAAAAGCCTACCCAATAATTTAATGGACAAACGCGTATACGGGTCCCTCTTAAACGCTTACGTGCGTGCTAGAATGTTAGAAAAAGCCGAATCTTTATTAGTTGAAATGAAAAATAAAGACTACGCTAGTCACGCGCTTCCGTATAATGTGATGATGACCCTCTACATGAACCTTAAAAATCAAGGAAAAGTGGAATCTTTAGTTTCCGAAATGATGGAAAATAACATCGATTTGGATTTGTATTCGTATAATATCTGGATATCGTCACGTGGGTATCAAGGATCTACCGAAAAGATGGAAGAAGCGTTCGAAAAACTTAAACTCGATGCTTCGGTTAACCCGATTGGACTACTTATAGCACCATGGCTACTTTGTACATCAAGAATCAAGAACTTGAAAAGGCTGAAGATTCTCTTAGAAAAGTTGAAACCCTAATCACGAATCGCGATCGAATTCCGTATCATTATCTTTTAAGCCACTACGGTGGTCTCGGGAAGAAAGAAGAAGTTAAAAGAATTTGGGAATCTTATAAAACGATTTTTCCGTATGTACCAAATAACGGTTATCAAGCTGTCATCTCTTCGTTTATCAGGATGGACGATATTGAAGAAAGCGAGCTCCTTTACGAAGAATGGGTTTCAATGAAGTCAACGTACGACCCGAGAATCGGGAATCTTTTACTGGGTTGGTATGTAAAAAACGGGTTAACGGAAAAAGCCGAATCTTTTCTTACCGAAATGTTGAAAGTTGGAAAACCGAATTCAGGTACTTGGGAGATTGTTGCCGAAGGTTATATCAAAGAACAACGGGTTTCCGACGCGTTATCTTGCTTTGAAAAGGCATTATCTGATGAAGGATCAAGCTTTTGGAGACCAAAACCTTCTAATATATCGGTTTTGTATGATATTTGTGAACAACAAAATGATGAAAAAAGCAAGGAGGCGTTGTTTGAGGTGGTGCGAAAATCCAATGTTCTTGAAGATGATGTTTATATGTCGCTTTTACCCTTTTATAAACAATCAAATTCCGAAAATGGAACGCAAAAGGTTAAAGAAAGCGAGGGTGGTTATGAAGAAGAAGGTGCAGATATGCTTCTAAAGGAACTACACGCTAGCATTTAAAATAGGGCTTGTTGAGTATATTTTTCTATGATAATTTACTTTTGAAGATTAATGCAGATTCTAGCTATGGTCAAAGAAGGTAAAATGTGTTATCCTCTTGTGTTATACAAGATTTGTAGAGTTTATTTAGTGTGTATGCTGAGTTTTTTTTTAGCTATGATTCTGCAGAGACTTCTGTTGATCATGCAAAGTTATTATGATGATATTTGACAAACTCCCGAGTGATGTACAACTATTTACGCGTAACGTACAAGTAGTTAGCCTATTCGTAAGGGTGCACGGTATGCTTCAAGAATTGGGAAACATTTCGTCGGCCCGATTGGGTGGAATGGTGTTTTAGCTCGGTCCGAATCAACATTCTAGATTCCATTTGGTTTTGTTTTTTGAACCTTCTTAAATTAATAAGCTATAAACTCATGAACATTCTTTTCGGAGTTTCCAATCATCGTCTGCTTCGTCGAAGTCACCTGAACCCTCCTCTGGTGGGGAAAAAGTCAATATACGGCTACCACCGTAACGACACACTCAAACCAAAATCAATTCACTGTGAATTGTACACAACACTGTTAGAGACTGATTCGAGATGGTCAATCTTCCAAATGATAAAGACCGTTAGAGATTAGAACAAGACAAGACTTCCTACCCTTGACTTAGCACAAGCTCAAACTACCTTGCGAGAATGTGTCTGGCTCGATCGGGTCGGCCCGGAGGTATGCATCAAACACACATTAAAATCAAACCCAATTATGCATACCCAAAGTGATACAAAACAAGCAAGATCGGAATTACATAAAACAAAAATAACGACCAGGACAGTCTTAACATCTTTTTAAACCTCAAATTTGGAGCACAGTGATTATGTTTTAGCTTTTAGACAATAATTTAGAGTTAGGATTAAAATTTGAAACATCATCCCGTTGTGGAAAAGTTTCTGCTATGTTAAAGTTACTTTACTAGAAACACGTCAGTTTTGCATGGATAGTGTAAAATTGCAAAAGAAAATGTGTAAATTTGCAAAAGAAAATGATCTTGACGGTTAGTGGAAATAACTAGCATGTTGTTACTAATCGTAGTAACTTGTTAAAAAGCCGTAGCGCGTGCTGTTACTGAAACATCATCCCGTCGGAAAAGTTTCTGTTATGTTAAAGTTACTTTACTAAAAACACGGCAGTTTTGCATGGATATTGTAAAATTGCAAAAGAAAATGTGTAAAATGCGAAGAAATGATCTTGACGTTAGTGGAAAAACTAGCATGTTGTTACTAATCGGTATACCTTGTTAAAGAAGGCCGGTAGCGCGTGCTGTTACCTTGAAACATCATCCCGTCGTGGAAAAGTTTCTGTTATGTTAAAGTTACTTTACTAGAAACACGGCAGTTTTGCATGGATATTGTAAAATTGCGAAAGAAAATGTGTAAAATTGCGAAAGAAAATGATCTTGACGGTTAGTGGAAATAACTAGCATGTTGTTACTAATCGGTAGTAACTTGGTTAAAGAAGGCCGGTAGCGCGTGCTGCTACCTTGGTAGCAACAAAATGCTTATTGCTTTAAGTGGTTGTTTGCTTACCTTTTAATGAGTCTCTTAATAGTTCAGACATCTTACTGGTTCAGCACTTAATGGTTCAGACTGTTTGTTTCGCGAGCAAACGTCTGAATGATTCAGACATTTGCCTGTGAATGGTTAAGCATTATACTGAGTCTGAATGGTTAAGACCTCTAATCTAAATTGGTCAGACATTTGCCTCTTAACGGTTAACCAATATACTGGATCTTAATGTTCAGACCTCCGACCTCTACTGGTTCAGCACTTAATGGTTCAGACCTCTTACTGGTTCACACTTAATCATTTAGATGTTGCCAAACAGCCCCTAAGTCTCTAATTGTCACGGTCCCACTGAAACGTTACGATTTTTCGACCCGTATAATAGAATTCATCTGGTCAATATCATTTGAATTTCACAAAAGTATAGAATTCATTTGGTCAAATATCATTTGAGTTTTTTTTTAAAAAAGTACTTCTGGGAAATTCACTCTGTCTTATCCGATTGATAATTATACTTTCAATATCACAACAAGTACTTCAATCTGAAAATGATATAACACAATTCAGAAAGTTATCCAAGTCACAAACAAGATCTCGAAACAACATAATTTTCAGATTTTACATCTTAACTTGTGTAACATCAAGCAAACATCAAAAAATGAAATAAGAACAGAAACAGTAAAATAAATCGTCATTCCTTTCAAAACCGTACAACATTGCCTTGATTTTTTTTTATATTTAATAGCATACTTTTATAATAATTATGGATGTATTAATAATTTATAAAAAAAAAAAGAGAGGCTTTTTGGCGAAATCCTTTTGGGTTGATGATGGTCCCGGTGGAAAGAGTCACATGGAAGACAGGTTGGTACGGAGAGTGAAAGATAGGCTTCGATGCCGTGAGTACGTGCACCAAACAGTACCTTTTGTTTTTCTATTGTTCTTTTCATTTTATTTATTTATTATTTGATTATTATTTTAATAAATATTAAAACACCAAAACAGCTGCTCAAACTCTGTTGCACGACATGCTTTCCTCTTGTTTCACTCCAAGAATAGTGAAACATGCCTCCAGCCTGGCTTCTTATTCCTCAACTGCCCTTTCTTTTTTAATAAATCAACAATTTTTATTTTATGTATAATCCCATAAAATTGTTTTATATTTAATAAAGCTAGGTTTATTACTCTAGCCGCGTTGCGACGAACTACTTTTGTCATTTAGGTCCATGTTTATATTTGTTTTGAAATATTACGAATGCGTCAGAACCGCTGACAAGAATAAAAAGAAAATGTTGAAAAAAAACAGTATATGATAACCGAAAGAAAATTAACCAAAAAAGTTTTATGGTAATGATGTTTGTATGAAAACTCATGGTCAAAGATGAGCAAATGATATTGGTACCGGTACCGAATTTCCCAAAACCCAAAGATTTAAGTCAATTCGGTACCAACTTTTTGCGTTCCTGGTACGGTTTGCTACAAGTTTTTACCTTCATATACCTGTACCGCACCCGGTATTTTCGGTCAGTACCGATTAAGTATCAGGGCATCGGTTGGCACCGAGCTCATCTCTAGCCTGAACTAAAAAAAAACATTAAAAGTTGAAGAAAATCAATAAATTTAGAAGCCCATGTTGATTCATTACTAGTTGCTGAGCAATAATTGGAACGTACGATGCAAAGAGAGATATCATGGCTTTGTACTTGGCGTAAGCCAAGGCTCTTATAACACAGTTTCAACAATTTAAAGTCACATACGTCAAGCGAAGCGAAAACAAACATGTTGACGCTTTAATAAACTCTGCTCACATTAACTTCTCAAGTTACCAAATTGGTCAAGCTCTCGCTTTCGATAAAGTCAATCTCGTCTCCATTTGAACTTGTGCAATGTTCCCGAAGTCTAAAACCAACATGGTGTCTAAGTAAGAATAATCCGTTAACTCAAAGAGTTCTTTTACCAAACGTTTAAATTTGCACAAGCTAGTCGTTTCATCAAAACCATTCTTACGAAAACTTACTTTTCTTCAAAAACTCTGTTTTAGTTAGGATCTCCATGGTCGCTTGGCTGTAGTTACAAACACAGATTGCAGCATTCGCTTGTAAGGAAGGGTCTGAGAAAGCCTTTGAAACCATTGATTTCGACACAAGATAGGAATTTGATGATGTTTTGTTCATTTTTGTATTGAAACGAAGCATCTTCATTGCAAGATCCAGATCTGAGCAAAGCGTTGTTGGTTTACCAAGCCGGCTAATCGCGCCCCGAAGTCGCCGTTGCCACCAAAGAAAAACCTAGGCTCTAAAAACCCCTGGTTGCTCATACACAGGGTTAGGGCACTCATTTTACCAACAAACGCGAAAACGCAGATTTTGGACCCAAAACATCATTAGCTTGAGATGCCGTTACCAGGCAAGTGACCGAATTTACCATTTCGCCGACTTGGCAATCTATAATCTCACAAGTCACCAATGGTGTTGAAGCCGCAAACTTTCGACTTCTTACATAAGTGAAATTTAATTCGACTACAATTCAAAAACTCTAATACCAATTGGCAAATAAATTCAACAAGATTGCTAATTGTTTTAAAGTTCGACCCAATATGGTTACTAAAAGATAACCTTTCATGTTTCGAGTGATTGGGACTCCGTCGGTATGAGGTGATCCCAGCTCTTCTAAAGCTCTCTCAACCGACTCTTACCTAAACGCACCACATATATATTTGACCATTTTCTTTAAACTTTTGGTGTAATAGTTCTATATTAAATACATCAAAATATGTTTATAATATAATCTGATAGGTGTATGCTCCAAAAATCTAGCAATCATGGACTATGACTTATTATTCGTTAAACTTGCTTGCTAGCTTTTATTTTACATATTGGCTTACACCGAGGGATCTATTAATGACGCGCAGCCTTCTCACGTAGTTAGCAAGTAACTTAACATTCTAATTTGGAAAATGTTTTGGTTACTATCTATGTGTTGTACTCGCGAAGTTTCTCACTAGCAATATTAAACCTATGCAACATTCTTTTGGATTACTTATTTTAAACGTATGTCAGGTTGGAAGGTTTATAGTATGAACATTGGATGTTGCAATGCTTCATTTACGTTTTGCTTCTTGGTTAGTTCCAAGTATAAACTTTAGATATCAATCTGTTTGATTTATGAATGCACACCTTTGCGTAATAATTTTTAAATGCTAGTTTAAATACGTTGGATAAAGCAAGTGGATAGTAAATAGTTACTATGGACATCTCGCGAAATAATCTGGTCGCCTTGCCAAACCTGATGGTTGCCGCCAAACGGGAACTTTGTTGTAAAGAATGTACAGTGCGCATAACTTAGGATAGTGGTAAAATTGTGAAACCTATAGCATGTTTAAGTACCCAATGTGACCATTTTGCTTGTTAAACTATTGCCAATGATAAAGTGTGTCTTCACTAAGGCATCACATATAATATATCCTGTGGAACACCGTATCACTAAACGATGATATCACGTCGAGATTCATGTGAAAACGGAATTCTCACAGACATTCACTACGCATATCGCAGAAAATTCGTTAAAGTTGACATCCAAACCTTTGACGAAACCCATTTTAAGTAAATAATGATGTTCAAGTTAGGGTGAAACCTCCATCTTAATAACTTATTCCGTGCTTTATTAAACTCACAAGCTCGGTTATGCCAATGGTTGGAACCACGTTTAATTGGAAGGTAAATGTTGTTTAGCCGATTAGGAAGTATGTTTTATCTATTCAATCGTGGTCCAAAGCAAGGGTAACCCTTTGTATAACTCTCAAACCCATTCCATGATTAACCTATATCGTCTATTTGATCTCAGTTTTCTATTTCATGTGTTTAAATTTGAAATTTTGCTTTGTTCGATTTCTGTTTCAATTTTCATTTATGATTCTCGAATATCGCATTATGCTTCGTATCAAACTTCGCAAGCTCTCGAAAACAAACGCTAATTAATACAACCAACTAATCGCTTAACTCAGGCTGACGACATATGAGGATTCCTTCGCGGTAATAAAGCTCGTATGATTCCTATATATGCTTATATCTCCTTAAGCCGTACTCATCCGCTTAGATTGTTATTATTTAAAGGTAATGCTGGAATAGCTATTTTCGTGGTTAATCAAATCTCAAGCGACTCTAAACGCTATGTATGCTCAGTTATGTGCCCAAACAGAACTCCAGCTTTTCAAGCTCCAGTTAACGCTCCTCAGGACCGTACTTCGCCGACACCTCGAGTTTTGAATTATAATACTCAAAGTCATGCTCGTTCCCCTTCGCACATGCCTGAAGATGGAACAGAAATGTATTCTAAAACCAGGAATGATCCTGTTCATTCTGGTAATAGAAGGCAAGAAGACAACGTTCAACGCCGCGCATCTGTACACTCTCGTTTGGGCCCGCGGTATTCGCAGAAACGGGACACCCAACACGATGAGCTCGATAGAACCTATGAGGAAGGGGATAGTGCAAGAATTTTCAATCGAATATATGCAGATCATGCTAGTTACAGGCCAAAAGTACGTGCAGTATACAATCCAGAAGCTGAGCATGATTGCAATTTGGTGTATCGCCCAACCGAAGCAGCTGAACAATCAAAGTTTACCAGAGAGATAGCACTGGCTCCGTTGGAGCGAGCGAAATTACCATTCAACGTTGGAAAGTTTAACGGTTTGACCAATCTTGATGATCACACGCGCCTCTTCACCGGGGCAGGTTACTTGGGTGCTGGACATTGCAAATGTGGTGTCACCTATTTGTACAGACCCTTACCGGCGCTGCGCGCCTTTGGTTTGATAATTTACCGGCAGGTAAACTTTCCTCTTGGAATGACTTAAAAGAAAATTTTCTTACACACTTTAGTCAGCAACGGCGATATGTGCGCGATTCCTCGGATGTAATGAACATCTGGCGGAGGGATGATGAAAGCCTCAAAGATTTTATAACGCGTTACAATAAAGAGGTGTTGGAGATTGGAGATGTCCATGAAGACCTTATACGCGCGCAGTTCAAGTATGAGGTAAGGTGTGACGAAATGATTAAAGTGTTGTCCGGTACAACTGGCCTTCCAAAAAACTGGGATAAACTCATGGCGGCAACCAAGGTCTACGCCCAGACTGAGCGCAACTTAAGTTCTAACAGGCCACCTCTACCTCAGAGTCGTCCGCAAGACCTGAGTAGAGGTAGTCGCAAGTATAAGAGAAATTGGAAAGCGTCAAGTCAGAATTCGTACTCTCCTTATTCACCAATTGATGCGCGAGCAACAATCAACAAGATAATAACTCAAAAAGCGATTAAGCAAGAGAATAGGGAGCGTCAGTGGACTCCTTAACGAAATCTCCGACTGAGGTTCTCAGCACTGAGAATTATCAGTTCAAACAGCCGCAACCAATGAAAAACAAAAAGGGCAAGACCCAAATTTGTTCTGAGACTATCATAGAGACACAAGCCACACAACAGATAACTGCATCAGTCTGCGCACGGAGTGTGAAAAAGCATTAAAGAGTGGGAAGCTAACACATCTACTCCCGAATGTGCGCAAAGAGATTAAACAGATTACACGCGAGAACGCAGAGCCTAGCAACAAGAAAATGAAACAACACGTTTCCATGATTCAAGGTGGATCATCGCGCAAGCGTACCCTTCAACATTTTCAAAACAACACTTGGCGCGAACAACAAGTCATTTTTCCTATCGTTCCAGGAGGTCCTCAAGAAGACCGGCCAATAGTTATCACCGGTATCTTTGGCCACTACCAAACAGACTATATGTTTATAAATCCGGGTAGTTCCATGGTATTATGTATGAGCAGTACTTCAAGCTGCTAGATCCCGAGGATAAGACACGCTTGGAACCAGTTGATTTTCCATTAACTGGGTTCTGCAATGAGGCTGTCTTTCCCCTAGGACAAATCCTTTTTCCTGTTACTTTATCTGATGGGAGGTGTTCTCGAACGAGTAACGTCAACTTCATGGTGATGCCGGCAAATTCCCGTCACGATGTACTATTGGGACGCCGCGCGCAACGTGATTTTAGTATGATTACTTCCGCTCCGCATGCTGCTTGTGGTTTTCCGACACCAAATGGTATAGCTATACTTTACGTGTGGAAAGAAATCATGTCAATTGAAGAATCAGTTATGAAGGCTGTCAAGACATTGCAAGTAACGAACCAGAAAAGTGGGTACTCAACAATAAGTATCCTGAGCAAACAATCTTATTAGGGCCTGCAGTCAGTATTGAAATTCGCGCAAAGCTTAAACTACTGTTGTTTCGCAACAAAGACATTTTCGCCTGGACACCTGCCGACATGGTCGGTGTCCCGCGCAATGTTGCGGAACAATATCTGAATGTATTTCCGTCAGCAGAACCAGTTGTGCAGAAAAAGCGCAGCCTCGGGTCAGAAAAGACAAAGGCAATGAACGAACAAGTCACAGAGTTATTAAATGTTGGTATTCTGCATGAAGTCAAATACCAGACCTGGGTGGCAAACCCAATCATGGTAAAGAAACATAATGGCGGATGTCGGATGTGCGTAGATTTTAAAGATCTAAACAAGGCGTGTCCAAAAGATTGTTATTCTCTTCCTTAGATTGACAAAAGGTTGACTCATTAGCTTCCTTTCGCTGGAAATGTTTTCTAGATTGTTATAAAGGTTATCATCAAGTCTTGATGAGAAAAGAGACGAAGATAAAACCGCTTTTCGCACGGAGAAAGGCATTTTTTGTTATACCAAGATGCCTTTTGGTCTCCGCAATGCGGGAGCTACTTATCAAAGATGGATACAGTTTTTGGAGATGATATCGGGAAAAACTGTGGAAGTCTACATTGACGATTTGGTCATTATGAGTAATTCAGAAGACACTATGTTAGCCAACATTCAACGAACTTTTGATTCTTACAAGAGGTAAATCTAAAGTTAAATCCCAGCAAATTCTCTTTCGGCCTGGGGGAGGGCAAATTTTTGGGTTTCATCGTCACCAAGACGGTTTCAAAGTTAATCCAGAGAAGGTCGAGGCAATACAAAAAATGTCTTCTCCTACTACCATCAAAGAGATGCAACGTTTGGCTAGAAGGTTAGCTGCGCTAAACCGCTTCCTCGCCAATCATGCTGCAAAGTCTTACCCATTTATTCGAACCTTGCGCAATTGTACGAAGAGCAAAGAGTTCGCATGGACTCTTGAAGCTGATCAAGCTTTCCAACAGATGAAAGATTTTTTAGTTCAACTTCCCACACTTACTGCTCCTCGCGAAAAAGAACCCATGGTCTTATATCTTGATGCATCTGAGGTAGCAGTAGGTGCTGTCTTGTTGGTAGAAATTAGTTTTAGCAAAGGTTCACGCTTCGTGCAGGTTGCGAAGATACTTTTCAGGACATGTTATTACAGTTTTAACAAATTTTCACATTGGCCAAGTCCTGGCCAAACCAGATGTTTCTTGACGACTTGCGAAATGGGCAATAGAATTGGGAGGTTATAACATCTGTTATAAACTTAGACCAGCTATCAAAGGCCAAGTTTTGGCAGATTTCTTCGCTGAAATTCCTGCTGATAAGCTTGAAGAATGTCAGTCAATTCAAAACCCAGTCCTAGTCATAGACAATAGAGCCTGGACATTGTTTACAGATGGCGCATCAAACAGTGATGGGGCTGGAGCAGGTCTTCGATTAATGAGTCCAGAGGGAGCAGAATTCACATATGCAATTCGGTTGGATTTTAAAAGCACCAACAACGAGGTCGAATATGAAGCTTTCCTAGCAGGCTTACGCCTTGCTATCAAAATGGGTGCAACAAATTTAGAAGCCCATGTTGATTCATTACTAGTTGCTGAGCAAGTAATTGGAACGTACGATGCAAAGGGAGATATCATGGCTTTGTACTTGGCGCAAGCCAAGGCTCTTATAGCACACTTTCAACAATTTAAAGTCACACGCGTCAAGCGAAACGAAAACAAACATGCTGACGCTTTAAGTAAACTCGCAGCAACTAGTTTCAAACATTTGGCAAAGGAAGTTCGCATCGAGGTTTTAAGTAATCCATCAGTCCTTCTCAGACAAGTGACAATGGTCGAAGTAGGAGATCCATCATGGATGTCTCCAATAATGATGTATTTGTTACGTGGTTCTTTACCAGAAGATAAAGCGCAAGCACGTAAGTTACGATGCAAAGCCCTCAATTACGAAATGGTTGACGGTATTCTATACCGACGCTCTTATATGGGTCCTTCGCTCCGCTGTGTTAACAAACATGATACGCAATACCTGATCAGGGAGGTTCATGAGGGGCTATGTGGCATACATTCTGGGCCGCGCATGGTAATACCCAAAGTGAAAAGCGCAGGGTATTATTGGCCCGTACGTTGACGCGGTAGAAATCTTGCGCAAATGCATGTCCTACAAGAGGCATGCCCCTAGAACGTTGCACCCAAAGAATCCTTTGGTACCCGTCACAACAGCTTGGCCATTTCAACAATGGGCCATTGATTTAGTGGGACCATTTCCGGATGCGCCCGACGCAGTAAAGTTTATCATTGTTGCGGTCGATTACTTCACCAAATTGGTTGAAGCCAAACCTTTAGCTTCTACTACAGCGATGGTAATTCGCAAATTCATCTGGGAATACATTATTCGCAAATTAAATGAGTTAAAGATTTATATTCTTTAAGGGTTGAAACAAAAAGGTTACTATTAATCGAAACCATTTTGTAATACTAGTGGGTTGGCCCGTACGATGAGATGATGTCACCAAAGCCTTTTTAAAGAGTACAATCTAACCTGACCTGTCTTAAACACTAATTATATTATTGTTATTATTGTTGTAAATACTTAGTGTAAATATGTAGTAATTACATACTCAAATATTTAAATAATATAATTGAAGGGGTATGGTCCCAAAAACCTTGCGCCAATCAAGAAAACCATACACATTAATAACTTCTAAGAAAACTGCGCGCAAACTTTTTTGCCAAAATAGGATTTATTAGAACTCTGCGCCAAATATCCAAGAGAGGAAAGGATTATACAACTACCTTGCGCGGGCTCGCGCAAGGTTCAAAGTTAACCTTGATCATTCTCTTTGGATAAATGTTTCATTTAACTACCTTGCGCGGGCTCGCGCAAGGTTAAAAGTTAACCTTGAACATTCTCTTTGAATAAATGCTTCATTTAACTACCTTGTGCCGGCTCGCGCAAGGTTCAAAGTTAACCTTGAACATTCTCTTTGGACAAATGCTTCATTTAACTACCTTGCGCGGGCTCGCGCAAGGTTTAAAGTTAACCTTGAACATTCTCGTTTGATAATGCTTCATTTAACTATCTTGCGCGGGCTCGCGCAAGGTTTAAAGTTAACCTTGAATAGTCTTGTTTGATAATGTTTCATGCACATACCTTGCGCAGATATATATATCAAAGCAAGTATCCACCATACGTTGCGCTAAGCAGTAAGGAGAATAAGGAAGATCAGTTAACTAACTTGCGCTTCTCGAGCAAGGAAACAGTAAATCCTGAGAAACTTTCCCTTAGCAAAATCCTTGACTTGTGCAGAAGCAAAGGGAATCTTTTCTGTTGTAAGAGAATGTACACGTGGCGAATAATAGATGGGTAACAACTGTGAAACCTTCTAGAAGCCATTAACACCCAATCGTGCAAGCATCTTTTCGGTTATAACCGATTGCCACATGGCAGCATCTGGACGGCTGAGGAAGATCACGGTGATGGCATGCTCACATTTATAAGATGTAGTGATCTCATGTTGACACGTTGGCACCTCCCTAACCGCTGATGAGCTCACGATCCGCGTACAGTAACGGATTGCCAACAGACATTAACGGAATAGCAGAAAATTCCGTTAAAGTTAACAATCTCTCCTTTTGGCGCCAAACACCGGCTATAAATAAGTAACTTGGAGTTCAAGGAAAGGTATTCACTCTCAATTACTCTCTCTCTTACAATACTTACTTCCGACTACCTGTACTTATTCTCACGCCGGAGGGTGGTCACGGAGAGAACCCCCTTCTCCCCGTGGCGAGCTAACGGTGTTCTGTTTTGCAGGATCAACCGGAATATTGTTTTATTCATCATCATTCATCGTGAAACCAAACGAAGGGTTAACCCTTTTATGCAGAGCCCATTCCATAGATCTACTTAGATTCCGGTCTAGTTGATCTAGGTTTCTTCAATAATACTTAATGTAGTGATTGGGGAAAGACTTGTTTGTGTTCCTTGTGACTCAGGTTCGACTCCGACTCTCCCCATTATTTTCTGTGGCATCCGGGTGAAGGGCGAATACGGGTGGCGCCGGTTCGTCTTGGATGAGAGGCGAGGTTTTACCGATTATTCCACTGTCGTGCATTCGGGCGAGTGGAGGTCGGGTTTCCGCGCATTTGGGGAGAGTCAAGAGGCTGACGACGGTCGAGTAGTCGACCTTTACCACAAAGTCAGGTGTCACGGTGGTTAATTGGTTTTATTTAATTTAAACACTTCCCACCATTATATCATTTTAGACTACTAGATCATTTTAGAAGTAATTTTACTCATACTAAGGTAAGATGACAATTTTTTTCTAAATATTGACTGCATCAAAACAAAATCAATAATTATGTTTGGTTCAAGCTATTTTTAAAGCCATTAATTAATTAGCGACGGTCAGGTTCATGTTTCCAGCTAAAAGCCAAAAAACCAAATCATATCGATCTACGTATATAATACTTAATTAATTAAACTTTTTTGTGTAATATGAGATGTCAAATCTACCTTTTGTTTACAAAAGGCGAGACGAATATAGAGCGGATACCTGAGGAGTTGAGGGTTGAATTATATTTGTAACAACACACTATCCAAATTCTTTAGTCTATGATATATATAAAAAACATTTCATGTTCTTTATTAATTTTGATATCATTTTACTATATTATTAATCCTAACTATTTGTCATTGGTCGGCACATATCTAACTACAAAAATAACCACTGATGGTCCCACATTTTAACCTATTACCCACCAACGGACTTTTTCTAACTGAGATCTAAGCTAGTTAGTTTTTTGACGACAATAACACTTACATGACAAAAATCTTTGTTATTTGATGAAGTGGTTGCTTATGTGACACTCCCATCACCACCTTCACCACAATTCCACCACCACCACCATCAGCCGCCACCTCACTTTCACCACCACTAATAATTCAAATTTTCCTACAACTAGAAAATTTAGCTAGTCACATTGGAGGTGAGGTGGAAACCTTAAGTCGCAAACCAAAACGAAACAACTATTTCCAACCAGATTTGAAGCCGAAATCTGCAACTCTTAAAATTTAGCCCAAAAATGTGAAGTACCGGTGGTGGTGGAGGTAGAGGTGGGTGGGTGGCGGCTGATGGTGGTGGTGGAGGTGAAGTGAAGGTGGGTGGTGACGGCTGATGGTGGTGGTGAAGTAGAGGTGGAGGTGGGTAGTGGTGGCACTAAGGCGGAGGTGGAAGTGGAGGTGAGGTGGTGATGAGAGTGCCACATAAGCAGCCACCTCATCAAATAACAAAGAATTGTGCCGCATCAACGTCCATGTCATCAAATAACTAACTGGGTTAGACCTTAGTTAGAAAATTTCTTTGGTGGACAATAGGTTAAAATGTGGGACTATCAGTGGTTAACTTGTAGTTGGAACTGTTGTTTACCAATGTTATAATCATTAATATTCATTATTCCTTTACTATATTGTGTTTTTTTTAAAATTTTAAACGTGTTTTGATGGTGATAAATCATGAATCATAATGGTTTAAGAAAGCGTTTTGAGTGAAACATTTCTCGGCAAGATAAGAACAAGATATCATGGTCTACTTACAATGCGTCTCACAAAGATTTAAGCTCAGCTGAGTTCATATATAAATCACAATCACTTACGGTTTTTTTTTAAGATACCCATTTATATTACTAATCCATGATGTTCCACGGTAATTTTCAAATGATTAAGATATAATTTGAAATGATTCACAATAGCCTTCATAACTAACCATCACATTAAGAAGCTCTTTTTTAATGGCAAGGAACGACGTGTCAACCACCGTAACACCGGGTGTTGTGGCCAAGGTTGACTACTCGACCGCCGCCGTCAGCCCCTTGGCTCTCCCAGATGCGCGGAAACCCGACCTCCACCCGCCCGAAGTCACGACAGTGGAATAATCGGTAAAACCTCACATCTCATCAAAGACGAACCGGCGCCACCCGTATTCGCCTTTTTCCTGGATATCGCAAAAAATAATAGGGAGAGTGAGAGTCAAACCTAGGTCACAAGAAAGACCAAATCTTTCCTCAATCACTCCCCTATTACGTGATTAGCATCACATTAAGAACCTAAAGAGTGAATTTGTTAGTTTTGTTAGTGGCTACTTTTTTAGAAAAAAATATATATTTTAACAAAATATTAGTTTGGAAATTGTGTAGGTTGTAAGACAATAAATAAACAGATTAGGTCGAGATAAATATACCACATAATATTTGGCCAATATATTCTTGCTAAGAAATTGTAACAATTCGAAAATTCGATTATTATTTTTTTGTTTTCCTGCTTACCTATCTTTTAAATTCCGAGATTCGATTTATAATAAAGTTTATGTTTATTAATTATGGTGTTGTACGTCATTATCGCATCTAATCGCTTATTAAATCGCATCGCTAATCTCATCGTATCGTAAATCGCGGTAATTATATGGTTTTATGTTATTTATGTGTTATGTGTGTTGTTTTTATGATTACGCTCGCTATCGCATCGCTCTCGCACTCGAACCGCTAATCGCACTATTATATCAACTATAACGCTTAACGCTTTAATTTAACGCTTAATATAACTATCTAATGCGAACAGAATAATCAAACGAACTCTTAACGCGAAACAAACGAAGAAACCCAACAATTGGGTCAAGTTCGCTCGAACTTGGGTGACCCCAAGTTCGGCCGAACTTGACTGGTTAACCAAACTTTCTTCTTCCTCTAATAAGTTCGCTCGAACTTATTCCTTCACCAATATAGCAAGTTCGACCGAACTTGCTTAATTCCCTTTGAATATCCCACAAGTTCGCCTGAACTTGCATGAAAACATGCAAGTTCGACCGAACTTGGTCTCCACCAGCTCTCTTTTTGCCTTCCCCTATAAATACCAAGCTCCGTTCTCTCATTTGAACTTGCTGCAATTTCGCCCAGAGCTCTCAAATCCCAAAACCTTCGTGTTCTAAGTAAGAATCAACCCGAATTCAACTGCAATGATGTTCAACAAACGTTTTACAAATGTTTACAACGATTTTGGCACAAGGCGTAGCCTTCGTTTTCATCAAAACTCATATTTTACGAAAACCTTCATCTTTTTCTTCAAATTCTGTTTTAAGCTTAGATCTACGCAATGCGAGTTCGTTTGGCGATAGTAGAGACTTCCCAAACACGAGATCTGCAAGATCTCGGCTTGTAAGTGATAGATCTGAGAAAAACCTTTGAAAACCATTGATTTCTACACAAGATACGGACTTTTGATGATGTTTTGTTCATTTTCTGGTATGAAACGAAGCATCTATCATTTAAGATCCCAGATCGAAGCACAAGGACGTTTGTGTCGGTTTACACAAGCCGGACTAATCCGAACGAACCCCGAAGTCGCCCGGATTAGCCCACGCTTTTGTAAAACGGATAAAACAGCTCTAAAAGACCTTTCTGACCTAAGTTTGCTCAGTAGCACAGGGTTGGAAGGATGAACACTCAATTTTCCTCAGCAAACGACGCGAAAACGCAAGATTTTGGACCCAAAAACATCAAGTTAGCTTGAGAATCACCAGTTCACCAGGTCAAGTTCGACCGAACTTTTACCCAAAGGAGGTCAAGTTCGACCGAACTTTTACCCAAAGGAGGTCAAGTTCGACCGAACTTGGGCTAATCTCATCAAATCTCCTACAAGTTCAACCGAACTTGTCTAGTTTCTTAGGAAACTATGCAAGTTCGCCCGAAACTTGTCTCCTCAGTAAGAAATCCTTACAAGTTCGCCCGAACTTGACAAGTTTCTCAAAGAAACTCATCAAGTTCGACCGACTTGGCTATAAACTCACCAAATTCAAACAAGTTCGCTCGAACTTGTGTGTTTACACACAAGTTCGCCCGAACTTGGCTACTGCCCAACCAAGACTTAACCGTTTCAGCTTTTCGGAGACTGATGCACTTCCGTCCACGTATGCAGGCTGATGCACTTCCGTCCACGTATGCAGGCTGATCCGGCACTCTTATCAACTCTCCTCAGATCCCGAACTCTTACCTAAACGCACCCACAGTGAGTATATTTGACCCATTTTCGCTTTAACGCACTTTTTGGGTGTTACATACGTTCCTTTATTAAAATCACATCACAAACCAAACTGTTTATCACACAAGAATAATCTGATTGTGTATGCTCAATACGTGATACTAGAAACATGTGACTAGGACTTATTTTCGTTAACTTGCTTCCTTAGCTAGTATGGTACTATAGTGTGGCTTACACCTGACGAGGTCTAGTTAGGATGGACGCGCAAGCCTTCTCACGGTAGTTAGCATGAGAAATAAGCCTATGTTAATCTGTGTGAAAATGTTTCGGTGTATCATGCTATGTAGTTAGATTATTTCACGAACGCTTTCTCGACTATGCTAGTATTATTCAAACTCGTATGCTCACCTTTACTTAATTGTATTGACTTGTATTTTAACGTATGTAACAGGTTGAGGATTTTAGCTATGGATGCTTGGATGTTGCATGCTTAGCGTAGTTTAGTTTTGTCTTTATTTTGTTTAGTTTCCAAGCGTAATAAATTTAGGGGATATCGAACCTCGTTGAGTTTATGAGAAATCTCCCTTTTGTAATAATTGTTTAAATGTTATGTTTAATAGTATGGGATATTAAGCAGGTTGTGATATGTTAAAAGATTGTTATGGAACATCTCGTGAAAACCAATCTGGTCGCCTAGTGCCACTAACCCTGATGTTTCCGCCATCTGTTGGGGTGTGACAGATTGGTATCAGAGCGCCATAACTTTAGGATAGTAGGTATAATTGCCATGATTCGACCTAGTAGCATGTTTAAGTACCCGATTGACCTATCATTGACTTAAATGTTAAACTACTTGCCATAAATGATTAAATGTGCCTTTCCTAAGGCTAATACAATAATACACGCTTGGAAAACACTCGTATCACGCAAAACGAGTGATCAAGTCGAGATTAGGTGTGAAAACCGAGAATTTCTCGATGAGATCATTCACTCCACGCATTCTCTCGCACGAGATATCTTCGTTGAGTTAGGAGTGACATCCAAACCTTGACGAAATCTCCATTTCTAACTAGGAATGATGTTGTTAAGTTAGGGGTGAAACCCGCATCTTAATAACAAATTCCGTGCTTTGATTTTCAATCTCACCAAAGTCTCGGTTATGCCAATGGTTGGAACACTATTAACTGGAAGGGTAAATGTCGTTAGCCGCTTTTGTAAGAACGTTTATCTATTAGGCCAAAGCGTGGGTCCAAATGCAAAGGTAGACGAATCACTTTGGTAGTCAACGTCTCAAAACCACGGACACTCCCAATTGATTTAAGCCTATATCGTCGATTTACGCATCATCGAGTTTAATACTATTTATGTGTTCAAATTCTGAGAATTTTTGCTTTGTTCGATTTCTTGCTTTGATGATTTGTCGTAATTATCGATTTCTCGAATTATCGCATTTACGCTCCATCGAATATATGCACAACTCGCACAGCTCTCGAAATCTAAAACGCTAAATTAATACACCAACCAAACTAATCGCTTAACTCGCTTACGCCTATGAGGACGTGTGCCTCATACGCGGTATTATCTCGCTTATCTCACTATTATATATCGCTTATATCTCGCTTATGTCTCGTATCTCGTATCGCGCTACGCATTGTTATTATTAGAAGGTGAATGCGTGCAAATATGTGCTTATGTCCTTACGTGCTTATGTGCTTACGTGATTACGTGCCTATGTGTTTATGTGAATTTGTGCCTTGTATGAATGATAATAATAATAATAATAATAATAAATATTTAAACATAACTCCATTATAATCGAATCTCATCTAATCTAAATCCTTCGTGTAGATGTCTTCAATGAGATCGTACGCCTGTAGGAATCTCCAGCGCAGCAACGCCGACAAGCGTATTGCCACAATGGTAGCCAAGGAAATGGCTAAGGTCATCCCGCAAATCGTCTCAGAAATCCATGCTGAGAGCAGTAACTCGTCAGTTGACTCGAAAGCTGAGAACCCCAAGTCATGGTTCAGCTTCAAAAACTTCAAAGCTTGTGCACCTCTCGCCTTCACGGGCAACGATGGACCGACAGCTATGTTCCATTGGTTTGACGCCATCAAGGTCACCTTTAGGCAAAGTGGATGCCCCGATGACCTCCGCACAGTGAACGTTACCGGAGTCTTCCAGTCCCGTGCTCTTGACTGGTGGACCGCCGAAAGGAATAGGCGCGATAATGATGAAGCCTACAGTCTATCTTGGGAGGAACTCAAGGAAGTGATGTCGAAGGAGTTTTGTCCTCCGCACGAACTGCAAAAGCTCGAGAATGAGTTTTGGGGAATCAAACACGATGGTCCCGACAATGCTGGATTCACTGCTCGGTTTAAGATTTTGAGCATCATCTGTCCCAGCCAGGTTGATACGACTGAGAAAGCTATCAACAAGTACATCCGTGGTTTGCCTGAATGTGTTGCAAATTTTGTGAAAGTTGCTTGTACTACAACCATCGAGGAAACCTTCATGCTCGCCGCTGAGATCAATGATCAACGAGTTCAAGATGGGTATTTCAAGAATCATGCGAAAGTTGCCAATCAAGCTATCATCGAACCAACTGCTGCTACCGAACCACCAAGTGACTTGAAGGGAAAGCGTCAGGGATGCAAAAGAGGAAACCCGAGTAAGAACTATGCTCTCGCCGCTCCAGCAAACCCGCAGCCGCTTCAGTCAGCCGCTCCGAGCGCACCCCCAGCTAAGCGTGCGTATACCGGACCGCACATAGGACCGGACCGCACCCTATGTGCCCTAAGTGCACATATCATCATGCCATTGGTGGCAACTGTCGTTTTTGCACAAACTGCAACATCTCGGCCACTTTACAGTAAGCTGCCGTAGTGGTACTCGTCAGCGAGCTCCTCAGGCTCCAGCAGCCCCAGCTTTACCCGCTCCTCCTCAAGCCAACCAGCAGCAAGCTCCAAAAGCACGTGTGTGCTATGTTTGTGGTGATCCGAATCATTTCGCTAATGTCTGTCCGAATCCTCCTGTCAAGCAAGAGCAGCCAGCACCGCAGCCTCAGCAGCAGCCTCAGCCACAGCAGCAACCACAAGTTGCGCGTGGCAGAGCCTTTAACCTCAATCACCGCCAGGCCCAGAATGACAACAATGTTGTCAATGGTACGTTTCTCGTTAATGGTATTTATGCTTCATGTTTATTTGATACTGGTGCCGATACTTGTTTTGTATCGTTAGAATTCGAAAAGATTTTAAAATGTAAGCGCGCTAAACTCCCAAAGACTTTCGATGTGGAATTCGCCACCGGAAAATCCGTTACCGTTGATTCCGTCTTACGTGGTTGTAATCTCGATCTCAACAACCATGTCTTCTCGATCAATCTCATTCCTATGCATTTAGGCAGCTTCGATATCATAGTAGGCATGGATTTTCTTCGTGAGAATCATGCTGAAGTTGTTTGCTTCGATAAAGTGATTCGCTTCCTCTTCCTAACGGTGATCAACTTCATGTTTATGGTGAAACTCCCTCAAAGAAGTTGATGCTTTTGTCATGTACTCGAGCACACAAATGCTTGCAAAAGCAATGTGTTGCCTTCCTCGCCCATATCGTCAACCCGGAGAAAAGAAGAATTATAAAGATGTTCCCTTTGTCTGTGAATTTCCTAAAGTCTAATCTGTCCACACCCCGACCCGCAGCGGAAAAGGTGATCGGGGCATGATTGGGTTATCATCAAAGCTCATGACATTTATTAAACGTTTCATATTCATTAATACAATTGAATGGAAATTTACAATAAATGATACAACATGATCTAACTATCAATCTAAGCTTCTTGGTTCTCTTCTAAGGCATATCCTATGTTTTCCTTGCTTCAACCTGTTCACCTGTATCATGTGTAAAAGGGTTTTTGGATCAACATAAAGTTGGCGAGTGAATCCTATGGAAAAACATTTGAACAAGTTTATCCAATTGATTATAAATAATGTGCATACCACATATGAGTAAATGTAGATGTAAATTTATTCACACAACACATAATAATGAATATTGAACATACAAACACCAAATGATTGTTTTGAGGCACGCGTTGTTCTTACGAACTGATGGGCCTAATGTATGAGTTTTGAAGCACGCGTTGTTCTTACGAACTGATGGGCCTAATGTATGAGTTTTGAGGCACGCGTTATTCTTACGAACTTATGGGCCTAATGAATGAGTTTTAAGGCACGCGTTGTTCTCGTCTCCCACGAGGAACTGATGGGCCTAATGAATGAGTTTTGAGGCACGCGTTGTTCTTACGAACTGATGGGCCTAATGTATGAGTTTTAAGGCACGCGTTGTTCTCGTCTCCCACGAGGAACTGATGGGCCTAATGAATGAGTTTTGAGGCACGCGTTGTTCTTACGAACTGATGGGCCTAATGTATGAGTTTTAAGGCACGCGTTGTTCTCGTCTCCCACGAGGAACTGATGGGTACAACTTTGACAATATGTAATACATCACAACCAATAATAGCTACATTCTAGTTTAGTTCATATAATGGTATAGCACAAATTTGCATAAGAGAATTAGTTTAAACGACACATGATACACCCCAAAACATGAATAAAAAGGGGAGTTTGTAAGAATTCACTCACATTGGGTGCGTTCGGTTGATGAGGTTGAGTGCACGCGAAATGGTTTTAACCACGAGTGAGTTTAACCTAGATAAATCGCATTATGGTTAGGTAAGTAAACGGATTTTATTAATCTATTTTAGTAGGATTGTTGGGTGTATTTTTGTGAGTTTGAGGCTATTTTCTAACCTTAAAAATGTTATTTTTAAGTATTTTTAATTGATTTTTTAATTAAAATAATTAAATAAAAATAATAAAACAAATATTTTATTTTTGCTACAGTTGACTTTGACCGTTGACTTTGACTGACGTTGACCGGTTCGGAAGGCATATTATGGTGCGCTGGGTGAGGCTCGAACCCGAGACCTCCCGTACGCGTGCACGCAGCTCTACCAACTGAGCTACGTGTCTAACCCGTCATATATCCGATTTTAATTACATATATACATTAATTAGAATTAAACAGAAATCCTTTATTTTTAAAAACGATTTAAATCACAAAACCGGTGCGCTCCACAGGTCTCGAACCCGGGACCTGTGGGTTAGCGGACACACAGTCCACCGCTGGACTGTGTGTCTCACTTGGTTATAAACTCGGTTATCAATATACTTAACATATACTTAAATCAACCCGGTTCAGTTTGCTGAAAAAGGAATTTTTATCAAGGCAGCGTGTGAGGGACAATACTCGAACTCGTGACCTTAGCGTTAAATGTGCACACAGTCCACCGCTGGACTGTGTGTCTAACCCGGTAATTATCTTGATTTTAATTATACTTAACCATTACTGAAACGTCGTCTTCTTCACTGGTTTTAACCGGAAGTGGCGACTGACTGGTTCGAAATGTTGATTCAAGTTTCTTTAGCGTTGTATGATCAATTACAGACGAGATAAAAGTAAAAAGGAAAGGAATTAGGCGTGAAAAGTACCGGCTGTTTCTCCTCTGTTTTCCGGCAGAACTCCGGTGGCAGCAAGTTCTTCCGGCGACGAGTCTCTTGCAGCAGAGAGTCTTCCGAAGGCTTGCAAAGGGTGTGGGTGATTTCGGTAAGAGTTTAGGGGGTTCAGTAAAGCTCAGCGGTTAATGATACGGTTTTCCGGTGATGTATCAAATATTTCCGGCGAGTGATTTTTCGCCGAGAAAGGTTGCGATTTGAGTGTGAAAGATTTCTGGTGAGTAGTGATTGAATTTATAGGGTAGTATTGAGATGAATGGGGTCTGAATTCGGTCTTAATTCGAAGTCAGCCGTTCTCCGGCGGTTATGGCTGATGTCGCGGGTTCAGACGTCGATTATAACCGTCGTAGGAGTTAAGTCATCGGTTAAATTGAGCGAAAACGTAATTAAACGGCGAAGTCGTCGGGATTTCCGACGACTGCTAAATGGGGGCAATTTACTGAATTTAACTTCGGAACTTGAATATTTGAATTAAATGTTTCCTGATATTACCATAAAATCAAAGCGGCGGAGCGGTTGTTCGGCTAGGTGATAAGCTGTTTGTTTGAACCGATACAGACCCGAGTTCGAAACCCGGCATGAGTAAAACATTTTTATGTTACGATTTTTATCAGTTTTTCAAAAACTAAATATATACCCCCGCATAATAATTGATTACGTGTCGTTTAAAATTATTTTGGGCATTTAATTCGTAACGAAAATTTTAACTGACTGTTCGGTTGATAAACGGAGCGGGTTTGGTAAATCCGTTTTTGACGGATGTTACATTTCCCGACGATTTACTCGGTTTACCCCCTACTCGAGATGTTGAATTCCGTATCGATTTGATTCCAGGTGCTACTCCCGTTGCTAAAGCTCCTTATCGCCTCGCACCATCCGAAATACGCGAGCTATCAAGCCAACTTAAAGAGCTTCTTGATAAAGGTTTCATACGCCAAGCACTTCGCCATGGGGCGCACCCGTCCTTTTCGTGAAAAAGAAGGATGAATCGTTCCGAATGTGCATTGATTATCGTGAACTTAACAAACTCACGATAAAGAACCGCTACCGTCTTTCTCGTGTCGACGACTTATTTGATCAGCTTCAAGGTGCTACTTGTTTTTCTTAGATCGATCTTCGTTCCGTTATCATCAGTTACGCGTGTTGGAAGAAGACATTCCTAAAACCGCCTTTCGTTTTCGTTATGGCCATTTCGAATTCGTGGTCATGCCTTTCGATCTTACCAATGCACCCGCGGTCTTCATGGATTTGATGAACCGTGTGTGTAAAGCCTTCTTAGATCGTTTCGTCATTGTGTTTATCGATGACATCCTCATCTATTCGAAGTCGAGAGACGAACACGCGCGTCATCTCCGTTTAGTCCTCGAACTTCTTCAAGGAAATCGCCTTTATGCTAAGTTCTCAAAATGTGAATTCTGGCTCGAAGAAGTCCAATTTCTCAGCCACATCGTTAGTAGTCAAGGAATTCACGTCGACCCTGCAAAGATCGAAGCCGTCAAGAGTTGGATTACACCGAAGAATGCCTCCGAAATCCGTTCATTTCTTGGATTGGCGGGTTATTACCGTCGATTCATCGCCGACTTCTCGAAAATCGTCGTTCCGCTTACCGCTTTAACTCATAAAGATAAACCTTTTGTTTGGGATTCTAAGCAAGAGGAAGCCTTTCAAACTCTCAAGCGTATGCTATGCAACGCTCCTATCCTCGCTTTACCCAACGGAAACGACGATTTCGTTGTTTATTGTGATGCCTCAAACCTTGGTCTTAGTTGTGTTCTCATGCAACGAGACAAGGTTATCGCGTATGCGTCTCGCCAACTCAAGATCCACGAGAAGAACTACACAACCCACGATCTCGAACTCGGTGCAGTTGTTTTTGCATTGAAGATATGGCGACACTACCTTTACGGTACAAAGTGTACGGTCTTCACCGACCATAATAGCTTACAACATATCTTAATAAAAAAGAACTAAACATGCGACAATGACGATGGGTTGAACTTCTCAACGATTACAATTGAAAAATTCGCTACCATCCCGACAAAGCAAACGTCGTCGCCGATGCTCTCAGTCTACAAAGCTATGTATATAGTATTCGTGACTCTCAAGCTTGTGCTAAACTTGAAACCCTCATCCGTGCCGCTCAATTCGCCTGCTTTAACGAGAATACTTTGGAAGAAGAAATGAAGTGGTGCCGAAACTCAGCTTGTATCCAAATCTGATGGTATTTATTACTATCTCGATCGTATTTGGATTCCTACTCGTGATAATCTCCGTAATTTGCTAATGATCGAAGCTCATAAATCCCGATATTCCATCCACCCCGGTGCCCACAAGATGTACCAGGACCTTCGTCCTAAGTATTGGTGGCCGGGCATGAAAAAGGATATCGCCTTGTACGTCTCTAAATTCTTAACTTGTTCGAAAGTTAAAGCCGAACATCAAAGGCCCTCTGTTTACTCGAACAACCCGAAATCCTGATGTGGAAGTGGGAGAGTATAGCTATGGACTTCGTTACTAAACTCCCGCGTACTTCTTCAGGTCACGATAACATTTGGGTTATCGTTGATCGTCTTACTAAATCAGCGCACTTTATTGCTATACGAGAAGACTTTAAGGTCGAACGGTTAGCCCAAATCTATACCGACGAAGTCATTTGTCGACACGGGACGCCTCGTGACATCATCTCTGACCGAGAGGGTCGCTTTACCTTGCGTCTCTGGGAGACCTTTCAATCTGCTCTCGGTACTACGCTTAATCTAAGTACCGCTTTTCACCCTCAGACCGACGGTCAGACTGAGCGCACGATTCGCACCTTCGAAGACATGCTTCGTGCGTGCATCATAGATTTCAGTGGTAACTGGGATACGCATTTACCTTTAAGTGAATTATTGTACAATAATAGTTATCATACCAGTATTCAAATGGCTCCTTTTGAGGCACTGTATGGAAGAAAATGTCGATCGCCTATTGCATAGAACGAGATCGGAGAAGCACAAATCACCGGTCTTGAGCTGGTTCAAGAAACGACGGACAAGATCCTCCAGATCAGAGACAATCTCTTGAAAGCTCAGAGTCGTCAAAAGAGTTATGCCGATAAATGCCGCAAGCCCCTACACTTCGAAGTGGGAGATCACGTTCTCCTAAAGGTTGCACCTTGGAAGGGAGTGGTCCGCTTCGGCAAGAAAGGAAAGCTAGCGCCTCGATACGTTGGACCCTTTAAGATTCTGGAAAGAATCGGTAAAGTAGCCTATCGTCTCGAATTACCGGAAGAACTTAACAACGTACATCCGACTTTCCACGTGTCTAACCTCAAGAAATGCCTCGCCGAAGAAAACCTCCATGTACCTCTCGAAGATCTGCAAATCAACGAGACTCTCCATTTCGTGGAAAAGCCTGTGGAAATCATGGACCGATAGACCAAGAAACTCCGACGCTCTCGCACTCGAACCGCTAAATCGCACTATTATATCAACTATAACGCTTAACCCTTTCATTTAACGCTTAATATAACTATCTAATGCGAACCGAATAATCAAACAAACTCTTAACGCGAAACAAACGAAGAAACCCAACAATTGGGTCAAGTTCGCTCGAACTTGGGTGACCCCAAGTTCGGCCGAACTTGACTGGTTAACCAAACTCTCTTCTTCCTCTAATAAGTTCGCTCGAACTTATCATTTCCTTCACCAATATAGCAAGTTCGACCGAACTTGCTTAATTCCCTTTGAATATCCCACAAGTTCACCTGAACTTGCATGAAAACATGCAAGTTCGACCGAACTTGGTCTCCACCAGCTCTCTTTTTGCCTTCTCCTATAAATACCAAGCTCTGTTCTCTCATTTGAACTTGCTGCAAGTTCGCCCAGAGCTCTCAAAAACCTGAAACCTTCGTGTTCTAAGTAAGAATCAACCCGAATTCAACTGCAATGATGTTTAACAACGTTTTACAAACGTTTACAACGATTTTGGCACAAGGCTAGCCTTCTTTTCATCAAAACTCATTCTTTTATGAAAACCTTCATCTTTTTCTTCAAAAACTTCTGTTTTAAGCTTAGATCTACATCAATGCGAGTTCGTTTGGCGATAGTAGAGACTTCCCAAACACGAGATCTGCAAGATCTCGGCTTTTAAGTGATAGATCTGAGAAAAACCTTTGAAAACCATTGATTTCTACACAAGATACGGACTTTTGATGATGTTTTGTTCATTTTCTGGTATAAACGAAGCATCTATCATTCAAGATCCCAGATCTGGAAGCACAAGGACGTTTGTGTTGGTTTACACAAGCCGGACTAATCCGAACGAACCCCGAAGTCGCCCGGATTAGCCCATGCTTTTGTAAAACGGAAAAACAGCTCTAAAAGACCTCTCTACCTAAGTTTGCTCAGTAGCACAGGGTTGGAGGGATGAACACTCGATTTTCCTCAGCAAACGACGCGAAAACGCAAGATTTTTGACCCAAAAACATCAAGTTAGCTTGAGAATCACCAGTTCACCAGGTCAAGTTCGACCGAACTTTTACCCAAAGGGGGTCAAGTTCGACCGAACTTGGGATAATCTCATCAAATTCCTACAAGTTCGACCGAACTTGTCTAGTTTATTAGGAAACTATGCAAGTTCGCCCGAACTTGTCTCCTCAGTAAGAAATCCTTACAAGTTCGCCCGAACTTGGCTATAAACTCACCAAATTCAAACAAGTTCGCTCGAACTTGTGTGTTTACATACAAGTTCGCCCGAACTTGGCTACTGCCCAACCAAGACTTAACCGTTTCAGCTTTTCGGAGACTTATGCACTTCCGTCCGCGTATGCAGGCTGATCCGGCGCTCTTCTCAACTCTCCTCAGATCCCGAACTCTTACCTAAACGCACCCACAGTGAGTATATTGACTATTTTCGCTTTTAACGCACTTTTTGGGTGTTACATACGTTCCTATATTAAAATCACATCACAAACCAAACTGTTTATCACACGCGAATAATCTGATTATGTATGCTCAATACGTGATACTAGAAACATGTGACTAGGACTTATTTTCGTTAACTTGCTTAATTAGCTAGTATGGTACTATAGTGTGGCTTACACCCGACGGGGTCTAGTTAGATTACTATACTAGAAAATGTTTCGGTATATCATTCTATGTAGTTAGATTATTTTGCGAACGCTTTCTCGACTATGCTAGTATTATTCAAACTCGTATGCTCACCTTTACTTAATTGTATTGACTTGTATTTTAACGTATGTAACAGGTTGAGGATTTTAGCTATGGATGCTTGGATGTTGCATGCTTAGCGTAGTTTAGTTTTGTCTTTATTTTGTTTAGTTTTCAAGCGTAATAAATCTAGGGATATCGAACCTGGTTAGTTTATGAGAAATCTCCTTTTGTAATAATTGTTTAAATGTTACGTTTAATAGTATGGGATATTAAGCAGGTTGTGAATATGTTAAATGATTGTTATGGAACATCTCGTGAAATCAATCTGGTCGCCTAGTGCCATTAACCCGATGTTTCCGCCATCGGTTGGGGTGTGACAGAAATGAGCATGTTGGATAACCACCCTAAAGGAAAGATTCATACTGTTGTCTAGGCTTTCAATCACAAAAATATAAAACCAAACACAAACAATTTGAAGACTAACACGTCTCATACTATTTTATTATTAAATTAAACTCGACAAATAAAACTGAATACATCTAATCTAACTTATAATAAAAGACTACAAAAAATGCCACATGCATTCTCTCCTTCAACCTCATAAATTTTATTAATATTTATTTAATATTAATATTAATAACTAATATATATATATATATTATATATATATATATATAACTTTTTTTGTTCTTATCTTTATCTAAGATTAATAAATAACTTCAATTTTGCAATTTAGACCTTTTGTTTTTTTTACTTTTAACCTAAAGTTTTCATCTTTTACAATTTAATCCAACTTTTTTTTTATTTTCAGTTTTGGTCCACTATACTTTCATCTTTCCCAAGTTTTTCATTTAGTTCTAAATTTTGTGAGTTAACGCATCGCAACGTGCATGTGGGTTTAATATATTTTCGTAAATTTTTCCCGTTTGACTGGCCCGTCGCAACGACATTTATTTTTGTCCGTTTGACAAATTCGTCCACGCGCGGGTCCTGGATTGATTTAGTTATTTTTTATATGTTTTACATTTCGGTTTAATTTCTTTGCAACGAGCGTTCGTGATTCAAAAATTTAACGTCTGCTTTTCGCTCGGCGTTATTTTTTTCGTTTATTTATTTATTTTGTTTTTACGAGCTTTTCCGATTTTGCTCGTAACTAACAGTGGTATAGCATTGATACTACTTGACACAATTTTATGACAACCACTGCAACGCAGGGCTTAATACTAATGATACCTAATACCTAACTTTAAACTCTATTTAATATAAACCTATCTAATAAACAAATAATTCAAACTAATTTTATCTCTAACTAAATTGAATTATCTTTAACATATATTAACTTTCTGGATAATCCTTCAAATCATAATTATCCCTTCACATACAACCCATATCTTTGTTTAAACATATTTTTTTTATAAAGTTTGAACTGTTTTATAAGAATTGAATTTGTTTAAAAAGATGTGTTATTTAACGTGATAAAAAAAACAAGCTTATTTCCGTGATCATTAAAAACTCTCAAACACAAGCCATTTACCTACAAATTGAATGTATATCGATTGTTCTCAAACATAAGCCATTTACCTACAATTTGTATGTATATTGATTGTTCTTCATGTGTAAGATCCGTTAGGATCATTTAACACATCAACATGTGAATAAGAGCTTCACAATAGGGTAAAGGTTCAATAATGATCTTAGTAGTATAGTTATTTGTTCACAATCATTTGGATTGCTTTTTTGCAGGGTTAAAAAGAAAACAACACTCACTATTGTATAATAATTTTTCTAACGGCAAATTTGGATTATCAACGGACTACTAGAGTATCATCGTGTCACCAGCAGAACCATTCGATCATATCCATCTCCACTAGGCAATAATGCATATACACCAAAATTCAGGAGGAAACCCAATAAATCTGGGAAAACCTCTTGTGGGAATCGAACCCATAACCTAATGGTCCCTAAGCCTTATATCACCCCTAAAATACACTACGCTATAATGTCATTGGCTCTGTTGTATAATAATTAGTCTCTACCGAAGACAACTGCGATAACTAAATCTCTTAATTAAGTAGTTAAAGTTAGATACCGCTGGTGATTGAAAAATTGGCCGATTGGTAACCCTCTAGCTCTACCTGTGTCTAAGATTGTCCAGGCTTGTATAATCCAAGTTGGTTCGGTTTCACTAGCATCAAACACATCCTTAATGTGATTGATCACATGGTTGAAGTTTGATGTGCTAAAATAAAACATCTTGTCTATTTTTATAAAGGACTCAAGTTAATCACATCTCATCATCCAATCGGTCATGCTTTTTTGAGTAAAAATTTCAATATATTATCAACTTTTAGAATGTATGTTTTCAAAATTAATATATGCATGTAATATGTACTCTCATTTTCTATTTATAACTCTACACAAGATCCTAAGGGTATTTTGGACATATTGTCTATAATCTTTTAACAAAAGAGAGATCTTGTGGAGGGCTAAAAAGGAATTGAAAACTTGTTGTAAAGTCACTATCTTCCTCATTTCTTTCATGTCCTTCACAAAGCTTTTAAAGTTTTGTCACTATTGCTTACCGACAATGTAAATACCATTTCGTCCATTAAAATTATTAAAAAATCATTTATCGTATTTTATTTGCATTTCCATGCAAAATCTATATTTTATTTTTCTCATCAAAAGTAAATAGTTGATCACTTATAAAATGACAAATAAATTTGTAACACACAAGACACAACTATACTTTTTATAACATTTTCTGCTTTTCTTCGTCTTTAAATATTGCCAGTTTATATAATTACTAAATACGCCTTAGATATACTTTTATATAAGATTTCTCTTATTTTGTTAATAATATTCTTTTAGATAGTGACAAGTTTGTTTATTTATATGTTTATTCAAATTTTATAAAATTATCGTCTAACAGTTAATATTTTTATTATTTCCCTCTCACGTAATTTGAATTTGAATTCTTCTTGTTGACATTATTGTCTTAAGTTTCTAATATCCACATGTAATATTTAGGACCTTTTTTTAATCGCATTATCAAATTACTGGTCTTTTTACTCTTTTCACTTTTCACCACTTAAAGTCTTTATTTTACTCATTTAAGAGAAAACCTGGTCATAAATATTAAACATAATTTGGTATCTTCCATATTGAGTAAATGATAATCGTACTTGAGGCTTTGGTTTTCTAAATTGTTCCCTATAATATATTTATTTTATGAAAATGACAATTTTTTATATGCATACTTGTTCTAATATATGAACCAAGAAACTTATCTTCTTCACCTAGAAACCTCTATTGATCCTTATTTGATGTTAAAATAATATTCATAAGCTCAAAAGATTATAAGAGAATAACCATCGCCGACCACCCTCAACCACCCAATTTTGTAGTCTTCGTCACACGCAACAACTATACCATTGCCGAGATAATTGAATTCCAACTAAGCATATAACCTTAAAATTGGATTTTTCTTTACATAAATGAAATTTTATTAATGTGACGGGTTTGAGATTGGGGAGTAACTTCTCCTGGTGATTGCTCTTAGGTAAACCATAAAATGTAATGATTGTTGATTGATATAAGGTTACAAATGGAGGTTCTTTATCTAGAGTATACTTTAGAACCTTATACAGTAACACAATATCCTTCTTGGTCTAATATTCTCCTGCAAGCTAAGCGTGGGGAGCAATTGCAGCTTGAAATGTAAAGACAAAATGTAAAACTGACTATTTTTGTTTTCCAACTAGATCCAGTTGCGTGTTGCGGTGAGTAGTGACTAAACCTTGATGAAGAAGTAATTGCAGTTAGTTTCTTCTCGTTTCCTGCAACTCGCGCATGACCAGCTACATAAACTTCTCGCATGTCAAATTTCACATGAGCAGTTCTCGCATGCAACTCTCACATGGATGTGGACTTATGTGAGAGTGCAACACTCGCATGGAAAGGATGACTTTTCACGTACACCATCCATGTATCTCTCGTATGGGCGTGCAGTTCGCACCTGCTTTTAATGAACAACTGTTGTTGGAAAGCGGTCACACAATGGTAGTGAAGGCGATGATAGCGTCGAGTTATGGTTGAGATAGCTAGGTTCCAATATGCAGGTTGTTTCCATGAACCCTAGAGAATGCGAATGAGACATCAGCGGCATAGTGGTGGTTTCCTATGGTGATGTCTGCATTAGGGTTTAATGGAAGCGGCAACACTGGTTGTGTTGTGTTGTGACAACGCCTAATCTTGGTTTGTCTTGAATACTAAGAAAGCTATAATAAGGCAAGGTTTTTTTGGCGGTTTGTTTAGGGCGCTCGCGGCGTTGTGCCACCCCATCTAAGGTTTCTGCAAAATGTTTGAGCCCTGGTATGATACCAAGATAGTGGATAGTTCAAATGAGAAGAATTCTTTATAAGAAGAAAAAAGAAGAAATTTCAACTAATAAAATGTTTTATTTTGCTTCTTTAATGTTTGTATTTAATGTTATTATAATTGTATTAATAAACTTGCATAGATCATTAATTTTTAGTTTTGATATTTAATAGCTAAGTACATTACATTTGTAACTTATTTTCAAAATATATATTTTTCAAAACAAATAGATAAGAATTTAGAGTGTAGGAAAAATTACGAGTTGTATAGAAAAATTTCGATATGTATAGGATAAATTTCGATATGTCTTAAAGAACTAATTTTTCTTCTCAAATTACCTTCTCTTACCAAAATTGTTACTTGATTTAGGGTTACAAATGAGAGTATACATGACCATATTACACTTTAGCACCAATAGAACACAGTATCATTTCTGGTCTAATACTCTTCAACAATTGTTTCAAGAAAATGTTGATCAATCCTATGGTGTTTTTGCACTACTATTTCAAAGAGATAAATAGTCTATTGCAAAATGCAACGGAGTACAACTCACGTCAATCCCATAATATTCATCCAAAAATCAAATTTGTCTTAGATTAATTAAATCGAAATATTAGTGTTCCTACTACAAAGGTATTGGGACTAGACTAAGAGCTAGCTCGATATTGTGCTGGAGAAGATGAGCGACATACTAGAAACAACCTTTATTTTGTAATAGTGAGAGGAAGTTTTCCCTATGACTTGAGTTCGTTGTGCAAGTCAGCAGTAGGATTACAACTTACGAGAGAAAGTAAGAGTATAGTGAGTTGTGAGAATGTCTAATGCCCTTTTCTTGCTTTGGAGATGTGTATATACGATGGGATAATCTTTATACCATTATACTACGTGGTACAACAACAACAACAATAACCATACCCAGTAAATCCCGCCAATAGCAAAGCTAAAGGTAGGGTCTGGGGAGGGTGGGATGTAGGCAGACCTTTCCCCTATTGTTGAGGATAGAGAGGCTGCTTCCAAAGAGACCCCAGCTCTGTAACAACAAGCACTAGATGAGTTCCCGAAAACACCTGAGACAAAAGTACTGGTGCAGGCAAAAACAGTAGAGTGAAGGTAAATATAGCATCATAGAAAGACATACACATATCCATATACATAACATAAGAAAATCATCCTTCAAGACCACCTAATGTAACCCTTGTGCCAAAATTTCAGGCTTTCAAAAACTTTTTCTTTGAAGGCTTTCCGATAACTGATACTTAAACGTAACATGTTTAATGTAACGTACGCAATGGGACGAGGACATAAGCTAAACATACCCTAAATATCCTTTATATAACTTAGAAATAAGTTTTGAAAGTTTTGGTATGTCAAAAACAAGCCTATTCGATCACAGGGACTATTTATGACAAACTACAAAAGTCTGCCGATCCTCGTAGCAACGCACAATCTGGAACAATGACATAAGCTTAACATACCCTTTACATAACTTAGATATAAGTTTTGAGGGCTTCGGTATGGCAAAATCACTCTATTTTAACTCCAGGGGCTATTTTGCAAATTCTACGAAACTGTGCTGATTAGCGTATATCGTTATCCGGAACATATACGCACATCCAAAAATTTTTGTAATCATCAAAATATAATTTTTAATGATTGGAATGCAAAAATATCATTTGTTACGCGTATACGGTCATTTGCGCGTTCGTTACGATTTTCGTCGTAATTAACCGAAAACCGCAACCGTACGACCGAAACGAACCTACACCAAGGAAATTTTTGAACATATTTCAAGTTCTCTATGTTTATTTATCCTTATGGATCTTAAAAATGGGGTTAACGGGTGTTAAAAGTGCCAAAACGCGACGAAAACAAGTTCAGGGGTCATTTCTTCCATTTTTTGAAACTTCTGCCCCTACAAGGGCCTTACGGACCGTAAGGCAAAACCCCATACGGTCCGTAAGGGGTCCCCATCTCAGAAGCTTCTTAAATTCAAGCTGGCAGCTTCTTGTTAACTTCCTTGGCCACCAAGTCGCGATATATGCCACCTTTAACCTACATTAGACACCTGGAAGGACACTAATCCATGCCTTAACACCTGGATCAACACTTGGCATGATTTGGGAGATCCAGTATTAGTATAAATAGGCTTGATCTTCACCATTTCTCTTTGCTCATTCCATTCTTTCTTCCTCCCATCTCTTTGGAGTTGTTTCCAACAATTGGAGACCTCCTCTCTGAGTCCTTAAGTGTTCCTCAAACACAAGTAAGTACTCTTCCATAGTCTTGTTCATTCTTTTAGCTATTTCAAGCTAAAAGTCAAACCGTGTTTGACTTTCAGCATTGACCATTAAGTGGTCAAGACAAAGTCCAATTGGACTTTGCAACGTAATCGTAATCACCATGGCTATGATCCTTAGCGATCATGCCTACTGATTTCCACGTTTACTAGTTGTAGTGACAAGTCAAAGTTTCGGGTAATAATGCGCAAAATGCGTTATACGACGGAACTATTTTCGGGTATCAAAACCCTTTGTTTTGATACCAAAATCAGTTTTATAAACCTTGTTAGACATGTTTAACATGTCTAACTCGTCACTTTTAGTTTAGTACTTGTTTAGGGTCGTAAGTCGAGCGGTCTTGACTACCGCTTTGACTTTCAAATCCGACCCGTATGGTCACCTTTAGGATCCGACCAAGCCTATTATATAGTTTTAGGGATAATCCTCTGAGGTTATACCTTAAGGTCATACCGTTTGGTTAGTCAAATGACAAGTCTAATATGTATATTCCTTATAATGCCGAAAATACCCTTTTTGCACTTAAATTAGTTTTGAACATATAAGAGCATTGTTTTGACATCTAAACTGATTTACAACTTATATAAACTAATTTTGGCATATTAGACTTGTCATAGGACATATTTAACCGCCCGAACCCATAGTTATGTTTATGACCCTTAAAGTGGCGTAAACCACTTTAGCAAGCCGTAGCGAGTCAAAACACTCTGAAATGCTTCCAATTCAGAATGTTTGATATTATAAACCATAATATACAAGATCCAACTCTTGTTTGGTTTATATACCTCATTCTATCCAATCTCTCTTTTTCAAGTTCGACACACTACCATGTAATTATCCGATACACTAGGAACCTCTTCAACACTTGACTCTTGATCCTTTGAGCTTTGTTATATCATTTGAACAAGATCTATAAGCAATCCCAGGCGAGTACATTGCTCCCCTTCTTTTACGTTTTTCAAATGTTTTGGGGTGATTCATATGTGTAACCAATTTTTCTCAAAAGTATGGTAATTATGTGTTTACTAAGTGCATTTTTGTGTAATATTCCTTTTATGCAAGACATGACAATTGGGGACACGAAACAAATTCTTATAGTATCTTTCTATCTTTATAGATTGATTCTAGTAGGATACTTGAAGTACAGTCTTAAATCTTCTATCTTTATAGTAAGATTTCTAAGAAGTGCTTTACACGCCGATGACGATGGTTTATGTGTAGAGATTGTTGGTGATTTAGATAATGAAACTAGAGTAATATAATATGGACATGGTGGATACGCCGCTGGTACTTCCTATATCATAAGTGTGCTTATTGTATTATCCTTCTAGCCTTATCCGAATCACCATTAGGATTTAGGATTTTGTGATACAATAGGACAAGACAAGTGACTAAACAAAATCCTTAAAGTATCTATCTATCTTCGTAGTTAGATTCTTGTAGGATGTTTAAAGTACTAATTGGTAGTCCTTTATTGGATTCTATGTACTTTAATGCGTATATGACAAGACAATGTGATCCAAGACGATGATTATGTGGTTATTATGATTAGTTGTGATTTAGATAACGAACGAGTGTAACACTATAAGAACATGATGGATACGCCGCTGGTACTTCCTATATATAAGTGTTCTTATTGTAATACTCTTGTAGCGTTATCCGGCTCACATTAGGATTTTGTGTTCAATTGATTCAAAGTACAATAACCAAATCCTTGTAGAACTCTTACATATTTTGATATGTTAGATTCTCAGAAGGATAACCAAAGTATTATTTTAAATCATTGATTTGATTTCTAATAATACTCACGCGAGATATGAAAAATTTCAATATTGTTATTATTAATCCTTGATTGGATTTCTAATAACATACTCACAAATTTTATGACTAAATTCAAGGCGATTACAATGAACAAAGTACAATTTTCAATGGCATAAAAATTTCTTAGTATTAATCATGTTGCCATACAAAATTATTTTGTCACAAGTTTCATAATCAAGTTAATGTATTGAAATGCTAATTCTTTTTGCCATTCCTTGGCTTCAAAGAGTCCATTTTCAATAGATAACTCTCGTAGTTGTCGAAGTATTGCAACACTAAACTTTTTGCCATTTACTTGGCCAACAAAACTATGTACTCGCCAACATTGTTTGTTGATGTCTCTTTTCCACATATGTTTCAGGTTTCGATTATTCAAGCATGCTGCACATAGAAATACATCCGGGCTTTAGACTTCCTTAAATCAAAAGACAATTTCATGTATTCTTTGCATTATAAAACAATGTTAACAATAATGAAATAAGTTATGTAACACCCGATGTTTTTACGTCCTAGAAAATTTTGACACGTGTCCCGCTGATCCTGGTATGCCGTGTGCTTGACGAGAGGGACTAAAATCGCCAACATGTTATTTATAACCTCTGAGTGGTGGATATTAAAGCTGAGGGGTTCAAACGTGTCAACCATGCTTAACTATGCCTCTAGTGACCTTTTAACGAACCTGGAACTTAACGAACCCGGAGGTGATAAGATGTACTAGGACTTAAAATCTAATTATCGGTGGATGGGTTTGAAGAAATCCATAGCCACCTATGTAGCTAAGTGCTTGACGTGTTCGCAAGTTAAGGCTGAACATCCAGAATAAAAGCTTGAGATTCCACTTGGAAATGGGAAATCGTAACTACGGATTTGATCACCAAGTTGCCAAAGACCAAGCGTGGTAATGAAGCAGGAATTATGCCGCCTAAATTCAGACGAGAAGGAAAAGGCAAAGGACCCATGAGGGGAGGACCCTCTATGACTGGACCATCTTTCACTGGACCATCTTTTAACCCCATACATTTTAGCTGGAGCAGCCAATTTACCTGAATACAACCCTTACGAAGGATCCGGAGATTCTTCATCCCCCTTTGAACCTTACTGACATTTGATCTCACATGAATACTCCCCACCTCATTCACATTCTCAGCATTCCTACCATTCATACCCATTCCCATCTATCTCACCATTCACACTCCCATTCCCAACAAGAATACTTCAACTCCTATTTCGATAACCCAGTCAACCAACCCTCACCCGAAAGCCCACCAGTTGACTCACCGACCCATATGGAGGAAGATTCCGACCCGGGGGAATTCCCACAAACCTGATCGTACGGTCACCCTATCGAGCTGTCTAGTGGCTCAAACTCCTTGGCAGGATCTCCGTTCGAGGTCCTGATTATTATGAGCAACGATGGGCACAATACGTGTTTGTCAACACGCCCTCATACCACAGCACTCCCCATCACCATCCCCCATCACCACATCCTCAAGCCGAGGATGTAGAAATGCAACAGGTGGACCAACCTCAACCACCACCTGAATCATCATCACAACCACGCCGAAAGCGTGGGCACGTATGTCGGTACGTGCTGGTCAAAGGTCGGGTTCACTACCACCTTTACCACCCTCTTACCTCATCATCCCTGAGGACCCACAAATGGGTGGACCCGCAAACACATCGCCAGTGGCGGAACCCCCGCCACAACCAGTTGTTGAGCCTCTGCCTCAACCACCTCTACCACTGCCGGATTTTGCCAACCCAATACCTGCATATACAGGACCATTAGGGTTTCACACTGTTGACCCTCCTGGCTTGTATAATTACATCCATCATGGAATGGAGCAGGATCCTTATTATGATGCAGTTATTCATAATAACCTCTACCATTCTTCTTACCCTAGTTGCCCACCTCCTTATGCCACTACCGGATATCCGCCTTACGGGTATCCGTATCCAGTTGCGCCTCAGTCGCAACCACCTCCACCTCAGCCTCAACCACAAGCACCACTCGATGCCATTAATGAGGCCTTAGATCAGGTCAGGAAAATGCCGCTACAAGTAGAAATCGGAGAAGAAAACGACCAGATTTATCAAGAAGCTTTATAAAGCCATAAAGGGGAGGAAGGATGAGTAGAATTTGTATTTCCATTTATGTAATTTAAATTCAAAAAGTCTCTGCGTGGACATTGTTATTTCTTTTAAACCCCTGCGTGGGTATGTTTTTCTTATTATAGTCCCTGTGCGGAGTAAATTATGTACTAAGACCTCTTTAGAGGCAAAATATGTAATCCTTATCGTTTTAGTGAAATTTTGGAATTTTGTTCTAAACAACATTCTTGTTACTTCCTTTGTTCATTCGAGCATCTCGATTTTAGTTCGATTTTATCGCTCTGCTATAAATTCCAAAAGATCTTCTTGATGGTTTACACATGCCAAGTGATTATGTCACGTTAATTGGCAAAATAAATGGTAGTTAAGATGGAATAATCTTCTACCATGATAGTTAAGAAAGATTATCCCTTCTATCAAGAAGTAGTAACATGTTAAACCATTTTAAGACATCATTCTATGTTAATATTCAAGTGATATTAACACTCCTGCGGCGTGGCGTGAGGAACCACACTAGCCATCAAAATATTTGAACTTTGATTCAAACATATAAGTCTAAACGATCATCGTGATCAAGACGAATGTCATCGTTATGATGATAAACATTCTAACACCCATTAGAGGTGTATTACCTACGGGTTATAATATAACATCCATTAGTGATGTAGTACCTACGGGTCATCTATATGCTATGTCCATTAGTGACAATGACAGTTGTAGTCTTTGACTCTCTGTTCAAATTTTAGTAGTCTACGTGACAAAGGCCTTTATGCCACATCTTTCGTTCTGATGTCAAGCTTTCGAGCTATCTTAAATTGTCAATATGACAATGATAGATGCGACATTACGATCCGCTATCAAAAAATTTCTGGACTATGTCCAATACTCTAAATACCTATGATGGTCCTTTGAGCCTAGGTTATATTCTTTCGATTTTGAAAGTCAGAGTGACTTAGCCCTACCACGACTAACATATCTAATTTGGTATATAGCACAAGGAATCTAGAATGGCTAACTCGGGAAATCCAAGCAGCCATCACAACACCAATGACCATGTTAATGCGAACATCGTCATTAACGAGGACGAATTCCAGGCTCGCATTGATGCAGCCGTGGGTAAGGCTATGGAAAAAGCCTTCAAAAAATTTAAGGAGTCAAGTGCTACTCGCTCAAAAACCATATTGAAATCTGTCAGGAAGCCTCCTCCCTCCGATGAAAAGGAGAGTTTCGTGCATTCCTCCAATGAGAGGAATGAGGGCAAGAAAAGGAACCTCGCGATGAAGAACATACCTCAAAGGGAGGATGTTCATATAAGTATTTCATCACATGTAAGCCACGAGACTTCAACAGGGAGAAGGGGGCTGTGGAAACCCTCAGATGGTTGGACGAGATGGAAACTGTAGTGGACATTAGTGGTTGTGCGGAAAGACATTGTGAAGTATGTATCTCAATTTTTCAAGGGCAATGCCCTAATTTGGTGGAAGGCATTGATGCACTCGACTGGAAATGTGCATCTGTACAACTTAGGATGGTCTAAGTTTGAAGACCTGGTTAAGGACACCTATTTCCCACCACACGAGGTAGAAAGGATAGAGGCGGACTTCATAGCCCTCACCATGAAGAATATGGATTGTCGTAGTATGTAACAGATTGCGACTCCTACTCCAGACTTGTATCCTATCTAGTTACACCGGAGCCTAAGCGCATTACGCGATTTATTAATGGATTGGCCCCGGAGATAAGGGGTATGGTTAAGGTTGTTCAGCCTGCCACATACAAGTCATCGGTAGAGTTATCTCTCACCCTCACCCAGGACTACCTGAGACGCATGTCGGTCAAATCTGAAACCGATGGTAAGAGAAAAAGGGAGGGTGACAACTCCTAGAAGTTCAAGAAGAAAGGAAAGTTTGAATCCCATATGTAACCAAAACAGGTCTGAGGATAGACCTGTGTGTAAAATCTGCAACAAAAGGCCTGGGGGCCAGTGTAGGTATGACCCAAAGGCTAAGCCTTGTGGGATTTGTAAGAAAACGGGACACAAGACCCTAGAAGTGCAGGGATATTAAGGATGCCACTTGCTTCAAATGTGGTGAGAAAGGCCACATAAAAACTAACTGCTCCAAGAATGCAAAGATGAAAATGCAAAATCTAGTGGAGCTAAGAAAACCAATGCTCGAGCCTTTCAGATGAGTGCTCGAGAAGCTGTCAATGACAACAACGTTATAATAGGTGCTTTCCTCATCAACGATACTTTGCTAGAGTTCTATTTGATCCGAGGGCTGATAAGTCGTTTGTTGACCATAAGTTTAGCAAACTATTAAACTTACCCGTAAGAGCTCTAGACATAACGTATGAGGTAGAACTTGCCGACGGAACCATTGAAACCGCTTTGTCCATTCTGGATGGATGCTTTATATCCATCAAGAATCATTTGATTCCTATCCCTCTTCTGCCAATGAAATTGGCGGGGTTGATATAGTCTTAGGCATGGATTGGTTATCCCATAACCAAGCCCGTATTGCCTGTGATAAGAAACTAATCGAGATCAAAACTCCATCTGGTGAAATGCTCACCATCTTTGGAGATATGCCCTACGGGTTGCCAGAAAAAGTTGCTATGCTTAAGGCCTCCCGATGCATGAAGAGAGGTTGTGTCATCTATATGGCACAAGTAACCGTCGATGAACCTAAGCCAAAGATTGAACATATACCCGTTATCTCGGACTACCCAGATGTCTTTCCTGAGGAATTTCCCGGTCTACCCCCGGATAGACAAGTCGAGTTTAGGATCGACATTTTACCTCGATCCGCACCTATCGCAAGAGCACCTTATCGTTTATCCCCAACCGAGATGAAGGAATTAAGAACCCAACTTGACGAATTCTTGGAAAAGGGTTTTATTCAGCCTAGTTCGTCACCATGGGGAGCTCCAATCATGTTCGTTAAAAAGAAGGACGGTTCAATGCGTATGTGCATTGACTACCGTGAGCTTAACAAAATAACGATCAAGAATTGTTACCCTTTACCCAGGATCGATGATTTGTTCGACCAGCTGCAAGGAGCAAGTTATTCTCAAAGATAGATTTGAGATCTGGTTATCATCAGTTGAAGGTTAGGAGTGAAGATATCCCAAAGACCGCTTTCTGGACAAGATACGGACATTATGAGTTTTTAGTGATGCCTTTTGGGCTCACTAATGCACCAGCAGCATTCATGGATCTCATGAATAGAGTCTGCAAGCCTTACTTAGACAAGTTTGTCATTGTCTTCATTGACGACATACTTATTATTCTCGTAATCAAGCCGATCACGAGAAACATATAAAGTGCATTTTGGAGTTGTTACAAAATGCGAAGTTGTATGCAAAATTCTCTAAGTGCGAATTTTGGCTTCGCGAAGTCCAATTCCTTGGCATGTAGTTAGTGAGCGCGGTATCCAAGTTGATCCCGCCAAGATTGAAGCGATAATGAATTGGGAAGCACCAAAAACACCTTCAGAAGTATGCAGTTTCCTAGGATTAGCTGGTTACTATAGAAGATTCATTGAGAATTTCTCGAGATTAGCCACTCCCCTAACTGCTTTGACCCGTAAGAATATTAAATTCGACTGGGGTCCAAAGCAGCAGGAATCTTTCGAGACATTGAAACAAAAGTTGAGCAATGCTCCAATTTTGACCTTGCCAGAAGGCATTGAGGAGTTCGTCGTTTATTGTGATGCATCGCACACTGGCATGGGATGTGTGCTTATGCAAAGAGGCAAGGTGATCTCCTACGCATCACGAAACTCAAAGTGCATGAAAAGAATTACACCACCCACGATTTGGAGCTGGGTGCCGTTGTATTTGCACTTAAACTTTGGAGGGCATTATTTATACGGAACCAAGTGTATTATATACACCGATCACAAAAGCCTCCAGCATTTGTTCAATCAAAAGGATTTGAATATGCGACAACGCCGTTGGATGGAAACCCTTAATGATTATGATTGTGAAATCCGATACCATCCTGGAAAAGAAAATGTAGTAGCTGATGCACTTAGCCGCAAAGAAAGGATTAAACCTTTAAGGATTAACGCCAAAAGCATTGAAGTCAGAAACAGTTTGAACGAAAAGCTACTTGATGCGCAGAAGCAAGCCCTGAATGGAGGCTAATATTGCAAATGAGGAATTAGGTAGAACTGTCGAACAGTTAATGCCTGGAAATGATGGAATCCCAGATTCAATGGACGAATTTGGGTTCCAGTATTTGGAGGACTTAGAGATTTGATCCTCCAGGAAGCGCATAACACTAAGTACTCTATTCACCCCAGAGGTGTAAGATGTACCAGGACTTAAAATCTAATTGTTGGTGGATGGGTTTGAAGAAAACCATAGCCACCTATGTAGCTAAGTGCTTGACGTGTTCGCAAGTTAAGGCTGAACATCAGAAACCGTCAGGACTTCTACAACAGCTTGAGATTCCCACATGGAAATGGGAAATTGTAACTATGGATTTGATCACCAAGTTGCCAAAGACCAAGCGTGGTAATGACACGATATGGTCATCGTGGATAGGCTGACTAAGTCAGCACATTTCTTGCCAATTAAAGAAACATTTAGTTCAGACAAGTTGGCCAAGATGTATGTAGATGAGATCGTGTCCCTACATGGAGTGCCGGTGTCTATTGTATCCGATAGAGATACAAGATACACCTCCCATTTTTGGAAAATCTTCCAACAATCTCTTGGTACTCGATTGAACTTCAGTACCGCTTATCATCCGCAGACTGACGGACAGAGTGAGCGTACCATTCAAACTCTTGAGGACATGCTTCGTGCATGTGTGATCGACTTAGGTGGTAGTTGGGACGACCACCTACCCTTGATTGAATTCTCCTATAACAACAGTTATCATACAAGCATCAAGGCTGCACCTTTTGAGGCCTTGTATGGGAGAAAATGTCAAACGCCCGTTTGTTGGGCAGAAGTTGGGGAAGCCCAACTAATAGGACCTAGATAGTCCTAGAAACGACGGATAAAATCTTGCAAATCCGCGATCGTCTCAAAGAAGCCCGAGATAGACAGAAGAGCTACGCGGATTAGAGGCGCAAACCTCTTCAGTTCCAAATTGGGGACAAAGTGTTACTGAAGGTGTCGCCTTGGAAGGGCGTCATGCGATTCGGTAAAAAGGGCAAGTTAAGCCCAAGATATATAGGACCGTTCGAGATTATCGAACGAGTCGGGTCCGTAGCTTACAAGCTCAAGTTTCCTGAAAAGCTAAGTGGAATTCATGACGTGTTCCACATTTCCAACTTAAAGAAATGTCTAGCGGATGAGTCGCTAGCAATGCCGCACGAGGATGTGCAAATTGACGAAAACCTGCGTTTTGTCGAGAAACCGATAGCGATCGAAGATCGTCACGTTAAGAAGCTTCGTAGAAAGCACGTGCCTATTCTAAAGGTCAAGTGGGATGCTCGACGAGGCCCCGAGTATACATGGGAGGTCGAGTCCACTATGCGACAAAAGTACCCCTATCTTTTTGAATAAACCTCGAGGTCGAGATTTCTTTTAAGGGGTGAGGATGTAAACACCCTGTGTTTTTACGTCCTATAAATTTCGACACGTGTCCCGCTGATCCTCGTATGCTGTGTGCTTGACGAGAGGGACTAAAATCACCAACATGTTATTTTATAACCTCTGAGTGGTGGATATTAAAGCTGAGGGGTTAAACGTGTCAACATGCTTAACTGTGCCTTGAGTGACCTTTTAACGAACCCGGAACTTAGTGATGTTCGGTTATACTCCCGAGAGTGCTAACCAGGGGCCATAGTGAATAAAACATGCTTTTATGTCGAAATATGGGAGTTTGGAGAAGTTCAGGGGCCAAAATGGAAATTTTGTGAAATGACACCCCAGGCGACACGCGCCAAGGGACCTGGTATCCCTGCGCGACGCGCGGGAGAGGTCAGATCGCAGAAACAACATGCCAGCTGTTGATCTACATGCTTAGCCACCTCTCACCCCACCTACACTCTCACAGCTCGAAACCATGGCCTCATTTTTGGTTTTGGACACCTCATACTACACTTGGAGTGATCTCTAGTGTTCCCATAACACTTGCCTTGATCTTGATTCATGCCCCTCACCTATAAATAGGAGTGTTCTTGCAACACAATTCCTTGCACCTCTCAAAATCTCTTCTCTTTATCTCTACTTGGAAGTTCCTGATCAGGGAGCGTCCTAACTGAGTTCTAGTCATCTTTTTGGTTCACTTGTAAGTGTTCCAATCCTTTCCTTTTATTTTTATTAGGCTTTAAGCCAAAGTCAAAGCATTGACGTAAAAACGCTTTGACTTTAGGCTAAGACCATTACGGTCCAGCATAGTTCGGTACGAACATGGCCACGTGATCGTAATTAGGGAGGTGTTAATCCCTCAGGAGGGCACCTCCTGATTACCACGTTTGCTTGGTCAATTGACGGGTCAAAGTTATTGATAAAAAGTCAAACTGGGTTAGTTTTTAAAATAAATTCATATATGATAATGTAGGTGTTATAAAATACATTTTGACACTTTAATAAACTGGTAATAAGTATTAGAACATGTATAAACATGTTCGGCCCATCAAGTCCAGGTCTAAGGTCGGTTCGCAACCGAAAGTCACAAAGTTGACTTTTACTTTGACTTTCGGTTCTGACCCGAATTAGCAACTTTAGTTATTAATTCTAAGTTGCATTGTGACCATGTTTAGTTGTAGTATAACCTCTGGAGTTGTATTACACGGTTACATAGTAATCCGAGCTTTTTTGCAAGTTTCCATTAATTATGCCAAACTTTGCTAAAATGCCCTTTTACTTAAAAACAAGGTTTTAATTACAAATGAGCATACAAATGAATTATGTACTGATGTATAAACATGACTAACTTACTTTGATGACAATAATCTGGTCATAACCCAAGTTTTGTTTGATTATCGTAAATCATGCTTTTAAAGGACTAAAATGCCCTTTCGGGATCTAAAATGGTTTTTTTTACATAATTCTTCAACAAAAATCATTACCTACTGATGTAATATCATAAATAGGATTACTTGGGATATTAAATCAGATTGTAAACTGAATTTACACACAAGTCCTTGTATAATGCCGATAAATGACGATGTTGCCCTTACGGTGCATAAAGTGGTTTTAAAGATACTTTCATAACAAAACCATTTACCTACTGTTATAATATATTAAATATCTTATTTTAGTTATATAAACCTGATCATAACATCAGTTTTCCTTAATCATCTTGAATATCATCATTTAGCGACTTTATCGCCATTTAGGCGCATAGTATGGTTTAAAACCATATTAAAGCACCAAGACTTGATACCTATTGATTTCAAAACTCATTTTACATACAATTACAGTAAGTACATCAACTAAACTCAGATTCCCAAGTAAATTATCAAGCTATGTGTGAAATGACCAAAATGCCCTTACGGGGCATAGTTTGCTCTTAAACTCTAAAACACACACATACTCGATATCCTACTGATATAACATCATGAATAAACTATTTTTACAATAGGATTATGACCATTACATCAGTTTGCTCATAACTTCTTTTACAAGTCATAAAGTGACCAAAACGCCCTTTTGAAGCGTAACTTGATTTTAAAACCATAACGGGCATACATGTTGATATCTTCCTGATATTACAACATATTTAAAGTATAATGGCATATGGAACTTGTATAGGACTCACCCGGTTACCCGGTTTCGCTTATATGCGTACGGTTCGGCCTACGTAACTAGTTTACGTAATCTAACCGAAACGGGTTTAACCTTATCATTTTATTTTCAAAATCCAGAATGTAACATGTTTACCCATATTAAACAAGTCTCCATACTTGTTGGGTTTAAACTACATTCTATTCCGGTCATCGCAAAATATAGTGTTTAGTACTGTTATTATTTTTAAGCTACCCGGTTCGAGTCTACAAAGTAGATAGGACCCGTTAGCATTCTAATTGGTTATAAACACCATCTTTTCCAGACTAATAGCCTCCCAATAGATTGCCATCTAAGCTTACTTTTGAATATTCGGCTGAGTTAATTATCTTATTTGAAGAACTGCTCAGGTAAATACTTTTAACTTATTTTCCCTATACGGGCTTGGGACACGGTATAATAATACCGCTTGTGTAACATCCGTCAAAAAAACGGATTTACCAAACCCGCTCCGTTTATTAACCGAACAATCAGTTAAAAATTTCATTGCAAATTTAATGCCCAAAATATTTTTAAACGATACATAATTAATTATTATATGGGATTATATAATTTGTTTTTGAAAAACTGTCAAAAATAAGAAAATAAAGATAATATAACCCTGCCGGGTTTCGAACCCGGGTCAGTCGCCGGGTCAAACAGACTTAACACTTAACACTTAAACCACTGCGCCACTTGTATCTTTTGTTAATTATTAGAATCATTTAATTCATATCATGATCTTTCCGAATAAAAAACCGGCGCCCAAATGCAGTCGTCGGAAATCCCGGCGATCTCGCCAATAATTTAACGATTCCTTCTGTTATAACGTAAACTTTAAACACACATCGGTTATAACCGACATCTGAGTCCGCGACACCAACTATAACCGCCGGAGAAATTATAACCGACGAATCAAGTCGGAAATCGGACCAAGTTCATCGATAACCTGCCTTATAAATACCCCCTCGAACCTCTGCAAACATTTTCGCTCAAAACCGCACCCTTTCTCGGCGAAAACTCACTCGCCGGAAAACTTCTGTATCTCGCCGGAAAACCGAGACCTTCACTTTTAAGCCTTACTAAACCCCCTGAGCTTATACCGAAGTCACCCACATCCTTTTCAAGCTTTCTGAAGACTCGCTGCTGCAAGACACACGACGCCGGAACCTGTTACTGTCGCCGGAGTTCTGCCGGAAAACAGAGGAATCCAGTCGGTATACCTCACGCTTAAATCGTTCATTCTTTTCCTTTAATCTCACTTGTAACTAACTAAAGAACGCTAAAGAAACCGATTAAAACATTGAACCAGTCGGATTTCCGATTCTGGTTAAAAACGGACGAAGAAGACGAAGTTCGGTAACATATAAGTATAATTAAAATCAAGTTATTACTCGGGTTAGACACACAGTCCAGCGATGGACTGTGTGCACAATAAACGCACTAACGTCTCGAGTTCGAATCTTGTACCACACACGCTGCCTTAATAAAATGTCATTTTTTGTTAACTGAACCGGATTCATTTCATATATATGATAAGTTTATTAATAACCGGAATAATAACCAAGATAGACACACAGTCCAGCGGTGGACTGTGTGTATGTTTAAAGCACACGTCACGAGTTCGAGTCCGGTCTACTGAACCGACTCGGACAATTATCTACCTTTTTAAATAAGTCAGAAATGAAAATACTTAGTTTGTATTTAAGTATAATAAAAATCGGTTTATATAACATGTTAAACACACAGTCCAGCGGTGGACTGTGTGTTAACTCAACCCACAGGTCCCGGGTTCGAGACCTGTGGAGCGCACCGATCCGATTCAGTTAAATCGTTTTTAAAAATAAATGATTTTCGGTTTAATCTAATTAATATATAAATATAATTAAAAACAGAAATATTTCGGGTTAGACACGTAGCTCAGTTGGTAGAGCTGCGTGCACGCGTACGGGAGGTCTCGGGTTCGAGCCTCACTCAGCGCACATATACTCCGCATTCGAACCGGTCAACGGTCAACGGTCAATGGTCAACGGTCAACGGTCAAAAAAGTCAAATTTTTTTATTATTTTTATTTATTTATTTTAATTAAAAATCAATTAAAAATACTTAAAAATAACATTTTTAAGGTTAGAAAATAGCCTTAAACTCACAAAAATACACCCAACAATTCCACTAAAATGGACTAATAAAATCCGTTTACTTACCGAACCATAATGCTATTTATCTAGGTTAATTTCACTCGTGGTTAAAACCACTTCGCGTGCATTCAACATCATCAACCGAACGCACCCACTGTGAGTGAATCTTACAACTCCCCCTTTTTAATTACACGTTTTGGGGTGTGTCATGTGTCACAAAGTAATTAACTCGTTTATTTAAAACTTGTGCCATACCATATCGTGATCTAAACTTAGATTGTTTATATTCTTATGATTACGTATTTCATTTTGTCAAATTATATGAAATTCATTCATTAAGCCCATCAGTTCCTCGTGGGAGACGAGTGAGCAACGCGTGCCTCAAAACCAATCCATTATTGTTCATGTGTGTATCATTGAGTTTATATTGTTTGTAGTTATGTCTTTCATATTATCATGTTTATGCAATTCATTCATTAGGCCCATCAGCTCCTCGTGAGAGACGAGTTGAGCAACGCGTGCCTCTAAACGTCCCATTATTGTTCATGTGTGCTTTATATAATATCTAATGATTGTTGAGTAAGTTTACATCTATTTTTACTCATGTGTGGTTGTGCACTCATTTCATAATCAATTAAATAAACTTGTTCAAATGTTTTCCATAGGATTCACTCGCCAACTTTTTGTTGATCCAAAAACCTTTTTACACATGATACAGGTGAACAGGATGAAGCAAGGAAAACATAGGAAATGCCTTAGAAGAAAACAAAGAAGCTTAGATTGATGTTAGGTCATGATGTAATTATAGTTGTAAATTTCCTATTAAATTGTATTTAATGAATATGAAACGTATAATAAATGTCATGAGCTTTGATGATAACCCAATCATGCCCCGGTCACCTTTTCCGCTGCGGGTCGGGGTGTGACAGCTTGGTCGAGTATGGGATCATGTTATCGGATTGTGATTTACTAAATCCTTATAACCCGTTTTATTCTGTATTGTTTGATAACTTAAACATTGGGGGTTAATTCGACCATGTCTGGGATATCCTTGGCTCATTTAAGTTACTAATGGCCACGACCTTAAGCGTGGGGTGTAGGCATACACCTGACAGACGCTAATGCTAATAAAAATACTACATCCCGCTGGTGGATTATTTAAGTGGCGTGTCGATTAATCAGGTTATTCGGTTTCTGCACCGGACCCCATATGTATTGACAAACATGTAAAACTGTAAACAAGGTCATTTTGAACTATCCCAAGTTATTTATAAAATGTGCCAAGTGCACCAAAAATCATTTTAATAAATGTTTACAAAATGAGTCGGTTATTAATATTTACCAGTGAAAACTGACGTATTTTCAAAAGACCAAGTTACAGGTGGCAACGCGGAATAGATTGGGAGCTGCGTAGTAGCTAAATAAGGATCTTGCAAGTCCATAAGCTGCCAAAGTCTGTAGAACAATTTCCTTTGTAAATATTTATTCAATCCGCCTGTGGATTCGTTATTACAAGCCTGTAATTATTATTTTCGAACATTTGGACATTTGGTTTGTAATAGTAATTTAAACTCCAAGACTTCCGCTGTGCTGTGTGTTTGTTTGGTTATGATGATATCAACTTACGTCACGATATTCCCCAACCGGGCCCACTGGGTTACACGTGGAAATCGGGTGTGACAATTTAGTACCAGTAGTTGTGAGCAATTTGTAACGTGACTCCCCGATATTTCTGTCGCGTCTTGTTGTATTACGCGATTGGGGTGTTATACCTAATGTGTAGGTAAATCTATATCCCTATGACAACCCCCAACCACATCTTACCTAACCCCTAAGACTCCTTAACTTTAATCCTACATCTCCATGAACTCCTATCTTGGATCATGTCCTCAGAGAGGTGCATTTCTATCAAATCTTGCCAAATCCGCTCATCCCACGTCAATTTGGGTCTACCTCTACCTCTCCTTTCATATATTATACTACGTGGTAGGTTTGTTCAAATAGAATAAGCTTGAAACTCGCTAAAAATCGGCTTAAATAAAATTGGAGCTGATCCAAGCTGACTCGTTTAAAATGCAAGTCGATCTCTGAGTTTAATTAAGGAGAGCTCCTTGTTCACATGTGCTCCAAGCTAATCCTTTAAGAGGTTTAGTAAGGCTGTGGGGTATGGGGTGGGGGTTGGGGCGTAGGTTGGGGGAAACGCACAAGTCACCACCCCGGGTGGGCTTGGGTTTGAGCGTGGCCCGTTGGGTGGGGCTTTCAGATGACATGGCAGAGGGTGATTGGCCAAGACTTATAGCCGTTGGGGTAGCCGTTGGAGCAACAGATATTAAAAAAAAACCTTTTTTATTCAATATAAATACCAAACAACCCTGTTCAAATTTTTACAACATCTTCTATAATCATTTTCTCATCCAAAAAAATGAATCCTCATAACCGTACTTTCAACCCGAACAATCCGTGGACATACCACCTAGCCCAACATCCAATCGCCGTACACCTCCAATTTTAATACATCCTGGTATGCCGGATATGGCCGCTTACGCAACGTTTATCTCAAATCAACCGTGGGGTACGAACTTTCCTCATAGTGACGATTCTACACCGAACCAACATAACCACATCAACCACTCACCAAACCGAAACCGTCCCTGAAACTCAACACCCTATTGATGATTCTTCCAATTCCAAGCCTATCAAAAGAAGAAGTCACAGGAAAAAAACGGAGGCCGAGAAAGCCACAGAAAGAGCCAAAAGAAAACAACAAAAATGGGTCGATAAAGAAGAAATTGCATTGGCGAGGGGTTGGTGTCAGATATCTCAACATCCAATTTTAGGTATTTTTTTAAATCTTGTATTCCTTATTTTTTTAATAATTTTAATATATTAAATGGTTATTATTTTTAAATAGGAAACTCCTAATATAGAAACCGTTTGTGGGACGCGGTCAACAAACTATTCCATGAAGAAATGGGAAGGGAGATGTATCGTGAAAATGATAGCCTATCCTCAAAGTGGACCGACATAGACGAGCAAATAACCAAGTTTAGTGGTTTTTTGCATAAGGAAAGGCAAAACCATAGAAGTGGTCAAATTGAAGCAGAGACTATGTTACGAATACATTGGTAACATTCAAAACGAATGTCGGGACCGAGTTTTGGTACTTGCATTGTTGGGACATTTGTAAGTACCATCCAAAATGGGCGAACATTCCCAGTGGTAGCGAAACAACCACGTCATCCAAACGGGCTAGGACACCCTCGTCCCAAGTCCAATCAGATGCACGAGATCAAGAGATTGATCTCAACTTAGACGAGTTCAATTATTCCCCAAGTCGGCCAGAATTCGGAAGAGAGGCCAGCAAAAGCGCGCTAAAATTTCCAAATCAGGTTCAGTTAGGAGTTCAGGCTCGAGCAGGGGTGTACAGCGATCAGTTGGAAGCCATTGCAAGCAAGTTGGATACCTTTAACGTATTCCAACAACAAAGGGCCGAAATCCGTAAGAGCAAGGAAGTTATGGACGCCCAAAAACAAAAACGCGATGATATGAAATTTCTAGCCCAGCCCACCGATTGTAACGCCCGGCTTTTGCGTACCTTCTTATTCTAACAAATCATGTTGTACTCTCTTTGTAATCTACTTTCGTTCTATTGTAATTCGAAACTTTTGATCATAATGAAAGCGAAACTATTTTAATCATGTTTGAGCATTATATCATCCAAGATTCTCGATTTGTTATTATGCAATGAAACTTGATACTCATTAAACTAATTTCATTCAACTTGTTACGTATATGATTACTAGTTCGTTATTTAATTAATTAATTAAATTAATTAAACCCTTTTAAAAAAATTAAAAAGTTAATTCTTTTATATATATATATAATAATCTAGTAGATTAGGTAGTTTAATGGTGGAATGTTATAAACATAATAAAATTAAGGGTTTAATTGGTATTTTACAAATTTTAGAACTTACAGGGACCATTTGTGTACATATCTATAAGTGGTATGGGTTTTTAATAATAATAAAAAAATAAATACACAAAACCGATGACCGTGGGACTCGAACCCGGGTCACCCGGTTCAATAAACAACACATCAGCCACTCTGTTGTGGGCTTCACATTTGAACAAACCCGTATCTTTAATCTCTTCAGCACTCAGTCGCCGCGCAACCAGCCCAACAGGCCGCGACCAGCAATGGTTTTAGGCGGGTTTTGTTGTTTTTTTTTAGTTTTAAACATGTTTTGAAGTCTTTAATACCCACCTAACTTCACCAAACCCTAATCCTTCCCTATAAAAACCATCATTCTCCAAGCCTTTTTATACTTTTTTAATCATCAAAACACTCTCTAATCCTCCATAATCAAGCTGAAAGTTGCAAATTCGGGCAGAATTACCCCTCTTCACTAAAGTGAGTGTAACTCACTCGTTTCTCAACGAAAACACTCCATTCTTTTTCCCACTTGCTTGGTTTGACCTTGTGCACATCTCCAATGGTTTTCCATGGAAAATCAGGCCCTAGAATGTAACAAAAAAGGCTCCAAAGTGGACTGTTTTGATTTATATTCTTCAAACTTTTATAAAACTTGTTTAACTTGAGTTCAACTCATCTCAAACCTATGTCCTAATGCTTAGAAAACTATATGTGGTTGGTTAGGCTTAAAAACAAGGTTGAGACATGTCAAATTAGAGGTTAAAACTTCACAAACTTTATGTTTCGACTAGGGTTTACACCCACAAGTAGTCTTCAAGTAAAGCTTGATGAATGTGTGATATTTGGACTAGCTTGGCTATCCATCATGGAATCCACACACTACTTGATGATTTTCATAGCTTAGTTGTCTCATTTCATTCTTTACTTGTAAGCTCATGACACTCCTTGTGTCTAAGACACATGTGTAGTGGTGAATCCAAAGAGGTCTTAAGTGGATGGTAAATCCTCCCACCTCCTATTTGACTTATGTAAACTACAAAGAGGTTCCTAAATGGATGGTTCAACCTCCTACCTCATGCTTGACCTATATGACATAATGTGCTGTCACACCCCGACCCGCAGCGGAATAAGAGTCGGGGCATAATTGGGTTATCACCAAAGCTCATGATATTTACTAATATGTGTAACATTTGTAAAAGTCGGTCTCCAAAACCCGCAACGTTTTGTAATCTTGTACCAAGTTATGAAATTTCATTAATTATTTATGATTATTTTGGGTTTAAACATTACATAATTAATAAATAAACTAAATCATAAAAATTATATTTGATAAAAAGTTAAAATAAAATAAATAAAAAACATTTGTAGCTGCCGGGACTCGAACCCGGGTCAGCTGTCTCCAACGACTTATCATCCATTTCCTTAACCACTCCGCCATCAAGTGTTTTCTGTTAACCTTAAGAAAACAATTGGATCTTATACGCAAACTCAATCAACCGTTAATGCCATCTGCATAACGGAAAATCGGTAAACCGATCGCCAAATCGCTTCGATTTCATCTGGCCAACTTATAACCGATGAATTTCGGTTTCTGATTAAGTCTATAATGAATGAAATTAAAGTTTCATCATTTTCGGTTTTTGAAACCGAAAAGTTATCAAACTCCGATTAATTCAGGTTCCAATCATTTATGCGATTCAGAACCGTCTCAACTACACTCCATTTCCTTTTCGTGACGTTTTCAAGTCATTTGAGCACCAAAAACTGTTCGCCGGAATTCTCTGCAGAAATCGCCGGAAAACCGTGTTCAACACAAACCGGTAAGATATTCCTCCTTTGCGGTTTCAATCTATTGTTAGGACTCTACTAACATCAATCCATCACTCAAAATCGGTCACAGAAGACTTTGCTGGATTTTCTGGGTTCGCCGGAGAAATTCTGGAATTGCCGGAAACTCGCTAGTTAATGGTAAGCACATTCAATCGTACTAATAATCCATGTACTCTGGTTCAATTTCAAATCTAATTCCTTAATTCTGTTGCTAGACCCTCTCAGCCGAAGGTTCAAAAACAGAGCTGTCTGTTTCTCGCCGGACTCCCTAAAGAAGACAACCTGTCCGGTATATTCTTTCCCCAAACTGTTCGGTTTTGTACATTCAAGCTAGTCGTCATGTTTATTAATCAGTTAAATCAGGAACCAGATGTTTGAGTAAAGTCGGTAATTGTAATGAAGAAGACGAACTTAAAAACGGGATAAGAGTAATTAAAATTCGGATAATAAACGGGTTAGACACACAGTCCAGCGGTGGACTGTGTGCAAAGTTTATATACAAGTCCCGAGTTCGATCCTTACTACCCACACGCTTTACGTAATAACATTTCTTTTTATTCATGAACTAACCGGGTTAGAGCGAGTAGTTGTTAAGTATAATATAAATCAAGAATATAACCGGGTTAGACACACAGTCCAGCGGTGGACTGTGTGCAAGATAAACTTCATCACGCGCGTTCGAACCCTGTCCCAAGCACCGGTCAATTGAATTAAAACGTTTTTGTAAATAAAGGTATTTTCGGTTAAGGCGAATAAGTATATAAATATAATTAAAACTGAGTTTCTAACGGGTTAGTCACGTAGCTCAGTTGGTAGAGCTCCGTGCACGTGAACTGAAGGTCACCGGTTCGAATCCCGCTTGGCGCAACAATTTACCGCTGACCGAACCGGTCAACGGTCAACGGTCAAACAGTAAAATAATAATATTTTTTTATATATTTATTTGTTTATTTTAATTTAAAAATCAATTAAAAATACTTAAAAATAACATTTTTAAGGATAGAAAATAGCCATAAACTCACAAAAATATATCTAAAAATCCCATTAAAATCTTTAATAAAATCCATCCATTTAATATATTTTTTTCATTATTATTTAGGTTAGTGATTCCTCGTTGACTCGCTTCGTCTAAATCGTGCGCATCTCACCATCTCAAATTCAACGCACCCAATGTGAGTGAACCCTTCAAATTCCCCGTTTTAATCACGTTTTTTGGGTGTATCATGTGTCTTGTTCATTTACATATTATAACCAAGTTATTGTGCATATACCATATCATGACATGTGTATTAGTTTGTTGTTGTTAAGTAGTTATTATTGTATGCAAATTATTATTTCAATACATGCAATTGCCGAGGCCGTGGCTCCCCATCCATCGAGGTTGAGTTGGATCCCCATTTAATTATGCGGTTGATCTTGGCGTGCCCGCACGATCGGCTCCGTTTGATTGAGCCTTGATCGGTCATTTCATTTTACATTTCAATACATGCAATACGTTCGGCTCCGTTTGATTGAGCCTTGAGCGCACAGTTCAATTTACATTTCCAGTTCATGCAATACGATCGGCTCCGTTTGATTGAACCTTGATCGCACAGTTCAATTATGTTAATTGTTATATGATGTTGGTATGTTCATGTATGCCATCGATTGTTAATGTGTGTTATAATTGTACTGATGTTTGCCAATGTTTGATTTCATACATGTGCTCTTTTATGATTATGCACAATATTTTATTGATAAACTAACCAGAAAATCATTATCAAATGTTTATCTATAAGGTTCACTCGCCAACTTATGTTGACCCAAAAACCTCCTATTTTACACATGATACAGGTGAACCAGCAGCAGCTAGGAACACATAGGACCTGGATTAGAAGAAATAAAACGATTTAGTATTTGGATTATTATGTTTGGTTATTTTCCTTGTAATGAATGAACATGTTTGGATGTTTGAGAAATGTAACTTTGACTTCATTTAATTATGAAACATAATAGTAAATGTCATGTGCTTTGGTGATAACCCAATTATGCCCCGACTCTTATTTCCGCTGCGGGTCGGGGTGTGACAATATGTTTCATATTTATTAAAGTCAAAATTACATTCTCAATAATCCAAACATGTCCATACAAATACAAAGAAAAATAACCAACTAAACAATCCAAGCTCTAAACCAGTTTATTCTTCTAAGCCAATCCTATGTGTTTCTTGCTGCAGCTGGTTCACCTGTATCATGTGTAAAAATGGGGGTTTTTGGGTCAACATAAGTTGGCGAGTGAACCTTGTTAGATAAACATTTATTATTGATTTCTTGTTATTTTTATCAAGGAAAAATTGTGCAATAGTCATATGTGAGCAAATGTAAAAAATCAAACAATAGCAATAACAACCACAAACTATAACATACAATAACATACAATATCATATGAACTTGCATGAATATATAACATGAATGAAACTGTATATGTTGGCAACGTCACGTTCACGCTCATAATGTAATGGGGAACGGACGGCCTATGATGAATGTCTGTGCGATCAAGGCTCAATCAAATGGAGCCGATCGTATGTTGGCAACGCCAGGTTCACGCTCATAATGTAATGGGGAACTGCTCAACGCTCATAATGTAATGGGGAGCGGCGGCCTATGAAATTGCATGTACTGAAAATAATAAATTAAATCTAAACAATAACCACACAACAGTTGATACAAGCTGAATACACATTTGTTCATGATATGATGTATGCACAATGATTTAAATATAATAAATGGTAAGACACATGATACACCCGAAAACGTGATTAAAACGGGGAATTTGTAGAGATTCACTCACATTGGGTGCGTTCGGTTGGAGATGATGAGATGCGCACGAGTTTGAAGGATTGATCAACGAGGATTAACTAACCTAAATAATAACGGAGGGTATAGCAAATGAGTGGATTTTATTAATAATCCTAATAGGATTTTTAGATATATTTTTGTGAGTTTAAGGCTATTTCCTATCTTTAAAAACATTATTTTTAAGTATTTTTAATTGATTTTTAAATTAAATTAAATAAATAAAATATAAAAAAAATGTTGACTTTTGCGTTGACCTTTGACCATTGACTGTTTGGCTGTTTGACCGGTTCTATTGTGTGAATGTATGCGCTGGGTGAGGCTCGAACCCGAGACCTCCCGTACGCGTGCACGCAGCTCTACCAACTGAGCTACGTGTCTAACCCGAAATATTTCTGTTTTTAATTATATTTATATACTGTTTTAATTTATTCAAAATTCATTTATTTTTAAAAAGAATTTTAATTATCAAACCGGTGCCGTCAACAGGTCTCGAACCCGGGACCTGTGATTTAATGTTACACACAGTCCACCGCTGGACTGTGTGTCTAACTTGGTAAATATACAGATTTTTATTATACTTAACATCTAATTGCGAAAAGGATCCGGTTCGGTTAGAAAAAGAACATTTTAATTACAGAGAGTGTGTGTGTATCAAGGATCGAACTCGCGGCGTGTGATATATGTGTGCACACAGTCCACCGCTGGACTGTGTGTCTAACCCGAGATAATATCCAAATTATAATAAATTTATAATCAACCTAACTTCGTCTTCTTCGTTACCGAATTACAGCCTACGATTACTCTGTTGTTTCTTGTTTAATTTGATTGACAAACATTCAAAAGACTAAAATGAAATGGCAGAGACGATTTTGGAAGTAGACATATCGGAGGAATGATTTATCTCAGAATTCCGGCAAGGCGTCGGCTCTGTTTTTGTGAACTTCGACTGAGCGAACAAATTAACAGTTGTGATTAGCTAATTGTGGAATTGAAGTACTAAACAAGAGTTATCAGAAGGTTTGAATGACTATACCGTTTTACAGCGGAAGATAAGAATTTTCAGAAGTTTTCCGGCGAGAGTGAATTATCCGGTATCGAAGTCTGAAATTGATTCCGATTGAAGGGTTTGAGTTAGTAACAGCTTAACAACTGATAGACAACGAAAGAATTTAGAGACTCACTGATTTGATGGAACACACGGTTTTCCGGCGAAAGTCCGGCGAGTTCAAATAGCTTCTCCGACGAACTGAAAATATTGCGGAAGTGAAATTTGAAGGTTTGCAGATGTGTTTTAGTCGCGAGAGGGGTCTATGATTGAAGTAATTCAGAAAATGAAAGTTTTCGGTTATTAAAACCGATCCACTCTTGAATTCAAGTCCATTCAAAGCTAAATTGATTGGAAGTGTCGGTGTAGCGGTTATAATCGGTAAACCGCGAACAATCAAACGTTTTTGGACGTTTGGTGACCGATTTCGGTTACAGTTGGCGTAACCAGATTGATTTATGATTGACCATAAAATTTAATTGTTTCCTAGAATTTACAGAAAACATCAAGTGGCGGAGTGGTTATATGTGTGTGTGATAAGTCTTTGAGCTTAAACCCGGCTGACCCGGGTTCGAGTCCCGGCAGCCTATTTTTCTTTTTATTTATTTTATTTTTACTTTTTATCAATTATAACTTTTATATTCTAGTTTGTTTATTAATTATGCATCATTAAAATTAAAATTGACATAAATACGCAACGAAACATTTATAACTTGATATTCGATTACAAACGAAGCGGGTTTGGACAACCCGTTTTTGACAAATGTTACATGTACACTATATAACACTTATATATTATCAAAGTAATCGAACTCTTGATGATGAACAAGTGGTCATTTGTCAAAATAGTAGGTTATATCATCTAAGGGCAATAATGCTTGTCACGATTCTAGTGGGTTGCCCCACGAAAACACATAAACTCTCTTGAGTTTCAATAGTATCAAGAACAAGTGTCATGTGTACGAGATGATTACTTTCATAATACTATTTTCATGTTATTTTAATTCCGAATCTATAATCTTCCGTTAATTCCCAATACTCACACGCCTATGTTTCTTCGTGTAGAAGGACAAGGTGCTCGAAACTAATCCATCAACCACCAACGTTCGCGGGATTTCAAGTGGAAAGCTTGCAAAACCGTGAGCATACTCGATCCCTTTTCCTTTTTACACTTTTGATGCAACATGTACATTATACAGAAATCACACTACACATAAACTATTTTAATCTCTATCTATGCTTAACATGAAACTACTTGATGCTTGTTAGACTTGTATGTTATGTAAACTATTTGTGTCGATATATGCTTCATTAACTTTGCTAGCCTACCTTAACAATTATAGCGCTATACGATTAACGCACAGCCCACGAAACTTGGGGTATTGTTAAGTTAAACATGTTAACATCCCGCTACTCTATTGGGATAGGCTATTTTAATGCGTTGGACTCTTGGGTTTGAACATATAGTACACCGTTTCAACATGCTAGTAAACTTGCATATCATGATTCATGTTGGATATGAGCCTTTAAACAATTTTATTCTATATTGTGCTATGTAACAAAACTTGTATGCTCGCCAACTTTTGTCGATATATTTTAATACATGTAGCAGGTTGATTGATGAGACGATGTTGAGAAGAAATGCAATTTAGGTGGACTTAGATACACACCTAGATAAATTTTGTTATTTTAATATTATGTTATGAACAATGTTGCTTTTATTTGGAATTTTGTATTACATTTTAGTCTTAAAATGAAATTTGAATTTAATTTATATTGTCACATAGCGTTATGAAGTTTTGAGCAATTTGTTCGTCTCATCCCGATGTTTCCGCCATCGGTTGGGGTGTGACACCGATCACCTATCAGGTGAAGAGTTGGAATTAATGTTGGAGACGAAGGAAGAGATAAAGAAAAAAATACTCCAAGCACTAGAATGTTTATAGGATTGTTTAATGTAATTTGTTGTATTTCATTTGAAATTTATTGTTTTTTTTAAATATACTTTGAAAAAATATAAAAATAAATTGTTGGGCTGGCCACGCCCCGAACTCCCGCCCCACCATACCGTCGTCTTCAGCGTGGATCAGCCCGACAGAACCCACCCAAGCCACGTGTCGGCCCATACCTCAAACCCCACCCCATAGTCTAAGTTGATGTAGCTGGAGCTTGTGGCACCAGATGTTTGTCGTGATCCTAAGCTCCGATCATGTATGTCATCAAGCTTATCAATATTTTATTCTGGGTTGTATTCTAGTTCATAACATACCGAAAAATAAGCAAGATTATAGTTTATTTATTCCTATAAACGTATATACACCAAGATTACACGTTTATTTTTATGGTGTTTTTTCTATATTTAAAAATGTATTTTACGAAAAACAAATTTTGAGTGGATAAAAGTTTTGTTGGCTATGAACCTCGTATACATATAACATTATCTGATATACATATTTTTGGGTTTTCTGTTTAGAAAGAAAAACTCGACTTTTAGTGAGGACAAAAACTAAATCTTGTTGATGGATTGATGGCATCTAATCACCAACAAACACACATATATTAATTCTTATATTTAATTGTATGTCATGTTACATTCATTATTTATTAAAATAAAATATATTAAATATTAAAAAAAATGGATTCTAACACATGCTGTTGTCAATAATTAGGAGGTAACAACCATTAATTTATTTATTCATGTGTCAAGTGATGTTGCTTAAGATATTATATTATTTTAAATAATAATTAAGTGATTTCTGATCCACTTTTTGGGATTTCTACTTTCCCGGTGCTTCTATTTGTGTGGCAACAACTGGCACTGGCGGATCTAGAAAATCTGTCAAACCGTAACGTTTTATAAAAATCGGTAACGAAATCAAAAAAGATCAAATTTTTCTAAAATTTTACAATAATTTTACACTACCACCGGAGCGCAAGCCGTAGCGGAGGTTGCCCTTTCTTATATGCTACATCCGCCCCTGACTACTGGCAACAGTAACCATACCCCATATTATGTTTTGTAAATTAGTTAAATAAAATATTTGTAATTGATAAAATTATAATTATCATTATCACATGATTTTTGTTGTAGAATATATTAATTAGAGTTAATAAGGCTACCTTCATTTAATCCTATATAAGTTTTAGAGTTTAGTTCACTATAGTTTTTAAATAGTGTATGCTTATTTATGAGTCATGGTAATCTACGAGTTTTCAATCAGGTGCGTACCTAGGTATAACTTTTTTTGTTATTTGATATATATATAATTAGATTAATTCAACCCGTGTAATACAAACGGTTTTTTTTAAGATATAATCTTCTTTATTATTTGATAAACAAAATTGCATTTATGCAACCCGTGTAATACACGAGGGTTTTTAAATATATAATTTTTATTATTAGTTGGTATATAAAAATAGATTTATTGTTTTTAAACATATATTGTTTTATTATTTAGTATATAAAATTATATTTATTCAACATGTTTAATAGTAAATAATAAAATATAACTTACATTATTTTATGAGATATTTCATAAATTACAATGTATATGATTATATTATATTAATATTAAAACTAGAAAAGTCACCAGCCGCGTTGCGGCGGGGACTTAAAACTATGTCAATTAGCATCAACGTCACACAACCACAAATGATCGTCAACACCGAAAAATGTCATTGAATTGATAAGTATTCAGTCATAATATATTAATATGTTGGTTGAGTGTGTTACATCAACCTTGTATTTTTGAAACTTGTTTATAAGAAAAATAAAAATCATCTTTTTCTGTGCATTTGAAACATCACTAATTGGATTTAATAGGACCACCCCATCTTAATGCTATTTTTTCTTAATTACATTATACGGAGTAGGGGCATGAAGAGGGGGCATGAAACGTCATTTGGCAGATATATCAGCAAAAGTGTATGATAAAAAAAATATGAAGTGAAAGGGCATGAAAGTAGCGATATTAAAAAAATAAGCATCAACCAATCAAATCCAGCCCAAAGCCAATCAAGAGTCTCCACATCACCAAAGAAAAGCCCTCCACGCCAGTGAAAAAAACCACGCCCACACCACCATACCGCCCTCTACGCCATGTCCGGGGTGGTGTGCTCGGCGTGAACTGGCTTCCATGCTCACTCCATGTAGTCTTAGCATGAGTTTTATTTTCTACATACTATAATCCCTTTTATAGTTTTGATTTCTTGACAGGAATTTATGCAATCAATATATACTGTTAGCCCATGGTATTATAGCCTAGTGGTATTTTATGGTGGGATAAGGCTTATGAGACAGTTCACCCGGTACAACCGGCCGATTTAAACCGGTTTTTAAAACATTGCAACCTAATAAGCATTATGGTGCAAATATATATATATAAAGTTTGTCTTTAGTGGGTACAACCCATTAAGCACTATGGTACAAACCATAATACATAGGTATGTTGCAATATATATATATATATATATATATATATAACCTACTGGATTTGGCTCAAAAATGGTTTAACCGGGTGTATTGAGCGGTTTAATCGGGTGTACCGGACGGTTCACCTGGTACAACCGACCGGTTTTACCGGTTTTTTAAACATTGCAACCCAATAAGCACTATGGTACACATATATATATATATATATATATATATATATATATATATAATAAATATGTAATATAAATATACAAGTTTGTCTTAGAAAAAGACAAAGCAAAGTACAACAAATAATACATATTATACAACTTTAATATGCATAGATAAGTAACAATGCAAAAGGTACAACATGACATTGCAACCCAACAAGTATTATGGTATATATATATATATATATATATATATATATATATATAAAGTTTGTCTTTAGTGGTACAACCCATTAAGCATTATGGTACAAACCATAATGCATAGGTATGTTGCAAATTATATATATACCTACTAGATTTGACTCAAAAACGGTTTAACCGGGTGTATTGAGCTATTTAACCGGGTGTATCGGACGGTTCACCTGGTACAACCGACCGGTCTAAACCGGGTTTTTTAAACATTGCAACCCAATAAGCACTATGGCACATATATATATATATATATATATATATATATATATATATATATATATATTATATATATATACAAGTTTGTCTTAGAAAAAGACAAAGCAAAGTACAACAAATAATACATATTATACAACTTTAATATGCATAGATAAGTAACAATGCAAAAGGTACAACATGACATTGCAACCCAACAAGCATTATGGTACAAATATATATATATATATAAAGTTTGTCTTTAGTGGGTATAACCCATTAAGCATTATGGTACAAACCATAATGCATAGGTATGTTGCAAATTATATTTTACCTACTGGATTTGGCTCAAAAAACGGTTGAACCAGGTGTATTGAGCGGTTTAACCGGGTGTACCGGACGGTTCACCTGGTATAACCGACCGCTTTAAACCGGTTTTGTAAACATTGCAACCCAATAAGCATTATGGTACATATACATAGATACACACACATATATAAGTTTGTCTTACAAATATAAATATACAAGTTTGCCTTACAAAAAGAGAAAGCAAAGTATAACAAATAATATATATTATACAACTTTAATATGCATAGATAAGTAACAATGCAAAAGATACAACTAGGGATGGCAAAAAGCCCAAGCCCGACGGGTATACCCGAAACCCAAAATATATGGGTCGGGTATACCCAAAGCCCGATGGGTATGGGCCGGGTATGGGCTTAAAAATATAAAAAAATCGGGTACGGGTATGGGATTTAGTGATACCCGCCCGACACCCTGCCCGTTTACCCTAATTATACCTGAAAACTATATTAAATTAATTTAATTTTCTCTCTCTATATATATACTTTAATACATACAATTATTCATTATTCAATATTTTGCTCTTTTGTTTGTTTTCTAAGACTTTAACATACACATACAAGATTTTATATTTAGTTATGTTGTTTTTATCCAAAGTAGTAGTACATTAATTAGTTAATTATGTAGATATATGTTTCAAATATGCATTTTAATAGGATATGTAAGTATGTTATTGGTTATATTTTCCTTTATTGTATTTATTAAAATAGTAAATTATATAAACATTAGAGTAAAAAATGCATTCGAGAGTTTCAATGGTATTTTTAACAAATTAACAGGTATACCCGATACCCGATGGGTAATTACCCAAAATATACCCGACGGGTAACGAGCCGGGTATGGGCCAAAGAATTACAACCGGGTACGGGCTTGGGATTACCAATACCCGGCCCAAACCGGCCCATTGCCATTCCTAGGTACAACATGTTATTGCATAACCATGTTGTAAATTATAAGTGTGTATATATATATAAGTTTGTCTTACAAATACAAATATACAAGTTTGTCTTACAAAAAGACAAAGCAAAGTACAACAAATAATATATATTATACAACTTTAATATCCATATATAAGTAACAATGGAAAAGGTACAACATGTTATTGCATAACCATGTTGTAAATTATAAGTATATATAATATGAGAATTGGGAAGAAGACAACCGGAATGTTAGTCGTATAACCAGAGACTAGATAAATGGCTCAATTAATTTATTTATTTTAGTTGCTTAAACTTATAAAATATCATCCCGTCAGAAGACGGTCTTTGAGTGTTTGAAAGGTCCTCATGTTCAGGATTTTTTGACCGTTATTCTCATTAAGGAGTTGGGACAATGCATTTTTGTAGTAGAACTCAAATATCGGTTGATGATTCCTATGTACCCGGAAGATGAAACCTACTCAATATGCCGTAAAGCTTGCATAGATAAATACAGGGAGCACGCAATTCATTTTAAAGAGCTCCATGTGTTCAGATATCGACATGACTAGGTGCAGGATGTTTTGTGAGACATCATAAGAAGAGCTGAGACTTCTGCTAAGAAAGAGGGCCGTGTGAATTTCCCCACGAAGCCTATGGATTGGAGATCTACTGCTCGACTAGCGGATCTGCTCATCTTTGGCTGGGTTGGGTGGAAACATGCTTGTGTGGACCTCACGGGGCTTTGGTGTCACACCCCGACCCGCAGCGGAATAAGAGTCGGGGCATAATTGGGTTATCACCAAAGCTCATGATGTTTACTAAAATGTGTCATATTTATTAAATTCAAATTACAACTTAAATGTTCAAGCCAAATTCATACGATACAAGGAAAGGAAACTTAAATAAACAATCCAAAATCTAAACTGATTTATTCTTCTAGGTCGTCCTATATGTTTCTTGCTTCAACTGGATCACCTGTATCATGTGTAAAAATGGGGAATTTTGGGTCAACAAAAGTTCGCGAGTGAACCTTGTTAAAAACCTTTGTTATTGATTTCTTGTTGTATTTATATGGAAAAATTGTGCAATAATCATATGTGAGCAAACGTAAATAAACAAACAATCACAAACCACCTTGCATGAGTATATGACATGAATGATAATGTATATGTTGGCAACGTCACGTTCCGCTCATAGGTAATGGGGAAACATACGAGCCTATGATGATGTATGTGAGATCAAGGCTCAATCAAACGGAGCCGATCGTATGTTGGCAACGTCACGTTCCGCTCATAGGTAATGGGGAACAGTTCCGCTCCTAGGTAATGGGGAACATACGAGCCTATGATGATGTATGTACTGAAAATGATAAATTTAATCTAAACATTAACCACACAAACAATTGATACATATTGGATACACATTTGATCATGGATATGATGGATGCACAAGTGTTTAAATGTAATAAATAATAAGCGACACATGATACACCCAAAATGTGAATAAAACGGGGAATTGGTAGAGATTCACTCACATTGGGTGCGTTCTTTTGATGATGTTGGATGCGCACGAGTTTTGGGATTTGATCGACGAGGGAAAACTAACCTAAAATAATACGAAATGGTTCGGTAAATAAGTGGATTTTATTAACAATTTTAATAGGATTTTTAGATTTATTTTTGTGAGTTTAAGGTCATTTTCTAACTTTATAAATATTATTTTTTTAAGTATTTTTAATTGAATTTTAAATTAAATAAATAAATAAAAATATAAAAAAATGTTGAGTTTTTGTTGACCGTTGACCGGTCCGTTGACCGGACCGTTGACCGGTCGGACAGTGGTAATTGGTGCGCTGAGTGAGGTTCGAACCCGGGACCTCTCGTACGCGTGCACGCAGCTCTACCAACTGAGCTACGTGTCTAACCCGAAATAATTTGTGTTTTAATTATATATATATACAAATTAAATGTTAATTTATTTGGTTTATATTAAAAGGTTTTAAAATGGTCGAACCGGTTTGCAGGGAGCCGGATCGAACTCGGGTCCTTCGGTTTGTAAGCGCACAGCCCAACCAGTTGGGCTGTGTGTCTTATCTGTTTAACTTACGGTTTATATTAATCTTATAAACAAACTGGAATCTGTTCTGATTCAGTTTTAAAAAGAATGGTTTTAATTCGGAAAGTCGGTGCGTTTGTATGGTTCGAACTCGTGACGTGCGATATGTGTTTGCACACAGTCCACCGCTGGACTGTGTGTCTAACCCGGTTTAATATTCAATTTATATTATACTTATACACAACGTCGACTTCGTCTTCTTCATTCAAAGACACAGAACAACGATATTCGACTGTTCTTGTTAAAATCGTTCGTCGAACATTTTATTTGATTGAATTGTAATGGATAAAAAGAGTTAAGGAATCGAATGTACCGAACAGACTGATTTTCTCAGAACTCCGGCAATGGTCGTCGGCTCTGATTTGTGAATTCCGTCTGGATGAATCAATTAACAGTTTTGATCGATGAATTGGGAAATTGAGTTACTAAACAAGGATTATCAGAGGGTTTAGATGATTGTACCGATTCACAGCGTGATTTCAGAAATTTCCAGAAATTTTCCGGCGAGTGCAGAATATCCGGCAACGTCGTCTGGGATTGATTTTGGTTGATGGATTGAAGTTAGTATAAGTCTAACAATGGATTGAAAACGAAAGAGTCGAGAAATTTACCGATTTGATGTATGTCTCGGTTTTCCGGCGAATATCCGGCAATTGCAGTATATCTCCGGCGAGTGTAATTGCTTCGAGAAATTGTGCGATTTTGAGCGAAAAGATTACCAGAGACTTGGGTGTGTATTTATAGGGAAGAATCAAGATGAATTGGGTCTGAATTTGGTCTTGATTCGTGGTCAAGACTTTCTCCGGCGGTTATGACTGAGATCGCGGGATTAGACATCGGTTATAACCGACGTCGATGTTAATACATGCGTTTAGTCAAAGGAAACCGTCGATAATTGGCGAAATCGTCGGTATTTCCGGCGAGTGCAAATTGGGCGCGCTGATTCACTGGGTTTGATTTAGAGTTTCAATATAAGTATTAATTGTTTCATTATATCAACAAACAAGTCAAGTGGCGGAGTGTGGTGAGATGTGTGTTGGTTGTTTCTTCCGGCTGACCCGGGTTCGAAACCCGGCAGCCTATTTTTCTTTTTTATTTACTTTATTTTTACTTTTTAATAATTATAGTTTTTAAATTCTAAATTGTTTATTAATTATGTATTGTTTAAAATTAAACTTAATCATAAATACGCAACGAAATTTTATAACTTAATATTCGATTAATAAACGAAGCGGGTTTGGAAACCCGTTTTTCGACGGATGTTACAGTATCCCCTACTTTTTGAAATTTCGTCCCGAAATTTAAGTAGTAGTGGTAACAGGAAAAAGATGTGGGTATTTCTCGCGCATTGAGTCTTCACGTTCCCAAGTAAACTCAGGTCCTCGTTTCGACTCCCAGCGTACCCTGACGATTGGAATACGGCTTCGTCTTAAACGTTTCTCTCCGAAGTCCATAATTTCTACTGGTCTTTCAATGAAATGCATAGATTCATCGACTTGAATGTCTTCTAGAGGAATATGGAGGTTTTCATCGGCGAGGCACTTCTTCAAGTTTGATACGTGGAATGTGGGATGAATTCTGTTGAGCTCTTCTGGTAGGTCAAGCTTGTATGCTACAGGTCCTACTCTTTCGAGTATCTTGAAAGGTCCTACGTAGCGTGGTGCTAGCTTGCCCTTCTGGCCAAAACGAACCACTCCCTTCCACGGTGATACTTTTAAAAGTACTTGGTCACCAATGTTAAACTCCAAGGGCTTTCGTCGTTTGTCTGCATAACTCTTTTGACGACTTTGTGCCGCTAGAAGATTGTTTCGAATTTGATGGATCTTTGTCTGTTGTTTCTTGAATTAATTCTGGACCGGTGATTTGTGCTTCTCCAATTTCGTGCCAACATATTGGTGATCGGCACTTACGACCATATAAAGCCTCGAAAGGTGCCATGCCGATACTTGAATGATAGTTGTTGTTGTACGAAAATTCAACTAATGGTAGATGAGCGTCCCAATTCCCTTTGAAGTCTACGACACATGCTCGAAGCATGTCTTCAAGAGTTTGGATGGTGCGTTCATATTGTCCATCAGTTTGAGAATGAAAAGCGGTACTGAGGTTTAATCGTGTACCCAAAGCAGCTTGTACGGCTTGCCATGTTCGTGAAGTGAAACGACCATCGCGGTCTGAAATGATGCTTAAAGGTACACCATGACGGCTTACGATCTCGCTGATGTAGATACGAGCTAACTTCTCGTTCTTGAAGTCCTCGCGAATTGGAATGAAGTGAGCTGATTTTGTGAGACGATCAATGATTACCCATATAGTGTCATACCCACTGGAGGTGCGAGGTAACCCGGTAATGAAGTCCATGGTTATGTTTTCCCACTTCCATACAGGTATTTCAGGTTGGGTTAGAAGTCCTGAAGGTCTTTGATGTTCAGCTTTTACTTTAGAACAGGTAAGGCACTTGGAAACAAAAACAGCAATATCCTTTTTCATGCCAGGCCACCAGTAAGTGTATCGAAGGTCTTGATACATCTTGTCGGCTCCTGGGTGTACAGAGTACCGTGTTTTGTGCGCCTCATTCATAAGGAATTCATGAAGGTTATTGTGATCGGGAATCCATATGCGATCTAGATAGTACAGAATACCGTCGGATTTGGTTTCGATTTTAAGTTCTGCTCCACAAGATAGCTCATTGCGTACGTCGTTTTCTGTTACAGAAACATGTTGAGCTTCTCGGATTCGATCTTTGATGTCGGTTATGATTTGCGAACATAGAAGACGAATGGAGTTCGCATAACCTTTTCGACTGAGCGCATCGGCCACCACGTTTGCCTTGCCAGGATGATACCAAATTTCACAGTCGTAGTCATTAAGAAGTTCGACCTATCTTCGTTGCCTCATATTCAACTCCTTTTGGTTAAAGATATGTTGGAGGCTCTTGTGGTCAGTGTATATTTCACACTTGGTACCGTAGAGGTAATGTCTCCATATCTTGAGAGCAAATACAACGGCTCCAAGTTCCAGGTCGTGGGTAGTGTAGTTCTTCTCATGAACTTTGAGTTGTCTAGAAGCGTAGGCTATCACTTTTCCTCTTTGCATTAATGCACAGCCTAGCCCTTGCCCTGATGCGTCGCAATATACTACAAAGTCATCGCAACCTTCGGGGAGTGTGAGGATAGGTGCGTCACAAAGCTTTTGCTTAAGGGTTTGGAAGGCTTCTTCTTGTTTAGGTCCCCATATGAAGGGTTTTCCTTTATGTGTCAAAGCCGTGAGTGGTACAGCAATACGGGAGAAATTTGCAATGAAACGGCGATAGTAACCCGCCAAACCAAGAAACGATCTTACTTCGGTAGGGGTACGTGGCGCTTGCCATTCCTGTACTGCTTTGATCTTTGAGGGGTCGACATGTATTCCCTTGTCATTGACGACATGTCCAAGGAATTGTACTTCTCTTAACCAGAATTCGCATTTGGAGAATTTAGCATAGAGCTTTTCGGTTCTTAAGAGTGTAAGGATGAGTCGAAGGTGTCGTTCATGATCAGATTTAGACTTTGAATAGATGAGGATGTCGTCGATGAAGACTATGACAAAACGGTCGAGATAGGGTTTGCATACCCTATTCATTAGATCCATGAATACAGCTGGGGCGTTGGTCAATTCAAATGGCATGACCATGAATTCATAATGACCATAAGGAATTCGGAAGGCGGTCTTTGGGACGTCTTCTTCATGTACTCTGAGTTGATGATAACCAGAACGAAGGTCGATTTTTGAAAAACAGGTGGCGCCCTGAAGTTGGTCTAGTAGGTCATCGATGCGAGGTAATGGATAGCGGTTCTTGACCGTTAATTTGTTGAGTTCTCTGTAGTCGATACACATGCGAAACGTTCCATCTTTCTTCTTCACAAACAGATTAGGTGCACCCCAAGGCGATGAGCTAGGACGTATGAATCCTTTGTCAGTCAGCTCTTGCAGTTGACTGGCCAGCTCTTGCATTTCGGATGGGGCTAACCTATAAGGAGTTTTTGCGACTGGAGTAGCGCCAGGTATAAGATCAATGCGGAATTCGACTTCTCTCATGGGAGGAAGTCCTGAGATGTCGTCGGGAAAGACTTGTGGGAATTCTTTCACTACAGGTATATCTTCTAGTTTCTTCTTGTAACATCCGTCAAAAACGGATTTACCAAACCCGCTCCGTTTAGCAACCGAACAGTCAATCAAAATTTTCGTTTCGAATTAAATGTCCAAAACATTTTTAAACGATCCGTAATCAATTTTTATACGCGAATATATATTTAGTTTTTGAAAAACTGTCAAAAATCGCAAAATAAAAATGAAATACATCTGCCGGGTTTCGAACCCGGGTCTGTACCGAGTCAGGCAACGATTTAACAACTCACACACAAACCACTGCGCTGCTTGTTCTGTTTGTTATATATTTCAATCATTTAATTGATATAATAACGTTACAAATTCAAAACCGGCGCCCAAACGATTCAGTCGTCGGAATCCCGGTAAATTAGCGAGTCTTAACTACGATTTACGTTATAACGTAAACCATTAACTACATATCGGTTATAACCGATGTTTGAAGTCCGCGACACTTTTCAAAACCGCCGGAAAAATTTAAATAACGAACACAGTCCAAAATCAGACCAAATGCATTTCGATTATTCCCTATAAATTCAACCACAATCGTCTGCAAACCTTTTCGCTAAAAATCACATCTTTTCACGGCGTAATTTCACTCGCCGGAACTGTCCTATTTTTCGCCGGAAAAACCGAGTTTTAATTTTCTGAACCTCACTAATCCCCTAAACCTTTACTGAAGTTACCCATACTCTCTCCAAGATTTCCGGAGACTTGCTGCTGCAAGGAACCTATCGCCGGAGGTGAATTCTGTCGCCGGAGTTCTGCCGGAAAACAGAGAGTCTTGTCGGTATATTTCTCCGCCCAGTTTCTTTTCCTTTTCACTTTTATCTTACCGAAATAAACTGTAAAACACTAACAAACTGATAAAAAACTTGAACTAGTCGGATTCCGATTTCTGGTTCAAGCATTGACGAAGAAGACGATGTTTTTCTATATCATATAAGTATATTATAAATCAGGATTTTACTCGGGTTAGACACACAGTCCAGCGGTGGACTGTGTGCACATAAGACGTTAATCAAGCAAAGGTCTCGAGTTCGATTCCCGTCTCACACGCTGCCTTAATAAAATCTATTTTTTTTTATTACTGAACCGGAGTCGCCTTAGTTATATGTTAAGTATATTAATAACCGGAATAATAACCAAGTTATACACACAGTCCAGCGGTGGACTGTGTGTTTGTTTATATCACAGGTCACGAGTTCGAGTCCGGTCCTCAGCACCGACTCGGACAATTATCTTTTCTTTTAAATAAGGCAGAAAAGGAAATATCTATTTTGTATTTAAGTATAATAAAAACCGAATATTATAACATGTTGAACACACAGTCCAGCGGTGGACTGTGTGTTAGATTAACCCACAGGTCCCGGGTTCGAGACCTGTGGTGTGCATGACCGTTTCGCCTTAAACTGTTTTTAAAATAAAAATGATTTTCTGTTTAAATTCTAATTAATGTATATATATAATTAAAATCGGATATATAACGGGTTAGACACGTAGCTCAGTTGGTAGAGCTGCGTGCACGCGTACGGGAGGTCTCGGGTTCGAGCCTCACCGAGCGCACAACAATATTCCGCAAACCGGTCAACGACCAGTCAAAGTCAACAAGTCAAGGTCAACTGTAGCAGAAAAAAATAAATATTTTTATTATTTTTATTTAATTATTTTAATTAAAAATCAATTATAAATACTTAAAAATAACATTTTTAAGATTAGAAAATAGCTTCAAACTCACAAAAATACACCCAACAATCCTACTAAAAAAGTTTAATAAAATCCGTTTACTCACCAAACCATAATGCGATTTATCTAGGTTAAATCTCACTCGTGGTTAAAACCACTTCGCGTGCATTCATCATCATCAACCGAACGCACCCACTGTGAGTGAATCTTACAATTCCCCCTTTTAAATTACACGTTTTGGGGTGTGTCATGTGTTTTGAATTAATTAATTTATTTATTTAAACTTGTGCCATACCACATCATGACTTAAACTTAGATTGATTTATTGTTGTAATTTATTTATATTCCGTTTGTCAAATTACATGAAACTCATACATTAAGCCCATCAGTTCCTCGTGGGAAACGAGTAGAACATCGCGTGCTTCAATTCAAATTCATTATTGTTCATGTGTGTTTTCATTGAGTTTATATTGTTTGTAGTTGTGTTATTCATATTATCATGTTTATGCAATTCATTCATCAGGCCCCTCAGTTCCTCGTGAGAGACGAGTTGAGCATCGCGTGCCTTTAATTGCTCCATTATTATTCATGAGTGTTTCATTTAACATATTATGATTGTTGATCAAGTTACATCTAATTTTATTCATGTTTGGTTGTGCACATATTTCATAATCAATTTAAATAAATTGTTCAAATGTTTTCCATAGGATTCACTCGCCAACATTATGTTGATCCAAAAACCTTTTTACACATGATACAGGTGAACAGGTTGAAGCAAGGAAAACATAGGATATGCCTTAGAAGAGAACAAAGAAGTTAGATTGTTAGTTAGATCATGTGGTAGCAATCATTGTAAACTTTCATTTAATTTGTATTAATGAATATGAAACATTTAATAAATGTCATGAGCTTTGATGATAACCCAATCATGCCCCGATCACCTTATCCGCTGCGGGTCGGGGTGTGACAGATTGGTATCAGAGCCATGACTATAGGGATATAGGATAGGTTATTAGACCCTTAGAGCCTATACTATAGTCTGCCTAAAATTTTAAATTGATTAAGTGGTTACATACAAACTTGTGATATTTATTTGTTTCATATTTGTTTACATTTCAGTCAAACATACATGCTCATATACATATTCATTATACATATATACATATTCATTATACATATATCGATGTTCATGTGTTCAATTTATTTTCATATTCTCATTATCCAAAGATTTTATGCAATTTTCAATTCTCATCAAAGTAAGTTCTGCGACGGGCATGTAGTAACTGGAAGGGTACAAGTACCGGTAGTCGGAACGTCCTGTCTAGGCTGGCATTCGTATAAATCCAATATAACGGACCAGTTTGCCTACCTGGGGACCAACGATGAGAGTACGAAGGACCTATTAGGCCAAAGCATGCCACACCAAACGTCGTTCGAACTAACCCTACTTTGAGGTGTCACCGTGTCTACACCTGGACACATTCCGAACATCACACGTTGTATACATATTTCTCGATTTTCACCGGGTTTTGTGTACGCAACCAGGCAGAAACCGTGCGAACCATATGAAAAACCGGTAATTCATGGGGGCCCACATGATTACATAAGGTAAAGTATGGCGGCATGACGGGCCTAACAGCGAGCAAAGCCCAAGACATCCTATGGATGTAGTATTTTTGGTATAATTATTTTATGAATGTTCATTCTTGAATGCGACCCATGATCTCAAAAGCATTCAACTCATACCCTTGTTATGTATTCATTGTAGATGTCTTCTAACCTCGCCCGTAGGAAGACGAGAGCAAGAAAAGCCCGCGAACGCATGGCTACCTTAATCGCTCAACAAATGGCTGCCGTAATACCCAACATTGTGATCCAAGTTCAACAAGCACTTACCGATAATCCTGTCAATCAAGCAAACCAAAACATTTTCAACTCTTCCCCAAACACCACTAAATGCATCTACAAGCATTTCAAATCATGCGACCCTCCGAAATATAAAGGGACTGAAGGTGTCACCGCACTCCTCCATTGGTTTGAAGAAATGGAGAATACTTTTCTAAATTGCGATTGCCCTGATGATCGCAAAGTGCGTTATGCTACTGGTCGACTATATGGGATAGCACTTACTTGGTGGAACACAGAGAAGGCCAAACGAGGTGTTGAAGATGCTATGTCCCTAACCTGGAACGAATTGAAGGAAATCATGACCAGACGATTTTGCCCAAGGAGCGAAATCAAGAAGCTAGAAGATGAATTTTACTCATTGAAGCAAGTGGAAAGAGACCACATCACCTACAACAAAAGGTTCCTCGATTTACATCAAATGGTTCCCAACATGTTTACTCCCCTCTACCGTTTGATCGAGCACTACATTCGTGGTCTTCCGTCAAAGATTCAAGACCCTGTGATAAGTACCAAGCCTGCAACTTTGGAAGCAGCAATGGAGCTAGCAACAGAGCTCACCGAGAACCGAATCCGAAACAAAGACTTCAAGGAGGAGAAGAAGAAGGATAAAGAATCGACTGAAACCTCCGAATCCCCTTCTCAAACCGAATCCCCTTCTCAAACCGAATCCCCTTCTCAACCCGAATCCCCTTCTCAACCCAAACCTAAGAGAAGAAGAGTCGGGCGACTTTTCGCTGCCACCCAACGAAATCAACCAGTTTTTCACGCTATACCCATCCGAGCTGTCCCAATCACCCAAGTGGCACCCAACTCAGCTTACCCAAATAAGAAACCATATCTTGGACCTCACCCTCGATGCAACAACTGTTTTTATCACCATCCCTTTACTTTACCTTGCCGGCTATGTACAACTTGTGGACGTTATGGTCATTTGAGCAATGTTTGTCGCACCTTTCAAGACCAAACCTTTTCCCCTACTCAAAACATGGCCCAAACTTATCACCAACCCCAACACCCCATGTTCCCATATGCTCGAGCTTGCTTCAATTGTGGCGACCCTACCCACTTTAGAAACACATGCCCTCAATTGGTAAACGTTATCAACACTCAAGCCCAATCAAACCCAGTTAACCAAGTAAACCAAGAAAACCCAACCACTATGCCACCAGCAAGAGGAAGAGTCTTCAATATCAACGCCAACCCTGTCGAAGATAATGACGGCCCAAACGAAGATACTCAGCTAGTCCTTTTCGCCGTAGATCCAGATTCAACTCCTGTTGTTTAGTCTTATGTTTTCTTTATCACATGTGTAGACTGTTAGAGTAATTATGGTATATTATATATTATATATTGTTTTCAGTATACGATTTTGCCGAGGCCGTGGCTCCCCATCCATCGAGGTTGAGTTGGATCCCCATTTTATTATGTGGTTGATCTTGGCGTGCCCGCACGATCGGCTCCGTTTGTTGAGCCTTGATCGGTTACGTAATATTACATTTCAATACATGCAATATGCTCGGCTCCGTTTGATTGAGCCTTGAGTACACAGATTTATTTACATTTCCAGTTCATGCAATATGCTCGGCTCCGTTTGATTGAGCCTTGAGTACACAGATTTATTTACATTTCCAGTTCATGCAATACGCTCGGCTCCGTTTGATTGAGCCTTGAGCGCACATACAATTTCATTATCAGTATCTTGTGGTTGTGGTGTTGTAGTAGAGTCGCATCGAACTAACCATAACTTTCGGATAAAGTCAACGAAAATTTGACAAGGATATGGTGGATACGCCGATGGTACTTCCTATATATAAGTATTCTTGTCAAATAATCGGGGGCATTATCAGGCGGTTATGAGAGGTTCCATGCATAGGCTGTTTGTGTGGTTAAGTTATTCATATTCAGTACATGCAATATGTTCGGCTCCGTTTGATTGAGCCTTGAGCACACAATTTCAATTTCAGTACATTCAATATGTTCGGCTCCGTTTGATTGAGCCTTGAGCACACAATTTCAATTTCAGTACATTCAACACGTTCGGCTCCGTTTGATTGAGCCTTGAGCGCACATCCATTTAATTTTCAGTACATGCAATACGATCGGATCCGTTCGATTGAGCCTTGATCGCACAGATATGTTTCATTTCAGTAATTTATGTTTGTTGTATTGATTGTAGAGTTATAGGACTAATCATAATTCACTGTTAAAACCAATGAAAATTTGACAAGAATATGGTGGATACGCCGCTGGTACTTCCTAAATATAAGTATTCTTGTCAAAGGATCAGAGGCATTAACGGATGGTTATGAGAAGTTCTATGTAGGATTTATTAGTTTCTTGGTAACCAATCATAACCTGTGGATAAAACTAATGAAAATTTGGCAAGAATATGGTGGATACGCCGCTGGTACTTCCTATATATAAGTATTCTTGCCAAAGGATCAGAGGCATTATCAGGCGGTTATGAGAAGTTCCATGTAGGAATTATTATTGCCTTGGTTGGAATTTGTGATACATTTATATCATCATGTTATTTAAAGAGATTGGATTGTGTTCCATTTCTACATAAATTAACCTCTCCATCATAACAAACGAGAGAGGAACTTCCATCATTCAAACATATATGTTATCAGAATGTGGATTCAAATATTTGCTGTTGTGTTTATTCATGTTCAAATATTCGCTGATGTGTCTATTCATGTTCGAATATTTGCTGTTGTGTTTTATTCATGTTCAAATATTCGCTGATGTGTCTATTCATGTTCGAATCTTTGCTGTTGTGTTTATTCATGTTCAAATATTTGCTGATGTATTCATTTATGTTCGAATATTTGCTGTTATGTTCATTCATGTTCAAATATTTGCTGATGTGTTCATTCATGTTTGGATATCAGCTGTTGTGTTTTTATTTATGTTCCATGTATATTGTAGTGTTAGAAGTTTTGCCTTAGGATATAACCATATTTTTCCCAAACGTATCTTAACACATATGCATGATATCATTTTAGCAAATCATTTCTGCTTATCAATATTCATACAGTAGGCAACAGAAAGCGATTCCTGAATAGGGTACATAACCCTTACAAGGAACGTTACCGCCTCGAAAAAAAAAAACTTAAACCTTTATTTTTCTAAGCATACAACTGTCAAACAAAACGTCATCATCCTTTTTAGTCAAATATATCACAATTTAAATTTCGGGACGAAATTTCTAAAAAGCAGGGGATACTGTAACATCCGTCAAAAACGGATTTACCAAACCCGCTCCGTTTAGCAACCGAACAGTCAGTCAAAATTTTCGTTTCGAATTAAATGTCCAAAACATTTTTAAACGATCCGTAATCAATTTTTATACGCGAATATATATTTAGTTTTTGAAAAACTGTCAAAAATCGCAAAATAAAAATGAAATACATCTGCCGGGTTTCGAACCCGGGTCTGTACCGAGTCAGGCAACGATTTAACAACTCACACACAAACCACTGCGCTGCTTGTTCTGTTTGTTATATATTTCAATCATTTAATTGATATAATAACGTTACAAATTCAAAACCGGCGCCCAAACGATTCAGTCGTCGGAATCCCGGTAAATTAGCGAGTCTTAACTACGATTTACGTTATAACGTAAACCATTAACTACATATCGGTTATAACCGATGTTTGAAGTCCGCGACACTTTTCAAAACCGCCGGAAAAATTTAAATAACGAACACAGTCCAAAATCAGACCAAATGCATTTCGATTATTCCCTATAAATTCAACCACAATCGTCTGCAAACCTTTTCGCTAAAAATCACATCTTTTCACGGCGTAATTTCACTCGCCGGAACTGTCCTATTTTTCGCCGGAAAACCGAGTTTTAATTTTCTGAACCTCACTAATCCCTAAACCTTTACTGAAGTTACCCATACTCTCTCCAAGATTTCCGGAGACTTGCTGCTGCAAGGAACCTATCGCCGGAGGTGAATTCTGTCACCGGAGTTCTGCCGGAAAACAGAGAGTCTTGTCGGTATATTTCTCCGCCCAGTTTCTTTTCCTTTTCACTTTTATCTTACCGAAATAAACTGTAAAACACTAACAAACTGATAAAAAACTTGAACTAGTCGGATTCCGATTTCTGGTTCAAGCATTGACGAAGAAGACGATGTTTTTCTATATCATATAAGTATATTATAAATCAGGATTTTACTCGGGTTAGACACACAGTCCAGCGGTGGACTGTGTGCACATAAGACGTTAATCAAGCAAAGGTCTCGAGTTCGATTCCCGTCTCACACGCTGCCTTAATAAAATCTATTTTTTTTTATTACTGAACCGGAGTCGCCTTAGTTATATGTTAAGTATATTAATAACCGGAATAATAACCAAGTTATACACACAGTCCAGCGGTGGACTGTGTGTTTGTTTATATCACAGGTCACGAGTTCGAGTCCGGTCCTCAGCACCGACTCGGACAATTATCTTTTCTTTTAAATAAGGCAGAAAAGGAAATATCTATTTTGTATTTAAGTATAATAAAAACCGAATATTATAACATGTTGAACACACAGTCCAGCGGTGTACTGTGTGTTAGATTAACCCACAGGTCCCGGGTTCGAGACCTGTGGTGTGCATGACCGTTTCGCCTTAAACTGTTTTTAAAATAAAAATGATTTTCTGTTTAAATTCTAATTAATGTATATATATAATTAAAATCGGATATATAACGGGTTAGACACGTAGCTCAGTTGGTAGAGCTGCGTGCACGCGTACGGGAGGTCTCGGGTTCGAGCCTCACCGAGCGCACAACAATATTCCGCAAACCGGTCAACGACCAGTCAAAGTCAACAAGTCAAGGTCAACTGTAGCAGAAAAAAATAAATATTTTTATTATTTTTATTTAATTATTTTAATTAAAAATCAATTATAAATACTTAAAAATAACATTTTTAAGATTAGAAAATAGCTTCAAACTCACAAAAATACACCCAACAATCCTACTAAAAAAGTTTAATAAAATCCGTTTACTCACCAAACCATAATGCGATTTATCTAGGTTAAATCTCACTCGTGGTTAAAACCACTTCGCGTGCATTCATCATCATCAACCGAACGCACCCACTGTGAGTGAATCTTACAATTCCCCCTTTTAAATTACACGTTTTGGGGTGTGTCATGTGTTTATTAATTAATTTATTTATTTAAACTTGTGCCATACCACATCATGACTTAAACTTAGATTGATTTATTGTTGTAATTTATTTATATTCCGTTTGTCAAATTACATGAAACTCATACATTAAGCCCATCAGTTCCTCGTGGGAAACGAGTAGAACATCGCGTGCTTCAATTCAAATTCATTATTGTTCATGTGTGTTTTCATTGAGTTTATATTGTTTGTAGTTGTGTTATTCATATTATCATGTTTATGCAATTCATTCATCAGGCCCCCCAGTTCCTCGTGAGAGACGAGTTGAGCATCGCGTGCCTTTAATTGCTCCATTATTATTCATGAGTGTTTCATTTAACATATTATGATTGTTGATCAAGTTACATCTAATTTTATTCATGTTTGGTTGTGCACATATTTCATAATCAATTTAAATAAATTGTTCAAATGTTTTCCATAGGATTCACTCGCCAACATTATGTTGATCCAAAAACCTTTTTACACATGATACAGGTGAACAGGTTGAAGCAAGGAAAACATAGGATATGCCTTAGAAGAGAACAAAGAAGTTAGATTGTTAGTTAGATCATGTGGTAGCAATCATTGTAAACTTTCATTTAATTTGTATTAATGAATATGAAACATTTAATAAATGTCATGAGCTTTGATGATAACCCAATCATGCCCCGATCACCTTATCCGCTGCGGGTCGGGGTGTGACACTTCTCCTTGTTTCCCTTCTTGACGACGTGAGTTAAGAATGCGACATAGTTCTTGCGGAGATACTTTCGGGCTTGAAGGCAGGACATCAATTTGAGTCCTTCGAAGGGGTTTCTCCAAAGATTCGTAGGGTTTGACCGTCTGCGAGAGGAATGCGAATGAACTTTTCGCGGCATACCACTTCAGCATGATGTTGGCTGAGCTAGTCCATACCGATTATAATGTCGAAACTTCCCAACTTCATAGGAATGAGGTTAACTGGAAAATCGTGATCGTTTAGAGTGATGGTACAATTTCGTATAATAGAGTTTAATGAGACCGGTTTCCCGTCAGCAACTTCCACCGTTATGGATTCCATGAGATTATCACGAGTTTGGTTGAGGATGGGTTCAAATTCTAAGGACACAAAACTCTTATCCGTGCCAGTATCAAATAACATGGATGCATAACTACCATTGATGAGAAACGTACCGTTAACCACGTTGTTGTCGGCCCTAGCTTGATTGGCGTTGATGTTGAAAGCTCTTCCTCTAGCAGGTGGAGGAGCTTGGTTAGCTTGGTTCACCGGATTTGCTTGAGCTTGGGCATGAATGATGTTCACCAAGCGTGGACAAGTGTTTCTATAGTGGTTTGGGTCACCACAGTTGTAACAAGCCCGCATGGGTTGCATCATGGGGTAATTGGGTTGGTAGTAGGTTTGGGCCGTATGTTGTGTAGGTGGTAGAAGTAAGGGTTGTCGGGCTTGACCCACTATCTGATGGTGGGTTTGGGTTGAGGGTTGGTTGCGGTTCATTCGCTGAAGTGTGCGACAGGTTTGGATGGTGTGACCTGCACGGCCACAGCTGGTGCAATATTGGCAAGGATGTTCGGTAAAGTGATGGTATTTGCAACGGGTGCATTTCGGGTATGGGCCGGAGTATGGCTTTTTGTATGGTGCAGCTGAGGGAGCAACTTGGGTGATTGGTGCGGCAGTGATAGGAGGGTTTGTTTGAGTGACAGCAAAGTTTCTGGTGTTTCGCTTCCTTTTACCAGTAAACTTCGAAGAGGAGCCAGAATGGTTTGAAGTTTGAGCCTCAATGGGGGCTTTCTTTTTCTCCTCCTTGAATTTACCGTTTCGGATGCGATTCTCGGTAAGTTCGGTAGCTAGTTCCATTGCAGCTTCCAGTGTTGCAGGTGAAGTGCTTAGAACCGAGTCTTGAATTTTCGAGGGGAGGCCTCGAATGTAGTGTTCAACCAGGCGGTACACTGGGGTGAACAAGTTGGGGATCATTTGGTTCAGCTCGAGAAATCTTTTATTGTAGGAAGTATGATCTCCTTCCATTTGTTTTAGGGAGTGGAATTCGTCTTCTAACTTCTTGATTTCGCTTCTTGGACAGAAGCGTCTTGACATTATTTCCCTTAACTCTTCCCATGTTAAGGCCATGGCGTCTTCGACTCCTCTCTTACCCTTCTCTGTGTTCCACCAGGTCAAGGCTACCCCAAACAGTCTCCCGGTTGCGTAACGTACCTTGCGATCCTCGGGACAATCGCAATTGAGGAAGGTGTTCTCCATTTCCTCAAACCAGTGGACGAGAGCAGTGACACCTTCGGTCCCTTCATACTTTGGGGGATCGCAAGACTTGAAGTGTTCGTAGGAGCACTTCTTGGAGGGAGGGTTGTCGACGTTCTGGTCTTCTTGATTGGGAGGGTTGATGGGATTTGCAGTGAGAGCTTGCTGGACTTGAATTACGATGTCAGGAAGCACCGCGGCCATTTGTTTTGCAATTTGGGTGGCCAAGCGTTCGTTCGACCTTCCTGACCTTCTACCTCCACGTAGCTGCCTAGCCAACATCTACAGGAACATACATATGAAGATTGTGGGTTTAAGGAGTTTTTAGGTGTCATTTGCCGTTAAAAGTAATAAAATAACATAATCATCAATAATGCAACTACATCCATAGGATGTCTTGGGTTTGCTCATGTTTGGGCCTCCAATGTCCCCCATACCATCGCCTGTGTAGTCATGTGGGCCCCCACGACTATTGGCTTAGTAGGATTCACATTGGTGTTGGCGGTTTAACACTCGCATCACCCGAATGAAAACCATGAAATATGTTTGCGAGATGTATGGTCGGAGGGTGTCCAGGTGTAGACACGATGACAACTCAAAGTGGGGTTAGCTCACACGACGTTTGGTATAGCATGCTTTGGCCTAATAGGTCCTTCGTACTCTCATCGTTAGTCCCCAGGTAGGCAAACTGGTCCTTTATTTTGGATTTATACGAATGCCAAGCCTAGACAGGACGTTCCGACTACCGGTACTTGTACCTTTCCAGTTACTACATGCCCGTCATGAGAACTCACTTTGATGTGATTTGAAAATACAAAAATCGTTGTAAAAGTCATGGAAATTGTGTGGGGTGTGCTCTCATGGATATGATATGTTATGAGAATATGATTCATGATAGGCATTGTATAATAATATGTACTTATGAACATGCTTGCATAACATTGAATGTAACATTAAACATAAAACATATAAACATCATGAATTTTGCATGTAACACACAAAAATTTTTAAAAATTCTAATCAACTATAGGATAGGCTCTAAGGGTCTAATAACCTATCCTATATCCCTATAGTCATGGCTCTGATACCAATCTGTCACACCCCGACCCGCAGCGAAATAAGAGTCGGGGCATAATTGGGTTATCACCAAAGCTCATGATATTTACTAATATGTTTCATATTTATTAAATTCAAAATTACATCCTCAATATTCCAAACATGTTCATACAATTACAAAGAAAATAACTAACTAAACAATCCAAAGTCTAAACCGGTTTATTCTTCTAAGCCATCCTATATGTTTCTTGCTGCATCTGGATCACCTGTATCATGTGTAAAAATGGGGGTTTTTGGGTCAACATAAGTTGGCGAGTGAACCTTATTAGAAAACATTTATTACTGATTTCTTGTTATATTTATTATGGAAAATTGTGCAATAATCATTTGTGAGCAAACGTAAATAAACATACAATAACAATAACAATAACAAACAATAACATACAATAACAAAACACCTTGCATGAATATATAACATGAATGGTACTGTATATGTTGGCAACGTCACGTTCATGCTCATAGGTAATGGGGAACGGACGGCCTATGATAAATGTAAGTGCGATCAAGGCTCAATCAAACGGAGCCGATCGTATGTTGGCAACGCCTCGTTCACGCTCATAGGTAATGGGGAACATCTCAACGCTCATAGGTAATGGGGAGCGGCGGCCTATGATAATGTATGTACTGAAAATGATAAATTTAATCTAAACATTAACCACACAAACAGTTGATACATATTGAATACACATTTGATCATGGATATGATGGATGCACAATTGTTTAAATGTAATAAATAATAAGACACATGATACACCCAAAAAACGTGATTAAAACGGGGAATTTGTAGAGATTCACTCACATTGGGTGCGTTCGGTTGAAGATATTGAATGCGCACGAGTTTAGAGGGTTGATCGACGAGGATTAACTAACCTAAATAATAACGAAAGGTATGGTAAATAAGTGAATTTTATTAATAATTTTAATAGGATTTTTAGATATATTTTTGTGAGTTTAAGGCTATTTTCTAACTTTAAAAACATTATTTTTAAGTATTTTTAATTGATTTTTAAATTAAATAAATAAAAAAAAATATAAAAAATGTTGACTTTTTTTACTTTGACCGTTGACCATGGCTGTTGACTTGTTGACCGGTTCGGTCGTATATATTGTTTGCACTGAGTGAGGTTCGAAGTCGTGACCTCCCGTACGCGTGCACCCAGCTCTACCAACTGAGCTACGTGTCTAACCCGAAATATTTCTGTTTTTAATTATATTTATATACTATTTAATTTATTCCAAAATTCATTTCTTAAAAAGGATTTAAATCCTATCGAACCGGCGTGCGTATCAGGTCTCGAACCCGGGACCTGTTGATTAACGTTGCACACACTCCACCGCTGGACTGTGTGTTCTAACCTGGTTAAAAAACTTGTTTTTATTTCTCTTATATACTAACTGGAAGTTTTCATATTTAGGTTTTATAAAAAGTCGGAATATTGTGACGAAACGGAACAAGGACGGACTCGAACCCGGTATCGTTGTGTTTCAATTGCACACAGTCCATCGCTGGACTGTGTGTCTAACCCGAGATATAATCTAATTTATATTAAATTTATATACAGACTCACTTCGTCTTCTTCGTTACAATAACCCAGACAACGATTACTCTACTGAACTTGTTCAATTCAATTAACAGGCGTATGAATGATTAAAATGTAACGGATAGGAAAGGTTTTGGGAATGAACATACCGGAATGACGACTTTTCTCAGAACTCCGGCAAAGTCGTCGGCTCTGTTTTTATGAACTCCGTCTGAGTGGACCAATCAACAGTTTTTGATTAACAAATTGCAAAATTGATTGACTAAGCAAGAGTTATCAGAAGGTTTGAATGATTATACCGTTTCACAGCGTAACTTAGGAATTTTCAGAAAACTTCCGGCGAGTGTTGATTATCCGATATCGTCGTCTGGGACCGATTCTGATTGGAGGGCTTGAGTTAGTAAAACTCTAACAACAGATAGAAGATGAAAGAATTTAGAAATTTACCGTTTTGATGAAAGACACGGTTTTCCGCCGAAAGTCCGGCGAGTTCAAAAAGCGTTTCCGACGAACAGACAATAGAGCAAAAGTGAAATTGAGAATTCTGTGGATGATTTTTATTCGCGAGATACTGATATTGTTGGAGTAATTCAGGAAGTAAATGTTTTCGGTTATTAAACCCGATCATCACATGAATTCAAGTTCATTAAAGGCTGAATTGATTAAGAATGTCGGTTTATCGGTTATAAGCAAGAATCCGCGATCACTCAAAAGCCTGGACGTTTGGAAGCCGATATCGATTTCAGTTTGGCGCAAACAGGTTGATTCACGGTTGAAGTTATGTTTTAATTGTTTCCTAGATTTCACAAAGTCAGCTAGTGGCGGAGTGGTTATGTGTTTGATGTTTAAGGTCTCCGGCTGACCCGGGTTTGAAACCCGGCAGCCCTTTTTCTTTTTTAATTGTTTTAATTTTATTTTTTAACCATTTTAATTTACATAATCTAAAATGTTTATTAGTTATGTATTGTTTAAAATTAAAATAGGCATTAAATGAGCAACAAAATATATAAAACTGATTATTCGATTAATAAACGAAGCGGGTTTTGAAAAACCCGTTTTTCGACAAATGTTACAGTATCTCCTACTTTTAGAAATTTCGTCCCGAAATTTAAGTAGAAGTGGTAACAGGAAAAAGATGCGGGTATTTTTCGCGCATTGAGTCTTCACGTTCCCAAGTAAACTCAGGTCCCCGTTTCGACTCCAGCGTACCCTTACAATTGGAATAGGGCTCCGTCTTAAACGTTTTTCTCCGAAGTCCATGATCTCTACTGGTCTTTCAATGAAATGCATAGATTCATCGATCTGAATATCTTCCAGGGGAATATGGAGGTTTTCATCGGCGAGGGACTTCTTCAAGTTTGATACGTGGAATGTGGGGTGAATTCTGTTGAGTTCTTCTGGTAGATCAAGCTTGTATGCTACAGGTCCTACTCTTTCGAGTATCTTGAAAGGTCCTACGTAGCGTGGTGCTAGCTTGCCCTTCTGGCCAAAACGAACTACTCCCTTCCACGGTGATACTTTTAAAAGTACATGATCACCAATGTTAAACTCCAAAGGCTTTCGTCGTTTATCTGCATAACTCTTTTGACGACTTTGTGCCGCTAGAAGATTGTTTCGAATTTGATGGATCTTGTCTGTTGTTTCTTGAATCAATTCTGGACCGGTGATTTGAGCTTCTCCAATTTCGTGCCAACATACTGGAGATCGGCACTTACGACCATATAAAGCTTCGAAAAGTGCCATGCCGACTTGAATGATAGCTGTTGTTATACGAGAATTCAACTAATGGTAGATGAGCGTCCCAATTTCCCTTGAAGTCTATGACACATGCTCGAAGCATATCTTCAAGAGTTTGGATGGTGCGTTCAGATTGTCCATCAGTTTGAGGATGATAAGCGGTACTGAGGTCTAATCGTGTACCCAAAGCGGCTTGTACAGCTTGCCATGTTCGTGAAGTGAAACGACCATCACGATCTGAAATAATGCTTAACGGTACACCATGACGGCTTACGATTTCGCTGATGTAGATACGAGCTAACTTCTCGTTCTTGAAATCTTCGCGGATCGGAATGAAGTGAGCTGATTTTGTAAGACGATCAATGATTACCCATATAGTGTCATACCCACCAGACGTGCGAGGTAACCCCGTGATGAAGTCCATGGTTATGTTTTCCCACTTCCATACAGGTATTTCAGGTTGGACCAGAAGTTCTGAGGGTCTTTGATGTTCAACTTTTACCTTGGAACATGTAAGGCACTTGAAAACAAAAACAGCAATATCCTTTTTCATTCCAGGCCACCAGTAGGTGTATCAAAGGTCTTGATACATCTTGTCGGCTCCTGGGTGTATAGAGTATCGTGTTTTGTGTGCCTCATTCATAAGGAATTCACGAAGGTTGTTGTGGTCAGGAATCCATATGCGATCTACATAGTACAGAATACCGTCGGATTTAGTTTCAATTTTAAGTTCAGCTCCACAGGACAGCTCCTTTCGTACGTCGTCTTCCGTTACTGAAACATGTTGGGCTTCTCGAATTTGATCTTTGATGTCGGTTATGATTTGCGAACATAGAAGACGAATGGAATTCGCATAACCCTTTCGACTGAGTGCATCGGCCACCACGTTTGCCTTGCCAGGATGATACCGAATTTCACAGTCGTAGTCATTAAGAAGTTCAACTCATCTCCGTTGCCTCATGTTTAACTCCTTTTGGTTGAAGATATGTTGGAGGCTCTTATGGTCAGTGTATATTTCACACTTAGTACCGTAGAGGTAATGTCTCCATATCTTCAGGGCGAACACAACGGCTCCAAGTTCTAGGTCGTGGGTGGTATAGTTCTTCTCATGAGTTTTGAGTTGTCTAGAAGCATAAGCTATCACCTTTCCTCTTTGCATTAGAACACAGCCTAGTCCTTGCCCTGACGCGTCGCAATAAACCACGAAGTCATCACAACCTTCAGGAAGAGTGAGGATAGATGCATCACAGAGTTTTTGTTTAAGGGTTTGGAAGGCTTCTTCTTGTTTGGGTCCCCATATGAAGGGTTTTCCCTTATGTGTTAAAGTTGTGAGTGGTACAGCGATGCGGGAGAAATTTGCAATGAAACGGCGATAATAACCAGCCAAACCAAGGAATGATCTTACTTCGGTTGGTGTACGTGGCGCTTGCCATTCTTGTACTACTTTGATCTTTGAGGGATCGACATGTATTCCCTTGTCATTGACGACATGTCCAAGGAATTGTACCTCTTTTAACCAGAATTCGCATTTGGAGAATTTGACGTAGAGCTTTTCATTCTCTAAGAGTGTAAGGATGAGTCGAAGGTGTCGTTCATGATCAGACTTAGACTTTGAGTAGATGAGGATGTCGTCGATGAAGACTATAACAAAACGGTCGAGATAAGGTTTGCAGACTCTGTTCATTAGATCCATGAAGACAGCTGGGGCGTTGGTTAGACCAAATGGCATGACCATGAATTCATAATGACCATAACGAGTTCGGAAGGCGGTCTTTGGGACGTCTTCTTCATGTAGTTGATGATAACCAGAACGAAGGTCGATTTTTGAAAACAGCTGGCGCCTTGAAGTTGGTCAAGAAGATCATCGATGCGAGGTAATATGTAGCGGTTCTTGACCGTTAACTTGTTGAGTTCTCTGTAGTCGATGCACATGCGAAACGTTCCATCTTTCTTCTTCACAAAAAGGACAGGTGCACCCCAAGGCGATGAGCTAGGACGTATGAATCCTTTGTCAGTCAGTTCTTGCAATTGACTGGCTAGCTCTTGCATTTCGGATGGGGCTAACCTATAAGGAGATTTTGCAACTGGTGTAGCTCCAGGTATAAGATCAATGCGGAATTCGACTTCTCTTACGGGAGGAAGTCCTGAAATGTCGTCAGGAAAAACTTGCGGAAAATCTTTTACTACTGGGATGTCTTCAAGTTTCTTCTCCTTGGTTCCCTTCTTGACGACATGAGTTAGAAATGCGACATAATTCTTGCGGAGATATTTTCGGGCTTGAAGACAGGACATTAATTTGAGCCCTTTCGAAGGGGTTTCTCCAAAGATTCGTAGAGTCTGACCGTTTGCAAGAGGAATGCGTATAAACTTTTCGCGGCATACAACTTCAGCATGATGATGGCTGAGCCAGTCCATACCAATTATAATGTCGAAACTTCCCAACTTCATAGGTATGAGGTCAACTGGAAAATCGTGGTCGTTTAGGGTGAGAGTACAATTGCGTATAATAGAGTTTAATGAGACCGGTTTTCCGTCAGCAACTTCTACCGTTATGGATTCCATGAGTTTATCACGAGTTTGGTTGAGGATGGGTTCAAATTCTAAGGACACAAAACTCCTATCCACGCCAGTATCAAATAATATGGATGCATAACTACCATTGATGAGAAACGTACCGTTAACCACATTGTTCTCAGCCCTAGCTTGATTAGCGTTGATGTTGAAAGCTCTTCCTCTTGCAGGTGGAGGAGCTTGGTTAGCCTGATTTACTGGATTAGATTGAGCTTGGGCATGGATAATATTCACTAGGCGTGGACAGGTGTTTCTGAAATGATTCGGGTCTCCACAGTTGTAACAAGCCCGCATAGGTTGCACCATGGGATAGTTGGGTTGGTAGTAGGATTGGGCTACATGTTGGCTAGGTGGTAGTAGTAAAGGTTGTTGGGCTTGACCCACTATCTGATGGTGGGCTTGGGTTGAGGGCTGATAGCGGTTCGTTCGCTGAGGTACGCGACAGGTTTGAATGGTGTGACCTGCGCGACCACAGCCGGTGCAATGTTGGCAGGGATGATCAGGAAAGTGATGGTATTGGCAACGGTTGCATTTTGGTATGGGTCGGAGTATGGCCTTTTATATGGTGCAGGTGAGGGGGCAACTTGAGTAATGGGTGCAGCAGGGATGGGGAAATTTGTTTGTGTGACAGCAAAGTTTCTGGTGTTTCGTTTCCTCTTGTTAGCAAACTTTGAGGAGGAGGTGGAATGGTTTGAAGTTTGGCCCTCAACGGGGGCTTTCTTTTTCTCATCTTTAAATTTGCCGTTGCGAATACGATTCTCGGTAAGCTCGGTCGCTGCTTCGAGTGTTGCAGGCGAAGTGATGAGAACTGAGTCTTGAATTTTCGAGAGGAGGCCTCGAATATAGTGTTCGACTAAGCGGTAAACTGGGGTGAACAAGTTAGGGACCATTTGATTCAACTCTAAAACCTCTTGTTGTAGGAAGTATGATCTCCCTCCTTTTGCTTCAACGAATGAAATTCATCCTCTAACTTTTTGATCTCGCTTCTAGGACAGAAGCGTCTCGTCATGATTTCCCTTAACTCCTCCCACGTTAAGGCCATTGCATCTTCGACTCCTCTCTTTCCTTTTCAGTATTCCAAATAGCCTCCCGGTTGCGTAACGTACCTTGCGATCCTCGGGACAATCGCAGTTGAGGAAGGTGTTTTCCATTTCCTCAAACCAGTGGAGGAGAGCAGTGACACCTTCGGTCCCTTCAAATTTCGGAGGATCGCAAGATTTGAAATGTTTATATGAGCACTTTTTGGAAGGAGGGTTGCCGATATTCTGGTCTTCTTGCTGGGGAGGATTGATGGGATTTGCGGCGAGAGCTTGTTGGACTTGAACTACAATGTCAGGAAGCACCGCGGCCATTTGTTTTGCGATTTGGGTGGCCAAGCGTTCGTTTGACCTTCCTGACCTTCTACCCCCTCGTTGTTGCCTAGCCGACATCTACAGGAATATACATAAGAAGATTGTGAGTTTATGGAGTCTTTTTAGGTGTCATGTGTCTTAAAAAAATAAAAATAACATAAACATCAATAATGCAACTACATCCATAGGATGTCTTGGGTTTGCTCATGTTGGGCCTCAAATGTCCCCCATACCTTCACCTGTATAGTCATGTGGGCCCCCACGGCTATTGGCTTAGTAGGATTCACATTGATATTGGCGGTTTAACACTCGCATCACTCGAATGAAAACCATGAAATATGTTTGCGAGATGTATGGTCGGAGGGTGTCCAGGTGTAGACACAATGACAACTCAAAGTGGGGTTAGCTCACACGACGTTTGGTATAGCATGCTTTGGCCTAATAGGTCCTTCGTACTCTCATCGTTAGTCCCCAGGTAGGCAAACTGGTCCTTTATTTTGGATTTATACGAATGCCAAGCCTAGACAGGACGTTCCGACTACCGGTACTTGTACCTTTCCAGTTACTACATGCCCGTCATGAGAACTCACTTTGATGTGATTTGAAAATACAAAAATCGTTGTAAAAGTCATGGAAATTGTGTGGGGTGTGCTCTCATGGATATGATATGTTATGAGAATATGATTCATGATAGGCATTGTATAATAATATGTACTTATGAACATGCTTGCATAACATTGAATGTAACATTAAACATAAAACATATAAACATCATGAATTTTGCATGTAACACACAAAAATTTTTAAAAATTCTAATCAAATATAGTATAGGCTCTAAGGGTCTAATAACCTATCCTATATCCCTATAGTCATGGCTCTGATACCAATCTGTCACACCCCGACCCGCAGCGGAATAAGAGTCGGGGCATAATTGGGTTATCACCAAAGCTCATGATATTTACTAATATGTTTCATATTTATTAAATTCAAAATTACATCCTCAATATTCCAAACATGTTCATACAATTACAAAGAAAATAACTAACTAAACAATCCAAAGTCTAAACCGGTTTATTCTTCTAAGCCATCCTATATGTTTCTTGCTGCATCTGGATCACCTGTATCATGTGTAAAAATGGGGGTTTTTGGGTCAACATAAGTTGGCGAGTGAACCTTGTTAGAAAACATTTATTACTGATTTCTTGTTATATTTATTATGGAAAATTGTGCAATAATCATATGTGAGCAAACGTAAATAAACATACAATAACAATAACAATAACAAACAATAACATACAATAACAAAACACCTTGCATGAATATATAAATGAATGATACTGTATATGTTGGCAACGTCACGTTCACGCTCATAGGTAATGGGGAACTGACGGCCTATGATAAATGTAAGTGCGATCAAGGCTCAATCAAACGGAGCCGATCGTATGTTGGCAACGCCTCGTTCACGCTCATAGGTAATGGGGAACAGCTCAACGCTCATAGGTAATGGGGAGCGGCGGCCTATGATAATGTATGTACTGAAAATGATAAATTTAATCTAAACATTAACCACACAAACAGTTGATACATATTGAATACACATTTGATCATGGATATGATGGATGCACAATTGTTTAAATGTAATAAATAATAAGACACATGATACACCCCAAAAACGTGATTAAAACGGGGAATTTGTAGAGATTCACTCACATTGGGTGCGTTCGGTTGAAGATGTTGATTGCGCACGAGTTTAAAGGGTTGATCGACGAGGATTAACTAACCTAAATAATAACGAAAGGTATGGTAAATAAGTGAATTTTATTAATAATTTTAATAGGATTTTTAGATATATTTTTGTGAGTTTAAGGCTATTTTCTAACTTTAAAAACATTATTTTTAAGTATTTTTAATTGATTTTTAAATTAAATAAATATAAAAAATATAAAAAATGTTGACTTTTTTTGACTTTGACCGTTGACCATGACTGTTGACTTGTTGACCGGTTCGGTCGTATATATTGTTTGCACTGAGTGAGGTTCGAACTTTTGACCTCCCGTACGCGTGCACCCAGCTCTACCAACTGAGCTACGTGTCTAACCCGAAATATTTCTGTTTTTAATTATATTTATATACTATTTAATTTATTCCAAAATTCATTTCTTAAAAAGGATTTAAATTCTATCGAACCGGCGTGCGTATCAGGTCTCGAACCCGGGACCTGTTGATTAACATTGCACACAGTCCACCGCTGGACTGTGTGTCTAACCTGGTTAAAACACTTGTTTTTATTTCTCTTATATACTAACTGGAAGTTTTCATATTTAGGTTTTATAAAAAGTCTGAATATTGTGACGAAACGGAACAAGGACGGACTCGAACACGGTATCGCTATGTTTCAATTGCACACAGTCCACCGCTGGACTGTGTGTCTAACCCGAGATATAATCCAATTTATATTAAATTTATACACAGACTCACTTCGTCTTCTTCGTTACAATAACCCAGACAACGATTACTCTACTGAACTTGTTCAATTCAATTAACAGGCGTATGAATGATTAAAATGTAACGGATAGGAAAGGTTTTGGGAATGAACATACCGGAATGACGACTTTTCTCAGAACTCCGGCAAAGTCGTCGGCTCTGTTTTTATGAACTCCGTCTGAGTGGACCAATCAACAGTTTTTGATTAACAAATTGCAAAATTGATTGACTAAGCAAGAGTTATCAGAAGGTTTGAATGATTATACCGTTTCACAGCGTAACTTAGGAATTTTCAGAAAACTTCCGGCGAGTGTTGATTATCCGATATCGTCGTCTGGGACCGATTCTGATTGGAGGGTTTGAGTTAGTAAAAGTCTAACAACAGATAGAAGACGAAAGAATTTAGAAATTTACCGTTTTGATGAAAGACACGGTTTTCCGGCGAAAGTCCGGCGAGTTCAAAAAGCGTTTCCGACGAACTGACAATAGAGCAAAAGTGAAATTGAGAGTTCTGTGGATGATTTTTAGTCACGAGATACTGATATTGTTGGAGTAATTCAGGAAGTAAATGTTTTCGGTTATTAAACCCGATCATCACATGAATTCAAGTTCATTAAAGGCTGAATTGATTAAGAATGTCGGTTTATCGGTTATAAGCAAGAATCCGCGATCACTCAAAAGTCCCTGGACGTTTGGAAGCCGATATCGGTTTCAGTTTGGCGCAAACAGGTTGATTCACGGTTGAAGTTATGTTTTAATTGTTTCCTAGATTTCACAAAGTCAGCTAGTGGCGGAGTGGTTATGTGTTTGATGTTTAAGGTCTCCGGCTGACCCGGGTTCGAAACCCGGCAGCCCTTTTTCATTTTTAATTGTTTTAATTTTATTTTTTAACCATTTTAATTTCTATAATCTAAAATGTTTATTAGTTATGTATTGTTTAAAATTAAAATAGGCATCAAATGAGCAACAAAAATATAAAACTGATTATTCGATTAATAAACGAAGCGGGTTTTGAAAAACCCGTTTTTCGACAAATGTTACAGTCTGTCTACCTCTATTTTAATATAACTTGACAAGTTTTTTGTGAAATAAAAGTAAAACTTTTGAATAAAGATTTATTAAACTGATTTTTAACAACATTTTAATCCAAACTAGTTAATCCTAGTTGTGACGTGTGACAAGTAAATAGTAGCGTTGATCCGTCTTTTCTCTCCAACTTTTCACGGGCCACACTACCTCTCTTCTCTCCCTTAAAAAGCTTGCCTAAAGACTTAAGCTCTGAAGACAGCCTTTACTGAGCCGGGGCTCTCTCCCCGGCCCGTGCCACTCCAACAGGCCGCTCCACATAGTCACGTTGAAGAAGGTCTTATCAAAAGTAATTCTAGTCGGGTCTTTTATACCGATTCGCACATAACAAAAGATGCTTCATGACTATTTACACAAGAATCACATAACATGCAAGAACCTCTTCAAGTGGGACCCATAACCAATAATCAGCCCCAATTCACATGTAATCACATGATAACATTTTGGCAACCGTCACCTTTTTAAATTAGTTATTTTTTCTATTTCCATTTTCCCACCAAAAGTCTCCATTTCCTTTTCAATATTATTGTTTGTTCATTTTCAGCTATAAATTGCATTTGATAACACTTTTAAATGCTTTATTTTATTTTTTTTCCATATAAAAACCAACATAATGTATAAAAATTCTTATCTTTTTTTAGATTTTGTTTCACATGAAAGCAAATACATTGTTGTTTTCTTCGTTGATAAATGTTAGTTGTGCTAAAAAGATTTTTTTATGTAAGTTTGATAAGTATTAAAGTAAATTGTAGAAATTGTTTTTTTTGAACGATGTGCCAACCAACGTGACACCCGGGCATTGTGGCCAAGGTTGACTACCGACTGCCGTCAGCCCCTTGGCTCTCCCCAGATGCGCGGAACCCCGACGTCCACCCGCCCGAAGGCGCGGCAGTGGAATAATCAGTAAAACCTCGTCTCCCATCCAAGTTGAACTGGCGCCACACGTATTCCCCCTTCACCTGAATGCGTAGAAAATTGTTAACTCCGTTTTAAGATTGTGAATTTGAGTCTTGTTAGAATTATCTACAATATAGCATATCCCTACTTTCACTCTTTGTTAGTATTTTTTTTATTTCTTAAATTACACTTCAATATTTAAAATTAATTAGGTTTATCACTCTCGTCGCATTGCGACGAACTTCTTTTGTCATTTAGTCTGTGTTTACATGTGTTTGAAATCACTACGAGCGCGTTACGTACAGAACCGCTGACAAGAATAAAAAGAAAATGTAGAAAAAAAAACAGTATAAGATAACCAAAAGAAAATCAACCAAAAAAGGGTTATGGTAATGATGTTGTTCGTATGAAACGCGTGGTCAGAGATGAGCAATGGTATTTGGTACCGGTATCGAATTTCCTGAACCAAAAGATTTTAAGTCAATTCGGTACCAACTTTTGGCGTTCCTGGTACCGGTTTGCTACCAGTTTTTATCTTCATATATTTGTACCGTAACCAATATTTTCGGTACCAGTACCGATTTAGTATCGGTTGGCACCAGCTCATCCCTAGCCCTGAAAGTAAAAAAAATACTAACATTTGAAGAAAATCAATAAAAAAAAGTTGTACGATACCGTTGGTGTTTGTACGGTACCCGTGATCAAGGATGAGCAAATGGTATTGGTTAGAAGTACCGAATTTCCCGAACTAAAAATTTTCAATATCAATTCGGTACCGACGTTTGATGTTTTAGGTACCAGTTTTTACCTTATGTACCGAGACCGAACAGGATCGTACCAGTATTTTGATAAAAGATGGATAAATAATAAATAAAATAAAAAAAGCTTGCCACTTGGCAAGCTTTGAATGAAGGTGTCACCATTCATAAGCTTTGAATTTTATAAAAGATGGATAAATAATAAATAAAATTAAAAAAAAGTTTGCCATTTGGCAAGCTTTGAATGGAGGTGTTACTATTCATAAGCTTATAATAGTATATGTAAATAACTTATAATTCATAACCCTAAAACTCAGAAATCTACACCAATTCATAACCCTGAAAACTCATAAATCTACACCAAGTGGTTGATTGGTACATGCACATCATCACAATTAAGTAGTTCCATAACCCTGTTCACTTCCATAATTTATTTCATATGCTTAGTAAAAAAAAAGTCAAAAACAGTGAAAAGTAAAACTCAACTACTATCAGATTATAACTTTGAAATCTATTTGCCATTTGATGAAGAACCAAATTTGAGATTTGGATAGGTGTTTGATAACGATTTTTGATTTGGGAGTTTAATTGGTTTGTTTTTTTTTTTTTTTTTTTTGTCAATATGGTCCTTTCTTTTGATAGACATGTGTTTGATAAATGTCACACTTGGTAATAGATGGGTTTTGATTCAAGAAGGCATTAGTGGAAGGCGGTACTAATATAAAACGAAAACAATGAAGACTTTTAATGTGTAAATAACTAGTATAGGTACATTTACAACCACATTCTTAAATAGTTTTGGTAAAAGACGAAACCATAATCTTACACAAAATACATAGATAATTTATGTAATTTAGTCTAACTATAAAAGTTAACTACACGGATAACGAATGGTCTTTGTGATAAGTTATTATTGCGATTTAGCTCCTAAGGTTTTAGAAATAAGGGACATAACCTCAACTATTCACTCATCGTTAAACGTTTTGTCATTTTTTTTAGTAAGTTGAAGTTAAAAATTGTTAATTTGATATGAAATAGCTATTATACTTTTATAATTATACACACATAAGTGTGTGATGTAAACATCCGTCCCCTTCCCCTCTTCTTCACCTCACTCTTATTTTTTTTCTATTAAATTCTAGCGGGTAAGCCTCTATGTGATTGATAAAGATAGAACACATCACCCCTCCCTTGCAGCCCAAGTCATCTCTTACACATAACCAAAATTTTGGTCTGTATTTCTGTTACATAACTTTTTATATATTTAATATTAATTTATGTATTTTTAAGATAAACATAGTTAGAAGGCACTTATAAGTCGGAGTAGAACTTCTATCAATTCCTTAGAACTAATTCTTAAGCATGATCATCATCATTAAATATCATAATTATCCATTAAAACACGTAGATAATTCATGTAATTTACCATCAAAACACATAGATAATTCATGTAATTTACTCTACCTTTTAGACTTTCAGACAAATCACAGAGATAAAGGGGTAGGCTAAATGTACCTCCTCTTATTACTTTTTATACCCCATTTTCATAAAATCATATTAATCATATTTATCTCCTATACAAGTCATATTTAAGTATTCCTTTTGTTACAAAACAAATTCAAAAGTGTAAAAAAGATCATAGACGTATTTTTTCAAAAAAAAATTTGTTTATTTTTTAATTTATATTTAAATGAACATATTTTTAAACAAAATCAGATATTAGTTATAAAGGCACTTTCTCAAATAGTATTTTGATTATAATTTTTTTATTTAACGTCGTTACAAATTCATAATAATGTTTTTCTTATAAAAATTTATAAAAAAAAGTTTTGAATTTTTTTTTGAAGAAAGTCTATATTAATTCAGTATTTGAGCCACGAAATTAGAAAGTGGAAATCACCATTTCTTCTACAAATCTTTATGATTTTGGCCTTATTTGTTTTTTTTTTTTTGGTTGAGTTTTTATTCACAAATATTTTTCTCTTTTTTAATTAAAAATATATTACATTGATTGATTTCTAAACTTTGTGTGGATTTTTATGTATTATTGTTTATACATAGGATACCCACCTCAAGTCGTTAAAAAAACCATTTCAAAATATTAAGAATATAAGACATTTAATATACAAATTAGACAGGAAAAAACATAATAGATACTTTTTTCAAAAACAAAATTCAACTTTTTTTATTATTTTTATATGAAACGTTATTAGTAATTTGTAAATATGTTTTATAAAAAAAACATAATCAAAATACTATTTGAGAATGTGTCTTTAGAAATTATATCTGAAAATCTTTTTTAAATATATTTTTTTTAAATAAACATAAAAAATAAACAAATTTTTTGAAAAATAAAAAACATTTGTATTATTTTTTTACACTCTAGAATTTGTTTTTTTTTAACAAAAAAGATACTTTTTTAAAAAGTGATAAATTGTATAGGGGTAAATATGTTAAGTTTAAATATGATTATATGAAAACGGGGGTATAAAAAGTAATAAAAGGGGGTACGTTTAGTAGCCCCGAGATAAATCATGTAATTTACTTTATCTTTTAGAGTTAATGACACATATGTTTCTTCTGGCTAGAGTTTCAGACAAAACAAATAGATAATTCATGTAATTTACTCTATCATTCAGAGTTAATTACATATAAGTTTCTTGTGGCAAGTTTGATGCGATTTAGGTCCTAATTAGTTTTCAAAAACAACGGATATAACGCCAACTCGTAAAATTTACGTTCATTTTTTAATAACTGATGTTAAAAACTATTGAGTTAATATGAAATGGCTATTATACTCTTAGAATTACACATACACAGATATGTGTCTAATGTAAATAAACATCCCCCTTTGCCACCCTCGCTTTCGTTTTTCCTGTTAATTCTAGCCGCTACGTCTCCCTCTTACCGCACCATACCACCACTCCTCCCTTGCAACTCAAGTCATCTCTTCCACATAGCCAAAATCCAGGACCGTATTTTCTGCTACATAACTTTCCATATATAATTTTAATTTATTTATTTTTAAGATAAACGAATTCTTGTTTACAATTATCCATCAAAACATCATCAATCCATAACCACACTTTTATTTACAAAAACTTTAAAAACTCAAATTTATTCATTTAAATTCAACACTTTTCATCTATTAAATATCACATGGGGGACAGGCCTGGTCATAATCCAAATTCCTAAAAGGACAAAACAGTAACTTCACAACCATAACCAGCTAACGACCACCCTACCCTTTATATAAACTGTAAAACCACCTTCTCTTTCTTCTCCGCATCTTCTTCTTCTGCAACTCTCTCTGTTCATCAATGGCGGATTTAGAATCTCCCACAGTCATGAACAACATAATCACATTCTTATCATCTCTGCTTCAACGAGTAGCTGAATCCAACGATCTCAACCCTCGCTTCCACCCGCAGAAGATCTCCGCCTTCCACGGCCTCACCAGACCTACTATCTCGATTCAGAGCTATTTAGAGAGGATTTTCAAGTACGCGAATTGTAGTCCGTCGTGTTATGTCGTTGCGTATGTGTATCTAGATCGGTTTACTCAGCAGCAGCCTGCGTTGAGTATAAACTCGTTTAATGTTCATCGGTTGTTGATTACTGGTGTTATGGTTGCTGCGAAGTTCATGGATGATTTGTAAGTTGTTTTTGTTTATAATTCGGTGTTTGTTTGTATAATTGTGTTGGTTTGGGGGTAATTGAGGTTGTGTTGATCGGTTTTCTAGGGTTTTATTGGAATTAGGGTTTACGATTTGCAAAATTTAGCTGAATTATGCGATAACGTATGCAATTGAGGTTCAATTCAGTTGTTCGTTAAGAATAATTGATGTAAAGTAAAGCAGGTGTAAGATTTGTCGTTAAAAAAGTTACTTCAGTTAAAGAATTAATGTGCGTGTGTGTGTGGTGGGGGTAAATTTGTAATTTTTTGCTTGAAACGTTTGTTTTGTGAATTGCGCTTTTGATGTGTTCTCGTTAATAATAATTGATCTAACGTAGAGTAGGAGTAACATTTGTCGTTAAAATAAAATTTTAATGCGTGTGTAGGGGGGGGGGGGGTAAATTGTAAATTCTTTGGTTGAAAGCTCTGTTTCTGAATTATGCTTTTATATATGAATAATATTCTAACTTTTGATGATTGAATGAGAATTATTATTATTGTGTTACCTTTTAGTGATTTGAATTTTGGTTAAGGGTTAATACTTAAGACTCCTAGAGCATCTAATCAATGATTATGATTGTTAAGAAAAAATCTAGCAATGTGCATCAAGTGGTTGTACTTAGGTCATTAGGAGTTGTACATTGGTTTTCTTTTGTCCCCCACATCATGAATGACACCCAAGAAAAGAGTAGTAGCACCCACCACTTAACATATTTACTGTTTATAGGTGTACCTTCATATCTTGGAGTTAAAGGTCAACAAATCTTTAAAGGTAATTAGTATAGATTAATGGTTGATTAAACATATCAAGAATGTTAATTGATTCACAAACTTGGAGTATGATATTATATGCAGGGACGGACCTAGTATGGGTGGTGGGTGGGCAGACGTACCCCTTGAAAAAAAAATAATATAGTGTATTTATAGGGCAAAATCCCACCAGCACCTCTTGAAAAATTGGTCAAACCCCACAACCGCATCCCTTGAAAATATTTCCTAGGTCCGCCACTAATTATATAATATTTTGGTGGCGGTTTCTTTGTGAATTGTTGTGATCAATTCCAGGGTGGTCATACCCTGTTGACTTGCACTTTGGCACATCAAAAGTTGTAACTTGATATCTTCATGGTTACAATTTGTCTTTTAAAAGGGCAGTTGGGTTAAAACTTAAAATTAAAATGGTGGGTGATTAGGTACAAATTTGGTACAATTAAACCTAATTTCATCACTGGCTTCCACTTTAATCCAAACTGGAGTATACCAATTAGTGGTGACTGGTCTATTTCAGCATAATTATGTCAAAGTGTAAAATCAAATTTTTAAACTAAAGTTTTTAAATTTTTTTGAACCCAACTGTGGTATTTTAGTTGCTGTTTTTGAAAATGTTATATTGAATTTTATTTTTATTTCTGCAGGTACTATAATAATGCATATTATGCAAAAGTAGGAGGAATTAGCACAACTGAAATGAATTTTCTTGAAGTGGATTTCTTGTTTGGGTTAGGGTTTCAACTGAATGTCAACCCCACAACTTTCCAGACCTATTTCTCACATCTCCAAAGAGAAATGTTGCTTATTCAACCGCCATTAGATCACCATAATCTTAACTTGTCACCATCTTCGTCTTCGTCTTCATTGTCGTCTTCGCCGTCATCATCATATAAATCAATATCAACAAAGCTTCTTCATTATGAGGATGATCATCAACAACATCAAGAAGTGGCTGCAGTATAATCAATTTTAACAAAAAAAAAAAAACTGGATCTTTTTTATCTTTGGGATTGTATGTTGTGTTTGTAGGTAGAATTGTAGATTATTGGGGATTGTTTTAGCAATTTAAACCTTTTTTTTATGGCAGTGTGTTTTTTGGGGTGCATTTGTGATTGTTGGGTTACAGTATTGATTGGATGTTTGATATATAAATAATAGTAATAAATGTATATAATAATTTAGAAGTATAGAGCTGAAAAGGGAACAATGTGTAAGATCCAATCTGGAGAGGTGGAGGAACATAAGTGGGTGGGGGTCAATGACTTGGGATGATAATGGGTGGATTTTTGTCAAATGGGGAGATACAAATATAATATTGGAACAAACACCCACCCACCTATTTTATATTAAAAACTTATATATATATAAAAAAATTTAAGGGTACTCGAGGATCCTTCGGGTAACCCTCTTCGGTTTGCTCGGGTAGTGCAACAACACCGCAGATGCACTCTCGGTTTAGCAAATGGGTTTGTAGTACCCGATTGTGGGTATGAAGAAAGATGGATGGGATCGGTCTCATAGGCTTCCACTATGGGTACTCGGCATGTGTTTCGTGTAGTTTTAAAGTGAAGATGCGGCATGCGCAGGAGCTCGGGTACTCCGCATGTGTCCCGAGTACCTTAAGTTTTTAAACTAAAACGGGCCGGTCATAGTAGATGTAAAGTAAATAGTTAAAGAAGGGATAGAAACAAAGCGAGGTATTCAAAGCCGATATAGAAAGTGTTGGACTCAATATGTTTTTCTTTATCTCGTATGTGTTATAGCCTTGTTAGAATTATACTATACAACATAATGTGTAATATTGTATTGTATCTATAAGGGACAACAATTCAACAACTTGGACAAGAAAAAGAAGAGTAATATGGTTTGATATTTAAAGGAAAAGGAAAATGGGTATGAGAAGTAGTAGTTGTTATTGATTCTTTTGGGGAACATTCAACATGTGATTTCATGTACATTTATAGTTGGCCATGTGCATTGTGGATAGACAGATTCAAAGACACTACTACTACAAATATAAACCCTTGACATGGGTATGGGAATAGAATAAAAAAACAGAGATTATTTTCCTCCTTTTATCATAAATGACACCTTGTGTAATCTCCAAATGTTTGCTCTTTTAATGGATCCCCTAGAATGTTCGATGCAAAAGCCAAGATTTTTTTTTTATGGTGGGCCAAACAAAAGTACAATACAAAAAAACCTGTCTCAATTTTCAATTTTGTAATTGAGTTTTGTTAAAAGAGAAAAAAAACTACGAGACCAATATATATAAAACACTTAAAAAGAACTATCTAAGAGGGTTATTATATTAGGGAAAACCCGGAATATTTATATAAACTCGATAAAAGAATACTTTTGTAGGACCAGCATAGGTCGACCTTGCACTTACGGTGTCTACTTTATTTTTTTCTCATATGTTCGTATGTCTAGTATGCGACGGTGAGAATATACAATTTCACTATATATATATATCCATCATGTGACCACTGTAAAGCATCTTATGCTAAAGTCATGGCTTGTACCAACCTTTGGTTTAGCAACACAATATAATATCCACCTCTTTATTGACCAAACTTGCATGCAACAATGTATAACACTAACCATACATTAAGCTAGGACTCGAGCTAACACCTAAATATAGGTTCAATATATTAAAGGAAAGCCCCGAGCCATACCATATTCTCACCTTTTTTTGCCACATTGTCTCAAGTCCGCCATATTCATGGACGACTTTCTTGTCCCATCATATTCATTGACAACTCTCAGTCGAGACTATGTTCGTGACTACCCACTTATGTGTTTTTAAGAAACTCTAAATTACGGTTTTTGTCCTTATTTGGACAATAAGTATGGAATGAGTCTTCCAATAAAAGTTTCACTCTCTATCCTTCGATTCAATAATTTGTTACGGTACTTCTTACCCTTTCCAATGACTGTGTATAAAATCCAGTTAAGTAAAGTCATGTGATAACCATGTGAGGTTAAAATTGGAATTTTACAATGACATTCTCATTGATCATCTCTATTAGTCCTTTGTAATCGATAATGGCTAACCAAAATCCTCGTTACTTGATTTGTGGACCTTTGACACATTTGAAGATCACACCATTAATAAAATGACAATTCGATCCCTGGATACAAATGTTTGATTCGAGAACACAAAAGGGTTTCATTAAACTTATTTGCATCTATGTACCTCGTATGGACACCCAAAGAAACACCGACATGGGTTTCTTGATGTCTATACTGCTACCTTGCTACACCAACAAAAGACAGTCATTGATTTTGGTGAATTGATTGCCTCGACCGTTGATATTGCACATGGGCTCCAATGGGGTTAAACCCTAAATCGTTTAAAAGGGGAAAACAAGGGAAAAGGTTTTGATTTGATGGGTTGCAAAATTCCAATTTTACCCTCACGTGACGTGACGTGACGGTGACTTCCCTTAACTGAGATTTTCTAACACCGTTAGTTAAAAGGACAAGAGTTGTAACTAACTATTAAAATAAAGGATAAAGAGTGAGTGTTTTTTTGAGAACCCATTCCATAATTATGGTTCAAATAAAGGACAAAAAAATGTAATTTATTCTTTAACTAATTAATAATAATTATCATTTATGAATTTACCTCAAAACACATTTTTGCCACTTTTCGTTACTACATGCTTTTCCACCAATCACCACTATAAGTTAAACTTGAAAGAAGCTAAACTAATAAGTAAGATAACATAATCCACACTTTGGCAATAGTTCACCACATGTAAGTTCACTTACACAATGTACGATAAACATTTAATTTTAATCATATCATGGTTAGAAATTTATTAGCATTATCTTGTTGTCAAATTCAAAATATATACTCATCTTCACATTAGTCGATTTTACAACACCTAATTTTTTTTTGCAAATCTATGGTTTTATGAACCAAAATACTTTTTTTTTTTTGCAAATCTATGGTTTTATGAACCAAAATACTTTTGAAGTTATTACTTCATCTTTAGTTGTATGTTTTCTTCATATTGCATCAATTATTGTCATTTATAGTGAGTTTGCAATCCAGTTTCAACAAAACTTTGCTTTCAACCCAAATCGTTTGTCATAAAATTCACCAAAATGGGTTTTGTAGCATTCTAGCAAAACATTTTTTAAAGTCACCAAAATGGGTTTTTATAGAATTCTAGCAAAACACTTTTTAAAGTATTTAAAATAATTTAAAACCACTGTTGTTAGATGATCACAAAATTCACCAAAAGCACTATTTGGTCCAATTCCACAAAGGCTTCGGCCCGTCGGTCCATTACGATTTGACTCAGTCATACCTGTAAAGGGGTTCCATTTAGGATGTAAACGAGTGATGCTATCATCTGTAAGGGGGGGGGGGGGTCCATTTGGGATGTAAACGAGTGATTCTATCATGAGCTACTTGAAAATGTTATAAGCTTGAACGGAGTCAAGTTTAAATGATCTTGAACCAAATTTTAAAGTGGGCCTCGTTTAATAAACAAGCCTGGGATTGGGTTTCATACTTTCATATACCAGCCTTGACTAGGCTTGCGAGTAGAGCTGCACAAAACTGTATTTTTTCAATACCCAGTTCCGATAAGGAAAAATCGGGTATTGAGTCTATTGACCATAACTAGGTCGGGCAGGGTATGAAACCGAGTACCCTATAACGGGTATTTTAATACCCTATTTTCGAGTATAGAAAAAACTCAAAAACCAAGTATTTTTCGGGTATAGATGGAGTTTTTAAGGAGGTGGGTTGCACATATATGTAGAATTCTCGGGTATTTTCCGGGTATACAAAAAACCCCTGGTCAAGTATAAAAAACCTGGCTACCAGAATAGAACTGGAACCAGTTTTAGGGTATAATCGGGTGCAAATTGGGTCTGGGTTTTGGAACTGAAAGTAATACCCGGTGCGAACCCTGTGGGTAGGGTTGAATACGGGTTCAGGTACCCAATACATGGTTTTAAAAAAACCGGTTCTAAGTTTGTTTTATCGGGTTCAGGGTTTTTTGTGCACCTCTACTTGCAAGCCTAAAGGAATCTATCATTTATCTAGATATAATAATATCTTTTAATAAAAAATAATTATCATAATATATATAATAATAATGTACCCAAAAAGTATTTCTTACATTATATTATCTATATAACAAAATTGTATATAATAATAATGTACCCAAAATTGCTCGTATTGATATTCATTTATTATTGCAAAAAAAATTGTATAAATGAAAACTTTTGAAACCGGAAACCATAAAATTAAATACAAGTACGGGTACCGGCTTCGTTCGGTATGGTACGGTAGCGATACGGTGTTAGTTCATCAAAAGAAAAACAACAAAAAATAGTGTTACCGAAATCAATGTTGTTCATTCAGTTCATTGCGGTAGCGATACGATATTCGTTATAAAACATAAAACCATAAAAGTGAATATACACTGATACATATGTCGTTCAGTCAGTTTAGTATGATAGCGACACCTGCCATAAAACGCGAGAGAATCTCCCTAATTATATAATTATATACAATATCTATTTATTATACTAAAAGAATTCACCAGTCATTTTGGTGATGTGGGCATCCTCTTAATCAAGAGAATTGAAGTTTGAGCGGCAATTTCTTTTCTTCAATTCTCCGTTCTCACATGATATCTTCACCCCGCCTCTCTCTCTAATCAAATAAATCTTTCCTTTTTCCTGATTGCTTTCCCTTTCGTAGTAAAGAAACCCTAGGTTTCTTCCTCTGCGGCTTTGTTCTTGATATTGGTATATGTACCTTCAAGGTTACAATCTTCCACAATTATTTTGTCTTCGTATTTTCTGCCTATTGTCATCACAACATGGAGATTTGAAGCACTGATTCCCCTTCAAATCTCAATACCTCTCTGAAAGTTGAAGCACCGATGTCATCGCACCATCAAAGTTGTCGATTTGAAGGTCATCGCTCTCTATGGCTCATGAAATCAAGGTATGTCATTTATTGTAAGGTGTTTCCCCATTTTTTGGTCGACGATTTTCTTCTCCATCATTTTTTTTTGTTCAGATTAAGGTTTTTTAAAATTAATGGGAATGCGATGGGGACAGAGGTTTTTGGTAAATCTTTTGACTAGGAAAGTTCATACATGTTGTTCCATGAAATGCGAAGAACATTTTTAATATTTACCTTTGTGCTACACTCATATGGGTAGGTTTTTTATATTTACCATTGATGTGTTCGTTGACAACGGGTTTTACATTTGATCGGCTATACTTTTGTTCTGTGTTATTATTTTCTTTGACATGGGGTTTTGTTAATTTGACTGAATATATTATAACTTGAGCTTTATTAATATACAGTTAAAATTGGGGACCTGTACAATATACATGTCTGAGCCAATCCCATTTTGATGTCACACAACGCATTCATGTTTGCCACCTCCGGTTATTTTCTAGAATTCTTTTTCATGTTTTAGTGCGTCTTATAATGGCTAATATTATAATCTATTGAATAAATTGTCCTTAGGCACATATATTTGATCTAGAAAAGAAACTATCATCAATGCAAATAATTGAACATTAGGTTCAAGCACTTTATCATCTCCGATATAGGGTCAAGGTCAACTTGAACCGTGTGCTGCTGATCTTGAACATAAGCATCTCATGCTTCAGAGGTTTCAAGAAGAGGTAACACATTGGCAAGGAGAGTTGTTGTTGTTGTTATTATTATTATCATTGTTATTATCATTATAGTTTTGTGTTAGTGAGATAAAAGATCTTTAAGTTTGTTCAGCATATTAACCTTCTTCTATTTTGCACTACTGGCATTTTGCTTAGAAAAGCGAGGGGAGAAGCATGGAGGTTCTCTAACTTGTGTTTCGATTTTCTCTAATCTACAGCTTTAAATAATATTGTAATAGATGGTAACATGCTTTTATTTTCATGCATCTATTATTTTCCAAAGGTTGGATATAAAGTTCGGCTTGAAGGAATGAAAGGAAAGGATACCCATCTTCTATTTTGCATTACTGGCATTTTGCTTAGAAGATTACTTCTAGATAGGAGCTTGCAAGGTGTAACTCATGTTATCGCTGATGAGATCCATGAACGAGGGACAAATGAAGGTAACGGCAAGAAATGTCAAGATGGGTTGTCTGGGCGATATGTCAAAATGGGTTCAGGTTGAATCGGGTCATTTCTATAATGGGCTTGGTCAGGTCCAGTTGACCTTTTAAAACACTTTTTCTTTCTAATTTGTGGAAGTTATGTTAATAAATAGTTAATGTTATACTTACCATGTACAACATTATTACCGCAGTGCAAATCTTTGACATCGACTTTTGGCAACTTTCAACCTGTTTGACTAGTTTCAAATAGTTTACTACCGAATTTCAAGGTTCATACCTTGATTTAAGTTTCTTACATTTGTGTTATATACTATGGTGCAAGAATAGTTGATACGAAGGCTGAGCGATACATGCTGGTTTCTTGTGTGGTGTCTTTGTCAATTCATTTTGTACATGTTCCACCAAACTATTGCAGATTTACTGTTTAAAACCATTATCTTTAATGCCTTATGTTTTTGCGTTCACAGTGGCCGGTTTCCGTTTACTCATGTGAATCTGCGATACCTAATATGCTATTCTTCCTACACACCGGTGCGCTTCGGCGACTCTCTGTCGTCCAGCATTGAGGTAACTTTTCATTTGTTTAGTTGCTTTATTTATTCTATTATTTGGTTCTATATTGGTGTGACCTATGCATAGTGTTGTTTGGGTCCCTCGACGGTGCAATGACCAGATCCACAAAGACTAACAATATGTATGTATCGATAGGCAATAGTCATTCTTTATCTTGGTAATCTAATTGATGAAGTGTCTATTTTTATGATTTTTCTTATCAATTTTTTTTACGTTATGAAAAAAATGTACCAGGTAACAAATTAAAAACACGTATATATGTCACCAATAACCAAACATTATTGAGTATTGACCCACAAAAGGCTGAGGTTGGGTTTGTAAATAAATGGATAACCAAATATAATGTTTTCAAACTTTTTTATAGTAATTGTGCAAAGCACGACTGGAAAATCATTACCATAGTTCAAAAGATGTGATAAACACGCAGAGGAGCATAGCGCTTGTGAAGTTGTTTGTCTTACCGACCGACGCCTACTGTTTAACAAATGAAAATAAATCCATCGTAGATTGATACATTAACTGGAAAAAGTGGAATTTAGAGTGCAAATGTTGTCTGATATGTTAAAAAAACACCATTGTTTATAGTTAAGATTGAAAATGTGGAAGAATCCAAAGTTCATGTTTTTCATCGGCAACAAAGGTACATTTTGTAAGTCCCTGCTCCTAAAATTCAGTTTTGAGTTTGAGTGTTTATATAGAAAATAATAATTTATGTAACTTTTTACACCATGTTTAATTTTATACGACATTTTAACTTATATAAATTTCTTGCAGGTAATTAAGAGTTTTGGTGTTTTTGATGTGTAATTATAGTTTTGAGTTGTGGTTTTGGTGCTCGATTTGTGTTGGAGGATATGCATTTGTACTGTTGATAATCTTTTTCAACGGATTATAGATGGAACGCAACTGAGATATGAGATAAATTGAGGGGAAAGAGATTGATGTTTGTAGGAGAGTTGCTCAACAGAGGCCAATGGATATCAATGTTATGCTTATTAGAGTCTGAAGAAACCCTAGATCAACTAGATCGGAATCTAAGTAGATCTATGGAATGGGCTCTGCATAAAACGGTTAACCCTTCGTTTGGTTTCACGATGGATGATGAATAAAACAGTACTCCGGCTGAACCTGCAAAATAGAACACCGTTAGCTCGCCACGGGGAGAATGGGGGTTCTCTCCGTGACCACCCTCCGGCGTGAGAATAAGTACAGGTAGTCGGAAGTAAGTATTGTAAGAAAGAGAGTAATTGAGAGTGAATACCTTTCCTTTAACTCCAAGTTACTTATTTATAGCCGGTGTTTGGCGCCAAAAGGAGAGATTGTTAACTTTAACGGAATCTTCTGTTATTCCGTTAATGTTTGTTGGCAATCCGTTAGTGCATACGGATCGTGAGTTCATCAGCCGTTAGGGAGGTGCCACGTGTCAACATGAGATCACTACATCTTATAAATGCGAGCATGCCATCACCGTGATCTTCCTCAGCCGTCCAGATGCTGCCATGTGGCAATTGGTTATAACCGAAAAGATGCTTGCACGATTGGGTGTTAATGGCTTCTAGAAGGTTTCACAGCTGTTACCTATCTATTATTCGCCACGTGTACATTCTGTTACAACAGAAAAGATTCCCTTTGCTTCTGCACCAAGTCAAGGATTTTGCTAAGGGAAAGTTTCTCAGGAATTATTGTTCCCTTGCGCGAGAAGCGCAAGTTAGTTAACTGATCTTCCTTCTTCTCCTTGCTGCTTAGTGCAACGTTTGGTGGATACTTGCTTTGATATAAATATCTGCGCAAGGTTTGTGCTGAAGCATTATGTTCAAGGTTAACTTTGAACCTTGCGCGAGCCGAGCTCGGCAAGGTAGTTAAATGAAGCATTTATCCAAAGAGAATATTCAAGGTTAACTTTGAACCTTGCGCGAGCCCGCGCAAGGTAGTTATATGATCCTTTCCTCTCTTGGATATTTGGCGCAGAGTTCTAATAAATCTTATTTTGGCAAAGAAGTCTGCGCGCAATTTTCTTAGAAGTTATTAATGGGTATGGTTTCCTTGATTGGCGCAAGGTTTTTGGGACCATACACCTTCAAGTCCCCCAGTCCAGTGTTGCTCCTATGTAAAAATAAAAAGTAGGTGGAGCACTGGACTTAAAATAAATGTGCTGCGCTAGGTAAGGACTAGCTTTTTGTTGCTTTACGCATTTGGTGACGTGTCGTAAGTGAATTTTGAAAAAGTATTTGAATTTCAAATATACTTAGACACGTGTCACTTATCCGGATGGTGTAGTTGGTGACGACGCACGTTCTTGAGACGTGGTGGTACTGTCGACAGGCTGTCAACAGTACATGTCTTACGGTATTTAATGCTATTTCGGCGACACTCGCGCGCGTGAGGCGGTTACTGTTCCCCACTCGCCCATGCGGTTACTTGGGGATACGTGACTGTCGCAAAAGTAGCTGCAGTCAAATCGTGCATTAATTGCGATTAGTATATAAAGGGATTAACGATCCATTTGCTTCCTCACCAGATTACATCTTGAGAGAAACTTGTGTTTATATATTCCGGCGACCTTCAAAGTTTTCTAAGTATTCTTTGAAGTTTGAGTTATGGCCACCGGTGCAAGTTCTGCTGAGATACTGTCGTCGTCAAGTTTGCCACCGTTAAAGTGGTCGAAGAAAGATTTCGATAATCTTGCTACCAACTTTCTTTTTGCTCCGTCCTGGAAAGCGTTTTTTCCGGTGGCGAATGCCACGGCGGCTGATGCGCCGGCCGGCTACATCACGTTATTTTATGATTATTTTGCCGAAGGGAACTTCAGGCTTCCGGTGACCCATTTCTTGCTGGAAATTCTTGATTTTTACAAGCTTCATATTTCTCAATTGAGCCCGATGGGAATGGTTAGGATCCGGCATTTTGAGTTTGTTTGCCGGTCGATGCAGATCGTACCGACGGTTGAGAAGTTTAGAGTTTTCTACCAGTTGCACTGTTCGTTGGGTTTTTATTCGTTCCAACAATGTGTGCAAGCCAAACGATTGTTGTTGGTGCCGCCCAAGTCTTACCGCGACTGGAAACAGAAGTTCTTCTTCATAAAGGCCGCGGTGATCCCGATGAAGATGACATTCCGAGCCGGTGATGAGATCGAGCTGGAGACCCTTCCCATACCTGCCGACAAGGTGTGGTATCAGGATATTAAAGATGTGCCCAACATTGTTTTGCCGGAGAGGGCCCTCATCGCTGCCGGGAAGAGTATTTTTTGGAAGAAAGAACGCCGGGAAGAAAGATGCTTGTAGAGTCGGTAAAGGTAATACCTACGTATAAGAAGTCGATCACCCCAAATGCCCTGCTTACCATTTTAGTGGCAGATGTATTCTAACTTCTTACTGAATGATGCAATTCTTTTGACTTTAAGATGAAATTTTATAGTTCCGATTTTACATGCGAGTATCTTTTGTACATAGGAATACAATGCAAGAGCCTGAATAGACGCAATTCTTGCTTAGTTTGGGCGTGCGCTTAAGCAAAGGATATTTTGCATAGTAACCTAAATGACCAAAATACCCCTGTGAGCAATGTGTCTGAAACAACACAGTTGCCTTTGAGTTTTAACCAACAAAATCCAAATTTATTTCCTTTCTGTAACTCAGATCACCCTCCGGTGGTGTTTAACAACCCTCTTCCTCCACCTCAGATTCAGTTCCACCACAATGGTGTTCAAAAAGGTCGGGTTATGAAAAAGATCTGTTTTTTCAACAAAATGTTTAACATTTGATGTTTTTGATATGGGTCATCAAAAAGATCCAGTTTCCAATCTGGGTTATCAAAAAGGTCCGGTTTGTAATATGGGTTTGCAAAGGTTGTTTTGAATCAAGGGCATGACTAAGTAGACAAGAAATCATTGATGGTGGCTGGAACAAAGCAAGGATTACAGCAAACCGGCCCAACTACTCCCCAAAACCACCAGCAGCAGTAACAGCTTATCTGTGACCAGCTATTCGTCGGGCTGAGCTAACGCTCTCTGTGAACTTCTCACACGTACAACTGTACAAGAGATATTGGTGCAGCTCAATCACCAGTTCGCCTCAGCTCCAGTTCCAACTAAGCCTTTTCAAAGAGTTGCTCTTTATCTTAAGAAGCTCTGCAAATGCAATCGCAATCGAATTTGAATCCGAGTAGAGTTACTCCACTGTTTAACTGGTTGTTTAAGATGGGTGCTTATAAGATGTTGCTGAGGTTTCTCCATGTGGGAATATTATGCGGAAATCTTGATCGATCACTTTATTTGTAGTTTACATTCTAATCCTTAATCAAGTACTATGCAAATTCTTTTGATGAGATAGCCAAATCGCTTGCATTCTTCATCCTCAATGAGCTTTTATAGGTCAGTTACACTTTATTATCAATATTCTATATACACATACGTGTTTGTGTATACATACTACTATATTTAGTTAAATGTATTATGTTGTTATACATGACATTGCCATTTTCTTGGGATTTTTAAAGTTGTGGGTAGATCAAGAAGCAAGAGTTTAGAGGTTCATTCGGAAAGGCAAAGGCGACATCATCTGCTTAGGTAATGTATATATTTTTTTCACTACATCTTCACTTTCTCCATATAATCATATGTATATACACATTTATGTGAGGACCAACAATTTAAGTAGTAGAGTTCTCTCAAACATTGGCACCACCTTCCAAGTTTTGTATATTCAAATTCGAATTCGAGTCAACCCCATTAAACTAAATTTGAGTTCAAAATTTAAATAATCCAAAGATCAAACTGGTGAGTGGTGATCTCTGTATATTTAAATATATAGACAGGTTGCCTTTTTATAGTTATTATTATAAATTATAAACTATGTTTTAATAATCAAATTTTTTTTCAATAATTACAAGGTGTTGAATTGTAATTAAGTTTATTAGGGTGAGTTGGTGTTTCTGAAACGTTGAAACGTTTCACAAGCAACGGCTCAAAAAGTAAATATACAAATATATAAATGTATTGAGTATTTGGATAATCAATGAATAAAGATTTAATTTGTTGGTCTTCTTTCTCAACAGGTGCTTTATACAAGTGTAATCAGTTCTTTACCTCTTTAAGCGTTTCGGTATGATTTACTTACTACTATTTTCGTACCAAACTTCATGTAAGCAACCACCAAGAATTATGAATTTAGCTACCTAATTTTAAACAATTAACATGTTGTTTATATTGCTTATTTTATCCTCCATTGATACGACTAATGCATGAATGTGACAATCACTGATGCAACATGGACTTCGGGTATGTAACCTGTAACAGTGTATGTGTGTGTCGACGATGCCTGTATGCGTGTGTCGACAATGTGGGTGTCACGCTTCTTAGACTTCACGACCGCTACCACCTCTCACCGCCAAAATTAGCCCTCACACGTTTAAGGTAAGTGTTGTATCCTGTGTTCATAATTTTCCTTCCGATTATCGGTAAGTCATATCCTTGCTGGTTAGTTTGTCAAAAGTTGTTCAGAAACCCTAGGTTCCATCTCAAATGGTTTACTCCTATAGCTGAGGTTGGTTGAAGCCTTCTAGCATAGTTCGAATCGAGGACGTGAAATTAGTCGTCTAAAGGGTAATGACTTTCATGATATGTTAGTGCAATTGTTTACTTGCAAGCTAAACTTAATATCAACTTAAAGCTGAACAAATACTCTTCTTAATGCTCCTTCCCAAAAACTGTCCACCTAATAATTTGGAAGGGAAAAAAGTTGGGGAGACATAATTTAAGACTATTTGTCTGGTTTTTGAAATATTAAAGTGCATACTAGTAAGTTTGAAATAATTAACTTTACCAAACCCATTATTTTGGGATGGATAGATCTATCTTGACTTTTGAGCGCTGATGCTGATGCTGTGAACTATCACATAATTTATAGAGAAAATTACCAATATAGCCAAGAATTTGTTCAACTTACCAATCTAGCCATCTCATGAGTTTTTGGAAGGTCACTCAAGCATGGGATGAGTCCTTGGGACGAAACCCAATAAAAAATAGACAGACGCATGGGATGAGTCCGCGGTGTATGGGATGAGTCTGCGGACGCATGGGATGAGTCCGCGGACGCATGGGATGAGTCTTTCATGTGTGGGATGGGATGAGTCTTTCCACGTGTCAGAGGACCATTGGAGGACGCAATATTTGGCTATGCAAACGCATCATGTGACTCGGGATCTGTGAAGTGTTCTCCAAAGACTTATGAGGTGGCTAAAATGGTAAGTTAACCAAATTTTTGGCTAAAATGGTAATTTTCCCAAATTTATAATTTGTAGCTGTCTTTTTCCTCTTTGTTTTGCATGCTTGAAAAGAGATCTAATGTTCCGATGTAATGCATGCATGTGTTTATGACTTGATTTGTGGGTCAATTATCGTTTAATAAGCTGAGTTTCGTCTTTATTTGTTGATTATAAAAGTAATTTACTGTGACTTTGTATGCTGATTTAAAATCTGTTGTTTGTTTCTAAGTGTGTAGTCCCTTATGTGCATCATGAACTTATTAGGCTTAGGTTGGAAATTTTCAAACTGGATATTGTGGGAGTGTACAATACATTTTATATTGTGTGTTCTTTGAACTATTGTGTTTCTATTGCACTACTGTTGGGCCTGACCACTGCACTTTTTGTTCCTCGTTTTTTAGAACTTGACAAATAGTTTATATTCTAAATATGATAAAAAAAAAAAAAGAACTATATTATTGACTTGATTGATGAACATTCTTTACTTACCCTCATTAGTTTTTTATACTGATTTATATATAATACTTAGATGGCATGATATTTGTGACCGTTTTGGTGACAATTGTATATAATTTACAGTGTTATAACATAAATCCTCAATGAAAAACGATGTAAGTAACTTACAGATCCATTTCAGCCATTGCTTCCACACCTATCTTCTTTTATTTGGCTATTATACTTGGATTTTGCATTATTTTTCTTCTGAAAATTTTAAATTATTATTACTATTATTATTATTATTTTTAAGTGACATAGTAGTTAGTATAATCTGATAAAGAAATATTATGTAACAACTCCCAAAAAACTCCATGAAGAACTATAATCAAAACTCCGGACATGCACGACGAGAACCAACAAGTTAAACGAAGAATTCGAAACCAGGACACTCAGGTGCGTCATTGGAGATACTCCTTATTCTCTCGTGACGCGCGGCAGGATACCAAGACACATGGCACCGTTGTGCGACAAGTGGTAAAGCTATGCAGGTGACGGAATGTATCATCGAAATGGCAATCAACAAAAGTCAAAGGCAGTCACTTTCTAGAGTTGTTTTGTACTTGAAACAACCGTCCTCTCTCATGGTGAATTGTATGTTGCTTTATTAAGGGTAAAAACACAAGATGAAGTCAAACTACTAACACTTGAAAACAATGGCAAACCTACAGATAAAACAACTAATGTGGTTTATAAAGAGATTTTCAACGAATTGTGATCGTTGCATATTCATGTATTTCAATTTGTCATTGTACTCTAATACATTCGTTTGTGTTTTAACGTGCATAAAATCATAATATTTATGTTAACGGTGATAATGAAGATATTTTCTTTTATCAACCCGTGAAATACACGGGTTCTTAAACTAGTAAACTATATATTAAAATAGATAAAATAACCAAAATAACTAAAAAATAATAGTCAAGACGAGCCCAAGCTGAGTTCGAAACTTTCTCACAAGCGAAGCTCGAGCTTAGGCGAGATGTGGCTCGTTTACACCCTATTCAATGTCTTATTCCCGCCTCCCACTTACATTCTTCCTTTGTGTTTATGATATATGTACATGTATTGTGTTTGTTTTGGTTTTGGTTTTGGTTTGGGGCCCTTCTAACAGGTTATTCATAAAGTTTACAGCCTACTCCGACTTGGAAAGACGATTATGAGCAACTTATCAAATGGATACATGTGGTCTCATTTTGGTCAACCTGTGCTTTCAAACATAAGGAGATGTGATAATGGTGGGTGGATCATTAATAGTTGATTGCATGCTCAGAAGAAAAAACCGTGATGAAGATGGTATTAGTTTAAATGATAAAACGTGTCAGAAATAACCATTTAACAATAACTTTCTGAGTCTTGGTCTTAATTGTTACAGATAACATTGTGGCGAGGCGTAAAACCGTGCCGACCAGCACTAATGTCACATCACCGTTAGTGACAACCAATACTGAAGTTATAGGTGTGTTAAAAAGAAATTAGACTACAATGTAAAACATAGAAAATAATAATTACTCCGCACTTTGTAATGAACTTGTTAAACGGGAAAAAAAATAGACGACGTAAAAATGTTGACCACACACGCACGTTGAGCCGTGTTAACTCGCAAAATCTAGTACGAAGGTAACAAGAAACTTTAAAACGTTGAACCACACACACACACGTTACGCCGTGTTAACTCGCAAAATTTAAAACAAAACGTAAAACGAAAAATCTGCGAAACATGAAAAGAGTGAGAGACCAAAGTTGAAAGAAATTAAAAAAGTTGTGAGGTTAAATTACAATAGATGAAAACTTTTGGGTTATAAGTAAATTGTTAAATAGATTTGGGACTAAAAGTGTAATATCAAACTTTAAAAAAAACTCACAAAGCTTTGAGTACAATACCTACGTGTCCAAATATGTTACTAATTTATAATTTATAGTTTGTTAATACCATTTTGTTTATTTTCTAAGTATAAAACTTTAAATTTAAGAAATCAGCTATTTTTTAATTTTTTTTTAATTTGCATTTATATATAACCTGCTAAATTTCCACTAAACTTTGAATATATATTTTTTTTTTCATAAGGAGACTTTCACAATTTTTTTTTTCTTTTAAGATATTAACTATAGATTTTAGTGATTCCAATTATCTTTTTTTCTTTTAAGATATTAACTATAGATTTTAGTGATTACAAAATGAAAAATAGATAAAAAAAATGTTTGGGTTGATTTTTTTCAAGTGGGCTTAAAGGAGGATTGACCGAATGAGTGTGGGTTGGGAAGGCAGCCCCAAGCGTGGCTCAGCCAATCGATCAAACCCAAAAAAGGTTTGCCCCTACCTAAACTGTTTAAATAAATCCGGTGATGAGCTTAGAGGTGCAAAAAATAACAAGCTACTCGAACCGAAACCGGTTTCAACTCGCAACTGTAACCACTAATCGGTTTGTAACCATTTGATTCTTAACCAATTTGTAACCATTTGATTCATATCAGGTTTGTAACGGTTTTGAGCCCATCAGCTTTTACCCGGTTATTGGTTTTGTAGCAGAGAGCGGTTTAAAACCGGTTTTTTAATGGGTAATAACATGTTAGGTTAATTGGCTATTACTGTCATAATATAAAAAATAAAATAAATCCAACTAGTCGCTTGAAAGGTATTTTTGGACCATTTTGCTCCACATTAGGTTTGATTACGTCACTTCTTTAGCTATCAAAATCATTCAAAAAACGCGAAAAAAAGGCTAACAGATTGTAAGTCTCAAAACACCTCACGGATCAATCTCAAAGTTCCGTTGTTGCTTCCTCAAATGATCCAATCATGGTTCAACTCATCACAACAACTAGGAACCCCGTTTTTTTTTTAAATTCAATTTTTGATAAATGCGAGACTGTTTCGTAAAAACCCCCGATGCAAGAATTGTGAAGTGTTTCTCAAAGACATTTCCAACTCCACTTTGAGAACTCGTACGAGAAAACGTTGCAGAATGGTGATAAACAACCCGACTCGTGAACAAGAACAAATGTCAACCGAGGGAGGTGTTTGGAATTTCGACCCCGAGATTGTGGAACCGAATTTTATATTCACTTTGTGCCCCTGTAGATGTATAACTTTATATTTTGGCGATAATATATAAGTTTATATTTTGGCTTGCTGGAAGGGAAGAGAATCATAATATCCCATTTTTGTCCATATGCCCCGTGATCTGCTAGTTGTCAAAGCTTCTACGGCAACTTTGGAATTCTCATTTTCTCTTAATAGCATGGTTTTATCTATCTGAAGGACAAGATTCACTCCGAAGTCGATGGAAATGTGTGTTTTATTTAAAGGCCACTTGGACGTGATGGAATGCGTACAACACATTTCAAATCTTGAAGGCGGACTCTAGATGAAAGAAAATTTACATAAAGAAATATCAACGAGAGGCCTTTTTCCACCATTCGAAGACAAAATCGTTTAAGATGAATCGACACGCTCTACTACCCAATGATGATTATATATATTACCAACTTTCAATGTTTTGGTAACGACATTATGTGTTGTATTCTAGACCCAAAAAGTGCACTTTATTGAGTTAATTTATATTTAGTTTTTTATTGATATTTTCTAAATTTTCTTAGACTATACAGTGTGGAAAAGCTTGAAAATGGGGCGTTATTCAACACGTGATGACACGTAAAAAGCGTGGGGTGGGATGGGACGTAGAAGGGTGGCGTGGTGGCACACATGGCATACACTTTTTATAATTATTTGAAAGGGTAACTTTGTAGAATAGTAAACAAGTTTTAAAAGTGTTTCAATTAGGTCACTCAAGTTTCAAAAGTGTTCCAATTAGGTCACTCAACATTCATTTTTTTTATTAAAATTAAGGGTTTTCTCATCCATTTCATTAGGTTGTTCATGAGCTGAGCCGAGCCGAGCTAGGCCAAGCTCGGGCTCGGCTCGATTATAAACCGAGCTGGCTCGGCTCGGCTCGGCTCGTATTTGAAACCGAGCTGAAAATCTAAGCTCGTGCTTGGCTTGGTTTTAAACGAGTTGGCTCGGCTCGGCTTGGCTTGATTTTATAAAGAAAAATTATTATACCCCTCTTAAAATTCAATAGTCTAAAATATTATGCAATCCTTTAATAGAATATTATTCAAAATAAGTTCAACCTAATATAATACAAACTAAAATCAAGTTCAACAACAGATAATAAGTTTTAATTTCAATGAAATACAATATTAGTTCATTAGTATGGTAATCAACCTTGAAATATGCCATAGATATCAAATTACAAACCTATATACATGTAAATAGTAATCAGATTGTTTGTAATATATTATAATGTATATAAAATTAAAATCTATTATAAGTAAAATAATCTGAGCTAAACCGAGCCGAGCTACAAAGCGAGCCAAACCGAGCCAACTCGGCTCGTTACGAGCCGAGCCGAGCTAAGCTCACTTTCTAACCGAGCCGAGCCGGCTCGGCTCACTTTTAAACCAAGCCATATCGAGCGAGCTTTTTTCGAGCTAAATCCGAGCGAGCTCCGAGCCACGAGCTTTTTGAACAACCCTACATTTCATAGGTAACCGTGGTATTGTGAATTTTTGTTTCTTTTTTCCCTTTCATTTGATGCTAACGTCCAGTGATGACGTGGATTTTAATTGTTTTTTTATTTTTAATGTAATTAAAGTGTTTTTATTTTTAATAAATAAAATTTCATATATTAATATAATCCAACCCTATCATCTTATGCTCCATTTTTCTCTTGACACATGGAAAAAAATACATGACTCGATTTGAATGTTAAGTTATCTAATTGGGACAAACACGATACGAGTGACCTAATTAGAACACTTTTGAAACTTGGTTACTATTCTGTGATATTTTACCTTATTTTAAATTTAAAAACAGAAAAAAAAATTAAGAAAAAACCCACCACCCAATGAGAAGTCTCCACATCATACATTACCCAATCTTCACACCAGTGGAAAACACGTCGCCCTTCCCTCCACGTCATCCAAAACACCAATAACGGGGTGGTGTACTTGCATGGTTGAGACCTTCGCGCCAGAAACCACGCCCCACATTATATGGTCTTAAAAACTAGTTATTATAATTGGTCAATAGTTAACCAGTTACACGAATAATCCAATAGTTCACATAGTCTATGATCTAAGACATACTAGAACCACTTACTAACCGTAAGTGGTTATTCCAATAATCGATTTTGACTACATTGACCAATAACTAGTAGCCCAATGATCAGTTTACCGATATTTGCACCACTAGCCGTAGGCCTGTAAAAGAATCGAACGTTCATGAACTGTTCGTAAGCTTGTTCGGTGGAAAGTTCGTTTATGTCCGTTTATTTAATAGACGAACAAACACGAACACAAATTGTTGTTCGTTTAATTAAATGAACGAACATGAACACACCTTGTGTTTGTTCATTAATGTTCATGAACTTTCGTTTATGTTCGTGAACGTTCGTTTATTTATGTTCTTTAAGGGGATGTTTGGCAACTTCTGAATGGTTAAGTGATGAACCATTAAGAGGTCTGAACTATTAAGTGCTGAACCAGTAAGAGTTCTGAACCATTAAGAGCCAGTATAATGTTTAACCGTTAGGAGGCAAATGTCTGACCAATTCAGATTAGAGATCTTAACCATTCAGACTTAATATAATGCTTAACCATTCAGACGATTTGCTCGCGAAACAAACCGGCCGAACCATTAAGTGCTGAACCAGTAAGAGGTCTGAACCATTCAGAGCCTCATTAACAGGTAAAAAACATTCCTGAAATTTTAGTAAATACATAAATAGTTATATTTTATAAATATTAGGTTTTCTAACTACTTATATAAATATAACTAATTAGTAATTGGGTTTTCTAGTAATAAAAATTGAAATTTTAAAATTTTCTTAGATCATAACTGATCCTTTACTTACTAGTTATATAAAAAACTACTTAATTTTAGTATCTATGAACCCTATTTAGATGTGTTTTCGGATGAACTTTAATATATTAAACTTGTTTGTGTTGACATATGTTAAATTGTGTTTATATTTGTTCAATTACGTTAATTTGTGTTCATTTATGTTTGTTTATGTTTATTCAAATATCAGTTATATTTTTTTTTGTTTATATTCGTTTATGTTCGTGAACAGTTCGTTTAGACTTTAAACGAACGAACTTAAGAACCGAACACCCCCGATTTCTTAATAACGAACACAAACAAAAAAATGTGTTTGATTATATGTTTGTGTTCAGTTAAAGTTAAATGAACGAACACGAACATGTCTATGTTTGTGTTCGTTCGGTTCATTTACAAGCCTAACTAGCCGACAACAAAACTTTTATGCTGAGATTAGGGTTTTGACGCTATTCTTATTGGTTCAGTGATGATCTTGTTTAACTCGGTTAAATGGGTGAATAGATTGGTTTCGATTAATCAATGGAACCGGTTTTTAATATCATAACAGTAGGAAATGTATATGTAATGAATAGCTAAAATACGAGTCAAACTCCATACTTTGATTAGAATTAGGATGATGGTGTGTTAAATCAAAGTCGAAACGTGTTATTACGGATTGGAGTCTACCACATGTTAATATGGAGTACAACGTAAAAATTATGAAGGATCAAATAAAGAATAAACACATACACATACACATATTATGTAACAAATAACCATTGTATGATATTCTGTGTAACAAATAACCATTCTATGACATTCTATGTAAAAGTGTTTCAAGTTCTTATTTATCCTTTTTATATTCTATTATTTACAATCTAAATTACACTATATGCTTAAAATTATGTTTTGTATAATCCATTTAGTAAGGTCATATTACACATATATTTTATTCTCGAGCTTTTTTCTTTAAATTACTATTCACCCACTAGTGTCATTTAAGCCATTGTCAGCAATTAACATTAAACTTATTATTATTTTATGAAATGACCAACATACTCTTAATGCTAAAAAAGCTCAACCAGTCCTCATGCAATTTATTCTTATTCATCTTTTCCCACCCTTTTCATATTTATTCACTTTCAATATTTACAACTAGATTTTTACCATGGACCAAATAATGGAAGAGATGAAGTTCTTCGGGAATCTAGGCAATTTTTCTCAATGCTTGAAGAAAATCTTCACATGAAGATACCTAAGCGAGACCTCCATAAATAAAAAAAGGAACACTTACTATTACTTGTCAGCGTTTCTAACAATTACGACTGTTGTTACCAAACCGAAGCCATCCATGTCGCTTAAGTATTTGCTTGTCAAGTTGATCTCTATTGGCACTATCACCATCATCTCCTTTCCCACTCGTAGTCATCAAATATACAACACCCTCCTTGCCTCCCCAATCCCCATGTAAATCAACACACACACATATGGCGACAACTGACAAGCAACACCAAACTTATTTTGATTTCAAGATCGTTTCAAACGCATCGGCTGCTAGCTAGTTAAAATGATGTGCAAGAAGAAGAATTTGTTGACCGTGAAGATAGATGGAATCCAAAAAAATAGAGGACGTGATTTGAAGGTATGTCGAATGCGGTGATATACATCTGTGATATTTGTTGAAGACGGTATTGGTAATTACTACTTACAACATAACAAACATGATAGATACATGACTAATGAGCAAAACATAAGGATAAATGATAACTGTGTTTTTTTTAAACTAGTCTGTGACAAAAATCAAAGATATAATGAACTAATCTATAATTCTTTTTTACAGCTACGAAAAACAAAAAAACAAAAAGTCTTAAAACTCAGGGTTCCTCTTCCTAACCTTAATCACTTTTATCAATCGGGTAGCTTCGTTTATAATAAAACTTGATTCATCCATCAGAGATCTCATCTCAGTACCTCGAGGGGCTTCTCTCTCCACTCCTCAACTCAATTCAACTCATTGCCCTAACTTCCAATTCACACCAACACCTCCAGATTCATCACGATCTCATCAATTACAACTAACAGATCCACTTCAACACAATCGAAGATGGCCGGAGGTGCTGCCGGAGGTTTCGTTACTCGAGCATTTGAATCAATGCTCAAAGAGTCTTACGGAAAGAAGTATACGTCACTTCAGCCGCAATCCAGTCGTATTTAGGTTTGTTGTTCCATCTACATGTTTACTTTTCAAATTCTCAGATCTTAAATTGGAATACTAATGTGTTTGTAATTCGTGATAACTTTCTAATTTCTACTGGTTGATTGGATGTCGTGATTTGTTGTATTACTAATTTGTGCATCGGTTCCGTGATTAAAGGATCTGTGTTGAATTGTTTTAATGGACCTTAGTGTTTCTCTGATGGTTGTGTTTTTGGGGATTGTAGTCACTGGTACTTGATAGGAAACTAGTATAAGTTATAATGCGTAATGTACAAGTAGTTCTTATTTTCTACTTTGTAGGAGTGAAAAAAGTATGCCAGTTTTGATGATTAGATGGTGAAAGTATGGAAAAAAACATAATTCATAGGCAGGCGGATCTAGAAAATCCGCCAAGCGGTAACGTTTTATAAAAAAGCGGTAACGAAATCGAAAAAAAGGTCAAATTTTTCCAAAATTTACACTAATTTTACACTACCCCCGGAGCGCCAAGCCGTAGCGGGGGTTGCCCCTTGTTATACACTAGGTCCGCCCGCAGGAGTGACAGAGTGTTCATTTGGCATTAACATTGTTCTGATTTTTTTTTTCGAGTGCCAATTTGACATCAAGTCATTAACAGTGTTCTATTTGGTGGTTTTTGTTATAACGATGAACACTATGCATGTTGTTATAAATATAAACTTTGAAATCCATGCGGGTTTGGTGGTTGGAAGGTAACTTGTGTGCATAACAGTCAAAGTCTAACTTAATCTTAGGAAATGAAGGGACAGTCTTTTGTTACCTCACACATTGCTCTGAATTTGTTGCTTTTACGTATAAGCTATGTGGTAAAAGGCGCTTAGGGCACAGCAATAACGCCTAGCATCCATCAAGGCGCGCATGAGTTCGCAAAAAATCTCGATGAATAGGCCGGAAACATCTTAAACTGGTCTGAAGCATCTGAAAATGGCCTGGAACCAGCATAAACAAGCCTTAAACAGCTAAAATGGCTTGATTATACGGTGCACCTTGCTTAGCTCGGGCTCTCGCTTTTTAAGTGCCTTGCGCTAGGCGACAAGCTCACCCTTTGAGCCTTGAGTGCGCCTAGCGCCTTTGACTACTATGCATATATGTAGTAAGAAACTCTATAAAGTAATTAATAATTAATATTATTCTTGGGCATACCGTCTGGACCAATTGCAATAGTGGTTTCTAATGACTAGAACTTTTGATAAGAGTGAGAAAACAATTAGAAATGAGTCACAAATGCTGTTTAAGTCAAACAATACGAGTAGGGAGTGTCAATACTAGTCATATAGATACGTATATGTTTGTGGACTGTGGCTGTCATTATCATTTTAAACAAAGTTATACTAGCAATGACTACGATACCACACATATATAGAATATAAGCCTTTGGGTTGACGTCACCAATGTTGTAGAAGGCGCTAGGCGCTAGTCGGGCGGTGGGGTACCGCCTAGGGATTAATCGGGATTAATAGGGATTAATCGGATTGGGTTTTCTATGTATAATTTTATAAATTTTTTTATATATATAGATAACTTTATACTTTTTTATTAATAAATTTACAAGTTTAGGAACGATATGTAAACTAGTGAAAGATAGAGGGGGTTAAATGTTAAAATACCTAAACTTAACATAACCTAATCCCCACCCACGTTCATCATATACTCTAAATTTCGCTTCATCTAATCAATTAGTTCTTCAATGTGGTTCGATTTTGCACCATAAAGACGAGTTCAGATCCGAGTTTGGTTCGAATCGAGGTAAGAACTTGTTCCTCTTCGACTATTTGGTTTGATTTTGGCATTTCAACTAAAATTTGGGCTCTAGAAGGTGAAAATTTGGGTTTATCAAGTCAAAATACCTGGGCCCGATTAGTCCGATTTTGACCGACTAGGAGCGCCTTTGACCGACTTTGACCTGGACCGATTTATTTGACCGACTAGCGACCACAGTTGAAGCAGATCGATGGGAGACCCTCGTGCTCAATACGCTGAACTCTACCATCAATTCCTAGACACGGAGTCAAGGATAACTGCAATTCTAGAAAACCGACCCTCCGTAGGCGATGACCTGCCGATTAGCGCCTAAGTGCCAATTAATCGGCCGCCTAGGCGGATTTCTGCAACATTGGACGTCACTATCTTCCAACATTTTTTAACATTAAGGTGGCAAAACTTGGGAGTTATATATTAAAAGGACTTCTCTTGGAGGTTACGTAAGGGGCTGTTTGGCAACTTCTGAATGATTAAGTGCTGAACCAGTAAGAGGTCTGAACCATTAAGAGCCAGTATAATGCTTAACCGTTCAGAGGCAAATGTCTGAACAATTCAGATTAGAGGTCTTAACCATTCAGACTCAGTATTATGTTTAACCATTCAGAGGCAAATGTCTGCACCATTCAGACATTTGCTTGCGAAACAAACGTTTGAACCATTAAGTGCTGAACCAGTAAGAGGTCTGAACCATTAAGAGCCTCATTAAGAGGTAAACAAACAGCCCCTAAGTTTTTTGGGTATTATTTACTGGAATGTAATGATACATGTGAGCACTGAGTCACTGACCTAGAAAGTAATAGTAGCTGGGCACCATTGATCAGAACGATTATTACTGAATTCAGAAACATATGAGGAAGTGTTATGGAATCTTGTTGTTCTTACTTTCCCTTTCACACGCTAGTTAACACTTAACAGTTGATCTGATTAAACTTCTTGACACGCTAATCTTGCTTTTGGTCCCATACTAATTTTCGCTTTTCTTCTTGCATTTTTAGACAATTCAAAGGAGATCAATAAAGAGTCGGTATCAAGTGATGCAAACAAAGGGACATCTTCAAATGTAGGAGAAAAGAGGTGATTAATGCTTATGTTGTTATAAGTGGATGCATGTGCCTGTTATTATTTGCAACCTTTTGGTCACCATTTTTACTGCAAATGCCTTTCTTTTGATTCTATGTCTTTATTTACTTCTCTTCTTGCATGCTAACCCAGTTTTTATGTCATTGTATGTGCGTCTCCATTCATGTGTCTAGTATGTGTATGCTTGTGCTGGAGGTTGTGATATTTAAGACTCATATTTAAAATTATTTGATTATGCCTCAATAAAGATAAATAGATAACCAAATCAGCAGTATATTTATAAAGAGAAAGAAACGTGGATAAACCAACATAGGTTTCAAAATAAGAAAAAATAGAGATTGAGTATTTGAGTGTATTAAATCTGGAAAGCTATATTTATCACGAGTTGAGTTGAACAAACTGATCTCTTTATTGAACACAAGACATGAGTGCCCGTAGTATTGTCGCAATGTTTAGCTGTTGTGTATCCAATGTATTGACGTATCTCATACCTAAACACCAAGTTCAAATATAGGGCTTCGATAGAACTTGTAGAGTTTTGAGCTGTTTAGATAGAATTTGTGTAATCCAACCTCAATAAAATCACATAAATGGTTTAGAAATCACAACAATAACATACACAATCCAAGTAAGTTGAATAATCATAAACAAGTATTACATGATTGTAATTGATAAGAGCCATACTCATGACAAAATATATTTAAACACTGTTACGCTAATGTGTTTTAAAACATTACATTAAGAAGGGATTTAACTTAGGTACGTAATAGTGCATTTATGATATGAAATGTAACTATTTTGAGATGATGCAACATGAGTTCATTGGGAGGAAAATTCAACATAGACCAGTTGTTTAGAACAACATTCTCCACATTCCATACAGTAGGTGTACGTGTAACAGTCTAATATACTATATACTTTTATATCACCTATAAGGCTATAAGTTATAGTTGACTTCAATTATATATGTTCAATACGTACCATTGACTGCGACATAAGATTTTGTTGCCAATAAACCTACATGTCGTTTTAGTGTGCCTGAAACTGATGATGGGACTGCAACAAAGGAAGCGGAGGTGGATGCAACACCTTCAGCTTCAAACGACACTGAGGCAGCGGAAACCCGTGGTGGTCTGGCGGCATCAGGCGGCAGCGTCAAGACAACTTTGGCTAGTGCTGGCCATACTTTGGAAGGATCCGAGTCTGAGCTTGTTCTTAATCCACTAAGGCTTGCATTTGAGACCAAAAACCCGAAAGTCCTTGAGCTTGCATTGGATTGTCTTCACGTACGTCATTTTTGTTCTATTCTAGCTTTAATTATAGATAAAGTACAAGAGATGCGTGTTCAAAGTTAATTGACATAAATCGTTGCAAGTGCAGAAACTCATTGCATATGATCATCTAGAGGGTGATCCTGGTCTAGAAAACGGCAAAAACGGTCCTCTGTTTACGGAGATTCTGAATATGGTCTGCAGCTGCGTTGACAATTCCTCACCAGACAGGTTTGTTTTTCATTTTTTCCTTTTCGACTTGTGATTTTTTCGAAGAATGCCATCTTTTTACAATAACGTCTGTGGAAATTCATGCAGTACAACTCTTCAGGTTTTGAAAGTACTACTTACTGCTGTTGCATCTGCCAAATTTAGAGGTAATCTGAATGTATGAAGGAGTTGGTTATGCAATAAAATGCGCAATTAGTTTTACTTATGTAATTCTTCGTTTGTCTTCATTTTCTTACAAGCAGTTCATGGGGAAGCTTTGCTTGGGGTAATTAGAGTGTGCTACAACATTGCTCTTAACAGGTAACTAACTAACTAACTAACAGTAAAATTTTATTCCGGAGTTCATTTCACTTTTGGAAAAGTAAATTAATTAATAGTATATCTTCTGAATGCTTAGTAAAAGTCCTGTAAACCAAGCTACATCCAAGGCTATGCTAACCCAAATGATCAGCATAGTGTTCGGCGAATGGAAATGGATCTGGTTTGTAATCTAGTATTCTTTATTGATTATTGTTCTTGTTCTACTCACAAGCAGAAAGTAGTAGACTTTATTATTTATTTTTGCTATTCAGGCGTCTGCAAATAAACAAAGCGGTTCATCTGCAAAGGTTGAAGAAAGCTCTTCAAACGACACCCCTATTGCACCTCTGGAGGAGCTTCAAAATCTTGCTGGTGGGACCGACATAAAGGTGCTTGGATGCTCATTCTTTTAAAAGCTTATATTCCAAAATTAGTTTCATTTAGTGGCGCAAAATTGCGATCCCTTCACTTCAATCTTTTGTTATATAGGGTCTAGAGGCAGTTCTTGACAAGGCTGTGAAACTTGAAGATGGTGGAAAGACTACTCGGTATATATATTTTTTACATTGAAACTGTTATTTCAGCTTATCGTATGATTTATGGAAATACTTATACTTTGTCTTGTTTATTATTATTATTAAGTGGGACTGACCAGGAGAGCATGGGCATTGGACAACGTGATGCTTTGTTTCTTTTTCGCACCCTTTGCAAGGTTTCAGAATATCTTATACATGCTTCTTGTAGGCTTTTAGCTAGTGGGAATTTTGATTTTATTTTGGTTATTACAGATGGGTATGAAGGAAGATAATGATGAAGTTACTGTAAAGACACGTATTCTCTCTCTCGAACTTCTACAGGTTAACTGTTTTTTCTCCAAGCTTCTGATAATTGGATCCTTTATTTTGTTTATTATGATAGTGAATCAATTAAAGATTGATGTCAAATTCGAAATTTATGGGCCCATTTTCACTTAATATTTGTATGTGGGCCCTTTTGCAGGGGTTGTTGGAGGGGGTTAGTTACTCCTTTACTAAGAACTACACCATCATCGTCTCTGTTAAAGCTTACCTATCATACGTGTTACTACGCGCATCAGTTTCACAATCCCCAGCCATCTTTCAAGTAAGTTGGATGCTTACATTAATGTTTTTTTTGTTAAGTTTATCAAGAAATTTTTAGCTTATAACATACATTTTTTTTTTATTTTGCCAGTACGCAACAGGAATTTTCTCCGTGCTATTGCTGCGTTTTAGGGAAAGCCTTAAGGTACCCACAAAGTTTAGACGGCCCAACTTTATAAATGTTTTTTAATTCTTTTTTTACATCTTGCATTATTATTAATTTACAGGTGGAAATTGGTATCTTCTTTCCGTTGATTGTTTTGAGATCTTTGGATAGCTCCGAATACCCACTTAACCTCAAATTAAGTGTTCTCCGGTATGGTTTTTTTTAACTCTTGTTTCATATTTATTTAAATTCTTGTTTTTTCATAGTTCATACTATTCAGACCACTTTTCTCTCATATGTTCTTAAAGTTATGACCTTTTTCTACAAAGTTCAATCAAATTTCTGAACATGGTGTGTTCCTTATCTTCTTTACCTACTAAAAAACCTTGCAAAATGTTGGAGAAAGTTTGCAAGGATCCACAAATTCTTGTTGATCTTTATGTGAATTATGATTGTGATCTTGATGCTCCAAATTCATTTGAAAAAATGGTAATTTGTCACTTGGCTCCTTGCGTATTTACTTAGTGCGTGGATGTGTTTATTGTTCTTGTCATTTTGTTTGAAAATTAGGTGACGACCCTCTCAAGAATTGCGCAAGGGACTCAAAGTGTGGATCCAAACTCAGTTAACGCTACTCAAATTGGATTAATCAAAGGCTCATCGCTTCAGGTTTATTTATATATCCTTGTTAAAAAGTTGTTTTTTTGCACACGTTTATCGAGGACACTAGTATTGTGTATTACTTTTAAATGTTTTACTTTTGCTCCTTATGTTTTAGTGCCTTGTGAGCGTGTTAAAATCACTAGTTGACTGGGAGAACTGCGAAGAGAGTCAAAGCAAAATGAAGACCAAAAATCAGTTGAGGAAGATTCTTCAGCTACAGAGTCTCAAGACACTGGTGATGCGGCAAATAACTTTGAGAAAACCAAAGCTCATAAATCTACCATGGAAGCTGCAATTTCTGAGGTACTTTATAGTTCATATGGTTTGACTTTTTGAGGTCAAAGTGACTTCTTTTCTATTTCGAAAGATATATGAATATACTTTAGAATTTCACAGTACTACATTCAGCCTTCTAGTAATTCTTAAGTATTAATAAAATGCAGTTCAACCGTCATCCTGTGAAGGGTATTGAATTTCTGAAATCGAATAGTTTTGTGGAGAATACGCCAATTTCAGTTGCTCAGTTTCTCAGAAATACGCCCAGCTTGGACAAGGTATGATTATTAGTCTAGCGCAATTTAAGATTCATGCAGAATTACTTTTATTTTTATTACTTATGTATTTTCTTGACTTTTAGGCGATGATTGGTGATTACTTGGGTCAACATGAGGAATTTCCTCTTGCTGTAATGCATGCGTATGTTGATTCTATGAACTTTTCTGGAATGAAATTTCATGCTGCAATACGTGAATTTTTGAGAGGTTTTCGGCTTCCCGGTGAAGCACAGAAGATAGATCGTATAATGGAAAAGTTTGCAGAACGGTAAGCATCTATTACGTTTTCTCTTGTCTTACTACTGACCGTTGCTTATACAGTTCACCGTCTTTGTAGGTACTGTGCAGATAATCCAGGTCTTTTTAAGAACGCAGATACGGCTTATGTTCTTGCATATGCAGTCATAATGTTAAATACTGATGCTCATAATCCAATGGTGTATCCAAAAATGACTAAACCCGAGTTTGTGCGAATGAACGCGACACACGATCCAGAAGAAAGTGCACCAACAGAACTTTTGGAGGAAATTTATGATTCAATTGTTAAAGAAGAGATAAAAATGAAAGATGACTTGGAGAAAAACAGCAAAAAGCCAGATTCTGAGGAAAGGGCGGGGGCATTATTGGTATTCTTAATCTGGCTCTCCCAAAACAGAAAAGTCAAACGGATAGACAGTTAGAGAGTGAAGCTATTATCAAACAAACACAAGCAATTTTTAGGAACCAAGGGGCAAAAAGGGGAACATTTTATACGTCACATAAGATTGAGCTTGTAAGACCCATGGTTGAAGCTGTAGGGTGGCCACTGCTTGCTACGTTTGCAGTAAGTATGGAGGAAAGAGAAAATAAAAATAGAGTGTTTTCATGTATGGAAGGGTTTAAAGCCGGAATTCACATTACGCATGTACTCGGAATGGATACCATGCGTTATGCTTTTTTGACATCACTCATCAGGTAATTTTACACATTTTGCCACCTCTATTCCTGATATATTCTCATGAAGTTATGCATTATGTGTTGCAGATACACTTTCTTACACGCACCCAAAGATATGCGTAGTAAAAATGTGGAAGCGTTACGGACATTGCTTGATATAAGTGACTCAGAGCCCGATGCACTCCAAGACACTTGGAATGCGGTTTTGGAGTGTACATCTCGGCTAGAGTATATTGTATCTACTCCTGCTATGGCTGCAACCGTTATGTTTGGTTCTAACCAGATCTCGAAGGATGCGGTACTCCAATCTTTAAGGGAACTGGCGGGAAAACCATCTGAGCAAGTGTTTGTGAATAGTGTTAAACTCCCGAGTGAGTCGGTGGTTGAGTTTTTTACCGCTTTGTGTAATGTTTCCGCTGAAGAGTTGAAGCAGAATCCAGCGCGTGTTTATAGCTTGCAAAAACTTGTGGAGATCAGTTACTACAATATGGCTCGTATTCGTATGGTAATCACTTCATCCAGTCAGTTATGCTTGATATTAGTGGTGGCAAGAGTGATTTAAACATACATAAAACTCTGCAGGTATGGGCTAGAATATGGTCTGTTCTTGCTAATCATTTTATATCAGCTGGGAGCCACCATGAAGAGAAAATAGCAATGTATGCTATAGATTCTCTACGGCAACTTGGCATGAAATACCTCGAGCGTGCAGAACTTGCCAATTTTACATTTCAGAATGACATCTTAAAACCGTTTGTCGTGCTTATGAGGAATAGTCGGAGTGAATCAATCAGAAGATTAATTGTTGATTGCATTGTTCAGGTATGAGTATGCCCTCGGTTCCCAAAAGAAATAATAAAAATTCTTTTGGCCATAGAATTGGATTTTTAAAAGTGATATATAACGGTTTCGAATACAGATGATCAAATCAAAAGTTGGAAGCATTAAATCTGGTTGGCGAAGTGTTTTCATGATTTTCACAGCTGCTGCAGATGACGACTTAGAACCAATTGTTGAAAGTGCTTTTGAGAATGTGGAACAGGGTATTTTACATCTTTACTGATTATTAATATTAATATTAATGTCTTTATTTTCTTTTAAAGATAAATGGTTTCGACTTATCAACGTCAATCGAACTTGCAGTTATACTGGAACACTTTGATCAAGTTGTTGGTGACTGTTTTATGGACTGTGTCAATTGTCTAATTGGTTTTGCTAACAATAAAACTTCTCACCGCATCAGCTTAAAGGCAATCGCCCTTCTTCGCATATGCGAGGACCGACTTGCAGAGGTTTGTTTTTCTTCTAATGGGTATTTTTGTTGTGTGTCGAAATGAGTCGGGTCAGGTTGACCCCACAAAACAAGCTTTCTCCAAAAGTTAAATCAATTCTTTTATCTTTCAGGGCCTTGTGCCAGGTGGCAGCTTGAAGCCCATTGATGACAATGCAGATGCAAATGTCGATATTACCGAGCATTATTGGTTCCCAATGCTGGCTGGTTTATCTGATCTGACATCTGACCCACGACCCGAAGTCAGCAACTGTGCCCTAGAAGTATTGTTTGACTTGTTGAATGAAAGAGGAAGTAAATTCTCAGCAAATTTCTGGGAAAGTATTTTCCACCGTGTTCTATTTCCTATTTTTGATCACATAAGACATGCTGGAAAGAGACTGCATCTTATGGAGATGAATGGATTCGTGAAACTAGTATTCATTCTTTACGGTTGTTATGCAACCTCTTCAATACTTTTTACAAGGTATGTAGAAATTGTTTTTTATTTATTTTAAATTCATATATTATTCTAATATTACAATTGTCTTGCAGGAGGTATCTTTCATGCTGCCCCCACTGCTAAATCTGCTATTAGATTGTGCCAAAAAGACAGATCAATCAGTTGCCTCAATTTCTCTTGCTGCATTGGTTCACCTCATAGAAGTTGGGGGACATCAATTTAGTGATAGTGATTGGGATACCTTGTTGAAAAGCATAAGGTGCATAGGATCTAATCCCTTTGATTGTCTTGTCTTGTAATTTGTTGTATGTTTGTATTTTATTCACATACATTGTTTTTCAGAGATGCTTCATACACGACTCAACCCCTTGAGCTACTCAATGCTTTGGGTATAGAAAGTGGCAAGAGTAGATCGGTTATTTCTAGAGATTTGGAGGGTCCCGCAAATGATAATTCCTCAGTTGTGTCTGCTAATGGTAAGGGAATGGGTGAGTTGCGTCACGGGTCAAGATGGGTAATTTTTTTACGGGCTGGGCCTGGCGTAGGCTAGGTTAGGTTGACCTGAAACACTGTCCAGATTTTTTTTGACCTTTTTATAGATTATTAACTGTCATAATGATTACTAAAGTTTATATGTTATTTAGCAAATGATTTGGGAGGGTTGTGTGTTAAATAATACGCTATGGGCGATGTTTGACCCATTTGACTTTTTTTTCTGTTTCATTAAAACTTTTTGACCTCTTAGAGATATACGGTGCCCATTCATAATAATGGGTATAAATTGTCACCTCTAGCGTGTCCCATTTTGCTCCAAAGAAAGATACAATTTGCCTTTTAAGGTCAAATTGGCTAATTTTTCATTTTAAAGTCGGTACATCATATTTAATCTCAATGCTATAGTTAGGAACAAGATGGGTTGCAAGGTTTTGAAAGTTATTACTTCTGAATTAGGAGTTAAGAAATATGTCCTTTTGGAACCAGATTTGTACTCAATCTTTGCAAATAATGATTTTTATCTAACAGGTCAAGTGCTAGATATTCAAGAAGGAAGGCCATCAATGGATCTGCATGAATCTGAAGGTCACATAATCAATTTTGAAATGCACATCCAAACACAACATGACTATGTTATCTCTTTATATTGTTTTTGTTGATAGATTAAGACCGAACATAACTGACAGTCACTTTTTGCAGGTCAAACACCTTCACCCGGAAAGGTCAGGAAAGCATCTGAATCTGCAGAATTCCAAAGAAGTCAAACAATTGGTCAACGGCTAATGGGAAATATGATGGACAACCTCTTTGTTAGAAGTTTTACCTCTAAGCCCAAGAATCCGGCTTCAGATGCTGCGATACCAGCTTCACCATCCAAGGTAATTTGTTATTGGTTCGTGTGCCCCATCTTTATAAATCCTCATACGAAGTTAGCGAGACCCATAATCTAATATTTGTTTATTCTCAAGTCGTATAGCTCGGACCCACAAAATGAAATGTTAAATGATCCGATCAAGATCCAAATTGTTTAGAACCTATCAAACTCTAGAAAAATATATCAGGTCAAGTAGATAATATAATGCATTATATTTATACACTTCAATCTTGAATTAAAAACAAGAGTCATCTTTTGGCTTAGCTTCTATATAAAAGAAACTTCGTTTCATTACAAGATTCATAGACATATATACTAAAACTATACAGGGGCATCATGCACTAGTTTTTTTTTCTCATTTCTTTAATTCCTTTATGTTTTCTTCTTGTTTTTGTTTTTTTTATACATTTTAATGTTTTTAATGTTTACTAATATGTTTTTTACTTCCATTAAACATGTCTTTTTCTATATAAATGTTAATTTTGATTTATATTTGTTCTCATTATTTTTTGTCAAAATCTACTATAATTGGTAATGATAATTAAGTACTGTTTTATTTATGTTATTTGGTAAAGTCCAGTTAGTTTATATAAAATATTCATTTAAATAATTTGTCGCAAATTTATAACTGTTCATCAATGTTCAATAATATTTTTATTTATAACAGAATTACATCTCGTCTTTATTTAATAACTAACTTATTGTAGTTATTAAAATCTTAATAAATTTTACAATTATATAATAGTGAATTTTGCACCATCTAAAAAATCAGCGCTTCATTATATCCTTGTAGGGGCTTAGGAAAGTTAATGCAGTTTCCTATTTGTCGAAGTTTCAATTAATAATTAACATTATGCCCATCAGTAATCAGTGATAGCAGTTTTCATTTCACAATTCACATATGGCATAACTAAAACACATCCTAGTTATTAATTTATTTAATTCTGTAAATTAACTTTTCATTATGGTTATTCACAGTCTATGGATGTTGTGGAACATGATACCGAAGATGTGACCGAAAGTCCATTCATGGGAATCATAAGGGGCAAATGTGTAACACAGTTGCTACTACTAGGCGCCCTTGATAGCATCCAGGTAGACATTTTACTTTTTACATCTCTACTCTCATATAATTTTTTCATTAAATTTATTATTTTTACACATTAGGATCTCTTCACTTATCCAAAAATATCGCAAACGGTTGACAGAAAGATTAAATTTACTAACTTTCATCAAAACATGCAGAAAAAGTACTGGAGCAAGTTGAAGGCATATCAAAAGATTACAATATTGGAAATTTTGTTCTCTATGTTGGAGTTTTCCGCATCATATAATTCGTACACAAATCTCCGACTACGGATGCAACACATCTCTTCTGAAAGGTTGGTTAGTCCTGTGCATACGTACTTCATTGGACTTGTATTAAAATGTTCATATGTTCTATCATTCTGACATGTGGCGTTTTGTAATTGGTTAGGCCACCTTTGAACCTTCTACGCCAGGAGCTCGCCGGGACTTACATTTATTTAGACGCCTTACAAAAAACAACTTCTCGGGTCGAACCGACTCAAAATGGTTCTCTTGATGAAACTGACGACGCTACAGTCAAGACTGATGCCGAAGAGAAACTCGTGTCTTTTTGTGGACAAGTGCTAAAAGAAGCGTCTGATTTCCAGTCAAGTATTGGAGAGACAAATAACATGGAGATTCATCAAGTTCTCGGATTACGTTCCCCGATCATTGTTACGGTATATCACCATTCTTATGCCCTAATCTTGCTATTATACCGTTTTCTGTTTGAAGGGTATTTTATTATGATAAAGTCAAAATGCGCAGTCAAATGTTTTAATTTATGTGTGTTATGTGTGTTTCAGGTTCTTAAGGGCATGTGTATAATGGACAGCCAGATATTCAAGAAACACCTCAGGAGTTTCTACCCTTTGATCACCAAACTTGTATGCTGCGAGCAGGTAAATCACTTCATTTAAAAATACCAATATCATTAAAAATATAACTTCTTTAATTATTTTTACACTGATTATTTATAATTATTTTATACATGTCTATTTGATTTCAGATGGACATTCGTGGTGCTGTTGCCGACCTTTTCAGCATGCAACTAAACGGACTTGTGCAGTAGTGATTCATATTAGCAAGTAGCGATTGGATACTTTTTGAGCAGACATTAGCTGCGCGATATCATTTTATTTTGTCTGTATTGTTTTTGTATTCGATGATGTATACAGGTGATGACTAGTTTTCTTGTAGCATATATACAAAACGACATGAAGTCTTAATGAGTTGTAGGACATGTTTGTTGAAAGCTTAAATCCGATGTGGCAAAAGCTAGCTACTTGCTGGATGACCTGTTGTGGTCTTCTTTTGTACCTATATTTTCTATTTATGAGTGTTTAATGGCCATATTACAGTTTGTTATTCTATTGTATCTTAAACAAATTATTATCGTTATTAAAGTGCATTGGTCATGGCTTTGATTGAAGCTTGTCGTGAGTTTCATCAGATAAAACTTTTAATGAATGATTTTAAATCTAGTATTAGAGAAAGTTCTGATTATTAGGATCGATGATAAGATATAAAATATTTGCTACGTAAAGACTAAACTTTTTAAATTAGGTAAATACTTTATGTATCTGAAACTTTTTAGCTTTTATCTTATGATTACCATGACACACTCAACTGATTTTGTTTGAAAACTTTGGTGGCGATGCTAGCATTCAATTTTAAGGTTTTTGTCCCATAGTCTAACGAATCGAGTTGATACCAACTAAAAGTTCACTGTGAAGTGTTTACTTTTTTTTCCCCTCGACATTCTCGTATAATTTACATTATAAAGAAAGTTGTATTCAAAATAGAGCATTTTTTGTATCGTAAGCTATATGAGTGACGATGCGGTACGTGTGTCATGACGAACCAAACTGATTCCAACCAAACAACATTAATACATGTATCAGTATTATTAGAACCCCTGCCGATATTTGTTTTTATGGTTTTCGACTGATATAAAACATGTGTTGATATCCTTTAGAGCATATTACAACTTCTATTTTTCAAATTTTCTCTTTCCGTTGCTATATCGAGTGCCGGTACCGTACCGATATCATAATAAATCAAACTGATACCGACCGCATTACAGTCGCAAAGCCCAGAAGATTCCACTATAAAACTAATATAAAAATTAGTTAAAGTATCATGTTAATCTGTATTTTCTTTATTGAAGTGTTTATTCTGAACATGTGGGGTAGAAAGATTACATGTTAAATCAACCAAATGTAAAAACATATTCGGTTTTGGGGTATTTCTGACAAGTTTTTAAAGTTTTAAGCCGTAAATGTAGCAAACTGAAAGATAAAGGGCTTCCTGTTACCGTTGTCCAAATTTCATTCTGTGAAATAAATCAGCAGGCAAAGACGACGCCGTATTCATCTCCGTTTTCTCCCGCCGATATTCATCTCCGGTGCGGCGGTGCCCGTACATTTCCGGTATTTTGGCATCCCATGTATCTTGTCCTGATTTTATTAACTCCCGGTGTGTGTATAAATCTAAATTGTTAGATTTGTTTACATGGTATAGTCACTGAAACAGAATCGAATAAACTAACTTAACTGGAAGTAGGTTTTTAAAATGCAATGGGGCTGAGAGATCTTTGGTTGGTGACTTGGTGGGTATACGATTAGGTAACAGATTGTTGTAAATCTTGTGACTGGAAATTGCACACCAAGTGTTTGATCAAATGCCTGAATGAGATTTTTCGCGAACTAACATTGTGGTACATTGGTAGTTTGGTACTCTGTTGCTGATCATATGTTGCTAAAAAGTTACTATGAACAAATTTGTTTTTAATTTTTTAACTGTTTTTCATGTGCACTAATCAAGTATGAGTTTTGTTTTTAAAGAGCGTATTATAAGTCTGCGATTAATTGGTTAACTGGGATCTTGTGAGGGGTTGCAATTATATAACCTGCTTATGTAAAAGTCAGTGTTGTCGCTAGGGCGCTAGGCGCTAGTCGGGCGGTGGGGTACCGACTAGCGATCAATCGGATCGAGATTTTTATATGTAATTTTTAGTTATATATACACACACACATTTTTATATGTAGTTTTCTAAAGTAGACATGTTTTAACCACTCATTGACCCATTTTTTTAAGTAATTTGAAGGAATTTATAAGGTTTGGTCGAAATTTGGCCGGCGTCTTGCCAAAATTTGGCCAGAATAGGACCGCCATTAACTGCCTAGAGATTATCGGCCATTAATCGGTGAACCTCCGATTAGTTATTAATCGGCGACTAATCGGGGACTAGTTGGGATTTTTACAACCATGGTAAAAGTTCTATGCTTGGTTGGTGTTTTAGATTTTTGCTAGCTACTATTTAGAAGTTGTCCTTGCTATGGAAAGAAGATTATCTAAAAGGAAGGAAACCCGTTTTGTTCTTTTGTGGTCAAGACGGTAACGAGTATATACATCCATCTAGATGCATGTAAATTGCACTTTTGTGTATCTTCACATGAATTAAGCTGTGTTCTGTGTTCTTGTAGATGTATGATTATAACTGTCTTGTAATATTATTCTATGTTGCTAATCCTAATTGTCTGATAACCACCAATAAGACTACATATAAAATAATTGAATATCGTACTGGTGGTAGTCGGAAGCTATATATGTTTTTTTTTTCTAAGGGGGGTATTCTTCAAAGGATCTTCTTTATGATTAGCTTCATTTCTTCTGTTTGAATCTCTAATTATATGACTTTACAAGTGTATTTGATGGCATCTCATCATTGTCAAAATAGATATATGTCTGTTGGTTTTTATCAAGCATGGTTATGTTAGTTGAAATTGCCACCTCTAAGTCATACATCACCTAATGGATTCTTTTTTATTCCTGGTCTTTTTAATTTCCTATCAACACGTAATGTTTTATTTTCTTTACCGATCCTCGTCTAAAGTCATCCTGCTTGCAACTCGTGGGAAAGACTCCCTTTTAGCATAAGTCATGGTGGGCTGGCACCGTCATGTACTGTCTATACTTCGACATGTTGGAAAAAGAGCGGAAAACAGCAGTTACACTCATGCCAACTTTTCCACTTCTCCATTGAAGTTCTCTCCGCTTCAAGGTGACTCATCATACTATATCTGAAATTATTATTTAGCAAAGTATAACTTTAATTACCATTTGGCAGGTTTACCATCCCATTTACACGGTCTGCGTGTTCCACGAACAACTGTCTCCAGACCTTTATATCACCATCTGATTTACATGATCTAATCTGTCATCTTTGATTAAATGTTTTTTTTTTAATAATCTACTATGGCAGGGGTTTACTAGTACAAGAAGATTACTATCATCTGATGCAACCGCGGGTCCATCTCCTTTGACACCAACACTGGCCATAGGCAGCGGGCAAGCTGAAACCGAAAAAGCCGTCTCTAAACCTTCAAAAGTCCAAGCAATTCTCAAAAACATAAAACAGGTTCTTCGTCAACTTTATTCCAGAACTGAAAACCAGAGAATCATGGGCTATATTACATATAAGTTGAGATAATAATATGTTTAGCTACGAGTACTTTTGTTAGTTCCTGAAGTTGTATAAAGTTGTTCTATTGTTAGTGTTGATCATTGTACTTATGGGAGATTTTTCTGTTGATAATTGCTAGGATTGTTTGATCTGCATTTTTCTCTTGATGATCTAGTAACATCTAAGGCTGCAAATGAACCGAACGTTCAAGGAACAGTTTATGAACTGTTCGACGGGACGTTCGTTTGTGTTCGTTTAATAAACGAACGAACACGAACAAGAAATTTCGTTCGTTTAGTTAAAGGAACGAACATGAACAGAGGTTGCGTTCGTTCATTTATGTCCGTGAACGTTTAGTAACATGTTCGTTTGTGTTTGATAGCTCATTAGTGTTTTTAATTTTTATACTCTATTTAAATACTTTAAAAACCGACCAAAAATATTTAATAAGTGTCAGTGTATTATATATTATGTTCGTGAACACTTGTTTGTGTTCGTTTGTTTTCATTTGTGTCTGTGAACATTAGTTTGTGTTCATAGACGTTTGTTTGCGTTCGTAACCTAAGGTTAACAAACGAACACATTCATTTCCTTAACGAACGAACACGAACATAAAATATCATTCGGTAAGTGTTCATGAACAGATCGTGAACACATATATTTCCTTAACAAACGAACACGGACAAGGTCTTGTTCATTTCGTTTGCAGCCCTAGTAACATCTGTTGATCAAGGTGCAATTAGTTTCTTATAATGATTTTTTTTGGGATAATTTGTACATTTGACGATTTCAGAGCCCGAAGAAGGTGAACTTGGTTGCCACATTAATCCGTGGCATGTGTGTTGAGGACGCGTTATTGCAGCTGCAGTTGACAGTTAAACGTGCGTCAAAAACCGTCTACCAGGTGATAACTCTCTTGGTGGATAACTTTTTAAATATTAAAATAAAATTATCAACTGTCTTGGGTTCTTGTAAAAGAACGAGAAGCAATATCCATGACCATAAAAGAAATTACAGATTTAGAGGTGGTGAAAACCAATGTTTTAAAAACGGTAAATACTGGCTGGTTATACGGGTATTACCGCTTCCAGATGTAAATCCATATGACACACCCGGTAAATAAGTGAAACGGCATAAGGTTTGTACCAGCGGTAAAATCTGGTATACTGGTTTGATTCTTAATACCGGTACCGGCCTAGGGTTATTTTACTTTGGGTTGTTACTTATTTTTATTATATATGTTACTTATCTTACTTAATTTTTATATATTATGATTATTCGTAACTAAAACTTCTTATTTAATATTGTATGAAACGAAAATAGTTATCCTTTGGTTGATGAGGATGACGTTAATAGCGAATTTCATCTTTTAATAGTTATCCTTTGGTTGATGAGGATGACGATAATAGCGAATTTCATCTTTTATGCGATCGTGAACTTGATGTATTCAACACTCAAATACACTCAAATGGCTTAAACAAATCGTACACTTTCATTTAAAAGAGCTTGTTGGAAAATGAAGGATTTTCGATTATCTTTTGGATTATTTTTTATTATGGATTAACTTTTGGATTATCTTTTAATATGTAATCATGCATTTTTGGATTAACTTTTGAGTTGATGTTGTAATTTATGAAATTGTAGCGTTAACTAGTCAACCCGGTTGAACCATTTTTTAGCCCAATCCGGTTTGATTTAAAAACCGGTTTTTAAAACACTGGTGAAAACGGTGGGTTGGGTAAGTCAAGATAGGTTGACCCGTCAACCCATACTTCAAAGTTTACCATTAACTAAGATTGTTTCATTAGAATTAATTTTTTTTGTTGGCTCTTTTCTGTAGGTGATTCATTCAGCCCGGGCAAATGCCACACACAATCATGGATTTGATGCAGATAGGCTTATTGTTGGTAATATACACTAAACCAAATTACTTCCATCTTTAAAACTTTTTTTTCTTTATCTAAATGGTTATACGTATTACAGCGGAAGCATTTGTCAGTAAGGGATTATTCAAGAAACGAGTGTTGTATCATGCAAAAGGAAGAAGTGGAGTAAGAATGAGACCCGAGTGTAGACTGACTGTTGTACTAAGAGAAATAACCCCAGAAGAAGAAGCAGAAATTGCTAGACTAAAAGTCAACAATTTTACAAAACTCACTAGACGAGAAAGGCGGCTTGTTCCTCATAAGCTTATCGAGACGACCCAAATATGGAACCGGAAAGGCAAAGGCGTCAATTGTGGAGATCATGCAGCTGCTATGGCTGCATGAAATTGATGTTGATTTCAACCTGAACATGAGTTTATGTTTTGAATCTTGTTTTGTGGTAACAGATGAGTTGATGACATTGTAACTGCAATATGTTATTGTGGTCAAACTGAGGAATTTAAAACTTATGGGGTCGGATAAACTTTAGTGGTTGAATTTAATGAGGAATCATTTTTATTAATATTTTTTACTTTACTTACTTAATGTGAAGGTTTTGGGTCTTTTTAAAGCTATGTGTTGCGGGTTTGGCCCAACCATACCCACCTTCCACAGCAGTGCGCCTAGGGTGCACAGCCGTGCACACCATTACGGGAGGGATCGGAAGGGGCGCGGGGCATAAGGTGTTTAGCGAGCGTTTCACCTATGGAAACGTGTAATGTGACACGTTATATGATGCATTAACCATATGAAAACGCGTGTTTCGACGTATCTGACCTAAAACATTGTGGTCACAAAAGAAACAGAATGAAACCCGAGTTGGTTCGTTGAGCGCTCCACCTAACCTCTACACCACCTTTACCTTTGCATCAAGATTTAGTGGCGTCAAAACGTACAATAACTTGAATCTATATCGTCAAATGAGAACATATTATATTTGACCCGACTCGTTTCTGAACACAGTTTACGTCAAAACGTAGACCAACCGAAAACATTCGCAGAAATAAGAATGAAAACATATTAAATTTGACTAGACTCCTTTCAGAAATGGTAGAGTGTGTAAATTAAAAAGTTAGAACTCAAGGGGATGAAATGACGTTATATAAAGTTTTTAGAAAGTGTAAAGTATGTTAATATTGCTTTTAAAAGTCTAGGAGCTGTTTTTTTTTCGAGTTTTAAAAATTAAGCGTTGTTTTTTCTTTAATATATTATATATTTCTTAAAACACAAAGGTCCACCATCTTTGTGTTTAAGATGTATATAGTTTTATAAATATAGCTCTGGTTTGTATAAGCAAACTCAATTATCATGACAATGGTTTCTTTCACTTCAATACTCAGAAGTCAGAATTGAGAAGGTTAGCGATGTTATAGGGTGTGGCTAAACATAACACCTCCTATGAGATAAAATGTGACTGGTTTAATAGACGAGAGTGATACATTAAGTAAAAATAATAGAACGAGATACGTTTAGCACAACCCGATGTTATAATGTAAAAAAAGGCAATGACAGTAAATAATATTATTTATTTTTTATAATTTGAAAATATTAGTATTAGAAATAATGTTTCAATCATTAAGGCTATTGATCGTTTCTGTTTATCGTGTTTCTAACTTAACGAAGGGAGGCTTATAACTTGACTAATCATGTAACATGAGTTTGTATGCAAGTATAATAGAAATACATCATAGATTCATCCTCATGTGTATGGCCGGATCTTCTTGGTGGCCCGGGGAGCCCCGGCTTCCACTGATTTTTCACTTGTAGTGTTAATTTTACTGATTTTTTTATTGTGTAAAATACTGGATTTTTAATAGTCAGGCACTCACTAGTACGGATTTTGAGAGCCCCCATTTATGATGAGACCACGTCCAATGTTATTGAGACTCAAAATCTCCAAATTATATCTGTTTCATCATTTTTAAAAACTTAAAATCTCCAAATTATATCGGTTTTATCATTTTTAAAAGGTTTTCTTTTAATGAAAATGTACTTCATTAAAGTGTCAATAACAAATTACAAACAAGTGGCAGGTAAACGGGTAACAAGTTACGCCGCAACCCCGTTAAGAAAACTGTTATTTGTTTTTTGGGTGAACAACTTTGAGCTGTACGAAAATTTAGTAGGAGATTAGGTATTGTGATGTAGTATTGAAAATTTCAGTTGTAGCTATTAAAGTATATTATTCACTCTATACTTACACTTCCGATTCTGACATTTTTCTCATAGATAAACGCAAGTTAGTCATATATTTTTTTATAAATTTAAAAAACACATTTTTTTATAAATTTAAAAAACACTATTCATGTTAATAGGAAAATAGATTATTAAAGTCATGACTTAAACTTGCTATGTTCATGTCAACCAGCGACGGAACTAGCCCATAAAATCAGAGGTATCCCAAAAACAATTTCACCGTGCAATCATAGAATATTAAAGAAATAACAATAAATAAATAAAGTAAATAAATACCTAATAGATATGTCCTTTACTTTTTTTCGTAGCTTGAAATCGTTCTATCACATCGTCGTTTTCTGGAGCAATCACAAACAATGCCGCCATACGGCAAATGTATTTGTGTTTTTTTTGGGGCTAATACAATCTAATCATTGGGCTTATCGAATCAATTAGGCCGTTGTTTCAATAAGACTACTTTATTTTATAAGCTTGGGTTGGTTAGGCTCGGTGGCGGAACCAGAACTTTTTGATTGGGGGGTCGAAATAGAAATGTTTTACGAAATTTATAGTTGGTATATTTATAGGGAAACCATGACCTTTTGGTTGAGGAGGGCCTTTGGTTATGTATGTTTTCTTACTTCTTTCTCGTGTATTAATCGATAATTATAAATTGGTTTTCGCAAAGCGAAATCATCAACGAGTTCTTCTTCAAATAATTCGATTTCTTATTGACTTCTTTAATTATTATTTTCATGGATTTTAATGGACTTATGAAATTTTAATATATGGTTTGAGTCTTTTTATTAAAATATCTTTCTAAACATACATTTTTCTACACATAAAAATAATCGTACTTAGTAAATTATGATATAAAAAAACTTATATCAGATAATAACCTAGTTAATTAATTAATATCTGTAAAGTTGAAATACAAAATAACACGGTATAAATAAATAATCGGTTTATATAACATGATTTAAGGTACCTTTTACTAATTAAATAATTGAAAAAAAGAACTTACTTCATGATGGTTTTTGGCAGAGCATTTGACGATTCAAGGGAGTATTCAGTGAGATTGGGGAGATTTTTCTTGAAAAGCGACGGGTCAGAAGATATAGCCATATAGGGTTGTAAAGAGGGAGATATATTACTTTCAAATAAATACATAAATAAAAAGTTGTGTTATTAGTTATGAAATTGGGCCAAACTCGTTTCTAAAGCCCATAATATCAGAATAATAATACTATATTTATAACCCAATATAGGGCATAAAAACCGGTTCCGAACCCGAACCGGTAGACCCGAACTGGAACCGGTTTCAGTTCCTACCCGACATTAAGTAGAACCGGTTCCGGGTTTAAAATACCCGTTGGTTCCAACCCGGTTCCACAATTTTACCATTTGAATCGGGTAGTAACCGGTTCCTAACCGTACCCGGTTCCTACCCGTACCCGGTTCCTACCGTTGGAACCGGTTCCTGACCGTTATAATGTTACCGTTGGAACCGGTTATAGCCGTTAAAATGTTAATGTTGGAACCGGTTATAGCCGTTAAAAATGTTACCGTTGGAACCGGTTCCTGACCGTTGGAACCGATTCTATATATATTGTTTAGAAATCTATTGTTTAGCACGCAATTTCTCATATCTATTCTTCTTGTTACATTTCTTTCTTGTTCTTTTTCACATTCTAATCAACAAATGGCCTCAAAGAGTTCCAAAAACGCAAATTCCCAATCCGTTAACAATGTTCCTCAAGATCAATCGGTTCCATATGTGGTTGGAACATTGTCTCATAATCGCAGTAAGGAAGTTTGGAGCAATTGGGAGTTGGTCGAGATGAGTGACGGCTCGCAAAAAGCTCAATGTAAACATTGTGGATCGTTATTAGCCAAGGAATCAAACTCAACGTTAACGAAGCATATTAATAAGTATTGTAAAGTTTTAAAGGAAATGACATCCGGTCAAGTTCCACTATCCAAAGATGGTACCATTTTTCGTTATGAGCAAAAATTAGCTCGCGATCGGATGGCGAAGTTGGTGATAAAAAAAGCGTTGCCGTTTGGACACTTCGACGACCCCGATCTTACAAATCTTATTCGGGGGACTCTACAACCTCGCTATAAACATGTAAGTCGTCGCACTTTAAAACGTCTTTGTTTAAGTTTATGAGAAAATGCAAAAAAAGATTTAATTGGTTTTTTTAAGAATTTAAAAACTAGTGTAAACCTAACTAGTGATGTGTGGTCGGCTCCACATGGTTTACCGGAATCGTACATATGTGTCACCGCTCATTGGGTTGATCCCGATACATGGCAAATGATGAAGCGTACGATTGCGTTTGACGAGTTTCCTTCTCCTCATACGGGAGAAAATATTTATAAAATTATAAATGGCACAATAATTAAATATGGTTTAGAAGATAAAAAAATTTCAATATCCTTTGATAACGCGTCAAACAACACAACGGCGATTGAAAAATTAAAGTTGAAGTACAAAGCAATACTTGATGGTGTTTTTTTTCACACACGATGTGTTGCACATATTATTAACTTAGTAGTGCAAACCGGTTTAAAAGATCAATTTGTATCGGATTTTATTATAGCATTTAGAGCTATGCTCCAAGATGTTTTCAAAAGTGGAAAAGAAAGATATCAAGAATATAAAAAACTTTGTAAAGATGTCAACCCAAAAAATTATTGGACCGAATTGGGATATACCGACTCGTTAGAATTCAACTTGTCATATGTTTGAAATGGCTATAAAGCAAATGGGCACTTTAAAATCTTTTCATACAACTTTAAGTGATGAGTACCTTGTCGTCCCCTTCCCGACACGGCTTGGGAAAATATTAATAACCTAAGTACTTTTTTACAAGTTTTTAAAACTACAACAACTTTGATTTCCGGTGTTTATTATCCTACTAGTTCTAAAGTTGTGGACCAATTGTATTTGATAACAACTAATTTTAAAAAGTTTGAAAATTCTAGTGACATGTTAAGGAATATGAGGAGACCAATGATTCAACAATTTTAAAAATATTTTTTAGAATTACCACCCGTTTTTCTATGTGCCGCTGCTTTAAATCTAGCTTTAAACGTACCGGGTGTTGAAGCTTTAATTGATGAAATTTATGACAAGTTGGATATGCATGAGTAGGATCCAACTTTAAAAGCAAAAACAAAAAAAATATTCAATGAGTGTATGGCCAAACTTTATGATCATTATTTTAAAAAATATGGTGAAAAAAATCATACAAATTTGTTTGAGTCTCGGTCCACGGCCTCTAACGATGAAACAAGCGGGGATTCACTTATAACCATGTTGAATGTCGTTAGAGATGAGACCACTAGACAACAAAGGGGTAGTGAACCAACAAGTGAACTTGGGAGATATAAAAAAAATCAGTATTCGCTTACTATGACCACCGAGGAGTATAGGAAATTTGATGTTTTGGCATGGTGGAAATCGAAAGAATCCGAATACCCGATTCTAGCCACCATGGCTCGTGATATACTAACGGTCCAAGCTTCCATGGTAGCTTCGGAAAGTGTGTTTGCTCTTAGTGGCAGGGTTTTGTCAATTAGAAGAACAAGACTAACTCCGGAATCGCTAGAGATGGCAATATGCTTAAAGGACCATTTGGATGCCGTTGATCGTGTTCAACATAAAACTAGTCTAGAAGATGAAGTTGAGTTAGAGCATAAAATTGTTGACGAAGAGGAGAACGAATAAGTGGAGACTAACGATTCGGACGACGATTGTACCGAGGTACCCGCACCTAAAAGAAACTCATCGGAAAGTGTTGCACATGCCGCTAGTAAACGATTAAAGAAATAAAATCTTACTAGAACCGGTTCTGAGTAATTTTTTTTTTTTTTTTGTAACCGGTTAATTTTTTTTATATATTGTAACCGATTAATTTGTTTTTTAATTTTAACCGATTATTGTTACTATTTTTATTTATCAATGTAACTAATAATAAAAATCAAACATAACAAACACAATAGAAAGAAACATTACACAAACTTTATTAAAACACCAACGATAACATTTATCAGGAACCGGTAAGTAGGAAAGGATTTATATAAAAAAAAACGATTTTTTAATCAGGAACCGGTTCCACCGGTAACATTTTATCAGGAACCGGTTCTGAACAGTAAAAGTCAGATTTTTACTGTCAGGAACCGGTTCTGAACAGTAAAAGTCAGGTTTTTACTGTCAGGAACCGGTTCTGAACACTATCAGGAACCGGTTCCGCACCATACCCGGTTCCATAATACCCGTACCGGTTCTACACGGTTCCATATTCTTGGGTGTGAACCCGGGTAGGAACCGGACCCGGTTCCAATAACATCCAAGCAGAACCAGTTCCGGGTTCGAACCGGTTCCGGGTAATAATAAAACCTGATTATGCCCATCTCTAACCCAATAATATAAAATATCCAGACGGGGTCCTCCTTGTAGCATAGTGGTTGTTCTCATCTCGCTGAAGGCTTGGCCTGGGGTTTTACCCAGGTTCGAGTCCAAGGGGGCGCAGTTTTACCTATTCCACGGGGTTTCTGCGCATGGTGTGCTAAGCTTTCTAGCAGTGGTCGAGTAGTCGGCCTTTAGACATAGCTCCGAAAGTGTGGGTTTACACGTGGAAAGCAGTTAGCCGTTCAAAAAATAAAATAAAATAAAATATCCAGACGCTTGTCTTCTATCTTCTCTGCAAAGTTCTCTGCAAGCGAAAATCAGAATTCATGGATACCGTTGCCGGCCGGAAAACCTTCAAACATCTCCTTTTCTTTTAGTTTTAGCCTCTACGGAAGAAAACTAAGAGGGTCAACCATAAGAATTTTTTTTGGGTTAAGTACTCCCGTAAGCTTAGGTTTGGCCGGCCGGACGGTCAGCTGACCCCCCTGACCCTTCTGTAGTTCCACCCCTGGTTAGGCTATGTGTTATGCGCTTGGTTGAGAAAAAAATGTTACCATATGACTAACGCGTAGATGCGCACTTTTTTCTCTCCCATAAATCTCCAAAAATGGTATATTGGGAATGGTTGATGATTATATAATAATTATTAAACTATTTCTTATACATTAACACATATAATTAAACATTATTAGATACACTTAAAATTCAAAATTTTTTTTCATAAACAGGATCAATAATTAAAAAAAAATTAATCATTTTTACCAATTTAAATACTAGTTACGTTATTATTCGTAAATTTTGAAAACTCAATAACCGTTTTAAATTTTGTTACAAAAAATATTATTTTAATAAGCATTTTCACGTAGTTAGAAATTTTAAATTAAAAAATTGAAAAAAAGTGAAACTTTACTTTTGTTGTAAGACCCATCACTATACAATAAAAAATAGTTTCTTTAAAAAGGTATCTTCTCTTTCGTAAAACGGTTTACTGCTGCTGTAATTTTTTGTTGCCGGAAAACATAGATAATTTATACAAACTTTTTTGGCTGGAAAAAACGTATATAAAAAATACACTACCAATACCGACTTAAACCGTAGCCCGTGCTATGGCTAGCAAAGCACTGGTTCCGCCCCTGGTGTCAACTAATAAATGTAACTTTGTGTCATATCAAGCTTCATTTACTTAACACGATCTTAAGATTCGTATCAGTTTTCCAGTTCAATATGTTAATTGCAAATTCGACTTATTTTATACCCTTGGTCTTTAAACTATAACTAGTAAAAATCCTCTCGTGCGTTGCGCGGAAATTAAGTCGGTATCAGTTCGGTTCATGACGTTATTGAAACAATATCTACACTGGGTATAACAATAAAAAGAGAAAATTGAAAAGCAAAATCTTAATATGCCTAAAAAGATGTCGATCTGAATCCCAAAGTAAGTCATAACACGCATTAACACAACTTGTATTACCTGTTCCTGACTTGTAAAAAAACGTTCTTCATGAACACCAAAGACATATACCCTAGTTAACTAAATGTGATATTATGTAATGAGTTGTATAAAATATGTTTACATAATTTTCACTTATTTCATATTTGACTAATTAGGAGTTAAAGTGCATTCATAATTTTTTAAACAGACATAAAAACTTGCCTAATTTTGTACATCCAAAAAAAATGACTGTCACATAACAAGTACTAAATAGAGCAGGTACTATTCCTTAAGTTTAATTTTTAATTTTTAATTTTTAATAATAATAATAATAATATATAGATAGTTTTTAATATATAGATAATAATCAATAAATATTTTTGTCATACCATAAATAAAATTTTATGCCTCTAGTCTTTGAACTATAATCAATAAATATTTTTGTCATACCGTAAATAAATAAATAAAAACATTGCTTTATTGATAGTATATAGCTAATATGGTAAAGCATCGTAAATAAAAAAGTTAATTACACAGATGGATTTTGTGGTTTATAGCTAGTTTCGTCTTTGGGTATTAACCTTTTTTTTTCTAACAAGGTTTCATGGTTTCAATTTTGTAACACCTTTGGGTACTAACATTAAGCTTAGTTAATTTTTATGTTAAATTTAAATTAAATGACTAAAATACCTTCCATTTTAAAAGAACTATTTATATAATTGCTCCATTTTTATTCCAAATACCATTTATATCATTACTTTATTTAAAAGAAAACGACCTGTTATGATTTTGTAGGTCGTATAACGAGTACAAAACAATAATATTTTGATTTTACCCAATCAGCCCATTTCATACCCAATTAACCCATTAAATTAAATTAAACTACATATACATATTCCCTGCCAAGGAATAGTTTTGTGTGGGATTGGCCAATAGTGGCGGTGCCCTTTTTTTTAACTTAGCATATAATATATATTTATAATAACAGAAACATTAGGAATAGTGGCAAGCAGCTGCTGCTCTAGTTTAAAATTACGATTTTCCATCCGGTTTAAAGTAACATTTCGGTTTTGCCGCAGTTCAAAATAAAATTATTCTTTTATCCTTAGCTATGATCTGCCAAATTACGATTTTTATCCCCAGTTTAAAATTATGATTTTGCCGCCAGCTCAAAATAAAAAATTGTTTTGCCAGCTCAAAATTTTGATTTTGCCCTCAGTTAAAAATTACGATTTTGCCCGCGTTCAAAATAGAATTACTGTTTTGCGCTCAATTCAAAATATGATTTTGTCTCTATTTCAAAATTACGATTTTACCCGGTTCAAAATTGAATCTTGCCATCGTTTTTTTTTTTGCAAAACTGTGGTTGTATTTTATTTTACTTGTTGACTCAATATAGTTTGTATTTGTGCCAGGCAGCTAACTAGGACTCACTAATTAGTCCTGCCAAATTATTGTTTTGCCCCCAGCTCTAAATTACATATTTGCCATTTTTTTTTTTTTGCAAAACTATAGTAGTATTTTGGTTTAATTGGTTAACTCGATGTATCTTTTCTTGAGATCATGTTATAAGTAGCATGCATAGGTAACCGAAATACAGACGTACATATTATTAAATTAAAAAATATTCGGGTTGACGCGTTGCGTACGACGCATAACACTAGTTATTCCAAATTTGCCGTTAAAAAAGATAGTTTGAAATAAAAAATTAAGTCATAAATAAAGAAAACATTTCCCTCAAAAAATCAAGAATAGGAAGAAAACAAGAGCTTTGGCTCTCCCTTCCAGTTACGAGCCCTAATTTTTCCATATTCATCCTCTGTTCCTTTTCAAATTCATCATCTCCTTTTCTACATTTGATGATTCCATTAAATTAAAGTTATCTCAAACCAGATCTATAACTTCTTCCAAAATTAGTAAAACATCGATCAGCACGTATGTACCGTGATCGCGGTGGATCGTCGGAGATGGTAGGAGGACCGTTCGATCGGAAACGAATGAATGAAGCGTTGGAGAAGACAGCCTCACCTAGGGTTTTCAATAGTAACAAAGACAAAGAGAGATTGTCTATGCCTTCAACCTCTGGAGCTAAATCTCATCACGTGGATCATCAGCGTGATAAAAACAAATCTGATGGTTCGTTTTCGGTTAATAATTGTTTAAATTATTTGTTTTTTTATGTGAAATGTAGTATTGTTATTGTTTGTTTGTGTATTATGACTAAAGTTTAGGTTTTATTTATACAAATGTATTGCTTTATGGATTTTAATTGTTTGGCTGTTAGATGTATAATGTTATTACTGTTGAAAATAATAGGTTTACTTAATTACTGATGCTACAAATTTTTAAAGAACTTGTATTAATGTTCGTTTCGCATGAATTAGTGTCTGGTCAGGGTTGGTTCGTAAGCCGACACTAGCCTGTTTGGTCAATCATCTGTTACGTTTTGATCAATTAGATGTTTTGTGTGGTTGTGTCTTGATTAGGTAAATTACCTGTTGGGTGCGAAGACTTTGCGAGAAGGGTTGGGCAGCCACCAGCCGGCCCTAATCTTATGTGCAGAATTTTTATGGAATGTTTTAATAATTAGATTTACTTGCTAATCAAGATTGTAGCACTAATTGTTACTCTATGAATATAGTCTTGGGCATTGTAATTCTCTTGAGCGTTCTGAATAATAAATTTCACTAGTTGCAGCAACTGGATGTGTAGGTCATATCGACTGAATTTCTCTAAATTTTTGTGTTTCGGTTTTCTTTTTGTTTGGTGTTCGTGTGTGCGTGTCTGATTTCTAACATTACCTTTCTCATAACATGTTTGAGTGTATGATAAGTAGGACATATTTTGGTACAAGTATTAGCAGTCAGTAAAATTGAGGTGTAAACATAACTTACAAAATTTAATTGTGGATTTGATTGGAACAGCCATTATGCTTTGTCATGACATCAGCTTATCATCAGTCTTTTTTAGTTATACTTGTGTACCTAACATAGTTTGTGATGTTGTTTATCTTTTTTTTTTCTTACAAGTATGGTGGATTCACTTTTGGCTTTTTTTTTTTGCAGATGAATCGGAAACAGACAGTGAGGAGTCTGATGTTAGTGGTTCTGATGAGGATGATACATCTTGGATTTCATGGTTTTGCAATTTGCAAGGAAATGAGTTTTTCTGCGAAGTTGATGATGACTACATTCAAGATGATTTTAATCTATGTGGGTTAAGCAGTCAAGTTCCTTATTTCGACTATGCCCTTGATCTGATCCTCGATGCAGAGTCTTCTCATGGTAAGATATCTATATGATATCTGAATCTTTGGATATTAGACTAAGTTTTGGGGGGTTTTAGTTATGTTTTATATCTCTAGGGTGTTATGCTTATGCTTTACAGAATCAACATAATTGGGCGAAATTTTAGCATAAAACATATTGTAAGTGGAAACATACCTTTTAAGTTGACTAGTTGTGACATACCCCTTAAATTGACTGTGTGAGTGTGTGTTCTAAGTGATGTTCTGCTAAAACAGTTAATCGATAAATAAGTACATTATTAATTGGCAACATGATAATTGTTGCCGGTACACTTTGGCAAAAATATGGAAAATTGGAAAGCTCTCATATAAGTAGGGATGGCAAATGAACCCGAACCGTCGGGCAAACTCAAAACTTGAAACATTTAGGATAAGCAATGGGATGGGACCGGGTATGGGATTAGTTTTAAAAATTATTTGCAGGTACGTGACTGGTATGGTACTATGTGATACCCACTAAGTAGTTAATGTGGTAAAAATCGGATATTGGTCAAGGACCAATGTTCGAGATATCAGTAATTGTGCTGGGATATCGGTAATTTTAATATCGTACAGAATTTATGTATATAGCAATTTAAGACTAACAATTCAGTATACTCTCCTACCATTAACAAATTAACCTTTTGCAACTTGCAGAACAATAATAATTGTAGGAACTGATTAAGACTTAAAACACTAATAGCAGCAATAAGAAGAAAGATGAATGGTAGAACTAAGAAGAAAGGTACCGGTATCACTGTATCAGGAACATCGGTGATGTATTGGTCAAATATCGATCAATATCGCTATTAATATTGGTACCGATATTCTGAGCGATATCTCACCATGGGACCGATAACCGATACATTGGTGATGTTTCGCGATATTAACTACCTAGGATACTTAGCCCGATTACTCGGAACATGCATACTCGTTTACTTGAACCATACAGCAATACGAAGAAAGATGAATGGTAGAACTAAGAAGAAAGGTACTGATATCGGGAAAATCGGGGATGTATCGGTCAAATATTGATCAATATCGCTATTAATATTGGTACCGATATTCTGACCGATATTTTGCACCGATATCTCACCAGGGGACCGATAACCGATATATCTCGGTGGTATATCATGATATTAACTACGTAGGATACCCGGCCCGATTGCTCGGAACATGCATACTCGTTTACTTGAACCATACCTGCAAATATTTTTTTATTCTGTTTTTGGTAGTAGAATAATCTGCTAATTCATTAAATTTTAGTTGGTAAGAATTGTATATGGGAATCCAACGGATATTTTTTAACAAACTAAGTTTAAATCGAGAAAAAGTGAAAAAACACAGTAACCAGTAGTTGAAAACGTGCTGCCATTTGTATGTTTGTTCATCATAAGTCATCCATAATTTGTAACGAAGTAAATCCATATTTTTAAATCAAAACAATACCAACAAACTCATTAACTCTTCTTAGCAATATGCTAGTACAGACTTTTGCAAATATTACAAATATAGCTTAGCATTAACAATGCATCCATCAATGATGTGTTAACAAGTTTAGCTGCTAAAGTCTCAATCTGTGTCTGAAAATTTTGTTTAATTATTAGCTTTTTCTTAGATTTGTTGAAGTTTTAATAATGATAATATTCTCTTTGCATTCTCGACACATACTCGACGGGTATTGGGCCGGGTACGGGACATCATTTTACAATCAGGCATGGGATTGGGTTTACCAATACCCGTCCCATGAAAATTGTTTCAAGCTTCTATTTTGCACAAAAGAGAATATTATCATCATCGAAACTTCAAGAAATTTGAGGGTCGGTTACAAGGTTAACGGTCTCTATTTACAAATGGTAGGGATTTGAGTAGTTTTTTTCAGTTCGGAGTTTTCCTAGTATTTTTTTTGGTCAACTTCTATATTTCAGTTACATTTATAGAGATATCGATTACGTGGTGTCTCGGTAACCTTGCATATAGATATTAGAATATGAAGCTGAGCCAACTCCCCTAACAATATGGTAATTTGAGTTTCTAGTTTTTGCTTAAAGCATGAAGTTATGCATGAGATGCTGGGTTGTTTTTTTTTTTGAACAACTAACATTTATTAAAAACAAGAAGATGCTAGATTGTACTATGCTTAGTTGTTTGTTAAAGATATCCTGATAATTAATGAGGTTATGCAAGTTGTTGCAATATATCCGATATCTATGCGTTAGTTTAGATGCTGTCATGCATGAGAAGCTAGATTGTATCCCATGATCTATTTTCTTTCCTATAAGCATTCTGTTAGTTAATGATGCATCATTGTTGTCTATAATTTAAGAAACTATTATAAAGTCACAGCTAAATTAATTTAAAATGTTGATTAATAATTAAAAACTAACTTATGTGGCATAAGCAGGAGATATGTTCACTGAAGAACAGAATGAACTGGTTGAATCAGCAGCTGAGATGTTGTATGGTCTGATTCATGTCCGTTACATATTAACCACCCGAGGAATGTCTGCAAAGGTACACTTCTAATCCCTCATTTCTGTTACCTTTTTCCCATTTTATCATAAAAATAAGTTAAAATTCATATTGTAAATCTTATAGTTGGAGAAGTACAAAAATTATGATTTTGGAAGGTGTCCGAGAGTTTACTGCTGTGGTCAACCCTGTCTCCCTGTTGGTCAATCAGACATACCAAGATCAAGTACCGTGAAAATATACTGTCCAAAATGTGAAGATATTTACTATCCACGATCCAAATATCAAGGCAGTATCCTTTTATTTAATTATTATCTGTTACATTAGTTTATACTGTTAATTTTGCAGTGTATAAGTTTATTTTTCTTTTAACTTTTTCATAGATATAGACGGTGCTTATTTTGGAACCACATTTCCGCACTTGTTCCTGATGACTTATGGTCATCTGAAGCCGCAAAAAGCTGCTCAGAGCTACGTTCCTAGAGTATTTGGCTTCAAGCTTCACAAACCGTAACAAGGGTATGTCTGAATCATGTGAAAATTTGATTTGCATCATGATCTGATGAGATCATTTCTAGCTTGTATTGTATCCCCCAAAAAAAGAAAGAAAAAAAAATATTTAGGTGATTTAATGGAGTTGATGAAAAAAATGTTTTATCTTTGTAGCTCATAAATTTGTTCTTTATGTTATACTAGTAGAGTTAATATCATGTTCTGTACAAGTTAGTTTACTTAGTTTTTTTTTTTTTTTTTCAGTTTTAACTAGACATGTTTCGTGTGTAGTTCTTTTATACGTCTGTCTGGATGGTGATTTATGGTTACTCGTCGTATATATGATGTCGTCATGTTTGGGTTGTGTGCTAGATTTCTAATTTGTTTATGAACCCGCGCTTTAATAGCTTTTTGCTTAGTTGAGTGTGTACTCTTTGCATTACAGTTTGTACTATTGCTTTATTGCATGGATTGTTTGATGATTTAATTGGGTTAATGGAAAGGTGATGTATCCTTGTAGCTCATATAGTGTTGCTAGTTTGTCATGAACTCATGATGTTTCATGAGTCTTTCCAATGCATTATATTTGGTTGTTAATGATGAAGTAACATTATATTTAAGAACTTGAGCTCTAAGATAAAGAGAGGTGAATTTTCATATTTTATCTTGTAGCTATGAAATGTATTAATAAATTTAATGTATGTAATTTAGTTATCTAGACCTCTATAACCGCTCAATCGACGGCCCTTCTTTGATTACGCTCCAGACCATTTGGCTCTCTCTCTCTATTGTTATTTTTTACAACGAACTCTTCGATCTCAAACAGCAACCTATTTCAACCGTAATTCTCTTCCAACTTGTAGCCACTATATACATGTATAACCCCCAGAAAGAAGGCTCGCGAAATAAAACACCACAAGAAGGGAATATGAGGAGACGAAAACACTAGTACTGATTCAAAACACTCACGCTCTACAAATAACCCGATAAACTAAACTAGTACTAATCCAACCTGCCCTTTCGGCACCCATAATCCCATATCATCACCAAACACGCAACAAAATAGCCACCCTTCAATTTATACATGGTAGACCATTTTGACTATACGTTCTACTGGATGGTCATTTCATAAAATTTATAAAAATACAACTATTTGTCGGTATTAAATAATTACAACTCGGTTAAAACTTAAATGACATCATCTTTGATATAGATAATTGCCATTTGCACGACTTTGACGGTAAAAATTGCTATTGGTTGTCATATGTCATCTTGTTTTCTTAGATCATGTGTAGTAGAATAACGACTCTTCAAAAAGTATTGCCAGCTTAACGTCACATAAGCAAAGGTGCATTAACTAAACCATCAATAAGAAGGGAAAAAAACTAAAACTTAAATTAAAAGGAAAAAAGATAAAATAAATTTTTGTAATTAGTTGAAGATTTAATGAGTCCTCCAACCATTCTAAACAACACATGTTATTACAATGGCAGTGGCTTTACTGGCACCCCCATTAAACTTGATAGAATGAGGTTTAGCGCCCTAGCCGGGTGATATGGCATGGGGCGCTAATCGACTACATACAACTTTATTGTGTTCAAGAATATTTGGAATATTCATTTATGTTGACATGTGCCCATGACATTATATCTTAGTGATATCTTGGGGGTGAGATAAGGCTCAGGAATCATTAAGTCCTGGGTTCGATTTCCACAAGGGGGTTTTTCCTAGATTTATTGGGTTTTCTCCTAAATTGGCGTATATACATTATTGCTTAGCGGAGACGAAGATGATCGTGTGGTTTCGCTGGTGCCACGATAATACTCCAGTGGTTCGTCAGTGATCAAAATTTACCGTTTCAAAAAAATTTATGCTGACGTGTCATCTTTCCATTAATCAAAGAGTGTGGTCGTCCATTTCAACGCGTATCTGTATTTGCCATGCCATAGGTCATCACAGAGGTTGATGATCGATACCGTGTACTTATTAGGTTAATATTCATGTATACATCAAAATAATATATATATATATATTTTTGTTCGAAATGGTCGATTTTTTAACTTGGTCTATTCGAACACAGTTATCCACGTCATCATACGAGGCAAGTCATTGTCGAGTCATCAATGTTTATGGGACATGACACGGCAACGAGGGAAAAGGTCTTATAATGATGGAACACTTTGTTTGATCATTTTCACCATTTAATACATGCTACAGTTTTATATTTTTATAAAGATGTTATAAAATTTTACCAATAGAATGGTCAAACAATATAAATGTTGAATTAAATGAAATGCTCTTTTGGGAATTGAGTTGGAAATGGTCCATATCTTTATTAAATTGGATTTTCAATTATTTAACCCTAGGAATGTTTTTGTCTTCAATAATTGGCCTTCAATGTGGTGCCTACTAAAAAAACATATTTTATTTGCTTTTATTCTTCAGGTAAATGAATATTAAATGTGAAGCCCCTTCCAAACTTATGGTATTATGGATTAGTAGGACATTAAGCGTCATGTAATAGCGACGTTACCACATATTAGAAGGGTGGCGTGGTGCCAAAAATTGTGGGATGAGATGAGAAGTGGAAGGATGGTGTGGTATGACACCTGGCATACTCTAAAAAATAAAACAAATCATCCAAAACCAACAAACTCGGTCATGTCATCATCACAATACGCACCACGTCGAGCAAAAGTGTGCCGCACCCTCACCCGCTCCATCATCAACACAGCCTACGGGGATGGTGTGGCGGCATGGTTGAGGCCTCCACGCATGTTCCATTCCACCATGATGTATGGCCTAATACAATAATTTATAAACCAAATTCAGTATTGATTATTTTTCGTATTAGCTCTATCATCCAAGTAAATACGTTTTTTTTTGCTTCATGTATTAACATAAGAGATAAGAACCTTTATTATATATATATATTTATATATATATATATATATATATATATTATATATATATATTACTTACAGTGAGTTGATTTGACTTGCATTTTATTTTATTGATATTTTTTTATACAAGGATTAAAATAAAATAAAAAACAACTCAACCATCTAATTTTGAAAAACTTAAAATGGTTACAATTCATTATTTTATGTATATTTTTTACAAGTACATGTGTTCTTGATAAGTTTACGAATGTTATACTCCCTACGTCTCATTAGAAGTGTCCTATTTTAAATTTTTAAAGTCTTGATTTATAAACTTTGACCTTAAATAATTTTGTTTGCGTTAGTTAATACTTGATGAAAGTTATATGATTTGAGTGTGTTTTACATGTGTTTTTATCGGGTTAATTTCATCAAGTTTTATAAAACTCAAAAAATATATAATTAAAGTTAAATTTATAAATAAAGACTTTGAAAATTCAAAATATGACACTTCTAATGGGACGAAGGGAGTAACAAAATTGGGTTGGAGAAACTTTTTGCGTTTTTTTAACATGCTTAAGAACTTTTAAGATACAAAAATTAGGTGGAGAGATTTCAAAATCTATCTATATATTCAATAAATAAAACCATTAGGGGAGATATGGTAATCCTCAGCTTGCTTTTCCCGCCTAAACCAATCACCTAAATGGATAGTCCGTTTTTGTAATGGGTAGTTCGAAACTGTAATTACTATGTTGCCTAAAATAGGTAAACTTACACTTTCGATCAACACTCTTCTTCGTTCTCTGCGTTGGATCTCCCTCTAATTCTGTACGATTGAAACATTGGAGCATATGATGACGGAATATGATCGGGTTCAAGTAAGTTTGATTCATCTAACTTTTGTTACAATCTGCTAGGGTTTCATTTCATCACTTTCGTTTTCCGATCTATTAGGGTTTATGTATTGTATTCCCCAGTTAATTTGATTATTGATTTAGGGTTTTTGTATGCATCGTTTATGCAGATTTTCAAGCGGGTCAATCGATTTGGATATTTATCAGTCCTACTACTAATCTTATCAGTATAAGTTTCTCTATATTACTTCCTCTCTACACCCTCTTCGATCGCTGCTTTGGTTTTCCCTGGTATGTGACACTTTGACATTTGTTTTATGTTATGATTTGGGGGTTTTAGGTTTATGTTTTGATTTAGGGCTTTAATTTGCGTTGTTTTTTTTTTAAATTGGTTGTTTAGTGTTATGTTTTTGCTTTTTTTTTGTTATTGAGTGTTTCATTTTGGGGAATGAACATTAGATTCATATTTGAATAACTAAAATAAATTCATGTTTATTATATATAAAGAAGTAAAAAGATGTGTGATCTCACCTAATTTTGCTTTTCTTTTCGGCGACGTATATACGAGAGTCTTTAATTAATCAGTGGAACATTATCATGCTTTTACATCTAATGAACCCAGGGAGTCTTAATTTGGATTTCAATATTCATGTTACTATACATTTTCATGGTTTGCAGGAGCGACTTCAACTTAAAAATGAGAATTTATACAACCTGATTGGGAAGATCCTCCATTTATTTCTATTTCAGATTGTTTGTTTATTGTTTTTTGGATATACTCACCCTTTTTGATGATTCTTTTAATGTAGCTATGGAGCAACTTGGGGAAAGGTCACTTCCTCCCATTTATTTGATTATGTAAGATTTTTGTTTTACCATTCCTTTGGTCATCGATTAAGGTCTCTAATGGCTATTTTTTGTGGGTTTGTTGATTTTATGATGAAAATCATTTGGAATGCCTAATTGAAGTCTATGCATATGCCACAGCTCAAGTAAACAAAGCAATTGAGGTATTATCAAACTTATTATGTAATGTGATTTACTATTCTTGGAGGTACAGTTTGATTTTTGTGAATAAGATTATTTAAAAATTTGAAGTATATAACTTTTAGGTAAATATATGAAGTAAATAATTTGAAATATTAGTAGTAAACGATTAAAAAACAGCTAATGCTTTTAAATGGCTAAGGTGCAGGGCTCGCTCACAGCACATGCAAAATTACAAGGAGTTGGCTAGGGATGAGCATTTGTCACCGGGTACCGGTACCGTACCGGTTATTTTCGGTACCGGTACCCTTTTTTTCCATTTTCCGATACCGGTATTTTGGTTAATTTACCATTAAATTCCGGTTCCGTACCAGTACCACTATACAATTCTCATCCCTAGAGTTGGCTTACAAGAAGGAACAATTGCGCACTCACACCCATTCATGTTGCAATTGAAAACAATAACAAGAAAACTATAGTCAATCTTTAAAAAGAAGTCAAATGGATCAAAACTCTTAAGGAGATTTTGATGACTACATTAATCTACAAACACGAAAGAAAAAATGAAGACACAAAACAAAGAAAAGTCATGAGTAGGTTTTGAATGTAAACAGTCTTACTATGGTTTTAAATTTCTTATTTCATAGCTTGAATGCTATTGCAAATCGAATATGTTGAGCATATGATATTAATGTTGTTTGAAATTTGTCTAATATAGATCTTCTTGATTGGACTAATTACTTTGTTTTCATATCAGTTGTAGCTGCCGATTTCTTTAATGTATAGTGCGAATGTAAATTTTTGAATCTACCTTATTGTTGAGTTGTTAATTGGAATGAAAAGCAGGTAAGGTTAGCATTTGGTTAATTAAGGTGGAGGGTACTTACTCTCATAAATTAGTTTATTAATAATCAATAATCGAGCTACTTTATGTGCAAGGGTAAAAGGGTGTCATGATCTTTTGGGCTTCATCTTCATATAGAGAACCTCTGGATGTTTCAAAGAACTTTAGTTTTGAGGTGCGTTCTAGGATTTTACAAGTTTATACTCTATTACTGATTACTCGCCATTGTTTTGTGTATTTGATTTTGATAAACTTCTACTTTATGATGTTAACCGGTACTTCCTTCAAATAATAATATTGAATCTTTTGAAGAAACTTGGACGGTTGTAGATAATAAGTATTTTAAGAAATATTTACACTTTTGACCCGGTTGACCATTTGACATAGATCACCTGATTGATAAACCAAAACTGAATGCTAAAAGTAGCAGACCACTTTTCAAATGTACCCATTTGACCCGTTGACGAATAATTAAAAGCCACACGACCCACTTTTATCTTATCCTTTTGGACCGACACTATTACAGTTTTACACTGAAACGACCCGTAACCAACTGTTTAATGCTTGAACTTCCTTAAATGTATTGATATAAATTGCATAATGTCATTTACTTTAATAGAATTTTTTAGGACTCAAATCTTGATTTGAGATCAACATGTTTTTAATTGTTGCTTTCTAGACTGGTCATACTAAGAAATATCTTTGTAGCCGTGGTTTGTATTTTCACGCTTTATCTACTATGCTACTATTACTTTGAAAAATATATATTTAGTTTAGTGATAATTCCATTAGGATTGTATTTGATAAAGAAGAATTCAAGAGAACTACATACTAAGACACTTCTATTTTTTCACGATTTTGGGACAATTTTTTTTGGTTTTGCAGGCTGATTATCTAGAGAGAGTATCTGTCAAGTTGCTGGGCATGGGGAAATAGATCTGCAGATCCTATGTCCAATACTCGTAATACTGTAGACACTAATCATTCAGGTACCTTTTTGACTACTATGATACTTTCATGTGGCTTATAAAAATATCATATGTATTGTTCTATGTATTTACAATACCCTATAAAACATACCAGTCATGGGGTTATAAATAAGTTTTTTTGTTCTTAACCATGATTGTTATTTTGGGATATCCCCAGTTAATTGCAAGTGTTTTTTCTCAAAAAGTTGTAAGGGAAACTTACAGCTTACATTGTTATATATTTTCTTCTTCATATTCTCAGCCCTTTTGGTTTTTGTTTGTTTCTTTTAATTTGTTATTTTTTTAGAAGGTACCCGATATACTTAAGGAAAGCTTTTGGAAACTTAAGGATATGCATCAATACGATGACTATAAAGTCAAGGACAATCTTTATCAAGGGTTGGATTGTATCTGAAATATTCAATTTTCTCACATGTTCAACTTTATGTTGCATTATTAAGAGTCAAAATCGGAGCTAGTATGAAGTTGCTTATACCAGATAAGGATGGGAATGTAACAAAGAAAACAACAATGTGCTCTACAAGGAAGTTTTTTCCGGGATTTGAATAATTTTGTTTTTTGTCTTCCAATGTATGTGTTTTTACATAGTATTAAGTTTGAACATTAATAATAGGTTTTTGGTTGAAGCCGCGTTTAACACGGGCATTAACCTAGTAATAATAATAATCTAACCTTCTAAATTCTAATAAAGAACTACAACTAATGTCATATGGCAACATCTCCTACAATTCAATTTTTTTTATTAAGTTTTATTATAATAATAATAATTTTGTTTTGTTTTTTATATCAAAATCTTATAAGATCACGTTAATCTATAGAATCATAATTTAAAATTCCGTTAATCTTTTATTTTCACAATTTAAAATTTTGTTTTGGTTTGGTTTTTATATTTAGAATTTCATTTTTATCTTATTTTTCATTTTCACTTTAATCTATAAACAATGGTCGTGAGTTCATTTTTAAGATTTCTCATTAGATTGATGGTATTCTTAAACTATTTTTTTATAGTTTATCATAACTTCTATAATTGTTGATTTATTTTATTTTATTCAATGTTTTAATTTTTTGAGGTATTTCGTAATTATTAAATTAAAAACTTTTTAAAACAACAATTGTATACACGTGGTGGTTTTAGAGTTTTAATTTTCTTCTTGTTATTTTGTTATTATAATTTAGGTTTCAACCTATTTAGTTTTTCTCATATAACTTTAAAAAATTATCTTTTACAAAATTATGAATATGAAGTTGCAACATGTTTATTTTAATCTACGTTCGATGCAAGTTTTATTTAAAATTCTGTTGTGAATTACATGTGTTTAAGGACTGAGTTATACCATGTGTATTACATGGTTTTGAAGATAAATATTATATAATTTAATAATGTATGCCCGATTTTACATGACTAAATTATTTTCATACACACAACTTGAGGGGTAATGGAGATAGCAAACATGGAACTTTATTTTTAGTGGTGACTTCATCTAGATATTAATATATGATCAGTACAATTTCATAAAAATCACTTTGATAGTATCCTTTTATATATATATATGAGAATATCAAAATATACTTATAAAAAGTTTCAATAATTTGCAAAAGTTATATATAACAAACATATAATCAAAATCAAATCATAACAAAGCCAAGCAAGTAAAAAAAGTACAACATAAAGCGAACGTGGATTCATAGTGACTTGACAACTCCACAATAGAACGGAGAGTAAGATAAGAGTATAATTGTTTTATAATTGATGACTTTTAAAATGATTTAACATATTTATAAGAAGTGTTTCGTGTGTTCAAAAATTTAGAACCATGCAAAATATTTCGGAAAAGCAGATAAAATCCCATAATTGAAAAGTATTACGTGAAATGGTTTTATATATGGTTAAATATGGTATGGATATCATATTTGCAATATTTGATTGAAAGTGAATATCACATCTATTCGATCGTACATATGAGCAAATTGCTAAAAAGATTTCTACATATACATTATTACTTATATAACCTCTATCCTTAAACCTGTGTGGGATACATGCGCTAAAGTGTCTTTGTCCCGATTAATGAGTGTGATATGCCTTAGGTCTAAGAATTGATTTAAACTCACTATCGAGTCGAGGGTCACATTGAAAGCAATCTCTCAATTCCTACGAGATAGAGGTAAGTTGTCTACATCTTACCATCCACTTATCTTAACTTTGTTATTTGTGAGATTTACTGAGTATGATGATGATCCTTAAATCGTGTAATACGCGGGTCTATAAGCTAGTAATAATAATAAGAAACTATGTTGACCTTTAGAGTATTAGCTTTAGAATAAAACGTAGTCAATTAACATGACATGCCATATTCAGATACTTTCAAGATAAATATTAATAATTAATGATCAAATTATTTTGAATACAAAACTTAAAAATAAAAGTAAAATGGATCAGGCTATGAAAAAACACGATAAATATAAGAAAAGAAAATAAATAAGTCATTTGTTAAGTTTTAAATAAATTATCTATTACCAATATATAGTACTTGTGTAAAAGTTTTTTTTATGTGATTCACTTATTTCCTTGATAGCAAAGGTTTTAAATAATGATTCGTTACTTTTGGAGTTACTTGAGATTATGTTGAAACATTATAAAAGTGACTTTTGATGAGCTTACATGTGAAGGGGTGCTTTTTTACTTGAATGGTTCATGTAGGATCAAAATGTTTACATCATTACTTCTTTTTGATGTCTATGCTATTTCTATTTTCAAGGACCACCAGCCAAGACCCGATATTTCAAAGAGCATGTTTAAAAAAAAACCGATACGTATATAGAAAAAGTTTAATAGGGTATACTCATACAAACACCAACATAGGCTCACTTACAAAATTATTCTTATAGTTTAGATTAGTTATTAGCCAATTTGCATTAGGTTTTGACTTCTAGTGAGCCCAATACCCAAACTCTTTAAGGCCTAAAGGACACATTTTTACAAGTTCGAGCAGGGTACATGAATTCTTAAGGTCAGCCTTGAGAACAAGATTTTGTTCTTAAATTCTCGTTTTTTTGTTGGACAATAAGAATTGAAAGGTTAACCTTTGTTGGTAGAGTGGATCCAAAATCCACTACTCTTTATGTAATGTCGGTTTTTTTTTTTGTTTCATGCTAGTTTCTTGCTATCTTTAATGCAATTTAACAGTTAAAAAAACTTGCCTTCTAATGTTAAGTTAGATAAATAACACATGCGTTTCTTTTCGTGTGTTATATTTCTATAGGAGCATGCGTTTGTAAAACACTACTTCCATACATTTATGGCTAGAAATTGAAAACCTCAAATTACAATGGCTCATGTTTTCCCTAGCTCAATGATCAATACATCAAGAAATAGAATGCTTTTTACTTTTTTTAAACGGTCAACAACATTCAACAACTTATAAAAAAAATACCTTTATAACGCTTATAACGCGTCTCGGTATCGCTAAACTACCAACAATTACTTTTAAAAACAAACTTTTTACTAAAACACCCTTCAACATCGGACTTAGCAGTTAGCCCCCCTACCCACGCATTCATCATATGCAAAAGCTTAAATTGATGTAAAGGTTCCATGTGACGAGATCTCTTGATGTAATTTATTGTTTTTTATTGGAACTTTTTAAAAAGGTATTGTAAGATACAAATTTATAAAACTGTGGTATATTAACTTACTTTCCCTTCTTTTTTGAATGAGTAAAAGTTCAAGTGTTAAAACAGTTATAGAAATGAAACTTAATTTTATAATAAATAATAGGAATGAAAGTTTAGTTTTTAATTAGTTTAGTTATGAAAGTTTAGTGGCTCAAATATAGTTCATTATTGTAAAAACTTTCCTTAATTTTACGATATTAAACTTTTATTATTTGAAGAGATGAAATGAAAATTAATTGAAGAAATGGATCAAGCTATTGTTACAACTGAAATGAGAAAGTTGTTACAAATACAACAAACTCCTCTATATATAGAGGCTAACTGACACAACTAACCTATCACAACTAACTCAAAACAATACATACAATATATATATATATATATCTAATATGCCCCCTCAAGCTAAACGGGGAGAATCCACGTGAAGCTTGGACAAAAGAGAACTAAATCGATCTGCTGAAAGTCCCTTAGTCAAAACATCTGCAATCTGAGAAATAGTGGGCACATAACAAATCTGTAACATCTGTGACAAAACCGTATCTCTAATAAAGTACAAAACAATCTCAAGTGTTTAGTCCTCTGATGAAACACCGGATTTGAAGCAAGATAAGTAGCCCCAATGTTGTCATACCAAACTGTCGGAGAACAACTCAAAACAACATGTAGCTCCCGTAATACAGACATAATCCATCTCAACTCATCAGCTGTATATGCAACAGCTCGATACTCAGCCTCAGTGCTTGATCGAGCAACAATATGTTGTTTCTTGGAACTCCAACTAACCAAGTTTGAGCCAAGAAACACACAATAACCAGTAGTAGACCGTCGATCATCAGGACATCCAGCCCAGGCTGCATCTGAATAAGCATGAATATCCGTACTAGAAGATCGTCTAATACTCAAGCCACAAGTCAAGGTACCTTTAAGATACCGTAAAATCCTCTTGACCGCCTCCCAATGTCTGTCAGTAGATGTTTGAAGAAACTGAGACACCTTACTAACAACATATGCAATCTTAGGACGAGTCAAGACCAAATACTGAAGGGCACCAACAGTACTACGATACAAAGTAGCATCAGGTAAAGGTATACCCGTATGCCGAGAAAGCTGTCTACCAGAGGCAACAGGAGTAGACAAAGAACAACACTGAACAAGACCAGTGCGCTGAAGGAGATCAAGTAACACTGCTGAGAAAGATGAAGAACATCATCAGAAAAGACAGCCTGAACTCCCAAAAAATAAGAAAGCTGACCAAGATCTTTGAGCGCAACCGAGAATGTAATCGCTCAATCAAACGAGTAACAAAATCCAGAGAACTCCCAGTAATGATGATATCATCAACATAAACCAATACATAACACATGATTGAATCTCTACTATAGACAAATAGAGAAGTGTCAGAAACACACTGAGAGAAACCATCAGCAATAAGAGCATAAGAGAGCTTGAAAAACCAAGCTCTGGGAGCCTGCTTCAGGCCATAAAGAGCCTTCTGCAGAAGACAAACATGAAGTGGTCTAGAAGTGTCAACAAAGCCCTGAGGCTGTGCCATATACACGGTCTCAGATAAGTCACCATGAAGAAAGGCATTGTTGACATCAACCTGCCGAATAGACCAACCACGAGAGAAAGCAATAGAAAGAACAATCCGAATAGTGGTGGGTTTGACAACTGGACTAAATGTCTCAGTATAGTCAATACCCTCAGTCTGGTGAAAACCCTTTGCTACAAGTTGTGCCTTGTAGCGACTCACAGAACCATCAGGATTTCTCTTAATCCTGTAGACCCACTTACAACCAACAATGTTGGCACCAGTGGGAGCCGGAACCAAACGCCATGTCTGGTTGGCATACAAAGCATCCATCTCAGTACGCATCGCATCCCACCAAATAGACCACTACTAAGCCTGATGAAAAGAAGTAGGCTCTGTGGTTGGAGCAGTAGTGGCATGAAAAACCACATGATCAGGAAACTGTCTAGGCTGACGAGTATGGTCACGAGAACGAGTAACCATAGGATGCATAGTAGGAAGAGAAGGAGAAGAGGGAGGAGGAGGAGGAGGATGAGAAGGAGAAGAAGAAGGAGGAGGAGGAGGAGGTGGTGGTAATGAAGAAGATGAAGGTGGAGAAGGGAAAGACGAAGGAGGAGGAATGAAGAGATATGAGCAGAAGAAGAAACAGATGAAGTACGAGGAATCTCAAAAATCGTTTTAAAGAATCGAACATGTCTAGACGTATAAGTATGAGACGTGTGAGGATCATAACAAAGATATCCAAGATGAGATGGAGCATATCCAACAAAGATGCAAGGGTTGGATTTGGGTGAAAGCTTATCCGTTCGAGTATCACCAAGAAACGGATAACACAAACACCCAAACGTGCAAAGAAAAGAATAATCGGGTGAAAAACCAAATAATGTCTCAAAAGGTGAGGAATAGTGAATAACCGGTGAAGGTAACCGATTAATGAGATAAGCAGCAGTAGCATAAGCATCATACCAAAACTTTTTTGGTAAATGAGATTGAAACAACAAAGCACGAGCAACTTCAGAAAGGTGACAATTTTTATGCTCGGCTGCCCCATTTTGTGGGGATGTGTATGGACATGAGATGCGATAAGCAATACCAGACTCAGAAAGAAATCGAGCCATCGGTCCATGAATGAGCTCGGGAGCACCATCACACTGAAGATGTTTAATGGTGCATGAGAAAAGGTTCTCAACAAGCTGTTTAAAGTGACGAAACGAATCAATCACCTGAGAACGATGTGTAAGAGGATAAATCCATGTAAGTCTACTAAAATCATCAATAAACGTAATAAAATATCGATAACCATCACGAGACAAAATAGGAGAAGGTCCTCAAATATCACAATGAATCACATGTAATGGAAGTATAGAGTGAGATACAATCGAATCAAATGGTAATCGTGTAGATTTCGATGTACTACAAGCAACACAATGAGAACACATGGATTTATTTAAAACACGTAAAAATGGAAAACGAGCCATAACTCGCAGATGGGTGTCCTAAACAAGAGTGCCACGTCTCTCGAGAAACAGCTGCAACAACAGTCAACGAATACAGCTGATAAGAACTACCACGCGTGTGGTGGAGGAGCTAGCCCGTGAGACTCTGAATAATCAAACCAAAATGAGAAAAAGTAATAGTAAGTGGATGATCGATCACAAGCTGAGTAATAGAAAGTAAGTTCTTGGGTAGGCCAGGAACTACTAAGACATGTCTAAGTATGATGGTACTACTGGATAAACGCAAATGAGCAAAACCAACGTGGGATATAGCAAGAGATGTACCGTTACCAATAACAACCCGCTCGGTACCAGTATAAGGAACCGAATTAAAGACAAGCGATAACTCACCAGTCATATGTGCGGAAGCTCCTGAATCCGGAATCCATGAATCAACCAGATCACATGCGGATGTCAAGTCAGCTACAAGCAAAAAGTGTCCAGGCCTATCATAAATTTGACACACAACTGGTGTTTGAGAAGTAGAATCAGTGTGTGGAGGTGGTCGTACAGTCATGCTTGCCGTAGCAGCTATTGGAACAGAGTATGAGCTATAATTTTGTTTTAAACGAGATTCAAAGGTCAACAACTTAGCTCTGAGTTGAGAGAATGTAGGTTTTGAAGCAGAATTCTCAATGTTAGTAACAAACATTCGAAAATCAAAATGTAAACCATTTAGAATCTGTAATATTAGACTATGCTCTGTAATTGTATCTCCTAGAGCAATCAATTGATCAAACGGATTCTTTGCCTCATCACAGAATTGAATTACTGATTTATCTCCTTGTTTTAAACACTGAAATTGTGTTCGAATGTAATTCTGATTTGCGAATACCTGTTGTGTAAACAATTCTTCAAGTTTCTGCCATAACTCTGCAGATCTGGAAGCATCTCGAGCCAAGTGAATCAGCGACGAAAACAGATTTGCAGAGATAAAAGCCGATACATATGCATCTGATTTGTCCCAAGCAGTTCTAGCTTCCTCATATTCAGTTGGATTACAGTCGATATTAAGATGTTGAAGAAGCCCTAACGTTTTCAGAATCAGTGTTGTTTGATGCTTCCAATTCAAGTAGTTTGTTTCATCAAGCTTAATTGGCATTAGATTCATAACATTCTGAAATGGATTAGAATTTACAGGATTTGGTGTAGCAATTGTAGAAGATTCAGTTTCTTCAGACATTTTGAACACAAATCTGATGATCGAAAAACAGAAATCAGAAAGAAACAGATCAAGAAGATAAGAGAGAGGAAACCAGAAATCAAAGAGATCGGAATTTGATCGGAGAAAGTAGATCGGAATTTGATCGGAAATGAAAGAATCTAGAGTCAAAGCTCTGATACCATGAAGAAATGGATCAAGCCATTGTTACAACTAAAAATAAGAAAGTTGTTACAAATACAACAAACTCCTCTATATATAGAGGCTAACTGACACAACTAACCTATCACAACTAACTCAAAACAATACATACAATATATATATATATCTCTAATATTAATGTATCCTAGTTAATGAAACTAATATTTGAATTTTTAAATTACTTTTTAACAGTTATAACTATTACTTAATGATACATATTGTCAAGTTCATTCGATTAAGAAGATAAGAAAATATTGAAAGTCGACTGTTTTTTCCTCATCAAACTTAATATTTAATGAAAATCGTTTAAATATTCAATGAAAATCTTTTAAAGGGCGAACAAAAAATGAGTGAAGTGCCTAGGGATGGTAAACTAACCAGCAAACCGAAAATACCAGAACGAGTAATAAGGTATGAGATTAGATATGAGATTACTTTTAGAAATTTTCTCAGGATGAGGATTATGATATTGGGTGATATACGATCCAATTAGCTAAAACATACATGCTCGTTTACCCTCATATGCATAAACATTTTGTTTTTATTTTTGTTTTGTTCTGTTTTTAGGTATTATAATAATATACTAGTCGTTTTAGGGTTTTTTTTTTTCCTATTTTATAGTTTCTTGAATATGAGACATTTATAAAATTTTATCAAAAAAATAAAAATAAAAATGAACATGATGAAAATTTATTATTTTGTTATTGTATCTATAACTTATATTAGTAATATTTATCTATTATTAACTTTAATTATCAATTGCTTATTTTCTCTAGTTTCTTCATATATGTTCATGATATCCACCATAGTCTTCAAGTCAGCTCATCAACCATAAGATCGTCAAACCGACATCACCTCCCCGCTTTCCCTCTCCATCGCCACCCCACCGTCACCTACAAATCGAGCCAAACCTAAATCCGCAAAGATCTAGCAAAGGGGAATACATATTTAGCAAATAAATGATTCTTGGTCTTCAAGGAACTAAGTCTAAAACAAATCTCAATTATAGATTCGTGACAGGGTTCATTTTTATAATAGAACATCCAAGGAATTTTTTTTTATAATAGAACATCCAAGATTTTTTTTTTTTACAGATTTACTATAACTATTTGAAATTTTGGGTTTGAATTTAAAATTATAAAGATCAAAGACAAGAGAATGAAAGAACAAAAAATCACATTTAAACCAATTTTTTTTAACATTAAGCGTAAAAAGTTGTTTAAAAAGAAACATATATATTATAAAATATATTTATCCCCTTTCTAAGGAACATCAGTACCCCTAAAGTCAGTGGAGTGAAGACTATTGTCATGAACGAGATGAGGTGAAAATTAACATTAGTTATCTTTTTCTTAGAAAAATGAATATATTGGTGTCTTTTACTTTTTTTTAATTAAAACTCAAAAGCTAAATAAGAGAAATAATAGTTTTATCGAGTGTGCGTTTCACACATTCTAACTCATATCAATGTTTATACAAATTCTCATTTGAGTTTTAAGTTAAGCTCGACCACCCAAAATAACTTGATGACACCAAAATCACCAACACAAAATAAGTTCATTTAGACTCATGTGTCTAGTCTAGTTCGAAGTCCTTTATTATATAAGCTCAATTTAGGGTCGAGTTTGTTTAAGCTTGACTCGATTCATCTTTCTAGTTGCTTCTAGGTGTAGCCACATCGTATCGATCGAGCAAACCACATATTCGTTTCTTTTCGTGCAAATTTATTTGTGAATGTTTTATTCGTGTGTGTTAAATCAACCACGTATCAATGTCGATGTGAGGTTTAAACATCAGCCTCCTTCAGTTTGGTTGTATACCAACACCTCCTACAAAAAAACCGACACATTATACACAAAGTATTGTGGTTATAGCCAACCGCCAATTATAGGCTAAACATTATTTTTAATAAATGACATCTAGCTATTTTCATTTTTATTTATGTGACACGTTTCTCATGATGAAATTACATTATATAAATACAAAATTTCTTCTTTACTTGTGTGTTACTAGCACCACATCCGATTTTTATTATTGATCTACAAATTACAAATTGTTCAATTTTTTCTAGATAGTTTTGATATTATCGTGTTATGAATTTACATCGGGTAAACGGGCAATAAGTTGTGCCGCTACCTTTTTTTTTACACCTAGATATAAAAATTGCTAAATAAACAATTGTTAATTGTAATGAAGTAATGGTGGGGGTGGCAAAACAGAAGAAACATTCACATGAGACATTAAATTGATAAGATAAGAGAGGTACCATATGATTTTTCCATAATAGATAATTGGAAGAAAACAATTTGATGGTAATCATATGAAATATCTTAGCCATGGGTAGAGTTTGATCCTTGAAGAATCTGTATTCAGTTAAATGAAGTCGATTGTGTGATTAAGAAGAATTACCGGGAGGGAAGGAAGCTGATAAGAAGAATCATCATCGCATAAGGGGGAGGGAAGAAAATAACGACAAAAAAATTCTAAAGGAATAAGTTAGGCTCTGATACCTTGTAAATTTTGAAAAATCCGCCATCAATTGTGGTACGAAAAACTATTTATATGAACTAATGTTACAATACAAGTATATGAATTATTACTAGTTACATAAACTACATTATATTTAGGTTTAAGAGTTGGATACAAAACGTAAAACTATAAAAATAATGCAAATGTTAACAAGTTTTTTTCAAGTTACAACTTGACAATGCCATGGATATTGTTTCACATAAACTGTAACATAATGTGAAATGTTAACATTACTGAAATGTAGACGAAACTTGCTGACTAGTCGTGCGTGCATCAAGGGGGAGCCCGTCCCTTGTTGTGGCTTATGTGGCCACGCCCACCACAAGGGCAATTAGGGTTGTAAACGTATCGAACGAACACAAACAAGACATTGTTCGTTAGCTAAGGAAGTAAATGTGTTCACGAACGTTCATGACACACTGGAAACGTGCCACGTCAGTCCAATTTTCAAAAATATGTCAGTTTCCTCCATGACATACTGGAAACATGCCACTTCAGTTCAAAAATCAAAACCCACTTAAGTCACACATGTTTAATGAAGAGTATTTTTAGTCAGGTATAAAATAAGGGGAAAATAAAAGAAATATGGAAGGACAAAAATACCCTTCATTAAACCTGTCTGACTTAACTGAGTTTTAATTTTGGGATTGAAGTGGCACGTTTTTCCAATATGTCAGGGAGGAAACTGACATATTTTTGAAAATTAGACTAAAATGGCAAAAGTGACAAATCACATGGACGAAAATGACAGTAACTCTTTTTTTAATTTCAAGTTTAATGTTTGTGTTCGTTTGCGCTTGTTTGTGTTTTTGACCGGTGTTCACGTACAATTGAAATTCCTTAGTAAACGAGCACAAAATAAACATTTGTTTGACATCTGTTCACAAACAGTTCACGAACAATTGCATTTCCTTAATGAATGAACACAAACATAACATTATTTGTGTTGTTTGTGTTCGTTGGATTTGTTTAGAGCTTAGTTAAAAGCATTAAGTCTTCAAATGGGGATGATAAAAACTTTTTAAAACTTCAAATTCTCATTTAAAAAAGATTGCTTCCTCTATAAATAGAAAGAATACATTGAATAGCCAGGACCATAAACCCAACGAAGACTCCGCTCTGCTTCTCATTTACTTCAGATTCAAGATTCAACCCTCTTTCTTACGTAATCATCTTCTTCTTCAAAAACTCATGCAAATCACTCAAAAACCCTAAATTCGTTCTAATCCCATGTCTGTAAATGCATCAAAAGAAATCAGAGATTCAAATCGGAAAAGACAGCACCGGAATCTCTTCCGATTTCAACCCCACACCCACAATTCCCCACCAATCCCCTCAAAATCTCTCTGTTTTCAATTCAAATTCTTCTTCATCTTCATCACTCTGTTCTTCGTCATCTTTACTAACAATTGAGTCTGTTGATCATGTTCAAGAACACCAAATTGTAATCAATGATGACGAATTTGATCTCGATTCAGTTACTAGATCAACTCCTCACAAACGTTCTGTTTTCTCGCAAACCACAACGAATTCGTTAACAAATTCTGTTTGTAACAACCCCTTTACGTCGAAAACAGTTAATTCTAACCGCTTTCGGTTTTGCAGCCCGAAATTTACATTAATCTGTTTTGTTAACCGTCTCAGTCGCCTCAGGCGACCGCGAACTCACCTCCGGTTGATTCTGTTACTGTCTGTTCCGGTTTTCTACTTCGAAGTATCGAATCCTAGTCGATCGTTGGTTCTCGATTTTTTATCCGCATTCGCGTTCTCAGCTGCGTTGTTGTCGCTTAATCTCGCCCTCCCTCGTCTCCCTTCGATTCGGTTGTTTTTTGCTAGATCGTTCCCGATCAAGCTGACGTTGTCGGAGAATGTTTTGTTCTCCAGGTCAGCATTGCCGGTGTTGTGGTCGATAGGGTCGAGAGCGAAAATGGATTGCGGGTATGATTCGGGGTGTTGGGTGCAGACATATAACAATGGGGATGTGTATGAGGGTGAGTTTCATAAAGGGAGGTGTTCTGGGTGTGGGGTTTATTACTATTGTATGAGTGGGAGGTATGAGGGTGATTGGGTTGACGGGAAGTATGATGGTTACGGGGTGGAGACGTGGGCGAGGGGGAGCAGGTATCGGGGACAGTATCGGGTCGGGTTGAGACATGGGTTCGGGGTGTATAGGTTCTACACTGGAGATGTTTACGCGGGTGAATGGTTAAACGGGCAGAGTCACGGGTGTGGAGTGCATACTTGTGAAGATGGAAGTAGGTATGTTGGAGACTTTAAGCAGGGTGGTAAACATGGTCTTGGGCATTATCATTTCAGGTAACAAGTTTGTGGTTTCTTGATTTTGAAGAATGTGTGTAATGGAAGTTTGTTTGCAGGAATGGGGATACGTACGCTGGAGAATATTTTGCGGACAAGATGCATGGTTTTGGAGTTTATAGTTTTGCAAACGGGCATAGATATGAAGGATCTTGGCATGAAGGAAGACGGCAAGGGCTTGGAATGTACACTTTTAAGAACGGTGACACACATTCTGGCCATTGGCATAATGGGGTTCTTGATGTACCGAGTTCTCATAGTGCAACACAACCGGTATCGCCTGTTGGGGTCTATCATTCTCGAGTTTTGAATGCAATCCAGGTAATTGGTAGCCGGAAAACAAGTTCAGGCCAGAACTAGGTGTAAACAAGTTGAGCTCAAAATCGGTATATGAAACTCGTGTCTGCTTAAACATGCTTCAATATAGGCTCGAGCTCGTTTAAGGCTGGCATGATTCAAGCTAATACGCGAGCCCATCTTAAGTAGCTAGCTCGGCCCGTTTACATTTTTAGTCAAAACATCCTACGTTTATATCACAAAATTAAAGTATTAATATACCATATGACATTACTTTGATGATTACGAAACTGTCATCTCTCTTGTAAACTAATGGAAACTATTGTCATTATCATTTAGGAAGCACGGAGAGCGGCAGAAAGGGCATATGAGGTAGCTAAAGTGGACGAAAGAGTTAACAGGGCGGTGGCAGCTGCCAACAGGTCAGCTAATGCCGCTAGAGTAGCTGCGGTGAAGGCAGTACAAAAACAGCTACCTGACAAGGTCAACTGTCACAAACTTCACAACATCTATCATTCTCAAACTAACTGTTTCCAACAACCTAGCTTGTGACAGATTTTGAAGGCTAGTTATGTGATGACATTATTCATGGGTATATAGAAGTTTAGTTAGTTAGATTAGTTGGATAATGTTTGAAACCCAGCTGGTGTTGTATGTCTGATATGAAATCATGATCGAATATATGTTGGGTCTATAAGATGTAAGCGGAGATATGGAATTCAAAGTTCAAACCTTGCTTAAAAGATGTCATTTGCAATGTAGTTTAACATTAAATAAAAATAACAAAAAACCTTCAGAAATATGATATGAGGATTGAGAATTCCAATAGATCAAAAAATGACCAAATCTAACTCTCGGTCTGCTCCCTCAGCCTACGGATGGTACTCCTGACGGTAACTGCACTAGCAGTGCTGCAAAAAACAAAAAACATAAGTTAGTGTTCTAATTTGAAATAAAATCGCCATAAATGTAAAGAAACAAAATTTTAATTACTTCAATGTATAAGCACCGCCTGCTTTCACTTTGCCACAATCTTTGCAGCCCCAGATTCCAACAGCCTTTCTTTTCACAGCATACTGCAAGAGATGAGTTTCACCAAAGATTAGTGTGTGTTATGTCACATTTATACACACGAAGAATGATGTACCTTCCCACAAAATTCACAAAAGAATTTGCTGTGCTGGCTGACCTCCATCTTCTTGATCTGCTTCCTCAAACTAGCACCATAACGGGTGCCTGTAAGTAAGATGTTGAAGGTATCAGATATTACAAAAGATTCACCAATACACAAAAAAAGTTCTTTAAAAGTGAGAAATTTTATCCAGCTTTAATCTTGAATATGAACAATTATACACATTAATTAGTCAAATCAATAAAAAAAAGTAAATTACAAAAATCATCCTTTATGTATGCTACTTATTTCAAACTGTGTCCTTTGTCTTCAATATATACAAGAAACGTACTCGATGTTTGCAAATCCTTACATGTTATGTCCTTTAGCCCTAACCCAGTTACTTTTTATAGTTAAATCTGACTAAATGGACCTCACATTAGGGTATTTTTGTCATCTTACCATAAATAAAATAATTATGTTTAAAATAATATTTTATACATCTATAAAATAATATATACACAGACAATACATCTCTCCCTCCCTCTTTAACTACCCGACAACCACCATCACCACCCAATCACCCATCTGCCACCCCCACCATCTGCTCTTCTTCTCCGGCGAAGCACTACCACCCAAATCTGGTGCCTCCTCCTGTCTGACAATCACCCCTTCCTTCTCCGCCAAACCAGTGGCTTTACATTTTATGGACAAATTTGTAAACAATTCACTCATCTTTGCCTATCTTCGTAAAAAAAACCCTCATGTACAACCTGATTCAGAACCAAACTATAATCACATCATAATCATTTCCTAAATTCACAAACTAACTCATATAAATCCAAATCATACTCATTGAATCAAGTTAAACTGAAACGATTGCAAAAATATAATGTTCCTTCTCCACCACAACCTGAACCCTCTGATCTGGGTTGCGAGCACTAACACACCCCAACCTCCGACCAAATCTAGCTGCGAGTTTACAGATCTGGTCCATCCCCATCAACATCATCCACCACCGTAACCGAAGAAGAAAATAAAAGGGGCGAAAGATAGATTGTTAAGGCGATGGTGGTGCTTACAGTGGTGGCCGACTGGTGGTTCTCGAGTGGCGGTAGCCGGGTGGTGGTGGTTGGCTGGTGGTTACGGAGAACAGGTAGAGAGAGATGGGTGAAAAGGGATCAACACCCAAACTTCCGACCAAGATCTAGCTGCGATTTTACAGATCTGGTCCATCCCCATCAACATCATCCACTGCCGTAATCAAAGAAGAAAAGAAAGGGGGCAGAAGATAGATTGTTTAGGTGGTGGTGGTGCTTACAGCGGTGGCCCACTGGTGGTTCTCGGGTGGTGGAGGTCGGCTGGAAGTTATGGAGAACAGGTAGCGATATGGGTGAGAAAGGGAGGATGGTTTATGGTGGTGAGAACAGAACCAGAGAAAGAGCTGAGAGAGAGAGAGAGAGAAGGGAAGACTGACTTATTTATTTGTTTATATATTTTTAATGTTTCAAAATTCTTTTTTGTATTATTTATTAATAGATTTTAAATAAATGAGTAAAATAATACTACCCTTATTTAACCATAAAAATTAACTGGGTTAGGGCTAAAGGACATAACATGCAAGGATTTGCAAACATCGAGTACGTTTCTTGTATATATCAAAGACAAAGGACACAGTTTGCAATAAGTAGTATACATAAAGGACGATTTTTGTAATTTACTCTAAAAAAAATTAGATTAACATGATAATTGTGATGATAACCATGTTGAGTTTGAGGCTAAGTTTTCCTTTCAAGATTAATGCTTATTGACCACGAAATGTAGAACAAAATAAACAATGCTTACCATACTTCCCGACAATGCCAGCCTTCTTGGTTCTCTTAGTCTGTGTAAAAGAAACAATCTTATTAATACACGAGCACAACAAAATACTATAAGCAAAGAAACATAAGAAACTCTAGGAAACATTGAAGAAGCAAAAGGCCATTTATTGTTATACTTCCATTATAAAGTAAACCAACAATAACCACATTTGTTATACACTAAAATAACATGTTAATTACTCAGCCATATATCATGTGCACAACATAAATATAAATAGGTGCAGCACAAAGAACCACAAAATATAACATAACATGAGATGAGATGAACTAAAACAATGAACCCAATCTAGACACTATAAACAATAAAACTACTTTTCAGAACAATCATATAGCACACTGTTGTATCTTGAATTCTTGATTATCTTGATCAGACTCTCACAAGCACCATTAAACAACCAACAAACCCAATAAAAAACCATGTTCTCTAAATTCAAAAACCAACACATCAATAATCAAACGACCGGACAATTAGAATCAGCATACTTTCATTATCATTATCCTTTTATTGAACAGAAAAAAATAAGCTAACGATTTCTACGCTAATTCATTCAACCTTTTTAACCCTAAGGTTTTCATTTCACGGAACATAATGAATTCTGAATTGAATATGTTGTTTCAAGGTAGTTCCATTGATAATTATACCAACCAAACACATCATGGGATTTCGAAGGAACACTTTAAAATCCAATTCAAATTCCATTACATTAGATTACATTCCATGAAATGAACACTACCTACTGATTTGTCTATGTTTCAAAATCAGACAAATTGATAATATTAGCAGAAAAAAAGACTACACAGCCATCTAACGCCACTCGTTATCTACTCAATATCCGAGTTCACCAGCTTACACAATCACATTATTACTATTCATAAGCTTGGTAATAAAAAATCCGCATTTTTCAATGGAAAACCCTAAAACCACAATTAATTCAAGCAATTCATCAACAAACATGTACAATAAGAACAATTAATTCAAGCAATTCATCCACGAACGTGTACAATAAGAACAAAGAGTGTATGTACCATGTCTTGAAGCTCGGTGAAATCGACTGGGACGGGATTCTTGAGATGAGATGCAACGAAAACCCTAGGTTTTGACTGTGTAGGAACAGCTTATATGGACTGCATAACCTAGACCCAAAACCGCATTGTGTTGGGCTTATAGTTGGGCCTGAATTATAAACAATGGTTGGGCTCAAAAAAACGCAGTCCAACTTTAATGTTGATCCAATCTTTTTAAAAGCCCCTTTATTTTGTAATATTCGTGAATCGTGTTTTTTATTGGATTTTGAAGATTTGTAGAATAGCTGAATAGAATATACTAATATAGGTTCTCACTAACATGGTCAGATCCAGCCCATATTTGTGGGTTCTCACTTCTCAGAAACTCGGTGTGTTTGGAGAAAAAAAAATAGTGAGAACTTTATAGAATTTAGAAAAAATTAGTGAGAATTAAAGAGATTTACCAAAAGGAACCCATTAGAATAAAATCATGAATCCGTCACTGGTAACAGACCAACATTATTCAATGTTCCAAGTGCCCGTTATGCGAGGAACATGAAGAATTGGTAGAACACATTTTTATGGCATGTATGTTGTCAAACAGGATATGGATGGGTTTCAGTGTGTGGTGCAACATTCTTCTGCTTTTCGTTTTCGCTTTCAAAGACGTTATGGAAGCTTACGGTATTTTACAAATTGGAAAAAAGCTAAGGAGATCGGGCACATATTTAGGAGATGGAGAAGTCAATTCTAGAGGTTTGTGTGGTTAAAAAATAGGTATTCCTTTAGAACAATTCGATGGAAGGATTGGTGTAAACATCCGTTGTATATATTGTAATTTGTTGCCTTTTGCCCATTTGGGTCGGAAGCATCTGTTGTATGTTTGGCCTTTTGCCCATTTGAGCCGGAGGCTTGTTTAGTGATGTTTACTTTTGAAAAAAATGTAATGAGATCATGTGTAAGAATAACCTATTGTAACATGGATTTAGTCAAAACGTTGTCGAAAATGTTATGTTATAAATACATAGGTGAAACTTTTAGAAGACCCATGAGGTTCGTTGACCCATTGGCCAAGGGTCGGGCCAACATTCTTATTATCAGGATGTTTTGTAGTTTGACCTTTTTAAATTATGTCACTTAGACTCGTTTTTTTTTAACGACAAATTTGGATCACTGACAGACCACCGGAGTATCATCGTGCCACGAGCGGAACAACCCGATCATATCCATCTCCACTAGGCAATAGTGTCTCACCAATTCAGGAGGAAACCCAATAAACATGGGAAAACCACCCTTGTGAGAATCGAACCCAGGACCTATTGGTCTGTAACACCTTGTGTTTTTACGTCCTATAAAATTTCGACACGTGTCCCGGTGATCCTCGTATGTCGTGTGCTAGACGAGAGGGACTAAAATCGCCAACATGTTATTTTATAACCTCTGAGTGGTGAATATTAAAGTCGAGGGGCTAAACGTGTCAACATGCTTAAACTATGCCTCTGAATGACCTTTTAACAAACCCGAGCTTAATGATGTTCGGTTATACTCCCGAGAGTGCTAATCAGGAGCCATATTGAATAAAACATGCTTTTATATCGAAATATGGGAGTTTGGAGAAGTCCGGGGCCAAAATGGAAATTTTGTAAATTGACATCTCAGGCGCCACGAACCAGAGACCTAATATCCCCGCACGACGCGAGGGAGAGGTCAGTTCACATAAACAGCAGCCAGCTACAGTACCTGCATGCTTGCCACCTCCCAACCCACTTCAGCTCCTGAATTCCGAAACCATGGCCTCAATTCTGGTTTTGGACACCTCATACAACACCTGGAGTGATCCTAGGTGAGCTCTCAACACTTGGATTGATCTAAATCCATGCCCTTCAACTATAAATAGAGCTCAATGTTGAGCTTCATTCCTTGCTCATTCCTCTTTTCTTCTATACTCTCTCTTGGAGTTGTTTCCTGGCTTAAGGAGACCTCCCCTGAGTTCTAATATTTTCCTTGTTCACTTGTAAGTGTTCCAATCCCTTCTTTTTATTTTTATTAGGCTTTAAGCCAAAGTCAAAGCGTTGACGTAAAAACACTTTGACTTTAGGCTAAGACCATTACGGTCCAGCCATTGTTCGGTACGAACATGGCTACGTGATCGTAATTAGGTAGGTGCCACGTTTGCTTGGTCAATTGACGGGTCAAAGTTATTGATAAAAAGTCAAACTGGGTTAGTTTTTAAAATAAATTCATATATGATAATATATGTGTTATAAAATATATTTTGACACTTTAATAACTTGGTAATAAGTATTATAACATGTATAAACATGTTCGGCCCGTCAAGTCCAGGTCTAAGGTCGGTTCGTAACCGAAAGTCACAAAGTTGACTTTTACTTTGACTTTCGGTTCTGACCCGAATTAGCAACTTTAGTTATTAATTCTAAGTTGCATTGTGACCATATTTAGTTGTAGTATAACCCTCTGGAGTTGTGTTACATGGTTACATAGTAATCCAAGCTTTTATGCAAGTTTCCGTTAATTATGCCAAACTTTGCTAAAATGCCCTTCATACTTAAAAATAAGGTTTAAAATACAAAGGAGCATACAAATAAGTTATGTACTGATATATAAACACGACTAACCTATTTTGATGTCAATAATCTGGTCACAACCTGAGTTTTGTTTAATTATCGCAAATCATGCTTTTAAAGGACCAAAATGCCCTTTCGGCATCTAAAATGGTTTTTAACATAATTTTTCAACAAAACTCATTACCTACTGATGTAATATCATAAATAGGATTACTTGGGATATCAAATCAGATTGTAAACTGAATTTACACACAAGTCCTTGTATAATGCTGATAAATGACGATGTTGCCCTTACGATGCATAAAGTGGTTTTAAAGATGCTTTTATAACAAAACCATTTACCTACTGTTATAATATATTAAATAACTTATTTTGGTTATATAAACCTGATCATAACATCAGTTTTCCTTAATCATCTTGAATATCGTCATTTAGCGACTTAATCGCCGTTTCGGCGCATGGTATGGTTTAAAACCATATTAGAGCGTCAAGACTTGATACCTATTGATTTCAAAACTTGTTTTATACATATAATTACAGTAAGTACATTAACTAAACTCAGATTCCCAAGTAACTTATCAAGCTATGTGTGAAATGACCAAAATGCCCTTACGAGGCATAGTTTGGTCTTAAACTCTAAACCACACACATACTCGATATCCTACAGATATAACATCATAAATAAACTATTTTTACAGTAAGATTATGATCATTACATCAGTTTGCTCATAAGTTCTTTTACAAGTAATAAAATGACCAAAACGCCCTTTTGAGGCGTAACATGATTTTAAAACCATAACGGGCATACATGTTGGTACCCTACTGATGTCACAACATGTTTAAAGTATAATGGCATATGGAACTTGTATAGGACTCACCCGGTTACCTGGTTTCGCTTATATGCGTACGGTTCGGCCTACGTAACCAGTTTACGTAATTTAACCGAAACGGGTTTAACCTTATCATTTTACTTCAAAAATTCAGGATGTAATATGTTTACCCATATTAAACAAGTCTCCATACTTGTCGTGTTTAAACTACATTCTATTCCGATCATCGCTCAATCTAGCGTTTAGTACCGTTATTATCTTTAAGCTACCCGGTTCGAGTCTACGATGTAGATAGGACCCGTTAGCATTCTAACTGGTTATAAATACCATCTTTTCCAGACAATAGCCTCCCGGTAGATTGCCATCTAAGCTTACTTTTGAATATTCGGCTGAGTTAATTATCTTGTTTGAAGAACTGCTCAGGTAAATACTTTTAACTTATTTTCCCTATACGGGTTTGGGACACGGTATAATAATATCGCTTGGTCAGGTATGGGATCATGTTATCGGATTCTGATTTACTAAATCCTTATAACCCGTTTTATCTGTATTGTTTGATAACTTAAACATTGGGGGTTAATTCGACCATGTCTGGGATATCCTTGGCTCATTTAAGTTACTAATGGCCACGACCTTAAGCGCGGGGTGTAGGCATATACCTGACAGACGCTAATGCTAATAAAAATATTAAATCCCGCTGGTGGATTATTTAAGTGGCGTGTCGGTTAATCAGGTTATTCGGTTTCTGTACCGGACCCCATATGTATTGACAAACATATAAAACTGTAAACAAGGTCATTTTGAACTATCCCAAGTTATTTATAAAATGTGCCAAGTGCACCGAAAATCATTTTAATAAATGTTTACAAAATGAGTCGGTTACTAGTATTTACCAGTGAAAACTGACGTATTTTCAAAAGACCAAGTTACAGGTGGCAACACACAATAGATTGGGAGCTGCGCTATAGTGACGATAGAGGATCTTGCAAGTCCCTAGGTTGCTTAAGTCTGTTGAACAAATACTTTGTACATATTTATTCGATCCGCCTATGGATCTTTTCATTACAAGCCTTGTAATTTATTTTTGAACTTTGGACACTCGGTTTGTAATAGTAATTTAAATCCAAGACTTCCGCTGTGCTGTGTGTTTATTTGGTTATGATGTTATCAACTACATCACGATATTCCCCAACCGGGCCCACCGGGTTACACGTGGAAATCGGGGTGTGACAGGTTGGTATCAGAGCCAACGTTCGAGTGAATTAAACACTAGCCTTTTGTGTTTAATCTCGAATATACACGAATAGCACATTCCTTAGACTTCCGAGTCTAGGCTTTGACCTAAGAGTATTCATTTCATTATTAAGTTATTATTAGTGTTTTGCTTTGTTTTAACTTGTTATTGAAGGAGGAATTATGCCGCCTAAATTTAGACGAGGAGGAAAAGGCAAAGGACCCATGAGGAGAGGACCCTCTATGACTGGACCATCTTTCACAGGACCATCTTTTAGACCCCCATACAGGCCCTCTTTAGTTGGAGCAGCCAATTTACTTGAATACAACCCTTACGAAGGATCAGGAGATTCTTCATCCCCCTTTGCACCTTACTGACATTCGATCTCACATGAATACTCCCCACCTCATTCACATTCTCAGCATTCCTACCATTCACACCATTCCCATCAATCTCACCATTCACACTCCCATTCCCAACAAGAATACTTCAACTCCTATTTCGATAACCCAGTCAACCAACCCTCACCCGAAATGTCACACCCCGACCCGCAGCGGAATAAGAGTCGGGGCATAATTGGGTTATCACCAAAGCTCATGATATTTACTAATATGTTTCATATTCATTTAAGTCAAAATTACATTCTCAATAATCCAAACATGTTCATACAAATACAAAGAAAAAAAATAATCAACTAAACAATCCAAGCTCTAAACCAGTTTATTCTTCTAAGCCAATCCTATGTGTTTCTTGCTGCAGCTGGTTCACCTGTATCATGTGTAAAAATGGGGGTTTTTGGGTCAACATAAGTTGGCGAGTGAACCTTGTTAAATAAACATTTATTATTGATTTCTTGTTATTTTTATCATGGAAAAATTGTGCAATAGTCATATGTGAGCAAATGTAAATAATCAAACAATAGCAATAACAACCACAAACAATAACATACAATAACATATGAACTTGCATGAATATATAACATGAATGAAACTGTATATGTTGGCAACGTCACATTCACGCTCATAATGTAATGGGGAACTGACGGCCTATGATGAATGTCTGTGCGATCAAGGCTCAATCAAACGGAGCCGATCGTATGTTGGCAACGGCAGGTTCACGCTCATAATGTAATGGGGAACTGCTCAACGCTCATAATGTAATGGGGAGCGACGGCCTATGATATTGCATGTACTGAAAATAATAAATTTAATCTAAACAATAACCACACAAACAGTTGATACAAGCTGAATACACATTTGTTCATGATATGATGCATGCACAATGATTTAAATATAATAAATGGTAAGACACATGATACACCCCAAAAACGTGTTTAAAACGGGGAATTTGTAGAGATTCACTCACATTGGGTGCGTTCGGTTGGAGATGATGAGATGCGCACGAGTTTGAAGGATTGATCAACGAGGATTAACTAACCTAAATAATAACGGAAGGTATAGTAAATGAGTGGATTTTATTAATAATTTTAATAGGATTTTTAGATATATTTTTGTGAGTTTAAGGCTATTTCCTATCTTTAAAAACATTATTTTTAAGTATTTTTAATTGATTTTTAAATTAAATTAAATAAATAAAAATATAAAAAAAAATGTTGACTTTTGCTTTGACCATTGACCGTTGACTGTTTGACTGTGACTGTTGACTGTTTGACCGGTTCTATTGTGTGCATGTATGCGCTGGGTGAGGCTCGAACCCGAGACCTCCCGTACGCGTGCACGCAGCTCTACCAACTGAGCTACGTGTCTAACCCGAAATATTTCTGTTTTTAATTATATTTATATACTGTTTAATTTATTCCAAAATTCATTTATTTTTAAAAAGGATTTTAATTATCAAACCGGTGCCGTCAACAGGTCTCGAACCCGGGACCTGTGATTTAATGTTGCACACAGTCCACTGCTGGACTGTGTGTCTAACTTGGTTAATATACTGATTTTTATTATACTTAACATCTAATTGCGAAAGGATCCGGTTCAGTTTAAAAAGGAACATTTTAATTACAGAGAGTGTGTGTGTGTCAAGGATCGAACTCGCGGCGTGTGATATATGTGTGCACACAGTCCACCGCTGGATTGTGTGTCTAACCCGAGATAATATCCGAATTATATTAAACTTATAAACAACCTAACTTCGTCTTCTTCGTTACCAAATCTCAGACTACGATTACTCTATTGTTTTTTGTTTAATTCAATTGATAAACATTCAAATGACTAAATTGAAATGGCAGAGAAGATTTTGGAAGTAGACATACCGGAGAAACGATTTATCTCAGAATTCCGGCGAAGTCGTCGGCTCTGTTTTTACGGATTTCGTCTGAGCGGACAGATTAACAATTTTTATTAGCTAAATGCGAAATTGAAGCACTGAACAAGAATTACCAGAAGGTTTAGAAGACTATACCGTTTCACAGCGAGAATTTAGAATTTTCAGAAGTTTTCCGGTGAGAGTGAATTATCCGATATCGACGTCTGAAACTGATTCCGATTGAAGGGTTTGAGTTAGCAACAGCTTAACAACTGATAGACGATGAAAGAATTGAGTGGCTTACTGATTTGATGGAAAACACGGTTTTCCGGCGAAAGTCCGGCGAGTTCAAATAGCTTTTTCGACGAACTGAAAGTATTGCGAAAGTGAAATTAAAGGTCTGCAGATGTGTTTGAGTCGCGAGAGGGGACTATGATTGGAGTAATTCAGGAAATTCAGGTTTTCGGTTATTAAAACCGATCAACTCTTGAATTCAAGTCCATTCAAAGCTAAATTGATTGGAGGTGTCGGTGTATCGGTTATAATCAGTAAACCGCGAACGATCAAACGTTTTTGGACGTTTGGTGACCGATTTCGGTTACAGTTAGTGTAAACAGATCGATTCATGGTTGAACATAAGATTTAATTTATTCCTAGAACTATCAGAAAACATCAAGTGGCGGAGTGGTTACAAGTGTGCGTGTTAAGTCGTTGAGCTCTTTCCGGCTGACCCGGGTTCGAGTCCCGGCAGCCTGTTTTTCATTTTATTTATTTTATTTTTACTTTTTATCAATTATAACTTTTATATTCTAGTTTGTTTATTAATTATGCATCATTAAAAATTAAAATTGACATAAATACGCATCGAAATATTTATAACTTGATATTCGATTACAAACGAAGCGGGTTTGGAAAAACCCGTTTTTGACAAATGATACAGTATCCCCTACTTTTAGGAATTTCGTCCCGAAATTGAAGTTGTAGTAGTAGTAGGAAAAAGATGCGGGTATTTTTCGCGCATTGAGTCTTCACGTTCCCAAGTAAACTCAGGTCCCCGTTTCGACTCCCAGCGTACCCTAACAATTGAAATGCGACTTCGTCTTAGACGTTTTTCTCCGAAGTCCATGATCTCTACTAGTCTTTCGATAAAATGCATAGATTCATCAATCTGAATATCTTCCAGAGGAATATGGAGGTTTTCATCGGCGAGGCACTTCTTCAAGTTTGATACGTGGAATGTGGGATGAATTCTGTTGAGCTCTTATGGTAGGTCAAGCTTGTATGCTACAGGTCCTACTCTTTCGAGTATCTTGAAAGGTCCTACGTAGCGTGGTGCTAGCTTGCCCTTTTGGCCAAAACGAACCACTCCCTTCCACGGTGATACTTTTAAAAGTACTTGGTCACCAATGTTAAACTCCAAGGGCTTTCGTCGTTTGTCTGCATAACTCTTTTGATGACTTTGAGCTGCTAGAAGATTGTTTCGAATTTGATGGATCTTGTCTGTGGTTTCTTGAATCAATTCTGGACCGGTGATTTGAGCTTCCCCAATTTCGTGCCAACATACTGGGGATCGGCACTTACGACCATATAAAGCTTCAAAAGGTGCCATGCCGATACTTGAATGATAGCTGTTGTTGTACGAAAATTCAACTAATGGTAAATGAGCGTCCCAATTTCCCTTGAAGTCTATGACACATGCTCGAAGCATATCTTCAAGAGTTTGAATGGTGCGTTCAGATTGTCCATCAGTTTGAGGATGATAAGCGGTACTGAGATCTAATCGTGTACCCAAAGCGGTTTGTACGGCTTGCCATGTTTGTGAAGTGAAACTACCATCACGATCTGAAATAATGCTTAACGGTACACCGTGACGGCTTACGATTTCACTGATGTAGATACGAGCTAGCTTCTCGTTCTTGAAATCTTCGCGGATTGGAATAAAGTGAGCTGATTTTGTAAGACGATCAATGATTACCCATATAGTGTCATACCCACCAGAAGTGCGAGGTAACCCGGTAATGAAGTCCATGGTTATGTTTTCCCACTTCCATACAGGGATTTCAGGTTGGACCAGAAGTCCTGAGGGTCTTTGATTTTCAGCTTTTACCTTGGAACATGTAAGGCACTTGGAAACAAAAACAACAATATCCTTTTTCATTCCAGGCCACCAGTAGGTGTATCGAAGGTCTTGATACATCTTGTCGGCTCCTGGATGTATAGAGTATCGTTTTTGTGTGCCTCATTCATAAGGAATTCACGAAGGTTGTTGTGGTCAGGAATCCATATGCGATCTAGATAATACAGAATACCGTCAGATTTAGTTTCAATTTTAAGTTCAGCTCCACAGGACAACTCCTTTCGTACGTCGTCTTCCATTATTGAAACATGTTGGGCTTCTCGAATTTGATCTTTAATGTCAGTTATGATTTGCGAACATAGAAGATGAGTGGAGTTCGCATAAACCTTTCGACTGAGTGCATCAGCCACCACATTTTCCTTGCCAGGGTGGTACCGAATTTCACAGTCGTAGTCATTTAGAAGTTCGACCCATCTTCGTTGCCTCATGTTTAACTCCTTTTGGTTGAAGATATGTTGAAGACTCTTGTGGTCAGTGTATATTTCACACTTAGTACCGTAGAGATAATGTCTCCATATCTTAAGAGCGAACACAACGGCTCCAAGTTCTAGGTCATGGGTGGTGTAGTTCTTCTCATGAGTTTTGAGTTGTCTAGAAGCATAAGCTATCACCTTTCCTCTTTGCATTAGAACACAGCCTAGTCCTTGCCCTGACGCGTCGCAATAAACCACGAAGTCATCACAACCTTCAGGAAGAGTGAGGATTGTTGCATCACAGAGTTTTTGTTTAAGGGTTTGGAAGGCTTCTTCTTGTTTGGGTCCCCAAATGAAAGGTTTTCCCTTATGAGTTAAAGCCGTGAGTGGTACAGCAATGCGAGAGAAGTTTGAAATGAAACGGCGATAATAACCAGCCAAACCAACGAATGATCTTACTTCAGTTGGTGTATGTGGCGCTTGCCATTCTTGTACCGCTTTGATTTTTGAGGGGTCGACATGTATTCCCTTGTCATTGACTACATGTCCAAGGAATTGTACCTCCTTTAACCAGAATTCGCATTTGGAAAATTTGGCGTAAAGCTTTTCATTCTCTAGGAGTGTAAGGATGAGTCGAAGATGCCGTTCATGATCAGACTTAGACTTTGAGTAAATGAGGATGCCATCGATAAAGACTATAATGAAACGATCGAGATAGGGTTTGCAGACTCTGTTCATTAAATCCATGAAGGCAGCTGGAGCGTTGGTTAAACCAAATGGCATGACCATGAATTCATAATGACCATAACGAGTTCGGAAAGCGGTCTTTGGGACGTCTTCTTCATGTACTCTGAGTTGATGATAACCAGAACGAAGGTCGATTTTTGAAAAACAGCTGGCGCCTTGAAGTTGGTCAAGAAGATCATCCTTGCGAGGTAATGGATAGTGATTCTTGATCGTTAACTTGTTGAGTTCTCTGTAATCGATGCACATGCGAAACGTTCCATCTTTCTTCTTCACAAAAAGGACACCCCAAGGCGAGGAGCTAGGACGTATGAATCCTTTGTCAGTCAACTCTTGCAATTGACTGGCTAGCTCTTGCATTTCGGATGGGTTAACCTATAAGGAGACTTTGCAACTGGTGTAGCACCAGGTATAAGATCAATACGGAATTCGACTTCTCTCAAGGGAGGAAGTCCTGAAATGTCGTCAGGAAAAACTTGCGGGAAATCTTTTACTACTGGGATGTCTTCGAGTTTCTTCTCCATGGTCCCCTTTTTTACGACATGAGTTAAAAATGCGACATAATTCTTGCGAAGATATTTTTGGGCTTGAAGACAGGACATTAATCTGAGCCCTTTCGATGGGGTTTCTCCAAAGATTCGTAGAGTCTGACCGTTTGAAAGAGGAATGCGTATAAACTTTTCGCGGCACACAACTTTAGCCTGATGTTGGCTGAGCCAGTCCATACCAATTATAATGTCAAAGCTTCCCAACTTCATAGGAATGAGGTCAACTGGAAAATCGTGGTCGTTTAAGGTGAGAGTACAATTGCGTATTATAGAGTTTAATGAGACCGGTTTTCCGTCAGCAACTTCTACTATTATGGATTCCATGAGCTTATCACGAATTTGGTTTAGGATGGGTTCAAACTCTAAGGACACAAAACTTTTATCCGCGCCAGTATCAAACAACATGGATGCATAACTACCATTGATAAGAAACGTACCGTTAACCACATTGCTGTCAGCTCTAGCCTGGTTAGCGTTGATGTTGAAAGCTCTTCCTCTTGCAGGTGGAGGAGTTTGGTTAGCTTGATTCACCGGATTTGCTTGGGCTTGAGCATGTATAATGTTCACCAAACGTGGACAAGTGTTTCTAAAGTGGCTTGGATCTCCACAATTGTAGCAAGCCCGCATAGGTTGCACCATGGGATAGTTGGGTTGGTAGTATGATTGGGCTAAATGTTGGGTAGGTGGTAGTAGTAGGGGTTGTTGGGCTTGACCCATTATTTGTTGGTGGGTTTGGGTTTAAGGCTGGTGGCGGTTCGTTCGCTGAGGTATGCGACAGGTTTGAACAGTATGACCTGCATGACCACAGCCGGTGCAATGTTGGCAGGGATGATCAGGAAAGTGATGGTATTGGCAACGGTTGCATTTTGGTAATGGGCCAGAGTATGGCCTTTTGTATGGTGCAGGTGAGGGGGCAACTTGGGTAATGGGTGCAGCAGGGATAGGGAAATTGGTTTGTGTGACAGCTAAGTTTCTGGTGTTACGTTTCCTCTTGTTAGCAAACTTAGAGGAGGAGGTGGAATGGTTTGAAGTTTGGCCCTCAACGGGGGCTTTCTTTTTCTCCTCTTTAAATTTACCGTTGCGAATTCGATTCTCGGTCAGTTCAGTAGCTAGTTCCATAGCAGCTTCAAGTGTTGCTGGCGAAGTGCTGAGAACTGAATCCTGAATTTTCGAGGGAAGACCTCGAATATAATGCTCGATTAAGTGGTAAACTGGGGTGAACAAGTTAGGGACCGTCTCGTTCAACTCTAAGAACCTCTTGTTGTAGGAAGTATGATCTCCCTCCTTTTGCTTCAATGAATGAAATTCATCTTCTAACTTTTTAATCTCACTTCTAGGACAGAATCGTCTCATCATGATTTCCCTTAACTCCTCCCACGTTAAGGCCATTGCATCATCGATTCCCCTCTTACCCTTTTCAGTATTCCACCAGGTAAGAGCTACCCCAAATAGTCTCCCGGTTGCGTATCGTACCTTGCGATCCTCGGGACAATCGCAGTTGAGGAAGGTGTTTTCCATTTCCTCAAACCAGTGGAGGAGAGCAGTGACACCTTCAGTCCCTTCAAATTTAGGAGGATCGCAAGACTTGAAATGTTTATATGAGCACTTTTTGGTAGGCGGGTTGCCGATGTTCTGGTCTTCTTGCTGGGGAGGATTAGTGGGATTTGTGGCGAGAGCTTGTTGTACTTGAACCACAATGTCAGGAAGCACCGCGGCCATTTGTTTTGCGATTTGAGTGGCCAAGCGTTCGTGAGACCTTCCTGATCTTTTACCCCTTCGTTGTTGTCTAGCCGACATCTACAGGAACATACATAAGAAGATTGTGAGTTTATGGAGTCTTTTTAGGTGTCATGTGTCTTAAAGAAAATGAAAATAACATAAATATCAATAATGCAACTACATCCATAGGATGTCTTGGGTTTGCTCATGTTGGGCCTCAAATGTCCCCCATAACTTCACCTGTATAGTCATGTGGGCCCCCATGACTATTGGCTTGGTAGGATTCACATTAGTATTGGCGGTTTAACACTCGCATTACCCGAATGAAAACCACAAAATATGTTTACGAGATGTATGGTCGGAATGTGTCCAGGTGTAGACACAATGACAACTCAAAGTGGGGTTAGCTCACACGACGTTTGGTATAGCATGCTTTGGCCTAATAGGTACTTCGTACTCTCATCGTTAGTCCCCAGGTAGGCAAACTGGTCCTTTATTTTGGATTTATACGAATGCCAGCCTAGACAGGACGTTCTGACTACCGGTAGTTGTACCCTTCCAGTTACTACATGCCCGTCATGAGAACTCACTTTGATGTGATTTGAAAATACAAAAATCATTACAAAAACAATCATGAAAATGATGTGGTGTGTGCTCGCATGGATATGATATGTTATATGAATATGATTCATGATAGGCATTATATAATAATATGTACTTATGAACATGCTTGCATAACATTGAATGTAATCATTAAACATAAAACATATAAACATCATGAATTTTGCATGTAACACACAAACTCTTAAAGATTTCTAATTAACTATAGTATAGGCTCTAAGGGTCTAATAACGTATCCTATATCCCTATAGTCATGGCTCTGATACCAATCTGTCACACCCCGACCCGCAGCGGAATAAGAGTCGGGGCATAATTGGGTTATCACCAAAGCTCATGATATTTACTAATATGTTTCATATTCATTTAAGTCAAAATTACATTCTCAATAATCCAAACATGTTCATACAAATACAAAGAAAAAAAATAATCAACTAAACAATCCAAGCTCTAAACCAGTTTATTCTTCTAAGCCAATCCTATGTGTTTCTTGTTGCAGCTGGTTCACCTGTGTCATGTGTAAAAATGGGGGTTTTTGGGTCAACATAAGTTGGCGAGTGAACCTTGTTAAATAAACATTTATTATTGATTTCTTGTTATCTTTATCATGGAAACATTGTGCAATACTCATATGTGAGCAAATGTAAATAATCAAACAATAGCAATAACAACCACAAACAATAACATACAATAACATATGAACTTGCATGAATATATAACATGAATGAAACTGTATATGTTGGCAACGTCACATTCACGCTCATATGTAATGGGGAACTGACGGCCTATGATGAATGTCTGTGCGATCAAGGCTCAATCAAACGGAGCCGATCGTATGTTGGCAACGGCAGGTTCACGCTCATAATGTAATGGGGAACTGCTCAACGCTCATAATGTAATGGGGAGCGACGGCCTATGATATTGCATGTACTAAAAATGATAAATTTAATCTAAACAATAACCACACAAACAGTTGATACAAGCTGAATACACATTTGTTCATGATATGATGAATGCACAATGATTTAAATATAATAAATGGTAAGACACATGATACACCCCAAAAACGTGTTTAAAACGGGGAATTTGTAGAGATTCACTCACATTGGGTGCGTTCGGTTGGAGATGATGAGATGCGCACGAGTTTGAAGGATTAATCAATGAGGATTAACTAACCTAAATAATAACGGAAGGTATAGTAAATGAGTGGATTTTATTAATAATTTTAATAGGATTTTTAGATATATTTTTGTGAGTTTAAGGCTATTTCCTATCTTTAAAAACATTATTTTTAAGTATTTTTAATTGATTTTTAAATTAAATTAAATAAATAAAAATATAAACAAAAATGTTGACTTTTGCGTTGACCATTGACCGTTGACTGTTTGACAGTGACTGTTGACTGTTTGACCGGTTCTATTGTGTGCATGTATGCGCTGGGTGAGGCTCGAACCCGAGACCTCCCGTACGCGTGCACGCAGCTCTACCAACTGAGCTACGTGTCTAACCCGAAATATTTCTGTTTTTAATTATATTTATATACTGTTTTAATTTATTCAAAATTCATTTATTTTTAAAAAGGATTTTAATTATCAAACCGGTGCCGTCAACAGGTCTCGAACCCGGGACCTGTGATTTAATGTTGCACACAGTCCACCGCTGGACTGTGTGTCTAACTTGGTTAATATACTAATTTTTATTATACTTAACATCTAATTGCGAAAGGATCCGGTTCAGTTTAAAAAGGAACATTTTAATTACAGAGTGTGTGTGTGTGTCAAGGATCGAACTCGCGGCGTGTGATATATGTGTGCACACAGTCCACCGTTGGACTGTGTGTCTAACCCGAGATAATATCCTAATTATATTAAACTTATAAACAACCTAACTTCGTCTTCTTCGTTACCAAATCTCAGACTACGATAACTCTATTGTTTTTTTGTTTAATTCAATTGATAAACATTCAAATGACTAAAATGAAATGGCAGAGAAGATTTTGGAAGTAGACATACCGGAGAAACGATTTATCTCAGAATTCCGGCGAAGTCGTTGGCTCTGTTTTTATGGATTTCGTCTGAGCGGACAGATTAACAATTTTTATTAGCTAAATGCGAAATTGAAGCACTGAACAAGAATTACCAGAAGGTTTAGAAGACTATACCGTTTCACAGCGAGAATTTAGAATTTTCAGAAGTTTTCCGGCGAGAGTGAATTATCCGATATCGACGTCTGAAACTGATTCCGATTGAAGGGTTTGAGTTAGCAACAGCTTAACAACTGATAGACGATGAAAGAATTGAGAGGCTTACTGATTTGATGGAGAAAACGGTTTTCCGGCGAAAGTCCGGCGAGTTCAAATAGCTTTTCCGACGAACTGAAAGTATTGCGAAAGTGAAATTAAAGGTCTGCAGATGTGTTTGAGTCGCGAGAGGGGACTATGATTGGAGTAATTTAGGAAATGCAGGTTTTCGGTTATTAAAACCGATCAACTCTTGAATTCAAGTCCATTCAAAGCTAAATTGATTGGAGGTGTCGGTGTATCGGTTATAATCAGTAAACCGCGAACGATCAAACGTTTTTGGACGTTTGGTGACCGATTTCGGTTACAGTTAGCGTAAACAGATCGATTCATGGTTGAACATAAGATTTAATTTATTCCTAGAACTATCAGAAAACATCAAGTGGCGGAGTGGTTACAAGTGTGCGTGTTAAGTCGTTGAGCTCTTTCCGGCTGACCTGGGTTCGAGTCCCTGCAGCCTGTTTTTCATTTTATTTATTTTATTTTTACTTTTTATCAATTATAACTTTTATATTCTAGTTTGTTTATTAATTATGCATCATTAAAAATTAAAATTGACATAAATACACATCGAAATATTTATAACTTGATATTCGATTACAAACGAAGCGGGTTTGGAAAAACCCGTTTTTGACAAATGTTACACGAAACCCCTCCAGTTGACTCACCGACACATATGGAGGAAGATTCCGACCCGGAGGAATTCCCACAAACCGGATCGTACGGTCACACTATCGAGCTGTCTAGTAGCTCGAACTCCTTGGCAGGATCTCTGTTCCGAGGTCCTGATGATAATGAGCAACGATGGGCGCAATATGTGTTTGTAAACACGCCCTCCTACCATAGCACTCCCCATCACCATCCCCCATCACCACATCCTCAAGCCGAGGATGTAGAAATGCAACAGGTGGACCAACCTCAGCCACCACCTGAATCATCATCACAACCACGCCGAAAGCATGGTGCACGTATGTTGGTGCGTGCTAGTCAAAGGTCGGGTTCGCTACCACCTTTGCCACCCTCTTACCCCATCATCCATGAGGACCCACAAATGGGTGGACCCTCAAACACATCGCCAGTGGCGGAACCCCCACCACAACCAGCTTTTGAGCCTATGCCTCAATCACCTCTACCACCGCTGGATTTTGCCAACTCATTACCTGCATATACAGGACCATCAGGGTTTCACACTGTTGACCCTCCTGGCTTGTATAATTACATCCATCATGGAATGGAGCAGGATCCTTATTATGATGCAGTTATTCATAATAACCTCTATCATTCTTCTTACCCTAGTTACCCACCTCCTTATGCCACTACCGGATATCCGCCTTACGGGTATCCGTATCCAGTTGCACCTCAGCCGCAACCACCTCCACCTCAGCCTCAACCACAAGCACCACTCGAGGCCATTAATGTGGCCTTAGATCAGGTCAGGGAAATGCAGCAACAAGTTAAGAAATTGGTGAAGAAAACGACCAGATTTATCAAGAAGCTTTATAAAGCCGTAAAGGGGAGGAAGGATGAGTAGAATTTGTATTTCCATTTATGTAATTTAAATTCAAAAGGTCCCTGCGTGGACATTGTTATTTCTTTTAAACCCCTGAGTGGGTATGTTTTTCTTATTATAGTCCCTGCGCGGACTAAATTTTGTACTAAGAACTTTAGAGGCAATTATGTAATCCCTACCGTTTTAATGAAATTTTCAAAATTTTGATTTGCTTATGCTATCTTGTTACCTCTTTTTGGCGAGCCTCGATTTTAATTCGATTTTTATCGCTCCGCCATAAATTCCAAAATATCTTTCATGGTCCCTATGGACCCAAGTTATATGTAAAGCGTTTGTTGTAATGCAAAAGCCTAAATGGTTTAATCATACCATGGCTAACCCATAAGAATCTTAATTCACCATATAGTACCAAAGCGTTATTGCTCATTCAGCCGGTGCTAGCAGCCGTCATAATGATGATGATCCGAATAGGACAAATACAGTCATGAATGAGGATGAGTTCCAGGCTCGCATTGATGCAGCCGTAAGCAAGGCTATGGAAAAAGCCTTAGAAAAGTTTAACATGTCGAGTGCTATTCGTTCTAAGACGATATCAAAGGCTGTCTCAAAACCTTCCACCTCTGAGAAGAAAGATGATTCGGTACATTCCTCAAGCATGAGGAGTGAGGCTAAGAAAAAGGAAATCCATGATAAAACCAACACTCCCTCTGGTGGTTGTTCATATAAGTACTTCGTCTCGTGTAAGCAACGAGACTTCAATGGAGAGAAAGGGGCCATTGAGACCCTAAGATGGCTCGATGAGATCGAGACAGTGGTTGATATCAGCGGCTGCGCTGATAAGGACATTGTGAAGTTTGTATCTCAATCTTTTAAGGGTAGCGCCCTGATTTGGTGGAAGGCATTAATGCAATCATCAGGTAAGGTCCACCTGTATAACTTGGGATGGTCCCAATTTGTGGACCTTGTCAAGGACACTTACTGTCCACCGGTGGAAAAGATTGAGATGGATTTCCTTGCTCTCACAATGAAGAACCTTGATTGTCGGAAGTTTGTTACCGACTTCGACTCACACTCCCGGCTAGTACCTTATTTAGTCACGCCAAAACCTAAGCGCATCGCGCGCTTCATTAATGCTTTAGCTCCAGAGATTAGGAGCTTAGTTAAGCCTGTTCAGCCTAGCACTTATAAATCGGCTGTTGAGCTAGCCCTCTCCCTCACTCAAGATTATGTGAGGCGGTTGTCGGCCGGAAAGGAAACTGAGGGAAAGAGAAAAAGGGAGGATGATAACTCCCAACGATTTAAGAAGAAAGGAAAGTTTGGATCCCATGGGAATCAGAACAGGTCCGGAGATAGACCTGTGTGTAAAATCTGCAACAAAAGGCATGGAGGCTAGTGTAGGTATGACCCAAAGGCTAAGCCTTGTGGGATTTGTAAGAAAACGGGACATAAGACCCTGGAGTGCAGGGATATTAAGGATGCCACTTGCTTCAATTGTGGTGAGAAAGGCCACATAAAGACTAACTGCTCCAAGAATGCAAAGGATGAAAATGCAAAATCTGGTGGAACTAAGAAAACCAATGCTCGAGCATTTCAGACGAGTGCTCGAGAAGCTGTCAATGACAACAACGTTATAACAGGTACTTACCTCATCAACGATACCTTCGCTAGAGTTCTATTTGATTCGGGGGCTGATAAGCCGTTTGTTGACCATAAGTTTAGCAAACTATTAAACTTACCCATAAGAACTCTATACATAATATATGAGGTAGAACTTGCCGACGGAACCGTTGAAACTGCTTCATCCATTCTGGATGGATGCTTTATATCCATCAAGAGTCATTTGATTCCTATCTCTCTTCTGCCAATGAAATTGGCGGGATTCGATATAGTCTTAGGCATGGATTGGTTATCCCATAACCAAGCCCGCATTGCCTGTGATAAGAAACTAATCGAGATCAAAACCCCATCCGGTGAAATGCTCACCATCTTTGGAGATATGCACTACGGGTTGCCAGAAAAAATTGCCATGCTTAATGTAACGCCTCGCGTTTCCGTAAAATTTAATTTAGGAAATACGTGTCGTAACACCGAATTATTTATTTGTCTAATTTATTATCATTATTATTATTATTATTTATTTAGTTATTATTTTTATAGATAATAACAACAATAGTAATAATAATAATAATAATAATAATAATAATATAATAATAATAATAATAATAATAAACAAATAAATCCGACGTTTTATGAAACTTGTAATCGGATCTTGTCGGTACGTTCGGGCCACTAAAAAACGTTAGAACGGGTTAACAGGCTTTGGCCCAACGCACCACCTAAACCTAACTTAAACCCTAAACCCCAATATATAACCTAACTAACACCACACACACAGAGACAAAAAAAGCAGCCGCACACCCTCTCATCTCTCTTTCGTCTCCCTCCTGACTTCCGGTCACCGAAGCTGGAGTTCCGGCGACTCTCCGGCCGCAACCGACACCCACACCCCTGCAACCCCTTTCTCCTCCTCTCACACCCACCTTCCTCTCACATCACCCTCCTCCTTCTCACTCCTGCTCTGGTGGAAAACACCGACACGGACCGACGGTGACCAGTGACTCCCCGGCACCCCTCCTCCTTCGACCACACACAAGAAGCCTCCACCTCCCGCTCATACCTCTCTCTCTCCCCGATAACCGACAGTGAAACTCATCACCGCGTGGCGGCGGCGGCCAACAGCGGCGGCAGGGCCACAGTAGTAGTGATCGGTCCGTGTTGGCCGGTTTTGCTTCGTAGGAACTCGGGTTGGCTCAGTTGGGGCTCGGGTCAGACGACTTGGTTTCGTTTCAGATCCGGTATGAGGCGTTTTAGGTCCCGGTTCAGCGACTACGGTGTCTCAGGCGGTGGTGGTGGTTGGTTGGCTCAGGTCTTTATTCAATTTTCCGGTCGCAGGGTCGAGTTCAGGTTGACCGCAGTCAGCGTAGGTACGATTTTTTTTCTTTAGTCAAATTTCTTATTCAGATTTGACTTGGGTTCGGGTATCGTGGTGAAGTGTCGTTTGAATTGCGAGTCGTATTCGAGTCATATTGCATTTTGTTCGGGATTCGGGTCATATCTAGTCAAACCCGGGTCAAGTTCGGTCAACTGAGGTCAAACTCAGTCAACACACATCTCGAGACACTTTGAACGCCACAATCTCCTTATGTTGGTTATATATTTTATGTTTAACATATACGTTTATTGATTAATTATATCCTCGCTCATCGACGAAAATTTTATTAAACATTGCGTTGATTTTTGTTGCGTTTGAAATCTATATCGAAGACTACCGTCATCGGGATCGTCCTAAAACAGAGGAAACTCTCCCCGTTTTTCGTGAAATCCGCGAAACCAAATCAAGTTAAATATGAAAAGAAACGTATCGGATTTAAGCAAATCTTTTTATAAAAATAAATGAAGTTGTATATTTATTTTAATAACACTTTTATAACTCTCTTTTACCTATGCGAGGAGACCTCGATACTCCATCTTTCGACTGTCGATTCTTCACGGAAGTTCCAAGGAAGCTTCGCTAAAATGTGAGCATACTCGACCCCCGCTTTTTTACACTTCAACGCATTTTGGGGTGCAACATGTATCAACTAACAAAAGTTATATTATACGAAATTAAATGTATTCAATTACCAAACGCGTTATCAATTATGCTTATGTGAGTTATGTGTGTTAGCTTAAATTTTTATTACTTGCTATCTGTTACGCTCATGTTAGTTATATGTGCAAACTTCAACTTGTATTCCATGACCTTGTTATGCTTAGGATGCTATGCATGCTAGTTAAAGTTCTCCATTATATGCTATTGTTATGCTAAATTGTTTATATGAATGTACGATTTAACGAGAATGTAACTTGCCATGTTGTAATTGAAACACACTTATACTTCTTTTAAAACTTGTATGCTCGCCAATACTTTTGTATTGATCTATGATTTTAATACATGTTGCAGGAATTTTGATGACACATGGAATCTAGTAGGATTGCCTAGAAACGCATTTAAACTTTAAATACTTATTGTATTGTATTTGTTTCAAACATGTATTTCGTTTCAATATCTTGTATTAAATCGTTATCAATGAAATGAAATTATATTTGTTACGTGTCGGGATCTAAATTTTGTATTATTTGATTTAAATTATGTAAAAAGGTAATTATTAAACACTTGACACAATTAGCGTTATGAAGCCTCTTGCAATCTAGTTTTCATCTCATCCCGATGTTTCCGCCATCGGTTGGGGTGTGACAGATTGGTATTAGAGCCATAACTATAGGGAATTAGGTAGAATTGCCATGTTCGACCTAGTCTATAGTTTAAGTACCATACTCTTGACCATTTGTGATTCTTGTCTAAATTGTTATTCTTTCTATCATGATCCTCCCCCTTTTGATCCTAAAACTTACAATATGTCTTTCCTAAGACATGAAACACAACACAAACTTTTGAGTATATTCTTGTTCCACAATCGAAATAACTCATCAATACAGGGTTGATTCCCGCCATTGGTGACGAGTTTCAATCCGTTTTACATGTTATTTCGCACGAAATTCATCATCAAGTCAGGAGTGATATCCATATCTTGATGGGAGTTTCATTTCATAATCTAGTGGATCCTTATTGACGATTCGAGATTATATCTTGATACGTTCAATAATCCACAATTTGGGGGACGAACTTTTCAAGCCAGGATTGACATCCAGACCTTGATGACTCGTCCCGCTCTTCAATTTTCAATCTCGCCAAAGTTTCGTATTTTCGATCAAATTAGGGACATGTACTAACTGGAAGGGTAAAATACCGTTAATCGCTTGGCGACGAGAGTATTATACCTATTAGGCCAAATCATGTCTCCCTAATTCGAAAGGACTTACGAGTCACTTTGGAATAGTCGAAGTTTCTAAAACCGAAACACTCCAACATTTTAACAAGCCTCTCTTTTATGCTATCTTACATTTTATGCTATATAATTCTTATTCCTTCATTTTTTTTCAATGTCACACTATACTAAAATCGAATTTATGCACGACAAACTTCGCATTTATACTAAATCTATTACACAACGATTCTATAGGTGCATACTAAACATCATACTTGATTTGGGATTACTGGAACATTATATGTGATAAGCTCGTTATAAAACCACACCTTAACATGTATAGCACTATGCGTAGTGCTATAGGAGTAGCACACCACCCTTGAGACTTGGGGTCATGTTAAGTAAACTATTTCATACTAAGTAAACTATTTTACACTATGTTTCGACAATATTGACTGGTCAACATTGCGCACATGATGGTTTGACTTGTTTATTCACATGTTTATGTGGTAGACTCGTCATTAACTCTGATCAAGCCACACCTTAACATGTATAGCGCTTGTGTAGCGCTATAGGAGTGACGCCCACCCGTATTCTTGAGGTCATGTTAAGTAAACTATTTTACACCCTCTTCGTTTTGACGATGATGGGTAGTCTACATTGCGGTACACAATGGTTTGACCTGTTTATTCACATGCCAGTAATCCGTTAATCTTGGTTAAACTAAAATATATCATATGTATTGTACACGAATGTGCGAATACGCACACTTACACTTATACTCATACTTATACAGTATACTCTCTCATACTTAAATACAATTATACTTACATACTTGAGACTCTATATACGCTATCAGTCTTACTTGTAATACGCAAACAAACCTGATTATGACACGGAACGTAACATGGCATCAATTAGCGAAACGGACGTAATCTGGTATGAACATGGTGGATACGCCGTTGGTACTTCCTATATATAAGTGTTAATACCATATTGCTAAGGTCTCGTGAACGTGCCATGAGAAATTCGGTGTTTCACTGTTATATTTTAATACAAACTCTAATCACTCACCACCTATTTCTCGATCATACCCATACATACTTCGAAGTGCCATCTTCCTAAAGCCTTCCTCTTGAATGAATTTCGGGACGAAATTCCCTAAAGTAGGGGAGAGTGTAACGCCTCGCGTTTCCGTAAAATTTATTTTAGGAAATAGTGTCGTACCACTGAATTATTTATTTGTATAATTTATTATTATTATTATTATTATTATTATTATTTAGTTATTATTTTTATAGATAATAATAACAATAGTAATAATAACAATAATAATAATAATAATAAATAAAATAAATCCGACGTTTTATGAAACTTGTAATCGGATCTCGTCGGTACGTTCGGGCCACTCAAAAACGTTAGAACGGGTTAACAGGCTTTGGCCCAACGCACCACCTAAACCTAACTTAAACCCTAAACCCCAATATAACCTAACTAACACCACACACACACAGAGACAAAAAAAGCAGCCGCACACCCTCTCATCTCTCTCTCGTTCTCCCTCCTGACTTTCGGTCACCGAAGCCGGAGTTCCGGCGTCTATCCGGCCGCAACCGACAGTGACCAGTGACTCCCCGGCACCCCTCCTCCTTCTCACTCCTGCTCTGACGGAAAACACCGACACGGACCGACGGTGACCAGTGACTCCCGGGCACCCCTCCTCCTTCGACCACACACAAGAAGCCTCCACCTCCCGCTCATACCTCTCTCTCTCCCCGATAACCGACAGTGAAACTCATCACCACGTGGCGGCGGCGGCCAACAGCGGTGGCAGGGCCACAGTAGTAGTGATCGGTCCGTGTTGACCGGTTTTGCTTCGTAGGAACTCGGGTTGGCTTAGTTGGGGCTCGGGTTAGACGACTTGGTTTCGTTTCAGATCCGGTACGAGGCGGTTTAGGTCCCGGTTCGGCGACTACGGTGTCTCAGGCGGTGGTGTTTATTGGTTGGCTCAGGTCTTTATTCAATTTTCCGGTCGCAGGGTCGAGTTCAGGTTGACCACAGTCAGCGTAGGTACGATTTTTTTTTCTTTAGTCAAATTTCTTATTCAGATTTGACTTGGGTTCGGGTATCGTGGTGAAGTGTCGTTTGAATTGCAAGTCGTATTCGAGTCATATTGCATTTTGTTCGGGATTCGAGTCATATCTAGTCAAACAGTCAAACCCGGGTCAAGTTCGGTCAACTGTGGTCAAACTCAGTCAACACACATCTCGAGACACTTTGAACGCCACAATCTCCTTATGTTGGTTATTTATTTTATGTTTAACGTAAACCAAAATTCGAACCACTACGTTTATTGATTAATTATATCCTAGCTCATCGACGAAAATTTTATTAAACATTGCGTTGATTTTAGTTGCGTCTGAAATCTATATCGACGACTAGCATCGTCGGGATCGTCCTAAAACAGAGGAAACTCTGCCCGTTTTTCGTGAAATCCGCGAAACCAAATCAAGTTAAATATGAAAAGAAACGTATCAGATTTAAGCAAATCTTTTTATAAAAATAAATGAAGTTGTATATTTATTTTAATAACACTTTTATAACTCTATTTTACCTATGCGAGGCGACCTCGATACTCCATCTTTCGACCGTCGATTCTTCACGGAAGTTCCAAGGAAGCTTCGCTAAAATGTGAGCATACTCGACCCCCCCTTTTTACACTTTAACGCATTTTGGGGTGCAACATGTATCAACTAACAAAAGTTATATTATACGAAATTAAATGTATTCAAATTACCAAACGCGTTATCAATTATGCTTATGTGAGTTATGTGTGCTAGCTTAAACTTGTTATTACTTGCTATCTGTTACGCTCATGTTAGTTATATGTGCAAACTTCAACTTGTATTCCATGACCTTGTTATGCTTAGGATGCTATGCATGCTAGTTAAAGTTCTCCATTATATGTTATTGTTATGCTAAATTGTTTATATGAATGTACGATTTAACAAGAATGTAACTTGCCATGTTGTAATTGAAACACACTTATACTTCTTTTAAAACTTGTATGCTCGCCAATACTTTTATATTGATCTATGCTTTTAATACATGTTGCAGGAATTTGGATGACACATGGAATCTAGTAGGATTGCCTAGAAACGCATTTAAACTTTAAACACTTATTGTATTGTATTTGTTTCAAACATGTATTTCGTTTCAATATCTTGTATTAAATCGTTATCAATGAAATGAAATTATTGTTACGTGTCGGGATCTAAATTTGGTATTATTTGATTTAAATTATTTAAAAAGGTAATTATTAAACACTTGACACAATTAGCGTTATGAAGCCTCTTGCAATCTAGTTTTCGTCTCATCCCGATGTTTCCGCCATTGGTTGGGGTATGACACTTAAGGCCTCCCGATGCATGAAGAGAGGTTGCGTCATCTATATGGTACAAGTAACCGTCGATGAACCTAAGCCAAAGATTGAAGATATACCCGTTATCTCAGACTACCCAGATGTCTTTCCTGAGGAATTTCCCGGTCTACCCCCGGATAGACAAGTGGAGTTTAGGATTGACATTTTACCTGGATCCGCACCTATAGCGAGAGCACCTTATCGTTTAGCCCCAACTGAGATGAAGGAATTAAGAACCGAACTTGACGAACTCTTGGAAAAGGGTTTTATTCAGCCTAGTTCGTCACCATGGGGATCTCCAATCTTGTTTTGTCAAAAAGAAGGACGGTTCAATGCATATGTGCATTGACTACTGTGAACTTAACAAAATAACGATCAAGAATCGATACCCTTTGCCCAGGATCGACGATCTATTCGATCAACTACAAAGGGCAAGTTATTTCTCCAAGATAGATTTAAGATCGGGATATCATCAGTTGAAGGTTAGGAGTGAAGATGTCCCAAAGACCGCTTTCAGGACAAGATACGGACATTATGAGTTTCTAGTGATGCCTTTTGGGCTCACAAATGCACCGGCAGCATTCATGGACCTCATGAATTGAGTCTGGAAGCCTTACTTAGATAAGTTTGTCATAGTCTTTGTCACACCCCGACCCGCAGCGGAAAAGGTGATCGGGGCATGATTGGGTTATCATCAAAGCTCATGACATTTATTATAAGTTTCATATTCATTAATACAATTTAATGGAAATTTACAATAAATGTTACAACATGCTCTAACTATCATTCTAAGCTTCTTTGTTCTCTTCTAAGGCATTTCCTATGTTTTCCTCGCTTCAACCTGTTCACCTGTATCATGTGTAAAAGGGTTTTTGGATCAACATAAAGTTGGCGAGTGAATCCTATGGAAAACATTTGAACAAGTTTATCCAATTGATTATAAATAATGTGCATAACCACATATGAGTAAATGTAGATGTAAATTTATTCACACAACAAACAATATTGAATATTGCACACAAATACACCAAATGATTGTTTTGAGGCACGCGTTGTTCGACTCGTCTCCCACGAGGAACTGATGGGCCTAATGAATGAGTTTTGAGGCACGCGTTGTTCTATGAACTGATAGGCCTAATGAATGAGTTTTGAGGCACGCGTTGTTCTTACGAACTGATGGGCCTAATGAATGAGTTTTGAGGCACGCGTTGTTCTACGAACTGATGGGCCTAATGAATGAGTTTTAAGGCACGCGTTGTTCAACTCGTCTCCCACGAGGAACTGATGGGCCTAAATAATTTGCATACAACTTTGACAATATGTAATACATCACAACCAACAATAGTTACATTCTAATTTAGATCATATAATGGTATAGCACGAGTTTGCATAAGAGAATTAGTTTAAGCGACACATGATACACCCCAAAACATGAATAAAAAGGGGAATTTGTAAGAATTCACTCACATTGGGTGCGTTCGGTTGATGATGTTGAATGCACGCGAAGTGGTTTTAACCACGAGTAAAATTAACCTAGATAAATAGCATTATGGTTCGGTAAGTAAACGGATTTTATTAATCTATTTTAGTAGGATTGTTGGGTGTATTTTTGTGAGTTTGAGGCTATTTTCTAACTTTAAAAATGTTATTTTTAAGTATTTTTAATTGATTTTTAATTAAAATAATAAAAAAAATTTAACTTTTTCTGACCGTTGACTTGACCGTTGACCGTTGACCTGACCGTTGACCGGTTCGAGTGCGTATTGTTGTGCGCTGGGTGAGGCTCGAACCCGAGACCTCCCGTACGCGTGCACGCAGCTCTACCAACTGAGCTACGTGTCTAACCCGTCATATATCCGATTTTAATTATATATATATATTAATTAGATTTAAACAGAAATCCTTTATTTTAAAAACGATTTTTAATCCAGAACTCCGGCGACAGCAATCTCTTCCGGCGACGAGTGTCTTGCAGCAGAGAATCTTCAGAAAGCTTACAAAGGGTGTGGGTGACTTCGGTAAAAGTTTAGGGGGTTCAGTAAAGCTCAGAGATTAAGGACTCGGTTTTCCGGCGACGTACAAAATATTTCCGGCGAGTGAGTTTTCGCCGAGAAAGGGTGCGATTTGAGAGTGAAAGGTTTCTGGTGAGTTGTGGGTGAATTTATAGGGTAGTATCGAGATGTATGGGGTCTGAATTCGGTCTCAATTCGAAGTCAGCCGTTCTCCGGCGGTTACGGCTGATGTCGCGGGTTCAGACGTCGGTTATAACCGTCGTGGGAGTTAATTCTTCGGTTAACTTGAGCGGAAACGTAAATTATCGGCGAAGTCGTCGGGATTTCCGACGACTGCTATTTGGGCCGCTAATTGACTGAGTTTGACTTCCGCACTTTATTATTTGAATTAGTTGATTCCTTTTATTATCAGAAAATCAAAGTGGCGGAGCGGTTGATCGGCTGAGTGATAAGTCGTTTGTTGAACCGGTACAGACCCGGGTTCGAAACCCGGCAGAAACAAAACATTTTATTTTGCGATTTTTAATAGTTTTTCCAAAACTAATTATATATCCCCGTATAATAATTGATTATGTATCGTTTAAAATTATTTTGGGCATTTAATTCGCAACGAAAATTTTAACTGACTGTTCGGTTGATAAACGGAGCGGGTTCGGTAAAATCCGTTTTTTTTACGAATGTTACAGTCTTCATTGACGACATACTTATCTATTCTCGTAATCAATCCGATCACGAGAAACATCTTAGGTGCAGTCTGGAATCACTACAAAAAGATAAGTTGTATGCTAAATTCTCTAAATGCGAATTCTGGCTTCGCGAGGTCCAATTTCTTGGGCATGTAGTTAGCGAGCGTGGTATTCAGGTGGATCCCGCTAAAATAGAAGCTATTATGAACTGGGAAGCGCCAAAGACCCCTTCTGTGTCCGCAGTTTCCTAGGACTGGCTGGTTACTATAGAAGATTCATTGAGAATTTCTCAAGGATAGCCACTCCCCTGACTGCTTTGACCCGCAAGAATATTAAATTCGACTGGGGTCCAAAGCAGCAGGAATCTTTCGAGACCTTGAAACAAAAGCTGAGCAATGCTCCAGTTTTGACCTTGCCAGAAGGCATTGAGGAGTTTGTCGTCTATTGTGATGCATCGTACACTGGTATGGGATGTGCGCTTATGCAAAGGGGCAAAGTGATCGCCTACACATCACGACAACTCAAAGTGCACGAAAAGAATTACACCACCCACGATTTGGAACTGGGTGCCGTTGTATTTGCACTTAAACTATGGAGGCATTATTTATACGGAACCAAGTGTATTATATACACCGATCACAAAAGCCTCCAACACTTGTTCAATCAAAAGGATTTGAATATGCGAAAACGCCGTTGGATGGAAACCCTTAATGATTATGATTGTGAAATCCGATACCATCCCGGAAAAGCAAATGTAGTAGCTGATGCGCTTAGCCGCAAAGAAAGGATTAAACCTTTAAGGATTAACGCCAAAAGCATTGAAGTCAGAAACAGTTTGAACGAAAAGCTACTTGATGCGCAGAAGCAAGCCCTGATGGAGGCTAATATTGCAAATGAGGAATTAGGTGGAACTGTCGAACAGTTAATACCTGGAAATGATGGAATCCCTCAGATTCAATGGATGAATTTAGGTTCCAGTATTTGGGGGACTTAGAGATTTGATCCTCCAGGAAGCGCATAACACTAAGTACTCTATTCACCTGGGAGGTGATAAGATGTACCAGGACTTAAAATCTAATTATTGGTGGATGGGTTTGAAGAAATCCATAGCCACCTATGTAGCTAAATGCTAGACGTGTGCGCAAGTCAAAGCTGAACATCAGAGACCGTCAGGTCTTCCACAACAACTTGAGATTCCCACTTGGAAATGGGAAATGGTAACTAAGGATTTGATTACCAAGTTACCTAAGACCAAGCGTGGTAATGACACGATTTGGGTCATCGTGGATAGGCTGACTAGTCAGCACATTTCTTGCCAATCAGAGAAACGTTTAGTTCGGACAAATTGGCTAAGATGTACGTGGACGAGATCGTGTCCCTACATGGAGTGCCGGTGTCTATTGTATCCGATAGAGATACAAGATACACCTCCCATTTCTGGAAAAGCTTCCAACAATCTCTTGGCACTCGATTGAACTTCAGTACCGCTTATCATCCGCAGACTGACGGACAGAGTGAGCGTACCATTCAAACTCTTAAGGACATGCTTCGTGCATGTGTGATCGACTTAGGTGGTAGTTGGGACGACCACCTACCCTTGATTGAATTCTCCTATAACAAAAGTTATCATACAAGCATCAAGGCTGCACCTTTTGAGGCCTTGTATGGAGAAAAATGTCGAACGCTCGTTTGTTGGGCATAAGTTGGGGAAGCCCAACTAACAGGACCTGAGATAAGTCCGAGAAACGACGGATAAAATCTTGCAAATCCACGACCGTCTCAAAGCTGCCCGAGATAGACAGAAGAGCTACGCGGATAAGAGGCGCAAACCTCTTCAGTTCCAAATTGGGGACAAAGTGTTACTGAAGGTGTCGCCTTGGAAATGCGTCATGCGATTCGGTAAAAGGGGCAAGTTAAGCCCAAGATATATAGGACCGTTCAAGATCATCGAACAAGTCGGGTCCGTAGCTTACAAGCTCAAGTTGCCTGAAAAGCCAAGTGGAATTCATGATGTGTTCCACATTTCAAACTTAAAGAAATGTCTAGCGGATGAGTCGCTAGCAATGCCGCACGAGGATGTGCAAATTGACGAAAACCTGCGTTTCATTGGGAAACCGATAGCGATCGAAGATCGGGTTAAGAAGCTTCATAGAAAGCACGTGCCTATTGTAAAGGTCAAGTGGGATGCTCGACGAGGCCCCGAGTATACATGGGAGGTCGAGTCCACTATGCGACAAAAGTACCCCTATCTTTTTGAATAAATCTCAAGGTCGAGATTTCTTTTAAGGGGGTGAGGATGTAACACCCTGTGTTATTACGTCCTATAAAATTTCGACACGTGTCCCGCTGATCCTCGTATGCCGTGTGCTAGACGAGAGGGACTAAAATCGCCAACATGTTATTTTATAACCTCTGAGTGGTGAATATTAAAGTCGAGGGGCTAAACGTGTCAACATGCTTAAACTATGCCTCTGAATGACCTTTTAACAAACCCCGAGCTTAATGATGTTCGGTTATACTCCCGAGAGTGCTAATCAGGAGCCATATTGAACAAAACATGTTTTTATGTCGAAATATGGGAGTTTGGAGAAGTCCGGGGCCAAAATGGAAATTTTGTAAATTGACATCTCAGGCGCCACGCACCAGAGACCTAACATCCCCGCACGACGCGAGGGAGAGGTCAGTTCGCATAAACAGCAGCCAGCTGCAGTACCTGCATGCTTGCCACCTCCCAACCCCCTTTAGCTCCTGAATTCCGAAACCATGGCCTCAATTCTGGTTTTGGACACCTCATACAACACCTAGAGTGATCCTAGGTGAGCTCTCAACACTTGGATTTATCTAAATCTATGCCCTTCAACTATAAATAGAGCTCAATGTTGAGCTTCATTCCTTGTCCATTCCTCTTTTCTTCTCTACTCTCTCTTGGAGTTGTTTCCTGGCTTAAGGAGATCTCCCCTGAGTTCTAATATTTTCCTTGGTTCACTTGTAAGTGTTCCAATCCCTTCTTTTTATTTTTGTTAGGCTTTAAGCCAAAGTCAAAGCGTTGACGTAAAAACGCTTTGACTTTAGGCTAAGAGCATTACGGTCCAGCCATTGTTCGGTACGAATATGGCTACGTGATCGTAATTAGGTAGGTGTTAATCCTCAAGAGGGCACCTCCTAATTACCACGTTTGCTTGGTCAATTGACGGGTCAAAGTTATTGATAAAAAGTCAAACTGGGTTAGTTTTTAAAATTAATTCATATATGATAATATAGGTGTTATAAAATATATTTTGACACTTTAATAACTCGGTAATAAGTATTAGAACATGTATAAACATGTTCGGCCCGTCAAGTCCAGGTCTAAGGTCGGTTCGCAACCAAAAGTCATAAAGTTGATTTTTACTTTGACTTTCGGTTCTGACCCGAATTAGCAACTTTAGTTATTAATTCTAAGTTGAATTGTGACCATGTTTAGTTGTAGTATAACCCTCTGGAGTTGTATTACATGGTTACATAGTAATCCGAGCTTTTATGCGAGTTTCCGTTAATTATGCCAAACTTTGCAAAAAGCCCTTCATACTTAAAAATAAGGTTTTAAATACAAAGGAGCATACAAATAAGTTATGTACTGGTATATAAACATGACTAACCTATTTTGATGTCAATAATCTGGTCACAACCTGAGTTTTGTTTAATTATCGCAAATCATGCTTTTAAAGGATCAAAATGCCCTTTCGGCATCTAAAATGGTTTTTAACATAATTTTTCAACAAAACTCATTACCTACTGATGTAATATCATAAATAGGATTACTTGGGATATCAAATCAGATTGTAAACTGAATTTACACACAAGTCCTTGTATAATGCCGATAAATGACAATGTTGCCCTTACGGTGCATAAAATGGTTTTAAAGATACTTTTATAACAAAACCATTTACCTACTGTTATAATATATTAAATAACTTATTTTGGTTATATAAACCTGATCATAACATCAGTTTTCCTTAATCATCTTGAATATCGTCATTTAACGACTTAATCGCCGTTTCGGCGCATGGTATGGTTTAAAACCATATTAGAGCGTCAAGACTTGATACCTATTGATTTCAAAACTTGTTTTATACATATAATTACAGTAAGTACATTAACTAAACTCAGATTCCCAAGTAACTTATCAAGCTATGTGTGAAATGACAAAAATGCCCTTACGAGGCATAGTTTGGTCTTAAACTCTAAACCACACACATACTCGATATCCTACAGATATAACATCATAAATAAACTATTTTTACAGTAAGATTATGATCATTACATCAGTTTGCTCATAAGTTCTTTTACAAGTAATAAAATGACCAAAACGCCCTTTTGAGGCGTAACATGATTTTAAAACCATAACGGGCATACATGTTGGTACCCTACTGATGTCACAACATGTTTAAAGTATAATGGCATATGGAACTTGTATAGGACTCACCCGGTTACCTGGTTTCGCTTATATGCGTACGGTTCGGCCTACGTAACTAGTTTACGTAATTTAACCGAAACAGGTTTAACCTTATCATTTTACTTCAAAAATTCAGGATGTAATATGTTTACCCATATTAAACAAGTCTCCATACTTGTCGTGTTTAAACTACATTCTATTCCGGTCATCTCTCAATCTAGCGTTTAGTACCGTTATTATCTTTAAGCTACCCGGTTCGAGTCTACGATGTAGATAGGACCCGTTAGCATTCTAACTGGTTATAAATACCATCTTTTCCAGACAATAGCCTCCCGGTAGATTGCCATCTAAGCTTACTTTTGAATATTCGGCTGAGTTAATTATCTTGTTTGAAGAACTGCTCAGGTAAAAGAGGTGCAATTCCTCGGGCATGTAGTCATGGTTATGCCATTTGGATTAACCAACGCACCAGCTGTCTTCATGGACCTAATGAACAGAGTTTGCAAACCTTATCTTGATCGATTTGTTATAGTCTTCATCGACGATATTCTTATTTATTCAAAATCTAAAACTGATCATGAGCGTCATCTTCGACTCGTTCTTGTACTTCTAGATAAGGAAAAGCTTTATGCCAAGTTCTCCAAATGTGAATTCTGGTTAAAAGAGGTGCAATTCCTCGGGCATGTAGTCAATGACAAGGGAATACATGTTGACCCTTCAAAGATCAAAGCCGTTCAAGAATGGCAAGCTCCACGTACACCAACTGAAGTAAGATCTTTTCTTGGACTAGCTGGCTATTATCATCGGTTCATTTCAAACTTCTCTCGCATTGCTGTACCACTCACGGCTTTAACTCATAAGGGAAAACCTTTCGTATGGGGACCCAAGCAAGAAGAAGCTTTTCAAACTCTTAAACAAAAACTTTGTGATGCACCAATCCTCACTCTTCCTGAAGGTTGTGATGATTTTGTAGTCTATTGCGACGCGTCAGGGCAAGGATTAGGCTGCGTTCTCATGCAAAGAGGAAAAGTCATAGCTTATGCCTCGAGACAACTCAAGACGCATGAAAAGAACTACACCACTCATGACCTAGAACTTGGAGCCGTTGTATTCGCTCTTAAGATATGGAGACATTATCTCTATGGTACAAAGTGTGAAATATACACCGACCACAAGAGCCTTCAACATATCTTCAATCAAAAAGAGTTAAACATGAGGCAACGAAAATGGGTCGAACTTCTGAATGATTACGACTGTGAAATTAGATACCACCCTGGTAAAGCAAATGTGGTGGCTGATGCACTTAGTCGAAAGGGTTATGCGAACTCCATTCATCTTCTATGTTCCCAAATTATAACCGACATTAAAGATCAAATTCGAGAAGCCCAACACGTTTCAATAACAGAAGAAGATGTACGAAAGGAGATGTCCTGTGGAGCCGAGCTAAAACTTGAAACTAAATCAGACGGTATTCTGTATTACCTAGATCGTATCTGGATTCCTAACCACGACAATCTGCGTGAAACTCTTATGAATGAAGCTCACAAAACGCGATATTCTATACACCCAGGAGCCGATAAGATGTATCAAGACCTACGATACACCTATTGGTGGCCTGGAATGAAGAAGGATATTGCCGTTTTTGTTTCCAAGTGCCTCACATGTTCCAAGGTGAAGGCTGAACACCAAAGACCCTCAGGACTTCTAGTCTAACCGGAAATACATGTATGGAAGTGGGAAAATATAACCATGGATTTCATTACCGGGTTACCTCGCACTTTTGGTGGGTATGACACAATATGGGTAATTATAGACCGACTTACAAAATCAGCTCACTTTATTCCTATCCGCGAAGATTTCAAAAACGAAAAGCTTGCACGTATTTATATCAACGAAATCGTAAGCCGACATGGGGTACCGTTAAGTATTATTTCTGATCGTGATGGTCGTTTCACCTCACGAACATGGCAAGCAGTACAATCCGCTATGGGCACACGATTAGATCTTAGTACCGCCTATCATCCTCAAACTGATGGACAGTCTGAGCGCACCATTCAAACTCTTGAAGATATGCTCAGAGCATGTGTCATAGACTTCAAGGGAAATTGGGACGCCCACCTACCACTAGTAGAATTTTCGTACAACAACAGCTATCATTCGAGCATCGGCATGGCACCTTTTGAAGCCTTATATGGTCGTAAGTGCCGATCTCCTATATGTTGGCACGAAACTGGGGAATCACAAATTACTGGTCCAGAATTGATCCAAGAAACCACAGACAAGATTCATCAAATTCGAAACAATCTTCTAGCGGCTCAAAGTCGTCAAAAGAGTTATGCAGATAAACGACGGAAGCCCTTAGAGTTTAACATTGGTGATCATGTGCTTTTAAAAGTATCAACGTGGAAGGGAGTAGTTCGTTTTGGTCAAAAGGGGAAGCTAGCACCTCGTTACGTAGGACCTTTCAAGATACTTGAAAGAGTAGGTCCTGTAGCATACAAGCTTGACCTACCAGAAGAACTCAACAGGATTCATCCCACATTCCACGTGTCGAACTTGAAGAAGTGCCTCGCTGATGAGAATCTCCATATTCCGCTGGAAGATATTCAGATTGATGAATCTATGCATTTTATTGAAAGACCAGTGGAGATCATGGACTACGGGGAGAAACGTCTTCGACGAAGTCGCATTCCAATTGTTAGGGTACGCTGGGAGTCGAAACGGGGACCTGAGTTTACTTGGGAACGTGAAGACTCAATACGTGAAAAATACCCGCATCTTTTTCCTACTACTTCAACTACTTAAATTTCGGGACGAAATTCCTAAAAGTAGGGGATACTGTAACATTTGTAAAAATCGGGTTTTTAAAACCCGCTCCGTTTTGTAATCGAATATCAAGTTATAAAAGTTACGTCGAATATTTATGATTATTTTGATTTAAAACAATACATAATTAATAAATAAACTAAACTACAAAAAAATTATATTTGATAAAAAGTTAAAATAAAATAAATAAAAAAATTTTGATGCTGCCGGGACTCGAACCCGGGTCAGCCAAGACACACTTCAGCAACTTAACACACACTCACAAGACCACTCCGCCACATTGTGTTTTCTGCTAACTCTAGAAACACAAACGAAATTTATACACAAACCCAGTTAAAACCGGTTGCGCTATCTGAGAAACGGTAATCGGCAAACCAATCGTCAATTCGTTGTTTATTCATACATTCAGTTCATAACCGATGCACCGACGGTTTTTAATCAAATCGGAAATTGATTAAACTTAAAGCCTCATCATTATCGGTTTTTAAAACCGAAAAATCATCAAGTCCAGAATTCCTCAAACTTCAGACCACTCTCGCGACTCAGAGATATCATACCAATACTCCATTTCATTTTCGTCGCATTTTCAGACCATCAGAACGCCTAAATCAGCTCGCCGGAATTTTCCGCAAAAGTCGCCGGAAAACCGTATTCAACTCAAACCGGTAAAATACTTCTACTTTACTGTTTCAATCAATTGTTAGAACCTTACTAACATTAACCCATCGCTCATAATCAACCACAGACGACATTGCTGGACTTTCTGTTTTCGCCGGAAAACTTCTGGAATTGTCGGAAACTCGTTGATTACCGGTATGCTCATTCCAACGTGCTGATAATCAATACTCATTAGTTCAATTTCACATCTAATCCCTTAAACCTGCTAATTGATTCTCACAGCCGAAGGTTCCAAAAACAGAGCCGACGAGCTTCGCCGGATTCTCTGAAGAAGACGATCTGTTCGGTATCTTCTTTCCCCAAACTTTTCGGTTCAATGCATTCAAACTGGACATCATGTTCATTAACTAAATTAATCGCGTATCAGTTGTTTTGATTGATGTCTGTGTTTGTAATGAAGAAGACGAGTTCAGAGATGACATAAGATTAATTAAAATCGGAATTATAAACGGGTTAGACACACAGTCCAGCGGTGGACTGTGTGCAAACAAAAACCATACACGTCCCGAGTTCGATCCCTGCTACACGCACACCTTGTGTAATAAAATGCCTTTTTGATCAAAAACTAAACCGGGTTAACTCAGTTAGTTGTTAAGTATAATAAAAACCGAGATAATAACCGGGTTAGACACACAGTCCAGCGGTGGACTGTGTGCAACATGAACCATACGTCGCGCGTTCGAAACCCGTCACTTGCACCGGTCCGTTGAATTAAAATGTTTTTGAAATTAAAGAGAATTTCGGTTAAACTGAATAAGTGTATAAGTATAAATAAAAACAAGATTATTTCGGGTTAGACACGTAGCTCAGTTGGTAGAGCTGCGTGCACGCGTACGGGAGGTCACCGGTTCGAGCCTCACCCGGCGCAAACTAATACGCTGACCGAACCGGTCAACGGTCAACGCTAAATAAACAATTTTTTTTATATTTTTATTTATTAAATTTAATTTAAAAATCAATTAAAAATACTTAAAAATAACATTTTTAAAGATAGAAAATAGCCATAAACTCAAAAAAATATATCTAAAAATTTCATTAAAATCCTTAATAAAATCCACCCATTTAATATATTTTTCTGTTATTATTTAGGTTAGTATTTCTCGTTGTTCCGCTCATCTAATTTGTGCGCATCTCACCATCTCCAATCCAACACACCCAATGTGAGTGAATCTTTACAAATTCCCCGTTTTAATCACGTTTTGGGGTGTATCATGTGTCTTGATATATATATATATTATACTTAAACCATTGTGCATACATCATATCATTAACTAGTGTATTCAGTTTGTCTCCTGTTGTGTTGTTACTGTTGGATGCAAGTTTATTATTTTCAGTACATGCAATTTCATAAGCCGCCGCTCCCCATTACATTATGAGCGTTGAGCATGTTCCCCATTTCATTATGAGGTTGAACCTGGCGTGCCCACATACGATCGGCTCCGTTTGATTGAGCCTTGATCGCACAGACATTTTCATTTTCAGTACATGCAATACGATCGGCTCCGTTTGATTGAGCCTTGATCGCACAGTTTCATTTATGTTATTTACAGTATGATGTTGGTATGTTCATGTATGCTGTCATGTGTTATTGTATGTTATAGTTGTGACTGCTATTTGCCATTGCTTGATTATTTACATTTGCTCATCTATGATTATACACAATTTTTCATTGATAAACTAACAATTAATTCATTAATAAATGTTTATCTAATAAGGTTCACTCGCCAACTTATGTTGACCCAAAAACCCCCATTTTACACATGATACAGGTGAACGAGCAGCAGTAGGAACACATAGGACTTGGACTAGAAGAATAAAACGATTTAGAGTTGGGATTGTTTCGTTTGGTTTATTTTCTTTGTATTAAATATGAAACATATTAGTAAATGTCATAAGCTTTGGTGATAACCCAATTATGCCCCGACTCTTATTCCGCTGCGGGTCGAGGTGTGACAACATTGGGGGTTAATTCGACCATGTCTGGGATATCCTTGGCTCATTTAAGTTACTAATGGCCACGACCTTAAGCGCGGGGTGTAGGCATATACCTGACAGACGCTAATGCTAATAAAAATATTAAATCCCGCTGGTGGATTATTTAAGTGGCGTGTCGGTTAATCAGGTTATTCGGTTTCTGTACCGGACCCCATATGTATTGACAAACATGTAAAACTGTAAACAAGGTCATTTTGAACTATCCCAAGTTATTTATAAAATGTGCCAAGTGCATCGAAAATCATTTTAATAAATGTTTACAAAATGAGTCGGTTACTAGTATTTACCCTGGCGTATTTTCAAAAGACCAAGTTACAGGTGGCAACACGCAATAGATTGGGAGCTGCGCTATAGCGACGATAGAGGATCTTGCAAGTCCCTAGGTTGCTTAAGTCTGTTGAACAAATACATTGTACATATTTATTCGATCCGCCTGTGGATCTTTTCATTACAAGCCTTGTAATTTATTTTTGAACTTTGGACACTCGGTTTGTAATAGTAATTTAAATCCAAGACTTCCGCTGTGCTGTGTGTTTGTTTGATTATGCTGTTATCAACAACGTTACAATATTCTCCAACCGGATCCACCGGGTTATACGTGAAAATCAAGGTGTAACATGGTCTCAAAGCTTTATCCTACCACCAAGATGCCACTAGGCTACAAAGCAATGGACAATGTCACTTAGACTAGTAGAGCAATTAAAGTGAATAAGGGATTTAAAATAGCATTATCAGAGTTTCTCTGGCATGCGGCAATCGGCAAAGACGCAACAATATCTTTTTCTGGTTATTTTTTATTTGAAAAGAAAAGAAAACATGTCATATGACCTTGTGACAGTCAATATGCTAGTTTACTTATTAAGTAATAGTAATTAATCAATATACTCTTGTATTAAGTAATAGTAATTAATCAATATACTCTTGTATTAAGTAATAGTACTTAATCAATTTACATATTCTTAAAATAAAAGATCAGTGGTGTAGCCGACCTTTCACTTGCCTTTTGGAAACATGACAAAATAATGACAAATTTCATTTTAGAAACAGACAAAAAATTGACAAAAACTTTCATCTTCATTTTAGAAACCGACAAACGGTAATTTCATTTTAGAAACAACAAAAAATGACAAATAACACAAAAGCAAGCTTTCTTAATTGACAAATATAAATCTTAAACTTTAGAACACTTTCCAAAAACTTTATAAAATGATTAATTTTTTTTATGTATCGGAATTAATTCATGTATCAACGTAAACGTTGTCGGAAACGAGTCAGATTATGTATAATACATTTTCATGCTTATTTAGCGTGCGTACAGAAACGAGTCAGGTCAAATGTAATATGTTTTAATTCAATGGTATAAATTCGAGTTATCGTACTTTTTGAAGGCGCTAAGTCTTTAGGTAGAAGCCTCACTAAATGAACCAACTTGGATTCAATTCCGCTTCTTTTCTAACCGCAATGCTTTAGATCAAATACGCCGAAACACGCGTTTTCGTATCGTTAACGCATCATATACCGTGGTGCCAGCTATAAACAATTAAGGCATCGCCGCCGCAACGCCCGGCCTGTGCCAACAATCTAGTGTACTCTTGTATACTAATTGATATAGTTAACATTATATTGATAGTTACATTATGGTCCTTCCATGAAAATATTTTGATGGATTGAGCCTTACTGATGCTTCTTAATTTCCAAATAATCAATAAATTACATATATTTCTCTGATCCAAGTTTGAGAGAAACAAGGAAGAACACCATATCTATAATATCTTCATCATAAAATGAACATCAAAGGATATTATAGAGCACTTTGATATGGAATCATCAAAATGAAATCAAATCTTCCAATTAGTATGTTCTCTTATGTTCTTGGATCATGTTTTTTTGTTGAATCAATCAACATAACAAACTAGTGGATTCATATTGATTCATCGGTTGTTAACTATTTATGCTTGTGAGGGATATTTTTACTGTCTATTGCAACCTCCTGTCAACTAGTTAAAACAGACTTTGACAGAACAAAACTCACTATTTATATAGGAGGGAAAAGCTGTTGGGGACGATATGCGCAGCGTAACGATAATCAGTATGTTCATGAAAAATTAGTTACAGGCGGATACATCTTACCACCCATTTCACTTCTAATAGAAAAATACTAACCAACATAACTGCACTTCACGGCAAGTATATCTGTATCTGATATGTTGTAAATAGTTTAAGATTCGATTCATCAACCTCTGATCATTACACATCCTAGGTATCATAAAGATTAGAAAAATACTAACATAACTGCACTTCATGAAGAACGCTCATTCTTTGTCTATGTTGACCCTTTGTCTAGGTTGATTAGTAAAAAAGTCTATGTTGAACTTTTACCAGTCGTTGTACAAACTTCAATTCCTCAGTATTTAGCCGTATTTTAAAAAAACGATTGAATCCGGTTAAGTTAAAATACAAGTGTATACACATCTTTTAAAAAACGATTGAATCCGGTTAAGTTAAAATATAAGTATATACACATTGTTTATCTTCCAACAATCTAGTTACACTAAAATAACAATAAAAAATCATCAATATGAGATTATTTCATGCATAAAGGCAGCCGAACATATCTTTGATCGTGGACCCATTGGCCGTAACCTAGAAGCATAGTCCGAGACTGTACCTTCAGAAGAAGCTTCCATGTAACGTGCCAATAACGAGGTGGTCCTTTAACTACATATAGTAGTGGTCCTCGTTATGGGGCGCCTCACTCAGAAGATGACTATGGAAGTCCCTGCACAAAGAAACAGAAATACATAGACAAATGATTTGTTAAAAATATGTGTTAAGGTTACTATGTTCCAGAAAACATTTTATTTCATAATCTTAACAACAACAAATGATTCGATTGATGACTTGGATCTTGTTATCATCTTCAAGATATCAACATCTATATACAGTCAAATACAAACAAACAAACAAATAAACAATCATACCCACTAATGTCCCAGATGTAAGGTAGGGTTTGGGAAGCGTGAGACGTGGACACTTGACCTCTATACAGTCAAATACACATCATGCTAATATGTTCAAAGCCGAATTCTACAAGCAACTATCGCAAACTTTGAGAAAAGCGGGGAATCCAATGAACGGGTCTGTACACAACTAGAATGTGCGTCGGATCACAAGGAAAATGGCTTTGCATACATATCGAAACGCTCGCATGAAGTCAATTGTGGTTCCTGTCAACAAAAAATTATAATTTTATACAATATTTACATAGTTGAACAATTTACCTATGTTAGCAGGATATTTATCACATACATTGTGACCTGTAAATACATTATTACCTGACTGAATCCACGACTTCCATTCCGCCCACCACCCTCCAACGCATCAAAGACGGGACCACTACCACCGTTAAACGTCCCTCTTGGTGTGCGAATGGCATTACGCATTGAACTTAACAAGCTTCCATATGTAGATGCGTTTCCATGTTCTATAGCTTCTATAAAACAATATGTCATTGCTCCTGTTGATGTAATATTTGATAAAGCCTGCATATCAAAACTTCTCATTAGACTGACTGAATCCACCCGACCCGTCCATTTTGTAAAAATATTCTTTAAGACTGACCGATGTATCAGCAGATGTTTGATGATCATCACATCCGCTAATCGAAATGACTTCTCCTCCATTGCTACCCTTCCATATGCCTGATGTAGGACGATGATCCTTCCATTTATAATGCCCAGTACTACCGAATTGTCACATAAAAAAGATAAAATAAAAAAATGTCAGTTACATGAAAAAGAAAGTTATTTTTTAATTAAATGAATATTATTGAAGACAGATTTATGAGTAAAATGCCATTTTCGTCCTTGAGGTTTGGCCAGTTTTGCGACTTTCGTCCAAAGGTTTGTTTTTCCGCATCTGGATCCAAAAGGTTTGAAATCTTGCCCTTTTCATCCGGCTCGTTAACTCTATCCATTTTTCTCCGTTAAGTGAAAAAAACCGAATTGCCCTTAAGTTAACAAAAAATACGGATATACCACTGACTTAACGGAGGAAAATGGATGGAGTTAATGAGCCAGATGCAAATGGCAAGATTTCAAACCTTTTGGATACAAATGCGGAAAAACAAACATTTGGACACAAGTCGTAAAACTGGCCAAACCTCAAGGACGAAAATGGCAATTTACTCTAAAATTATTATTACTTGTATAAGAAATGTACATTAAGTAAACATTTTACTAAGTCCGTACAAAACAGCAAGAACTGTTTAGCATACCGTCTTATATCACATTTAAAACACTATGTATTCATTCTGCAAAACCAACTTTGCATCGAACTTAACTTCACTATACAAGACATTTAAAAGCGGGTAATATGGACTCACGTATTCATTCTGCAAAGGAATGGGAGGTCTAGCACAGTTCCACTATGGCAAGAATCAATAATGGCATGGAGTCTGACCCCATATGGAAGAGGCCTCACAATGGTAGCGTTGATTTCATCGTCAATGATCATGCCATCGGTTTCAAAATCCAAGGGGCATAAGGTTTCGTCGTAGCCATCAAGCTCGTCCCCGTTGAGGTTCCTCTGGCGTGAACCATGGCCAGAAAAGTGAAAAAGAAGTGAGTCGCCTGGTTGGCATCCATGGATTAGCCAAGATAGTGCTTTCCTCATGTTACGACCTGTTGGGATCAGGCTAGGATCCGTTTCTTCCTCTGCAATTCATCAGCAGAGATCTCAATCTAATAATAGATATATTTTTAAATTTGAGTTAAATGCCATTTTAGTCCCATTGGTTTGGACCATTTTGTCAGTTTCGTCTGCGGGTCCAAAAATGTTTCATTGTAGCCATTTTATTCTGCTGGGTTAACTTCATCCATTTTTTCTGTTAACAAGAAGAACAATTCGGTCATTTTATATGTAATTCTGTTAACTAGAGGGGCAATTCTGTCATATAAAATGACCGAATTGCCCTTCTCGTTAACAGAAAAAAATAAATGAAGTTAACTAGTGGACTAAAATGGTAACGATGAAACATTTTTAGACATACAGTCGAAAATTTAAACCTTTGGACTAAACTGACAAAATCGTCAGCTTTAAATTTTATATTTCAAGCATCTGTCACATACGTGTCTGAGATGTTTCAGATTTTCAAATCGGCCTCGGTTTTTTATAACCGTCTCTGACTTCAAAATTGAGTTGACTTTATTACCCTCATACATAAAAGTCAACATTTCCAACAAGCAAACATACAAAAGCATAAATCAAATTCTTACCAGTGAGCATAACAATCGAAGTTTCCGGAAACTGAAATTTCGTAATCAAAAGATGCTTCATATACTTAGCATCATTAATACAACCTTTCAGTTCATGATTCGTATTCCTATACGACACACCAACGATCACCGCCTTCTTCCGGCCGTGTACGGACGGCGGACTCCCCGCCGGCGCCGGAGCGTAACTGTACGGCGGTGGTGGCGCCACATGCGTCGCAGCTGGACCGTTAATCACTGTATAACCGGTAGGATACGACTGATCACGGCCGGAATAAGGAAGCCTGGGAGAGGATGGATCGGCGATCGGAGTAATGGCATGACATATAGCGCATCTGATTGATTTGGCTCCTGGTGGAAGAGTCAACGGTGTCCGGCAATTGGAGCAGGTGACCAGCATGTTCATTGTTGGAAGGTTAGGGTTTTGGTTTTGTGAATAAGTGACGTGATTTATATGTTGTAGGTTGCTTTCAGAATAAGCGCGTTGACGTAATCGATTGATGATGATATGATGATGATACGAGTATACGACTGTAATAAATTTTTGAGTCTTAGTCAACCCCTTAAGGTTCGAAAATAAGCTCCTAGGTTTTGAGTTGTAACTTTTAAAACGTTGTAACGGTTAGAAATTGGAATTTATCCGTTATAAATTATGATACGCTATTTTTGTTTACATTAGTAATATAATTAATAATTGATTTACCCAAAACATTTGTTTATCAAACGATTAATTATTTTATTTATATTTAAGTTTTTTTTAACGACCAACATAAAATTTTAGGTGTTATTCACACATCAGTTCTCTCTATCTATCTATACATACATATATACATAGCGATACATAGAGATAGACAGAGTAAAAATGACGCGATAATACATTTGTTTTTACCGTAGTTATTCTCTTTTGTATTAAATTTATATTGTGTTCTTTTATTTTTCATTTTAACTCTTGATTTAATGGGCTTTAATTGGAAAAAGCGTTCTGATATGTATTCTTTTGATTTTCACTTTGTCTCTTGAGTTTTGGGTTTTGAACAACATGCATATGTTTTTACCGTAGTTTTATTATCCAAAATTTTGCCTAAATTGTTTTAATTGGATTAGTATTGAATTACTCAATCTGTATTCCTTGTAAATCATAATCTGAACCTAAACTGTTAATTATAAATTTACATAGATACATATTTAAAGTTGTGATATTTTGCTTTGCGTTGTTGATTTGATCATTTAATGATGTCTTCACATAATAAACATGTAATTGAGCGTTTTCAAAAGATGAAAACACCCAGAGAACAATTTTAATCGAGGTATTTAAATAGCGAACGAACTATGTTATTTTATTATCATCTCTATTTATTTTTTGTTTGACCTGTCTTTTGTCAACTAGATCTAGTTGGCTAGTTTCCTTTGTTCCTGTTCTTTTGTGTTCTTGCTGGCTGTATGGGCTTCTTAGCAGCTTGCTAAGGGAAAAGGTCCTCTTTGTTGTTGGTTTTATAAAATGTCTTCTTGGCTGGCATAAAAAAAAAGAAAAAAAAAAGGAAAAAAAAAACTATGTCCCTTCTTCTTCTTCTTTCTTCTTTTTTTTTTTTTGGTCTTTTTTAATTAATATAACTGAAATGCACACCTAATTACAAGACTAAAGGTGGGATGGTATCTTTCGAAGAAAAAGGAAAATGGGTTGGTATACAATTTTTAAGTTATTATTATCATAAAGTCAATTAGAAAAATGAAAAAGAAAAAGAAAAAGAAAACGTATAGACTTGTTTGATCGTTTTATTTGAACAAGAGATTATATGTAATTCATCAGTAGTTTACTAAAAGAAGAATAATAGTAATTTCAATGAAATTATATTAAACTATTCCATGTAACTAATATTAAATATGTATAATTACAAAAGAGTGGTTGTTGCATATTCAGATTTCTTACAAAGGGTGGCTGTTGCATATTCAAATTTCAAACAGTGAGAAACTTCCTTCCTTTTGTTTGCATAGTTATAACAATTACTATTACTATTTAAATTCAAATTTCAAACTAACACATGGCTATGCATAAATGTTTAGCAAAATCAATAATTTCATCACATGATATGGTAATATTATATAAACAAAATCAATAGTCAACTCATATAAGAAATATGACTTTGAAAGTAGAAAATCAATAACTAAATACACACTTATTTACACCCTTTCCTGAACAATATAATCTTCTTCTCAAAAGTAGTACATTATATTATCACGGATTTAAATTTCTTAGCAGTTAAGCAACTGGTGAGGCCAAGAACAAGTTGGCACACATGAAATTTGAATTTTAAAAACGCATTATATTTAAATTTGATTTAATCGAGCGAAATTGGTTGACTAAATGGACGGATTAATGACACCAGCAAGTATAAGGATTATGCAGTTAAATCTTCTTTACAGTTAAAAAAATTAGAACAATGATGATATGTACCAACTGTTGCTATTCAAACCCAATCTATCCTCCTAAAGATTAACACGAGCATCGAAAAACTTTACAATCTATATAAACTTGTCTAATCTTGATGTTTTTGATGAACGGAAAACCTCTACCCGAAGGTTAGAAGCTGCACGCATTTCGTTTAGAAAGGGATCGCCTTTTTCTGATTTAATTATCTCAAGAACCACTCCAACAACCTCGGCTGCAAGACCCATTTCCACCAGCCGTCCTTGCTCTTCACCACCCTCGTATATCCAACGCCACACTTCTTATAAGGGATCGCGCTTTCTAAAAGTAATCTTGCAAGCAGACACCCAAGAAATTCTGCTGCTTTTGGTGCATCGTTCACTGCGTCCTCCAGTGTCGACCAAACTAATTCCAATCTGTTAGACAAACAAAAACCGCAACCAATCTAGTTAGTCATAAGTCATCTAACCAATTCAAAATATTAATTTATTATTAAAAAGTTTACCCTCTAACAAGAGACTCTCGAGGAAGGATTCCTTTTTGAGATTTTGTAAGATTGACAAGAAGTTTGGCAAGTAAATCACGATCCGTATCTTTCCTCACAAAAGAATCAGTCACCCAAATGGATATCATTGTTGGATGGAACCCGGGTGAATTCAGATCTTTGATGCATAAAGCAACTTCCTTTTCATCTCTTGCACTGAAAACAAAATAAAATTCTTTAATACAGGAAAAAAAAACATCAGAAATCTAATAGAGGAAGTAGTAGATGGGATGGTACCTGTAAAATTCTTTAATGGCCTCGATGGACATATCATGCAAGCGATCTTCAGACAAAGTCTTATCTGATGAATCACTTTGAGGGAAGTAGACACACGGGCCCATTCAGCTGGTGGAACTCGGTCAAACCCTCCACGCCCTATACTCCTGCTGTCTGGGTTCCCGTAGTTCATGTTGTTGTGTTGTTGTATATTGGGTGGGTCATAAGCTGGTTGAGGTGAGAACCTTTCAGGCGAGTGACTTGAAGCTAGATCATCACGTGATGGACCATAAGCCCCTCTATCTTGTATCATGGAACCACCATAACCATTAGTAGGCTGACCCCTAACAGACATCCCCATGACTAGACCTCCTTGTGGCCCGAGGGTTATAGTCGCATCGCCCATGGGTCTCAATGGAACCGACAAAGTCCTATTCTCAGAAGAGTCAATCTTGAATCTTGAAATGCCATTACCACGAAAACCACCACCCATTTGAGGGTTGGAAGATAAAACACCTGCTGACCCTCTTGGTCCAAAGTCCAAGGGTTGACCCCCTCTCCTAAGTGACGGGTGAATTAGGCCCACGGGCCGACTCTGCTAGATTGGGCCAGGCGTTCTTGAGCAGCATCCCTGTGCACCTCTTCGATCTTTTTTGGACCTTCAACCTTCCTTCTTTGCTGCCATTTGTTCTTTCTAAGGTCAATTGCGTCTTTTAACATGAACCTAACTCGAGAAGAAAGTGCCATGTTTTTTGATAGCTGAAACATGATATCAAAATAAGCATCCATGTGTTCTTTAGCTTGTGGGTGATCAATCATCTCCCCGATTGTACTCATTAATTTGCACAACGCCTCGATATCTTCCTCATCAGGGTTAGGATTCTTCTGATTAAAACCTAACAGTTTCTTTATGCATTCATGCATGATTCTTTCTGTTACATTCTTTTCTTGTATAACTCACCAATAAATCTTATATTACCCAACATACGTCTACGTGCCTTTACTTGTTTTTCTTCTCGTTTTTCTTCCGTCTGCTTAATCTCGCCTTCTTCTTCAGTTCTATTCGCTTCTTCTTCTTCTTCTCTTCTCCTCTTTCAAATTCCTCTTGACATTTATTCAATAATAATCTCTTGAAAGTAATCTTCTCATTATCGTCAACAAAACCAGGCAATTCTACGGATAAGTGGGAACAAAAATTGGCATACATTTCAACAAACGTCGGCTCCATTAAAGCCTTATCAAATATCTGACCAATCACACCAGACAGAGTATTCGCGTTGTCAATATTGACTTGTTTGACTTGATCGAACAGTTTCTCAAAGTTTTGTGGGGTCAACTTATTTAGAATACTTTTCAATGTCTTTGTTTTGCTTGTTCCTCATCTGTTACTTTACCAACTTCATACTTCCTTTCGGCTTTATGCATCATCGGGGTGTGAGGAGATGGCATCAAGCCCTTTTGATAACCAGTAGCCCGTTGCCACCTCTCTGACACAGAGTTATTACGTTGCAACTGTAGGCCAGGGGACTGCATTGGTCCAGATAGAATGCCACCAGCATACTGACCGCGTGGGGTCCTCAACACACCATGGTTCCCTCCTGACCCTTTATTCGATTTGTCATGAAGACCAACGTTACTTGGCGACGGTCTAGCCATGACCCCACCACTGACCTATTACCACCACCTCTACCGGGGCTAGGGTGTGGTTCACGGGCCATATCGACACCCGTTACTACCAACACTTCAGTTATATCATGTGTAATCTTAAAACCTTCCGGAAGATCAGTATAGTGATCAGAGAATGTCAGTAGGAAGTCTCTGCAATACTTTTTAGCCAAAGGTAAAGCCTCGGGAACATAAACCGAAACATGATTCTCTACTATTGACCTGGTCAACATCAAACTTTCTGATTATATCTCCTTTATCATCATCATGAGAAGATCCCAAATTCGTTGAAGACGTTTCAGCACTAAGAACATCAACATTTGCAGCAGTGGAAATTGATCCCAATGAGATATCAACAGTACTTGCATGTTCTTTTAGTGGTGCAACATTTAAGCCGAAAACCCCCGGAAGGATAGAAGGTATAGGAGGACTGGTAGGTTTCTGAGCATGAGCTGCTGCAGCAGGCCCAGAAGGTGAAGAAAGCAGTCTTTTTTCTCTTTTGAGACTGGACGGGCTGCGCCTGGCTGATCAACAAGCCCGGGATCTTTCCTTGGTAAGTGTTGTTTCGGAACATCTGAATTTTGGGAAGATGTAGCCTTTAAGGAATCAATACGAGCCTGCAAAATAAAAATATTCAAGGATATCAAAATGGTTTCATTATTAAGTTATCGTTTTTAATGTTCAAAAATCTAGATTAACGAAATGGTATTGTTTTTTAATCATAATCAACAAATAAGCTATTTATAGAAACACTTAAAATGGGTAAAAAGTGTTTATGGGTCAGCCCGAACCCATTTTGACCCGTCACCCGACCCGCCCATCCTACCACCTCTAATATCTAGATTAACACAATTCAAAGGAGTGTTGTTTAGACATAGCGATGATAAATACCTGCATGCCGTTGATAACACTGGGACTAATTGACCCAAACTGCAGAGGAAATGCCCTAGAAGCATCAGCCGAACCTAAGCAACAAAAGATGAATTGTAAGTACTCTCTTAAAACACATACTTGATTCCAGATTGAATAATAAATTTTAACTCCAAAAATAATAAACTTCATACCCTTAACAGGTGTAGAAGAGCCAGAACCGGTAGTGCCAGAACTGAAGGAACTGCATTACTGGTTGAGCCTTTGGCAGGCCCGGTGTACTTTCTGGACCGATGCATCAGCCGGCTTTACAGCAGCACCAGTAGATGAAGCATCATCAGGTGTCCCTACAATATATAAACCAACAACATAAACTTCATAACCTCTATAATCACCGAAATACAATACGGCTGCAAATCGCAAACATACCTCTTAATGGCGGTTGAACATGTGCACCCTTCAGTGGAGCTCTACTACCACCACTGAAGAAGAACTTGAAGGTCCCAAATTCGCATTCGAATATCCTCCTTGTCCATTACTAACCACTTTCTTAAAGCTATTAAAACAAAACACAAATGTATATTAGAAAACAGTAGAGTAAATAAATAAAAAAGCCCTGATTCAGATAAAAACAAGCCCCAACTGTATTTTACCTTTTGCCGGAACAATAGGCAGAGGATGAACCGCCACCTGGAAAGTGACCGGATCTTCTGTAGTGTGGTGGCTGGTTTTTATCGGCTCTTGATTGATTAACGGACATGTATACAGTTCAAAGTTGAAAGCGTGTGCGTTACGTTTGATCGAAGAAGTATATTATAAAGAGAAAGCTAGGGGGAATGTAGTGAGAATATATATTATAGTTTTTTAAAAATCCGGGCGAATGGGTCGGTAGTAACTAGTAAGTCTAAGAAACTACGTAAACGTGGTGTGTAAGTTATTCAAAGAGACGTATTTTATTATCACTAAAAAGTCCTAAACGTGGTGTGTAAGTTATCAAAGGACGTATTTTATTATCACTAAAAAGTCGTAAACGTGGTGTGTAAGTTATTAAATATACATATTTTATCATCATTAAAAAGACTTTTTTTTTTTGAAACGTTAACTTCATTAGAGACAACCAACTCGAAAACCGGGAGGCCAAGACACACCAAAACTTACATAATCACAAATTTACACCAATTTTCCCAAGATAAATTCTTGTATTTTGTTCTACTTCTAAACCAAAGATATCCAACCGTCTTCACTTCGCTAATAATCTTTTCCATTCTAGCCACTTTATTATTAAACTTCGCTTCGTTTCTAGCTCTCCAAAGGCTCCAGCAGCCAGTAATAATCAACCCGTGGAATATCAATTTTTCCGGTTCCTTCAATCTAGCATGCTCATGTGCTTCCAGCAGGTTCTGAATGAAAAGGCGAAGATATCTTGAGTTCGACACCACCTGCAAATGTTTTGCCAAAGAATATTTGCATAACCACAAGCTGTAAAGACGTGCTCGGTAGTTTCCTCTTCACTGTTGCAAAGAACACAAGACGAATTCTGAATAAAAATGTTCCTTCTTCTTAACGCTTCCAACGTCGGAATTCTACCCATCTCAGCGCGCCACGCAAAAATATTGCACTTCGCGGACGCAAGAAGTCTTTTGACAGCTCCTACGCTAAAATCCTCACAATCAGCCCCGATCCAAACCCATTTATCTTTATTACCATTGAGGACCACCTGTTCCAGCAAAGACATCAGTTGTTCCAAATCTTGCAGCTGTTCCAAATCATTAAAAAGACTAATGTCGGTTTATCATTTATCTCGTACTTGCCTTTTGTGATTTTTTACAAGCAAATTTTTTTCGACGGGACTCCAGTCCTTAATCTGTTTTTGTAATGTGCTATTTTTTATTTTATTATTTTTTTAACAACCAATTTTTTATGCTAATTTGTTTTGGACAAGACTTGAACCCTTAATTTTAAGAGGAGCATCACCTTATCATTACGGCCTATACTTGGTGAACTTTTAAATACTATAGAGGTACTCGAAGTGTATCTTTTGCAGGACCATCCACTGACGGATCCCGGATATATTATTTGGGGGCAGGTTTAATCAAACTTTTAAGCAGGGACAATTAGAGTTTTTGCTTACAAAATACATTGGCCCCTTTCGCATCCTTACATGTGGCTACCCTATTGGGCTGTCCCTATCTCTAAAAATCTGAGGGCCATATGCGTGTAGGAAAAAATGTCTGTCTAAAATATATTTTTTAAACAAAAATATGTATAGAAAATTTAATATATACACACATTTTTTTTAAACAGTCTCACATGGAGAGGGAGCCATGTATAGTCGCTCAACCCGCCCCTCCTCCAGGGCGACCTAGACAGTTGGTGTAACTGTAATACATTAAGATAAAAGGTTAGACGTTGAGTTGAATCATCCAATGTTATGTTGTAAGATGGTGGGGTTATTTTGTGAGAAGTATAAGAAGTGTTACCTTTAGATCATGTAGTTAATGGTTGGGGTTAAAAAGGACTTAAATGTACATATTGTTTTATAAATAGGGGTTGATTTGAAAACTACATGGGTAATAGTGTCTTTTCGTGTGTTTTAAATAAAGAAATCATATCAATCCACATTAATATGTGATCACCAAAACCCCTACAATCTCTCCCTTTTTCTTCGATTTCGGAAATTATGGAGCAAGAGCATAATCAAAATCCTTTGCTGTGTTACAAACGCAGTCACACACATCTTCTTCCTTGTTTATTACTCCCAAACATTTAGGATGCTATTTTAATGATCGGCAATCTTTTAGGGAATAGTTGAAGACTGCAACTTCAGGGTGTCCTATGACGTCTAATCAAGCTGAAACCATCGCATTGTCGGTGAAACGAAAGGGAAGCACTAAGTCTTACAAAAAGAAGTTTGTTTTTTAGTTGATTAAATCTAGGGTTTTGTTTGTTTATTGATTTTGGTGTGTAATCTTAGTTATTGTTCATCATTGTAGTGTTTTAAAACCTAAGTTGACAACTATATGAGAAATATATTGGTTGTTCATTATTTTATTTTTCAAGAATGTTTACCTATTTATTATTGTTTTTGGTTGTAGTTGGCAAAAGAAGGCTCTGGACTAGGGGTGTGAATTTCTGACACGACTCAAAACCCAACACGAACCTAACATGAAATTCGTGGGTTTAGGTTTAGTCTAAACGGGTTCGGGTCAGTTTCAGGTTAAACTCGCGAACCCGTTTAGATTAACGGGTCGGGTTCGGGTCAACCGGGTCGGGTTGACGGGTTGACCCGTTTAACACATTATACTATGTTATATTTTTTACAATATATTTTATGTCATAAATTAAATGTGATTTGTATTTTATGTCATGATTATAACTTAGAATGAGAAATTAACATAGATTTTATAGTTTAAATATTATATTATTATATTGATTTGGATTTTTTAAGTAAATTTTAATTTTAATATATATTAATTTCAGAAAAAAAATTAAAAAATTCGGGTTAAACGGGTCGTGTTCGGGTCAACCCACGAAACTTCGGGTCGTGTTCGGGTTCATATATATGATACGATTTCGGGTTCGTGTAAAATTTTCGGGTTCGGGTCGGGTTGAACCCGCCAACCCGACCCGTTTAGCACTCCTACTCTGGACCAATCACTACACAACCATCTCCAAGTGTTGTTGTACAAGTTTTGTCAAAAACTGAGAAGCGTGTAAGCACATCTTTTGTTGTACCTAAACCATCTATAATTCCTAACAACGACCTTTCAGAAAATATCTATGATGGTAAGTTCATTTACTTGCACTCATTATCAAGTTGGTCATTTCTCAATAACAAGTTATTTCTCATAATTGTCGCACTCAAAATTTTACGGGTCAAGTATCTACCACCATAGAAATGTGGTATGTAACATACCATCAACCTAATATGGCGGGTTAATCATTAAATAATTACACAATCCTTTGTGACGAGATGATATGGTAGAATTACTTGTGATTGATTTTATCAGCTAGGCGGTGTGATTTTTTGTATTCATTTTATTTTTTTCGGTTTATTGTAATTTAATATTTACTTAAGTAATGAAATGTTTCTCTCATTTTTTACATCAACACCACTAAATATTATCTAATTTGTTTTGTGTAACCCGTGTAACACATGAATACTGCTGGTTATACCCCTCTTCTCGAGTTCTCAAATTAATTCAATTCAAACCTTAATTTTGTTCCCTTTGTTTGCTTGTTTTTTTTTTCAATTTCTCGAATAAAATAGGATTTATATCTATCAAGTTCTCAAATTAATTCAATTCAAACCTTAATAGTTTCCCTTTGTTTTGCTTGTTTTTTTTAGTTTCTCGAATAAAATAGGATTTAAATCTATACCCTTTTCATTTGTTTACAATTTTGTGTTTTATTTTATAAAGCTACAATCATAAATCCGATCTGTAGTAGCCCGTTGTCTTTACTTGGATGTTGTAGGCGACACCATTAGGTGGATGCCACCATTGTTTTCTTTTTCTTTCTCCAACTGTATTTTGGTTATAACATTTGTAAATTTTCACATTAAAAGGCAGGTGACAAGATCCGAGTTTGATTCTTATATATAGCATTGTCTTTTTTTTTTTTTTGGTTGACCGCCATTTTTTGCATTTATAAAGCAAACCTAAAATAAATAAAGTTTGTAGGATTTCTAACAAATAATAAACTATATCATACTTTTTATAATACTAACCAAGTACATACTAATAAATACTATTTTATAGCATTCTCTTAGAATATTTAATAAACTATAACATAACATTAATTTTTAAATAAACTTTTGTAATAACTTTATTTCTGGAAAAATTTACACGCCACAATGATACCGGTGGTAATTTCTTTCTACAGTTTTCAATCGTTGTGATATACAGTTTTCTTTTAAGCGTATTTCTATATGTCAAATGCCAGTGAACGTACCAAATCGAACCAGTACCGATTGAAACTTTTGTTTTTTTAACTTTTACCCTTCAACATTTAGTATTGGCACTTACAATCATTCAACCTTTTAAAAACGTTATAATAAAATTTTACATCCTTACTTTTATTATATAAATTCAAGTTATTTACGTTTCTTTGAAAATGGGTATGCTCGGATATAATACGTTTTGTGCTTTTTTATGTACGTTATCAGTTGTTCTACATTTTGGCATAAATTTTGCTTTAAAACAAGTCAGATCAAATATAATACGTTTTTATTACATGGTATAAATTCGATTTACTTTACGTTTCGATTCCACCGCAATGCGTAGGACCATTTTTAACTTTAAAAAATATAATTTATTACTTATTTTTAAGTACGTGTCGGTATAAATTTAGGTTGGTGTTCGACTTAACTTTCTTTCGTAAATAAATTGGGCCACATATAACACGTTTCCGTGCTTATTTTTATGTACATCTTCAGTTTATATACGTATTGACGTAACTTTTGTTCATAAACGATTCAGGTCTCTACGGTACAAAATTTGAATTACTTTACCTTGGACCCGCCGCATCGCGCGAGGAAATTTACTAGTTATTATTATTTGTATAAAACGAGTTGACATCAATCCGGACGTTGCGGCGAAAAGTTAATTGCTATTGTTCATTTGCTAACATGAATATGTTTTGGTTTTTATTAAAAATGCTAAAACATATTTCGATTTTGTATGGTTCAAAAATATCATAAAATGATTTTTTGATGTGTTTAACTTTAAAGAAAATGTATTAAAAATGAAACAGATCTTTATTTTTAAAAAACTCAACTTTTATTACTACAATTCTGCAAGAAGCAGAACCAAACAAACAACCCCAAAACATGCAGAAACATACATACAGCCCCCAAAAAAAAGAAAAAAAAAAACAACAAAACCTATGCATTACAAAGCATCACCCCAAACATGCAATATCAAACTTTCGCCACATTTCCCAGGTCAAAGCTCTTGCCCCCAAAACGATGCTTAATCCATAAAAAGCTCATCACTTTTACCTCCTCAATGATGCTATTGACCGTGACGCGCTTGTTATCAAACATAGCCGCATTCTGAGACTTCCATATACACCAAAATACCGCTTGGACAATACCATTGAATACCTTTTTGGCCCTTTTCGACCCATTTACCGCCTTGTAAAGCTCCAGAAGATCCCTCACAGTAAACACATAAATTGGCGCCACCTTGCACCATTGAGACACAAGTTGCCTCACTGTCTGCGCGAAATGGCATGAGTTAAAAATGCGTTCTGCAGTTTCTGTGAAATCTGAGCAGAACCTGCACGACTCGTCTTGAACCGGAATATTTCTCCTCCTAAGCACATCACACGTCGGAAGCCGATTGACTTCGGCTCACCATGCAACAATCCCGACCTTCTTTGGCAGCCAACTATTCCATCCAAACCTAAAAACATCTTGCCCCGAGTGATCGAACTGGATCCTCTTCTTCACACTTTTCACCGAAAACACCCCGTTGCTATTGAGCTCCCACGACCACCTGTCCAAACATATCCCAAGCGTGACAGAACTTAGGATCTGCAACAGTTCATTATAAGTCGTACATGATAATGCAAAGAATAAAACATCTATAATCTATACATGATAGACGATAATGCAAATTAATCCATACCATTCATTACATTACCCAAGTCAACCTCCTCTATTTGGAGCATCATTTGAGCAAAATTAACAATACCCTGCAAAAGGACAAGACAATGTTACCAATCTGACTACCATGCACATAAAATTCATGTCATAATAAGTGAGATAATCATATACTGTAAAGAAGACTAAAGACCATTTTGAGTTAAGAGTATATTATAATAAAGAATAGTGTGACCCCACTCATTTGACATATATGTATGTAAACTTCGTAAAAAAGCCTTATTATACTAAAATTAAGGGCATGTAGGTCTAATTGAAGAAAAGTTTACAAAAGATCCAAATGATCATGTGCATATCTCTCACCTATGCCAATTCCATTGTTATCTTATAAAGATTTGTAGAAAAGCAAATATTCGCAAATTAATGTGGTAAAAGTCAATTAAAGAACCCAATATGTTATTGTAGAACACTAATTAGCCATCACAATAAGAAGAAAAATTCATGCTTATATTCGTATTATATACAAAATCGTAAAATAAGAAGAAAGAACTATGCATGAATTGGAATTAAAAACAGAACTGATTGAATGTATCGTAAGCAAGTAGAAAGAACTCTAAAGATCAAAAAGGTTTGGCCAAAAGGTGCTACGAGTCAACACGTTAGGCCTGGCCCGTATGACCCATTACCCAACTTACATAACCCGCCTGGGTTTGCCACCTATTTTAACTATAAATGTTGAATTCATAAAGCATACCTGATAACCTTTATACTTTGATCAGCTCTTTTAACCGGTCCACAACGAATAAGAATCCTACATTGTCAAAGTAGCAAAAATCACTGGTTCGTAGCCATCCATCCAAGTCACCATTGTATCTAAACCTTCTCTATAATCAACATAATCTGATCGCAAATATAAAGGTTCAGGTCAAACATTTTTGTCGGGCCACGGCGTGTTGACCTCTCTTGTCCATTTTTTTTTGCATCTTTTTATATATAAATAACTACATAAAACTAAATTCTTAGATTAACCATTGAGGTTTTTTTTTTTAAAATAAACTGATTCCAAAGGTTGATGTACTGATAACATCTTTAGTGACTTTCGACCCAACCATTACGTTTCACTCTTAGCTAAGTTTGTTTAATTTATACGACTGATCAATCAGATAACAATCATAACATAAATTGCTAATTTAATAGTACAATTATCGAAATTGTTAGTTCTAACACATCATGTTGGCAGATGAAAACCGGAGATCTATTTTAATTAATATACATATACTTTACAGTGAAATGATGCAGTTTGACTTAATGAAAACATAATGTTTACTTTCATAACAAATGAGCCTCTAACTCATAGTTCACCACGGTTCATAGGAGGCAACCTGGCCCCGTATTTGTGATTCTTTGTATTGTTTCTAGTAAATACTAATAATACTAATATAAAATATATATGAAATAATTAAGCATGATAAAAAATATACATACCTATTTCAGAAGGTCTTCTGAGAGTTTTTAAAATGCCGCCATAAGCCCAAAGCAGCTAAAATCTGCAACATGAATGTAATCTCGTACCAGAAATTTGTTTAGAAACAGATAAACAACAACATAAACACACATTTTGCATTACTATCAAGTAACAACATTAAGAACGAATCAAAAACAAAATTTTGGTAGCAAAAACACACCCATGTTCCATCTTTGGTTGAGAATACTATATGTGCAGGTACCCTGCCAACAGATACTCGTTGAACAAAAGGCATAAGATTATTTGGGGTTACAAGATGATCTTCACCAATATATTCACTTGGATGTACCCCACTGAGTTGGCATATTGTAACATCATCTTTTTCCATCAGAAAAATTATCCTCAATCATAAGTTTCATACTTATTACAAATATGCAAAGGATTCTATATAAACATTTAAATTGAAAAGAGCACTATTTATGTGATTGTGATTACCATTAAAAAGAACAATAACTATCTCACTACTCTAATCGAATAAAAAATAGCAGATCAGTAAGGGTTCATAAAAATAAAAAGGTTTTCAAGAAACTTAAAAGCCCAAAAAAACTGAAATCAATCAAATAAAGGACCTTTGTTCATTGGATTTTGCCTTCTTCACTCTTCGATCTCCTGGTTGGGAGGCGGTGGCATCCGTATGAAACTTGATTGCAACGTTAGGAAGATTTGGGGCTATGATAATTTGAAAGGACTTGGCCATGATCAATCGGTTATCTCATTTACAAACTTTAAGAAACCTTAACCTAATTTCCAATTCGAATAGAGGTGGGATGAGATAAAACCTGCTAATTGCACACGGATTCCGAAGGGCATTCTTCAAATCGGTATCACTAACTACGAACTCAATAATTGCACCAGAAGATTCAAAGATGTCTTCAACGGTACTTGTAGCCTCTTACGCAAGCCGACGATTGCAGGTGAAATAGCGGTGGTGGGTGAAGAAGGATGAATTTGAACTCTACGATGCAGGGTGGTGGAGGCCTGGAGGGTTTATATAATGAGAGGGCTAGGGTGGTTGGGAGGATAAAGCGGTAAACGTGGTGGAGGAGAACGTGTGCAGTTCGCCGGACGTGGAGCGCTGATCTAGGAAAACCGTCGCCGACTGCTGGATTTTAGGAGAGAGAGCGTAGAACTGACATCAACCGCTGCTGCTTCTAGAAGAAATATAAGCGGCTGAGATCAAAAGATGAAGACAGGGTTCTTCAACAAATTTCCATTTTTTATTCGAACAAAAAATTTAAGATTTCGGAACATCCTCCCTAACGTATGATTAACAAAAATGATTTCGTTATGATTTTTTTTTTCTAATTCGCAACTGAAACATTGCAAAATACATCTTGGCTAACTAATAAAATAATTCACAGAACCGTAAATATTTGAATTCCATAAATACTTGAATTGATTCTTGTGATATTGCTTGACAAAGAATTTACAAAAATAGGTTTGTTCATTTCCTCATCGCCGTTCCGAAATTTAGTTTGCTAAATAGGATGAACTTGGTGGTTTACGTGTGATTGTCACGCAGTTTAAACGAAAAACCAAGTTTGATTTCGGTTACCTTTTGAAGAATCGAATTGTTTGGACGATCCAGTGTGAGGATTGATGTTAAAAAGACAGGTATAGTTGTGGTTTTGGTTGCATTATGGCTATCAAAGATCTTGGCGGAAGTCAAAACAATAGAAGAAGTTTAAAGTGGCAGAAAGGGACGATGGGTAATTAAGTGTTTTTGTTCTGTACAAAGAGGCGTGTATGTATAAACTACGTTGAATAGACGCCACCATTCATAGAGACACACCAATAATCTAAATGACGCGATGTTTAAAACAACATTCAACTGCTTCACTCTTTTTTAATGAAGTGGTCACACACCGTTCCTTATTTTAGTATTTCAATTTATTAAAGAGACGAAATATCCGCCCCTTGTTTCATACACACATATAAATGAGTGTCGTTGCTTTTTGTGTACACATGAAACGTTACTTAATAAAAACAAAAGTTTGTGTGTTTTGAAACACCACTATTTCTAAATGCCAAACATTTAAACGTCAAGCAGTTATTTACATAGGTATCCACAAATAAAAAGAAACGCTGAAACCACCGAACGGATATATTAATAATGATGATCAACAAGTTTTAAGTTATCATATATATTCTTAAAAACTAAGGGGCTTGACAAATCAAATCAAGTGGCACGATTCATTTGCGAACCGAGGTGTCCAATTACAATTTATGTCACATAATTAATGTAAATTTGGAAAAAAAAGTGATAGTTCAAATTTTTTTAACAAATTAAAATTCATGAACCGACATAACATATTCTTTGATTGTTTATTGTTTTATATTGGTCATGCAAAACTTCACATCACTTCGAAACACACATTTTTGAACCGACACGAATTACACGCCGCAACGGTTCGAAGATGCACCATTAATATTATATATATAGTAGCCATCAAAATTCCTTTTATAGATCTACAAATCAATCAGATTTTCACACTCCGCTCACTTTTGATCAATTGGTTAGTTCAATAAAAAATTAAGAACCTATGTTTTAAAAAATTGTACTCAAATTGTTATAAAGAAAGGGAAATCAATGTAAGGATATTGTGTTATTCTCAACGATATTCAAGAAAGCGAAACTAACAATGAATTGGTATTTGATTGTGTCACTAATGGGTTATACTTCAGTGGAAACGATATATAGTCTGTATTTTAGCGGCATGTCAAATCCAGTTAATTTTTTGATTCTGACATCATACACCACAAATCGAAAGGAATTAATTTTTAAATATTGATCGTAATTGTTTCGTATCAAGCACTATGAAAAATAAGAATTATAATCAGTATCATGTTGTAACGCGCGAGATAGCGTCAATTCGTATTTAGACGAAAGGTAATATGTTTTCCTTGAATTTTCTAATGTACGTGACTTTTAACTAAAAAGATACAATCCAAGGTGACAATTGTGTATATCTGTACAAAAGGAATTAGAGGGTGATGACTTTTTGCAAAGTATTGTGTCTTAAAACGATTAATTGCAGATTAGATTTTCAATCGCCTGAAAAAATCCAACAATATTCTTCCTGATAGCCGTTGTCATGTTCCCGGTACAACAATTTCAAAACCCTAAAAACCCTAATTTCATTTCTAATGCTAATGCTAATCCGAATGTGAAGATTGTAAATTTGTCTTCATAATTTCGTCGCTCGTGTTTCACATCAATCTCTCAATTACACCGGTTATCAGGTAAATTAAATTACAGCTTTTATGTTTAGGTTTTTAAATTTCTAATTTCCGGCAATACAAATGAATTTTTCTGAGATTAATTTGTATATTACTTTTTTAGTTGAATGAATTCAAAACCCTAGGTTCGCTTATTGATAGATTATTATGTGTTGTTGAATTGCAATTTTCACAAATTATGCGCTTCCTGATATATGTATTGTATTCAATTTGCAGTTTCAATAGATTAAAAACGCCTGAATCAAGAGATATAATTATGTAAAATAATTTAGGTTTATACAGTTTTAATTTCCGGCATTACAAGTTGCATTTGTATGTTTTAGTTGAATTCAAAACCCTAGGTTTATATGTCGTTGAATTGCATTTTTTACACTAATTATTCGCTTGTTGATATATGTTGTATTTGATGTTAGAAAGGAAAGTCTGACCTTGGAGGTAATCGCAGCAAATCAACAGCAGGACATCATGCAGCAGCTAATCAACAGCCGGACATCCAGCTAATCAACAGCAAATCAATGACAGCTAGTAGTCAGCTGCTATCATCCATGTTTAGATTACGGTTTTGTGTATAAATTCAATACCTTTCATTGTAATGAAATATACAGAAATACATACCTCAATTCATAGTTCTGTGAATCAACCTCTATCAACTTTTAACATGGTATCAGAGCAGTGTCGTTCTTGACCTGTTCATCATTTACCTTGCTCACCCAAACCAATCATCTTCTCAACCAAGCTGCGATGGCCGAAGCCGGTAACTTGGGAGAAGATTTATCAATTCAAATCGCCAATCTGCTCAAGAATGGCCTTAACCCACAAAACCGAAACCCGAAACTATCCGATAACCTTCAAATAAACCTCAAGCTCAACAGCCAAAATTATGCTCTATGGACCCGGATGATGAGGGTAGCCATAGGCGGCAAATCAAAAGCCTTTCTAAACCATTTGACAACCAATCCACCAAACCAAACCAGCGAAGAGTATGAACCATGGGAACAAGATGACCTAGTCGTCTTCTCATGGCTCATACAAAACATCGAACCAACCCTCGCCAGCAATCTAACCGAATTTCCAACAGCAAAATCGCTGTGGGATGCCCTGGCTATAACATATAGCAGTGGGCGTGACAAGCTCCAAACTTTCAACCTACATGTCAAGGCGAATGAAATCAAACAGAACAATCTCTCCCTAGAAGAATTGTGGATTATACTCCAAGGAGTATGGGGAGAAATTGATCGGATTGACCCAAACCCTATGACCTGCCCAGCCGATATCCAAGCGTATCACAAAATCAGGACGGAACAGAAACTGTTCCAGTTTCTAAACGCTCTCAACCGGAAATATGATCCTATAAAAAGGGAAATACTCCGGTTAGAGCCCCTTCCAACCGTAGAAACTGCATACTCTACTGTCCGCAAGGAGGCCGCTCACCAGAATATTCTGGGAACACCTCTCAATGACACAGGGTATCACAGTGGGTCTAATGGCCTCTGAAATTGACGGACTAGGGCTTGCGTCAAAGGGCCACCGACGAGCCGGTGAAAAAAGAATCGGAACAAGTAAAGACGACAAAACTCACCTCAAGTGTGATCATTGCGGGATGATGAAACATACCCGGGAACAATGTTTCAAACTCGTCGGATATCCTGAATGGTGGTCTGATGGTCAGAAGAGAGGCACAAAGACTACAGAAAAAGGAAAGTCATCCGGCGCCGGTAACCGAGATGTTCCCAGAGATGAAAGCCGGAACAGATCGGGCTTCGGCGGAGTGGCCAAAGCAGATGAAGAAGAAGCAACAGGTAAAGGGTTTGGGGCGCAACCCTCAAACCCTCAGTCATACATAAGTGAAGAAGAAGAAGATAATGCACGAATAGTCCCTCGGTCAAGTTTTAAAACAAATATTGCACATATAGTCCCTGGAAATAAGGGAAAAGTCAATATGGCCCACGAACATCAAAAACAAAAACTATGGATTTTTGATTGTGGCGCAACCGATACGATGACTTATGAGCTATCGGATATTATTTCAACACCCAAACCAGAAAAAACACATATTCAAACGGCAAACGGAGGAATAATGGATGTAAAATCGGGAGGGACTATTGAGATTTCACCCACAATAAAAATCTCTAATTGCCTTTATGTTCCTTCGTTATCACATAAGCTGCTTTCCATCAGCCATGTCACGAAGGAACTCAACTGTATTGTCCTAATGTACCCTACGTTTTGTATTTTACAGGATATCAGGACGGGAGTGATCATTGGGCGTGGCACTGAAAATCAAGGGTTGTACTATGTGGATGAGGTGACTCAAAGTGGTGCTGTGATGCTGACTCATGGGACATCGGAACGAGAAGCTTGGCTATGGCACCGAAGATTAGGTCATCCTTCTACAAGTTATTCGCATATTTTATTTCCAAAACTATTTCCAGTTAATTCTATGTCACATTGTGAAACATGTGTTTTAGCAAAAAGCCATAGAAAAACTTTTAAACCCAATAACACTAAGGCTGCTTTGCCATTTTCATTAATCCATTCTGACGTATGGGGTCCTGCCCCAGTTCTTGGGGGGAAAAACCTTCGGTACTTTGTGATGTTCGTTGATGATTGTACCCGAATGACCTGGGTTTATTTTTTGAAAAACAAATCCGAAGTATTTGAAAAATTCACTATGTTTTATGCCATGATCCAAACCCAATTTCAAACAAACATCCAAATATTCCGATCTGATAATGGCGGTGAGTTTGTTAATACCTTGTTTAAATCCTTTTTCCAAGACAAGGGAATAATCCACCAAACTACATGCCCAAACACCCCAGAACAAAACGGTGTCGCCGAAAGAAAAAATCGCATTTTACTAGAAATGACACGAGCTCTCCTAATTGAATCCCAGGTCCCGAAATCTTTTTGGCCTGAAGCCCTTGCTACTGCTACCTATCTTCTCAACCGACTCCCAACAAAAATCCTAAAGCTTAACACTCCGTTACACACCCTTTCAAAATTCTTCAAACTACCCTCAGTTCTCACTCTTCAACCACGAATCTTTGGATGTACTTCCTTTGTTCACATACCTAAATCCGATCGAACCAAACTTGACCCTTGTGCTGTAAAATGTGTCTTTGTCGGGTATGGAATGAATCAAAAGGGATACAGATGTTATAATCCAAAAACACGTCATATGTTCACCACAATAAACTGTGACTTTCTTGAAACCGAGTATTACTACAATTCCCAACTCAGTGGTCAGGGGGAGAAGGAATGTTTAGACATACTAAGCTGGTTGAAATATGTTCCCTATGTACCAACTACAGAGTCACCAACCACAGAGTCACCAGAGTCAAATTTCAGTGCCACTGACGGTCCTAATGTTCCTCCTAACCTGGTGTCCGAGGTAAGTAATACTCATACTATTCAGTCTGGTGGTACTTTTGAAGTTTCTAATGACTTTGAGGATACCAATACTTCTAACCATGAAACTGCCACAGAACAAACTGAAAATTTGCAGGCAGATGAATCCAGACAAGAAGAACCACCATCGAGATATGTGTTACCCCCTAGAACAAACAGAGGGGTTCCTTCGAAACGGTATTCTCCTGAAAAAGAACCAAGAAGATCTAGTTATCCTATAGCTAGTGTGGCCGATGGAAACTTCACTAAGGAAGCCAAAGCATTTATCTCATCTGTTTATTCCGAAGAAACTCCTACAAACGTGGATCAAGCCTTAAAATCTAAACATTGGAAGGAAGCAATGAACACAGAAATGGAAGCCCTAACCAAGAACAATACGTGGGAAAAGTGTACTCTCCCGTTGGGAAAGAAATCCGTGGGGTGTCGTTGGGTCTATACGATTAAGTATAAACCAGATGGTACAATTGAAAGATATAAAGCCCGACTGGTAGCAAAAGGGTATACTCAGACACATGGGATTGACTATGCTGAAACATTCTCCCCGGTTGCAAAAATGAACACAATCAGGGTTCTTTTTTCGATAGCTGCAAATGAAGGGTGGCCACTTCAACAGTTTGATGTAAAAAATGCCTTTTTACACGGGGACCTAGACGAAGAGGTATTTATGGATGCTCCTCCAGGATTCACAAAAGATTTCAAAACTGGAGAAGTTTGCCGTCTGAAGAAGTCCCTTTATGGTTTGAAGCAATCTCCCCGGGCCTGGTTTGGCAGATTTACGGTAGCTATGAAAAAGTTTGGATATAAACAAAGTAATGCTGATCATACTTTGTTTCTCAAAAAAAGAGGAAAATTCGTAACCTGTCTAATTATCTATGTAGATGATATGATCATTACAGGGAATGATAAAGAAGAAATGGGAAAACTAAAAGAAAACTTGTTTGCCGAATTTGAAATGAAAGACTTGGGCAGGCTGAAGTATTTCCTCGGAATTGAAGTACTAAGGTCAAAACAAGGAATTTTCATTAATCAAAAGAAGTATGTCTTAGACTTGTTGGCAGAGATTGGAATGATAGATTGCAAACCAGCAGACACTCCTATGAGTGTAAACCAAAAACTCTATATGGAGGAAGGAGCAAAGTTAGCAAACAAAGAAAGATATCAACGGCTGGTGGGAAAACTAATATATCTCTCACATACTCGCCCAGACATTGCATATGCTGTAGGGGTGGTAAGTCAGTTCATGCACCAACCTCAAGAAACACATATGGAAGCAGTTTGGAGAATTATTAGATACCTCAAAGGAACGGTGGGTCATGGAGTCCTGTTTAAATCACATGGACACCTAAATGTTCAAATCTATACTGATGCAGACTGGGCAGGAGATAAGGGAAGTCGGAGGTCAACAGCAGGCTACTTCGCTCTAGTTGGTGGGAACCTTGTCACTTGGAGGAGTAAAAAACAAAAGGTGGTTGCTCTTTCAAGTGCAGAAGCTGAATTTAGAGGCATAACTCGAGGTTTAACAGAAGCCATGTGGATGCGAAGACTCTTAGCTGAGATTGGTTTTCCGTCAAAAGAAACAAGTAAGATTATGTGTGATAATAAAGCTACAATTCAGATTTCAGAAAACCCAGTACAACATGATCGAACAAAACACGTGGAAGTTGATAGGAACTTCATCAAAGAAAAATTGGAAGATGGTACGATTGAACTACCATTCGTTCGATCAAAGGATCAGCTGGCTGACATTCTAACAAAAGCAGTTAACGGAAAAATTTTCAACGATTGTTTGGGCAAGTTGAATTTTGGAAATCCAACTATTCAACTTGAGGGGGAGTGTTAGAAAGGAAAGTCTGACCTTGGAGGTAATCGCAGCAAATCAACAGCAGGACATCATGCAGCAGCTAATCAACAGCCGGACATCCAGCTAATCAACAGCAAATCAATGACAGCTAGTAGTCAGCTGCTATCATCCATGTTTAGATTACGGTTTTGTGTATAAATTCAATACCTTTCATTGTAATGAAATATACAGAAATACATACCTCAATTCATAGTTCTGTGAATCAACCTCTATCAACTTTTAACATTTGATTTGCAGTTCAAACAGTTAAAAATGCCGGAATCAAGAGATAGACTATCTAGGTCAAACAATGACATTGCAGAAAGGTACAGTCGTCGTCTCGCGCTAGTACGTAGCCTAGGAGTACTTCCGGATATTGATGATTTCGAAAGGAGTGTTATCCGGACTCCGTTTAGGTGGGGAGCGACACCGTTGACCGGTGACGGTTCAGGTCAACGGATAGGTGAGGGTGTTGCTACTAGAACTGCAACTAGAGGCGGTGTTTCTGGAAGAGGACGTTTTGGAACGCCAATGACTGTTGGTAGGCGTGGTGGCCAGAGGCAGAACATGCCTCCGTCTGGTAGTAGTGTTCGGAGAGGCCGAGGCGGTCGCTCTAGTGTGCTACCATCTTGGTATCCGCGCACTCCTCTTCGTGACATCACTCACGTTGTTGGTGAGCACAAAGTTTCTTTTGGAGAAGAAGGTGAGAACTCTGATGCCAATGAGGTGATTGAAACTGATGTTGTTGAAGATATTGACTGATTTTTTCTTAAATTCAGTAGGCATTTTGATTGATCATTTGCTGATGATCGGGGATAAGCTCACTAGCATGTATGACCTTTTGGAGCAAATGCAATACTTGTATGTCCGTGTGATGAAAGCGAGAGATTTCCCCACTTGGACGCTCGCCTCTCGTGTGCAGATGGTGCTCGCCCTGATGAACTTGATGAAGAATTCGACACCTTTCCAACTTCTCGCGCTGCTGACATCATCAACTTGATGAAGAACCGTGGTTGGTGATTTTGCAACACAAGTTGTCAGCCGGAGAGACCCCAGAGCTATACAAGTATACAGCACTGTTTGTCAAGTTGTGGCCCACTGTTTGTCTTTTTCTGTTCCGCTCAACTTCTTTAGAAGATTACCCGCAAGAACCGACTGCATGCTTTGAGAAAACTAAACTTGTGCGACTTTTGGCTTCATTTACTAAACTCATCTATGAAGCAACCCAGATGCATACAGTTTTCTTGGAACAATATTTTGTACATCTTGTGGTTCTATGAACCATAGAGAACACAGGGTCTTTCTCAACTTGAAACTTGAATGTGTCACCTTTTGGTTTGATGTTTTTTAGGTTATGATTTTCATTTGAATCTCTCGATGGTTGTTCTTAGTAGTAATGGTTTCTTGTTAACTAATCTATCTGATGTTTCTTAAATTTCTGTTCCATTGGTCTCTTGTTGATTTGTGGGTGCATATAGATTGATAAGCATGGGCGAAGCTTTTAAGGGGCGCCGACTCCCCGAACTTTTTGTTCAGTAGTGGAGAGTATGTAGTTTCGTATAGAAATTTTTGGGTATATACGTTTTCGATCCCCCGGTTTTATAGAAATTTTTAGGTCCGGTAACTTTCGCCCTGCAGTCGGAAATCTCAAGCTTCGCCATTGTTGATAATAGTGGAAAGTTAGTTCATGTGAAACTTGTTACTTCTGTTTTAGTCCAATGTTGATGTGACAATTAAAGTAGGAATCTTTACTTTGGCTGAAATGAGACAAAATGACACATCATCCTTTTCTACTAAATTGGTGGTGTCTTTTGTTTAAGTTTCAGTGTTGAAATGATGAATGTTTGAAGTAAACAAGAACATACACTACTGGAATCATAATCAACATGATTTTATTCATGTCAGGGACTATCTATGGCTTGAAAACACAATAAGCATTTTTTTAAACGGTGAGAATATTTAACTTGTTGAGAGAGAGAGATGTAACACCCTCCCAAACAGAGGGTCCTAACCCCTTTGGCTAGACTATGTTGTCTTAACCGGGCCCACACTGGCGTCAGAGTTTTGTATAGTTTTGATGATTTGCATTTAAATGACCTCTTGCTTTGTTTTCATTCAAACATTACAGAATGGTGTGTTGGCATGTAATGTTAAATGCATGACATTTCTTGGTCAATCAAGGACTACTCCCACAAATTAAATTTTAATTACTTTCTTCTGCAAACGTTCCATGCATGGTGATATCTTGGATGTGCATGGATAAACAAAGAACTCATGCAGAGAAATATAATGTTAATTGCCTGGTACTTTTTAATTTAAAACTAGTGTTAAGCCCCCATGTTGCGGGGTATGGGGAGCCATGCCGTGCTACAAGCGTTGGATGGGGGCATGAAACCATGCTAACCGAACGACGATTAAAATCGGGAAAAGCGTAACACAAATATACGAATCACCAAGTGACTCACGTGACGTAAAACATAGACGAAGTCGAATGACAACTTTATTGAAGTTAGGGTAGAAAAGTAGACTGGTTAAAGAAACAGAGGAAAAAATAGAATAATTAAACATCAATACGTAAACTAACTAAAAACGTACATAAAATAAGCTCCTGACTCATTTCCAAAATAATTTTTGTTGAAACGTAAATTTGAATTTATACTGATATGTAGATAAAAATAAGCACGAAAACCTCGAGCGGGGGTCAAAATGACATTTCATAAATTTAAAAAGTTGAGAAGGTGTAAATGTCGATGCTAAAAGTTGAGGGGGTGACGTAAAAAAACAAAACCCCCAAAAAACCTAAATACACAAGAACTCAAGAAGACATACAAGAAAAAACAACCTGATTGAATATGAGGGACCAAACTTGCATAAAATGAGAAAGTTTATGGACTATATATAATACCACTAAAATTTTAGTTTAAAGGATTATACGTGCACATACTTAAACTTCACTATTCCTCCACATGTTATCAATATCAACTAACTAGTTGATGCTCCCGCTCGCGTTGCGGGGCGGCAGGCCGAAAATTTCTCAATCAATTGAAAAAACACTATCATAGTTTTGCTAGAAAAAAAAATCAAAAACGATGGCAAGACCGTTATTTTGAGTTCGGGGCAAAACTATAATTTGTTACGACTAATGAGCAAGTGTTAGACAGCTCCTTTTCACGAATAAAAAATTAAATCAAGTCAACTAATTGAAACAAAACACTCATATAGTTTTGCTAAAAAAACCTAAAGCGATAGCACTATTGAATTTTTGAACTAAAGGGCAAAATCGTATTTTTTGACCGGATAAAATCGTAATTTTCCAAAAGCTAAAGCGATGGCAAAAGCGTAATTTTGAACTAAGGGCAAAATCGTAATTTTGAACTAAGGCAAAATCGTAATTTTGTACTGGAGGTAAAATCGTAACATACCTGGGCCAACGGGGAGTCCCATGCAGCAGCCTAACACTGTTTCCCCACGCACCTTTAAAAAAAAACTAAAACGACAGCAATACTATAATTTGCAAAAAGGTAAACGATGGCAATACAGTATTTTTTTACCAGGGAGAAGATCGTAACTTTGATCAGTGGAAAATTGGTAATTTTATTGAGTCAACGAAGTAAAATAAAACACTACTATAGTTTTGCAAAAAAAGGAAAGTAAAACGATGACAAGATCACAATTTTTTACTGGGAAGAAATCATAATTTTTGAAATGGGAAGAAAATCATAATTTTGAACAGAGGCAAAATCGTAATTTTACGTTGGGGCAAAATCACAATTTTATTTTGAACTGGGGGTGAAATCATAATTTTGAACTGAGTGCAAAGTCGTGTTTTTGAGGTGGGGAAAACATAAGTTTTTTTTAACCAGTGGCGAAAACGTAATTTTGAGCTGAGGGCAAAATCGTAATTTTGAGTTAGGGACAAAGCCGTAATTATTTTGAAATTGAGAAAAAACATAATTTTAAGCTGAGGGCGAAACTGTAATTTCAAAATGAATAAAAAAAAATAAACTGGTTGGTCCAATAGGAAAGTGGCAAGCAAGCTGCCTGGCACTATTCCTCAATCTTGTAATTGTATATGTTGAATATATATAGATAATGAAATGTATTCTTTAACAAATGTATACAAATTGTATATGTTGAATATATATAGATAATGAAATGAAATGTATTCTTTAACAAATGTATACAAAGCTGGATAAATAATAAAATGAATTCCTTGTACTTTTAGTTCTTGCAAGTGTTAAAAGGATGTGTACATCATGTCCAAATTGGCTCGACGCACTTCGGATCTCGTATATGCGGTAGTCTCATGCACAGGTTTCCAAGTGTTGAAAATGATACTCACCAATCACCGTCTCCTTGCCACAACCCATCTTTTTCTATCCATGTGAATAAACCCTGGAACCACAATTGTCATATTAGATATGGGTTTTTTTTAACGATAAATGTTACTACCTACTTTACGTTAAGAGTCATGTGTCTCTATCAAATGGGCTAACCCTACATTAGTAGATATAAGATATTTGATATTTAGATTTATGTGTATTGTGTTGTTCAATAGTAGATATAAGATATTTGATATTTAGATTTACGTGTAGTGTGTTTGTTCAAATAAGCTTTCCCATTCTTGCACTCTTTTAACTATATTCTTTTATCTATTTAACCACAACCCCATTTATGCAAACTATATTTTCATATCCACCATGTATACATCAATCAACATGAATATTAACAACAAAGTCCCAACCACAAAGAGACATGATGTTAGTTCCGAATCATAACAATTACCGATAAGGATAAAATGTTGAGTATGTAAGCGTGAGGCCAATTGAAATTAATTATCGACAAGGATAAAATGTTGAGGGTGTAAATGTGAGACCAATTGAAATGAGCCAATAAAAATCAACTATCTATGGCTATAAACAATATTAGAAAATGTTACACTAATGGTCCACGTGACATGCCCTTGGTCCGCACATACAAAAAATAACATCTTTAGCCCTAATGGTTTATGGCTTTATCGCAAATTTGGTCCTTGGTGTTGACAACAATTTGTGCTATACACCAATTACCACAATGAGCTTTCTATACGAGAATATAATTGTCTTTTCGCACAGATCAAAATCCCCTCCAGTCCTCCGGACACAATTAGTAGTTTTATACTCTTTGATCTGTCTCTCGAAATAACACCATCCCCACCATGGTATCTCAATGAAACTGTTATGATCGACATATCAAGGAGCAAATCTAACCCAATCTCAAGGCTGCAACCTACGCATTTCAACCACCATTTGAGTTACCAAACACCATTATCACCATAAAAGCAACAACGTTACCGTTCGCTTCCCCATATGTTATAAAAAAACCCTAATATGATGTTAAAACCATACAAAAAATGCATACCCATTGTTAGCATCTCCCACCTCCCCTTGTTAACCGATTTACGGATGATGGTTTTAAAATGGGCTAAGATGTATATGTGGTTTATCCTTCCACTTAGCAAGTGTTGTTTTTTCACTTAATTTTTTTGTTTTGCAATACCAAATTCATTTTGCTTATGATTGTGTTGGTCTCTCAATTGACAAAATGAACAACCAACATGTGATGAAGTTGATGATGGGTGACAACAACGGTAAAAAGACATGTGATGAAGTTGATGATGGGTGACAACAACTGTAAAAAGTGAGACAATATTAACAATTATCTCTTTTGGTGGTAGTTGATGGCAACTCAATCAACAATCTATAACTACGTTAACTTTGATACCTTTCATAAAAGACAAATTGGATTTAAATAATCCTAACTTTCTTTATTTGACCGATAATAATCTCAACTCAGTTATTTTCCGATAATAATCCGAACTAGTCCACTTTTGGCCGATAATAGTTTGCGTTAAAAATAGCTTAACGAAGTTAAGTATTTTTCCGAATTACAAACCGATGTTTTAGGACTTTTGTTTAGAACGAGAGTACGAGGTAATTTTTACATAAATCGAGTCCTATCCTCGTTCTGATCAAAATTTCTAAAACATCGGTTTGTATTCGGAAAAAAAAAGTTAACTAAGTTAAGCTATTTTTAACGACGGACCATTATCGGCCAAAAGTGGACCGGTTCAGATTATTATCAGTAAATAACTAAGGGCATGTTTGGCTAAACTTTTTGAAACAACTTATTAACTTATTAGTTTTTGAAAAGCCATAGCCTCCAAAATAATGTTTGGCAATGAGGGTGTATGCAATGTGAAAAGTGACTTTTCAAAAAGTCACTCCATGAGTATGTTTGGCAAAAGTAGCTGGTAGCTGGTGGCTGGAAGCGGAAGACTAGAGGCTGGAAGCTGTAGCTGGTGGCTGTAGCTTTTTAGATATATTTAGGTGTTTGGTAGAGTAGCTGAAACTTTTAATAAAATGTATAAAATGACCAAAATTGACATAACTAAAAAACATACATAAAAAGTTTATTATTTTTAAAGGTTAAAATAGTCATTTTTTTCCTAAAAGCTTGTAGCTCCTTCTAAACCCTACTAGTAGTAGCGTTTAACCAAAAGCTTCAAGCTCCTCTAACCAAACAAAGCTTTTTATTGAATAGAAACTTTTTCTTACAAGCTTAAAGCTAGAAACTCTAAAAGCTTCTAAAAGCTCCATGCCAAATATACCTCATATTAAACTTTTTCATAAAGTCAATAAGTTATAAGTTGCTCCAAAATAAGCTCACCCAAACACCCCATAAATTAGGATTATTATGGGCTAAATCGAGAAAGTTAGGATATATAAATCCAATTTACCTTTGTAAAATGAAAATTTACTACCTTACCCCATCTATTCATGTAGTGTATTTTAAACACGAAGCCACCGACCTCTTGGGCCGGACTTTTTTATTTAAATTTTATCTCTCTTCTAAAAAAATTCATCATTATTCATCCTGATAGCCGTTGTCATAGTTCCCGGTTGTACTACAACAATCTCTAAACCCTAATTTCATCTCTAAACCCTAATCCTTAAATTCCCACCCACTCTTCTGTCTCTATTACTTCTGGTAAGTGATTCACACGCTTTCACGTTAGGTTTTCGTAATGCTGTAATGCTCATGATCAAATCGCTCTAAATTACCTTTCAGGTGGTTTTATCGGAGATATCGAGTGATATATTGACCGAAAAAGATCGAGTTTGTCGTGAGAATTGAATCGAATCGATCATATGTCCGTCAATCAATCAAGAAGTGAGAACAACGAGCCGCCACACTACAGAAGATCCGGTAGATATGGTAACCCTGCTTCCGGTAAAAGGTATATAAACTTAGGGGTTGTTTTGGTGTTAATTAGGGCTTGTTTTGATTAGGTTTAATGTTTATGTTTGTATTTGTTTCTGTTTTATAGCTTCAAGAAAGTGGTTAGTAATGCACAAGGAGTACAGGGTAGGGTAACTGTTCCGAATTCTAAGCCGAATGGCGCACATGTTCAGCAGAAATTAACAGGTATGTTTGCAGTTTGCAACTGCATTTGACTTTGTATGGTTTTATTTTCAGGGGACCGATTAGGTTTTGCTTCTTGATCAGATTAATAAATTAGGCTTAAGTGAAAATAGTTAATCGAGCCCAATTTAAAATAACGTTCTGTTGGACTTTTCTACGCTGGTCAGCTTGTTTTAATCTGGAGATAAGTTTACAAATTATTTCTGTCATTACATTGTTGGATAGATAAAATCAGTAACAGCAAACGTAGACCTGGTGTACAGTAAATATATATTAAAACTTTTGATATTTATACGTTAACATTATTTTGAAAAAGATTGTTTCAAATGGTGATTCGATTGCGTAAGTTCTAACTCAACTTATTGTTTAGACTCTGTGTAGTGGGGCTGCCACCTCACTTTGTCACCGCCCCCAACACCATTACACAATTGTTAAAAGGGGGCACCAATGAGCTCATCGTTATTCCAGTAATGGGCGTCAAAGGGGAGGGTGTGGAGTCAACTCAAAACCAACCAATCACACATATTATTTTTTTTAAATTTTTTTCTCTAATTTATTTTTTAGTTAAAATCATTACACCCTTGTGAAAGAGTGGTTTAGTTAAAGTTTCATCGCCTATGTGGCATTTAAACAACGCCATGTAGTTAAAACCACTACACATATGCGTTCTTTGTTAACTTTATATTGTTTGTTTAGCTATTGCAGGGGCACCTGTTGCTTCACCTTCTGGTGCTGTTGTAAAGCCGACTGATGCATCAGTCCAGAAAAGCACACCGGACTGCCAAAGGCTCCACAGAGTAATGTGGTTCCTCTTAACTCTGGCACCACAGGTCCTTCTACCCCTGTTAAGGGTACGTAGTTTGTCTTTTTCAGAATTAAAAATAGAACTTAACGTGGGATTAAGCTTGCCTTTCTTTAGTAGTACTTACAAGTCGTCTGTTGATGCTTTTCTGTGATTAGGCCCGGCTGATGCATCGAAGGCATTTTCTCTTCAATTTGGGTCTATTAGCCCTGGTGTTATAAATGGACTTCAGGTATTTATCATAGCTATGTGCAAAGAACACTTTTTTATTGGATTTCTTAAATCTCGATAAGTAGACACCTGTTTATAAGCATCATATATTTGTAGGTACCTGCTCGAACCAGCTCTGCCCCTCCAAATATGGATGAGCAGAAAATTCAGGTATGTTTTTTATATTTTGGTTCTGTTAATCTAGATAAGTAAATACATCGATCTACTTAAAAGTAGTATAATAGTGAAACTAGTTTTAAGCAACTTGTTACTCATTTTGATATTTTGTGATTATTATGGTGTTGTAGGCTTCTCTTGATTCTTTGAAGGCTACGCCATTTCAAAATTCAGTTGCTCCAAAACAACACTCACCAAGGAAAGATTCTGGGACTGTCGATCAGCCCCGTGAGGACCGTCCAATCTCAAAAGAGAAAAAAGACACACCCTCATCACTTCTTGGGCCCGTTGCAGCCCATGATCAGAAATCTACCAGTTCTTTTATAACTTCTATCCCTCCAGGTGTTTCCATGCAAATGCCATATTACCAACCTCAAGTACATCTTCAATTTGGTGGCCCAAATCTACCACTGCAAGTGCCGCCACAAGTATTTTTCCCGGGAATTCAACATCATCAGGGCATTGCTCATCAAAGTCAAGGTTTGACTTTCTCGTCTCAGATGGGTCCCATGAACTTTTATACTAATTCTTACAATGCTGGTGCGCTTCTCCCCCCGCCGTCTGGTTTTAAGCCATTGACTAATGCACAGATGACTCCTGGTTCTCAGCCTTTACGGTTTCATAATCAGGTTAGCTTCCTTTTTTCTTTTTCAAATATTAGGTCTACTCATGCTAAGTTTATGTTTGATGTGATATTGTTATCAGCAGGCTTCTAAACAGGTGACAGTAAAACAACCAGTGATTAGCTCACATGCAGAAAAGGCTGTTGAATCGATAGACAAAAGCCAGATATCAAATAAAAGTAAAAGACAAGGTCAACCTCTTAAAGATTCAGAGACAATTGGTGGGGAGTTCAAGAAACATCGAAGCCGTCAACGTTTTCTGTGGGAATCAGCAAGGGCATGTCAGAAACTAGCAACAGAGTTGAAGGGCCTTCAAAAGCTTTTGCTGACCTGTCTGCATCCAAGTGTGATAATGATGAAAAAAGCCTTAACCCTACCCAAGTTAATGGTAACACCGTTAAAGTTGATGTGGAAGTGCCAATAGCTAAATTTGGGGGATCAAAAGGACAAGTTCAAGAATCTGTTAAATGGAATCAAGATAATACTGTTCTGGATTTAAATGTTGCACCACTGAAAAAACATGTAGATAATATTGATGATAACGCAATATTAAGTAAGGTCAAAGGGCATACAACAGCTAAAGGGAAGAAGAAAATAAAAGAAATCTTGAAAAATGCTGATGCTCGTGGAACTACTTCCGATCTCTATAATGCTTATAAACGTCCTGAAGAAAAGATGGAAACTTCTGCTGCTGCTGAAATTGTTGAAAACCCCAACCCATCCGTTAATTTTACTTCTGGAACAAGCTACGTTTTGTCTTCTGATCGTGCTGGACCCACCAAATTTGAGCCTGATGATTGGGAGGATGCTGCGGACATCTATGCTCTTAAAATGGACAGAGGTTTGAAATAGAAACATCACAGTGAGGATGACAATGATGGAATGACTAAAAAGTATTCCAGAGACTTCCTACTGACATTTTCTGATCAATGTACTGATCTCCCAGAAGGTTTTAAGATTACACATGATATAACTGAAGTGTTGGTAGTAACGGGTGTCAATATGGCTCGTGAACCGTACCCTAACCCGGGTAGAGGCGGTGGTGTGACAGGTCAATGGTGGGGTCACGGCTAGACTGTCGGCCAAGTAACATTGCTCTTGATGACAAATGGAATAAGGGGTCAGGAGGACCCATGGGTCCAGGGTGGGACCCATCAAGAGGGAGCCATGGTGTGTTGAGGACCCCACACGGTCAGCCGCCTGGTCCATATGCTGGTGGCGTTCTGTCCGGACCAATGCAGTTCCCTGGTCCACAGTTGCAACGTAATAACTCTGAGTCAGAGAGGTGGCAACGGGCTACTGGTTATCAAAAGGGCTTGATGCCATCTCCTCACACCCGATGATGCATAAAGCCGAAAGGAAGTATGAAGTTGGTAAAGTAACAGATGAGGAACAAGCAAAACAAAGACGATTGAAAAGTATTCTAAATAAGTTGACCCCACAAAACTTTGAGAAACTGTTCGATCAAGTCAAACAAGTCAATATTGACAACGCGAATACTCTGTCTGGTGTGATTGGTCAGATATTTGATAAGGCTTTAATGGAGCCGACGTTTGTTGAAATGTATGCCAATTTTTGTTCCCACTTATCCGTAGAATTGCCTGGTTTTGTTGACGATAATGAGAAGATTACTTTCAAGAGATTATTATTGAATAAATGTCAAGAGGAATTTGAAAGAGGAGAAAGAGAAGAGGAAGAAGCGAATAGAACTGAAGAAGAAGGCGAGATTAAGCAGACGGAACAAAAACGAGAAGAAAAACAAGTAAAGGCACGTAGACGTATGTTGGGTAATATAAGATTCATTGGTGAGTTATACAAGAAAAGAATGTTAACAGAAAGAATCATGCATGAATGCATAAAGAAACTGTTAGGTTTTAATCAGAAGAATCCTAACCCTGATGAGGAAGATATCGAGGCGTTGTGCAAATTAATGAGTACAATCGGGGAGATGATTGATCACCCACAAGCTAAAGAACACATGGATGCTTATTTTGATATCATGTTTCAGCTATCAAAAAACATGGCACTTTCTTCTCGAGTTAGGTTCATGTTAAAAGACGCAATTGACCTTAGAAAGAACAAATGGCAGCAAAGAAGGAAGGTTGAAGGTCCAAAAAAGATCGAAGAGGTGCACAGGGATGCTGCTCAAGAACGCAAGGCCCAATCTAGCAGACTGGCCTGTGGGCCTAGCTCTAATACCTCACTTAGGAGAGGGGGTCAACCCATTGACTTTGGACCAAGAGGGTCAGCAAGTGTTTTATCTTCCAACCCTCAAATGGGTGGTGGTTTTCGTGGATTTGACTCTTTTGAGAATAGGACTTTGTTGGTTCCATTGAGACCCATGGGTGATGAGGTTATAACCCTCGGGCCACAAGGTGGTCTAGCCAGGAGGATGTCTGTTAGGGGTCAGCCTACTAATGGTTATGGTGGTTCCGCGATACAAGCTAGAGGGTATGTGACGTCAAATATGGTGAGTGGATGCTATTTGTATGGGACGGAACTGATGCTCCACCAGTGAATATTCAAACAAAGTGAGTGTATATAACTTTTGGCGGTTAAGCTCATGTGTTGACCATGTGTTATTAGTGATATCTAACCACTCATACACATATGTGGAGTCTCTGCAGTTCTTTGTTGATTTTAGCACTAAATTATGTTATCATTTACATCTCCAGGCTTGATGAAGAATTTGACAACCCTCTTCCTCTGCAGTGGGAATCAATACCTCTATCAAGAAACGTTTTGTGTAAATTTCCAACTGTCGGAACTGTTTTAAGGATGACGGTCCATCACGTGATGATTTAGCTCCAAGATACATGCCTGAAAGGTTCTCACCTCGACCAGCTTATGACCCACCCAATATACATCACATTAACCGAGTTCCACCACCTGAACGGGATCGTGCATCTACTTCCCCACAAAGTAATTCATCAGATAAGATTTTGTCTGAAGATCGCTTGCATGATAAGTCCATTGAGGCCATTAAAGAATTTTACAGGTACCATCCCATTTACTACTTCCTCTATTAAGATTTCTGATGCTTTTTTCCTCAAAACGATTTTGATTGGCTGGATGCTAATGAAAGAAATATTTATTTTGTTTTCAGTGCTAGAGATGAAAAGGAAGTTGCTTTGTGCATCACAAAGATCTGAATGCACTCGGGTTTCATCCAACAATGATATCCATTTGGGTGACTGATTCTTTTGAGAGGAAAGACATGGAACGTGATTTACTTGCTAAACTTCTCATCAATCTTACAAAATCTCAAGAAGGAATCCTTACTCGAGAGTCACTTGTTAGAGGGTAAAATTTTAATAGCTAATTAATATTTTAACCGGTTGTTATTTGTTGTCTAGATTGGAATTGTTATGTCAACATAGAGGATGCATGAACGACGCACCAAACAGCAGAATTTCTTGGGCGCATGCTTGCATGAATACTTTTAGAAAACGTGATTCCGTATAAAGAAGTTTGGCGTTTGATACATGAAGGCGGTGAAGAGCAAGGGCGGCTGGTGGAGATAGGTCTTGCAGCCGAGGTTGTTGGAGTCATTCTTGAGATCATTAAATCAGAAAAAGGCGACCCCTTTTTAAACGGAATGCGTGCAGCTTCTAATCTTCGCGTAGAGGTATTCCGTTCGTCCAAAACATCGAGATTAGATAAGTTTATTTAGACTAGATCATAAAGTATAGGTGGGTCGTTGGTTTTTTATGTTTAGAAGGATAGATTGGTTTGGATTGGATAGCAGCAGCTGGTATATATCATCATTGTTTCAGAATTTATCAACCGGAAATGTTAAGCTGTGTAATCATTTTCTGGGTTCTAATGAGCATCTACATTTTACTTGCTGATCTCATGATTCTGTTTATCTTTGCTTGATGTGAGTTAATCGTTACTGTTGACATTATGACTACGGAGTCAAAAGTACATTTCTTTTTTTAATTTCGCTTTATCTTCTTTACAAACAAAAACATAGTAGTCACTTCAACTTTCACTCAATTCTGTTTGGGTTTCTTGGTTTTTAATCTTTCTAAATATACATATAACTTATCACCCTCCATATGTTGCAAGATCCTAAAACTATTCCAGAACTGTAGTTTTACACCTGTGGTCGACCCCCGTTGACAACATTCTAAGCCATGCACCTTAACAACGTTAAATGTCAACGTTACTCACTAACGGTGCAGGGGCAAAAGGGATATTTCACCTCGTTTTTACTTAACCCGGTCAATTACCCACCCTACCTTCTCTTAACCCTCTCATTTTATACCCGCTCATTCGCTCACACCTAAATACACTTCCGGCGATATTCCAACCACCAGAGCAGAACCTGCAACTCGTCTTCTTCGGTAACCACACACTGTACCATCCCACCAAATAATCCCACTCCGACCACCGTTAAACTTCATAACATAACCACCATAGCACCTGGAACCTTCACCTACGGCACCCATATCAAACAACGACCATCATACACTTCCACCTTTCATCTTCAAACCACCACGACTCACCATCTGTCACCATCCAACCTCTCGACAAACTTGAACAACACCGCACAACCACCGCTTTATCACCATCACCACAACACCAATACTTTCCATCGGACATCCATCGCACCACCTTAACAAACATCACCATACTTCCTGTTAGCTTGTGATATATTTGAAGAAGACTTAAGTATACAGGGACTTAAATTGTCAATTATTAGAAACACAAGGTGTAAATAGAAAGGGTACAAATGTCATTTCACATTCAAACTAACATAATTATGATGCCATCAGACAGCAGGGTACAAGATTGATGCATATTGGAAACGTGGGGGTATAAAGTTGACGAAATTTCAAAATAGGGTGTAAACGTGTCAGCGGAGGTCAACCATAGGGTGTAAAACCGCAGTTTACTCTTAATTGTAAATTGGTTGATGTGTATTTCAACTTGTTTTATTGTATAACTAGGTTAGTTCCTCGTGTGTTACACGGTTTAAACAATTTAAACTATATAATAAATATTTCTTGTAAATGCAAATCAAAGATAGAGACATTTATTTAGAATTTACAAACATAAATTTACAGTAACATTGAGTATTGAGATGCTATAAATAATATGAAACCATGAGACTAAATAGATAAATAGGAACTTAACATGTGATTTAAAAAGATGTATCATTAATGACAAAAAAATATAAAAGAAGAAACTATGAAAATAATAATGTAAATTTTATTTTATTTATTGATGTGCTAGGTTAGAACCTCGTGTGTTACACGGGTTAAATGAATGTTTTATATATTTAAAGAGTAATTTGCCAAATCATCCTTGAGGTTTGGGTATATTTGCATGTTTCATCTAACGACTTTTTTGTACATTATAACCCTTCACCTTTGGGTTTTTTTGTCTGGAATCGCCTCAACCACTTCTTTTATCGATCTACACACTAAGCCATTAAGTATTTGATATTTAAGTAATAGTTCAATTAAAGTTGCTGACTTTGTTCTTTAAATGTTTTATTTGATTTAATCTACCATTTTCCAAATAATACTTAGTGACGGAATCGGTATTTTGAAACTTCCAAAAATGATTAGACCAAATAAAAGGATTGATTTTTATGAAGTTTATAAAAGATAACTAACTACAAATTTGAAGCCCACCATATTTACTTCTATCCCATTTGATCGGGAGATTTAGGTATAAAAACGATATTTCTTTTATAAAATAAGAGACAAGGACAAAATAAATAAATAAAATGCCAATTTGGATTTTTTTTTGTTGAATTTAGGATTACTAAAAGGATTATGTTTTAGGCGGGAAAATAGAATTCTAGATAGCCTCAGTGATTGCCATTGGGCTCAAATTGATTTACTTTATTATATGTATAGATAAGAACAATGATAAAAACATTATATGTTTATCAAAAGTGCATACATACGTTTATTCAGGTTGTGTTGCCCATCCGTGAATGGTTGTTACACAACTCATGTATTCAGGTTATAACCCATGAATGATGATCCTCTTGAGTTATTCGATTCACAAATCGAGTTCTCTAATTTCTAGGTACAAAGATTTAACTTTGTGAAAGTATTAAGGAATCATTAAATCTCGTTGTTATGGCGTTATGCAATTGACAACAACTCACTTTCCAACATTGCAACTTGGTATCATGCTTCTTGGAAAACAGTCTTGTGAGGACATCTCACATTGCCTTTGGTGCTTCTGCTTCTCGAAATTGTTCCAACAATTTTTCTTCCATTATGGCTATAAACAACATGGCTTCCAACTTGAATACAAGTTGCCATGTATGTAATTTTGATTTCTAAGTTTCTTGACCCCACCAACTCCTTGAAATCATGGCATCGTGATCCTTGCTATCACGGTATTTAAACTGATCTGACCCGGTTCCACCCTTAAACTTGATCGTCGACTATAACACACAGATGTTGCACGAACTGGTACCACAACTCGGTCGTCAACTATAACATACTAATGTTTTCTTGCTAATTAATTCAAATAACAAACTTAACAGTTACCATTAATATAAATATGAATATGAGGATTAATAATCTTTTTTATTCCAGCCTATAGCTTTTGACTACTTCAACCAAGTCAGTGTTACTTTTTTCACAAATGGGTTTTTAAAGTCAAAGGGCCAGTGGATATTATGATTGTGCTTATATTCATTGGCGGAGCTACATTAGATTAACGGTGTCATCAGACACCAATGTATTTCGCGTAACATATAGAACTTGTAATAAGAAAATTTCAGACGACACCAATGTTTTTTTTTATTGACACCATTGGTTATAAAAAAGTTTGACATGAAAAAACTACATATATATCTTACTATATACAAAAAAAAAAATTATAAATGCTTTATCTACTAATTATTTTATAGTTTAGTAACTAAGCCCATGTTTATTAATTAACCACAATTTTTCCAATAAGGCCCACGTTTTACTAATTAACCAACCAAAGGCCTATGTTTTATTTACCCATAAGTCCATAACCCAATAAGGCAATATCCAAATTACCCAATTATTTAACCTATTTTTTTTAGGAGACCACTTTAAAATTGAAAACTTAAGAGACGAAGTCAACCACCCAGAGTCAATTCTGTTGTGACTCATGAGGCCAATTGAGTGAAGCTGTGACTGAAAAAGACCCGACTCGGCCGACCCGAAATTTTGACAATGGGTTGTTATAAATCAACCACCGAAAAAATTTGACACCAAATTCTTGGCTCCGCCACTGCTTATATTATGATTGTTATAAATGGCTAAGTGAAATTTTGTGATTGTGCTTATAACATGTGTTTTTTCTATTATAGTTTAGTTTGGTACCATTTGTTGTATCGTTTGTTTAACACATATAACGCCACCTGCAAGTTAACTTTTTTTTTCGAGTTATTTGAGCTTGAACTTAACTAAGAGCAGTTTTTGAAGACCTTAAAGATGATACATTATTAATCAAACTTGTGTTGATATCGGACCAAATTTAATAGCTTGTTAATTCAAGCCTCCAAAATTTTGGAGGTGTGTGTGACCATCGCACTCCTTAACCAGACCAAAAGGTACACCTTAATATCAAACTTGGGTCGAAAAGAACTCGAGTCAAATGAAACTTAATGTGACTAGAAGAAATTTGTGAACCCCGTTGGTGTTCGTCTCTCTGATCTTATACCTAGAGTTAACATAAGGTACATTTCCACGGAATAAACTCTTAATCCACAAAAGGCACACCTTAATCAAGTTTTATATATACATATCTAAAATATAATCCTTAACTAAACTTATTGGAGCCAGTATGTTTCGACCAAAATGTAAGCCATGACGTGATGTTTTCATCAAGAACACAAAATGAGACTCCAAAATACTAATAGTTTCAAGGTACCTGATTAGTCTACACATATCTTTCAGTTGTTAATAGCCCACCATTTGTTTCAAGATCTTATAACTACTCAAGAACTGAATCTTGAGTCAAGATCTTTCAAACAAACACAAAAAAAATAAAGTGTATGTTCTTGATTCAAGCTAGAACTAAAAAAAGGGTACCTTAAACACTAATACTTTTAATCAAATTCTAGTTTGATGTTCAGGATACCTGATCTTGTTGAAGATATCTTTCAGTTCTTGATTATCCATCATTTCTTGCAAGATCTTATCATCCACTTTCACCTTGGTCTTCAGCTCCTCGCCAGCCATGGAAGCCGAAGAAAAAACCATCTCTGCTAACTGCCATTTCTCTACTTGTCTATCATACTTCTCCTCCTCAGTGGTGCCAGCCGCCATCAAGTGGTACGTGTACACCACTTTCTTCTGACCAAGCCTATAAGCCCTGCTAATAGCTTGTTTTTCTACAGACGGGTTCCAAACGACATCCAAAAGTACCACCCGAGAAGCACCATAAAGATGAATCCCTTCGGAACAACATCTTATAGATGCCAACAGCACTTTCAGTTCACTCTTGGGATCATTAAAAGCATTTATAACATTTTGCCTGCGCGTCTGTTGCATCTTTCCTTGTATGAGTGTGATCTCCTTCTCAACACTCCAACCAAAAGCATGGGCGATTTGATCTTGTAACAACAGTTGAGGCTGGATAAATTGACTAAAGATCAAAACCTTTTCGTCCAACGGAAGACTAAGGCGAATCAGTTCCATGACAAACCGTGTTTTCACACCAACTTCAGGCTGCAGTCTCACATCTTCAAGTTCTTGTTTGTTTATCGAATTTTCTTCTTTTTTAGATAACGAGCAGTGAAGGATTAATGACGGATGAACGCCACCAAAGCAACTTTATGTTCATACTCAAAAGTGCTTGCTAAAGTTCCCAAATTTTCAATAAAACCTTTTTGAAATGGTGAAGGATTTAGAAGAATGACACTTTGTCTCAAACCAGTAAGCTTGCTTTCCAAGATATGCCCTTTATGAACATGAACAAAAGGCAGAATGATCTCCTTGAGCTTCTCGATATCTTCGGCCCTCGATCTACCTCTAAATTTTCTCATGTTCCTACTCTGAGTCATATCTGCAAAAAACTTTTCCTTCACAATACTAGTTGCGGTTGCCGGCCTTACTATTTTCAGCGTGTTAAACAATTCCCTGAAATTGTTTTGAAATGGGGTTCCAGATAAGATCACTCGGTTTCTGGTCTTTAACTTCAAAAGCGTGTTCCAGATTTTACTGTGTTCGCTACGGGGCGTGTGTCCTTCATCAAGAACTACTAGTCCTGGCATATCCAGCAAACACGTCCTTATTTTTTCACGATCTATGTTCTTATACAAATACGAATCCCCAGCTAGTTTTTCATACAAATTGTAGCTTACTCCAAGAACACTTCCACCATTAGTCCAAGAACTTATCTTCATCGCACGTATCAAATCTTTATTATGTTTGGAACTACCAAGGATCATTTCTTTTCTCAAAAGCTCGGTGTTGTGTAAGTTGATAAAAGATATCCCAACTCGCCATTTTTTGAATTCGGCTTCCCACGTTAGAAGCATGCTAGCTGGAGCAACTATGACTGGACAACACTTGGGATATTTCTTGAGAAATGATTCCATGAACACAATTGTCAAGAAAGTTTTACCGGTGCCAGGGGCATGTGAGATGATGCAGCCCCCGCCGCCAACACCACCACTACCACGTGAACAAAGTTTTTGTAATCTTGAGAGCTCAATAGTTCCCGCCAAGTTATTCCACAAAAACTCGAATCCTTCTTGTTGATGGGAATACATGTGTGCCTGAATATGCGTTGGGATGAGTTCCCAGACTGTTCCTTTGGTCTGCTTGCAAGAGTCATAAGGATTCAAATCTGACTCCATGAAATATGGGTTTTCATGACTAAAAAACTGTTGTTTGTCAAAATGGCGGCTTCTTTTTGGCTTATCCGGTGCATAGCTTGCCTGCAATATACGATAATAATTGTTATAAGCAAATGATTGTGATTTTGAATAACTAGCATCTAGATATTCAGATTGTAAGTAGTATTTGCATGTGATTTTGCTATTTGAGGTTGTCATGATGAGGTAAACAGTTCACGTGTTGAACATATTATGATTATTTACGAGATTAGTTTATAAAAGGGCGCTTTTGTGAAAATAAGGAGATACAGATGATAGCAAAAATATCAAGATTACTAATGAACATTGGCGCAGCTTTAAAGGGCCGCGGGGGGGGGGGGACCCCCCAAACTTTTCGCTCAGTAGTGTTATATATGTAGTTTTCGTATAGAAATTTTTGGGTATATACGTTTTCGACCCCCCGTCGAAAACGTCAAGCTTCGCCACTGGTAATGAACTACTTTATTGACTTCTACATGAATATATAACAAGAATTTGTAATCCATCATTAAAATTTGATTATAGCGACTGCTAAATGCTAATCATATTATCTACTAGTGCCTAGTGGTCATAATCAGAACATCTAAGCGCGAACCATGAAAAAGCGTCGATACTTAAAGTTACTCACTAGCTTCGGTATAACATATCTGCTCTCAACAAGGACATCTCCACATAAAAGACATCTCAAGCCTGTTTGTTCTTCAAAGTAAGTTTCACCGTGCTCTCCGTTTTCGCAAAGGTCATTATCGTCATAATAATCGACTTCCTCTTGATTCTCGACCTGCATGAACAGAAGATATATAGTAAATATTTATAGTAGACAAAAGAACAAATAAAAAGACTGATAAATTATTTAACCTGGGGAATTCTATAGGAGCCAACTTCATCACATTTGAGTGCAAACTCCATCTATTCAAATAATTCTTCTCCATTTGATTCGATACTTTTTTGACTCGACTCATCCTCAGTGTCTTCAAATTTGAAATGTGAAGGAAGACACTCATATTCCTGTGTTATATGATCTTCTTCATTATTAATAACGGACTCTAAGATAGCATTTACATATGCAGCGACATCTCTTCGACCACCCTTCTTAAATTTTCCATTTTTGATCGATTTTGCTTTATCACCTTTCAGGTAAGGACCGATTAATTTTTCTATTTCATTTTGTTTTTCATTAACTTCTGTATCACTCGATTCATCCATTGGTATTTGACACATATTTTTCATGTTTGTTTTGCGTACAGAAGGACTCTTCTCTTTTCGGGACGCTGATCCAGACCAAACTTTTTCCTTATCGTTTTGTGTGCGCCGATGCGGCCTCTTGTTTACTGGTAAAAGGTCAGTATCATCCAAGTCATCACTCTCACTTTCACTAGAATCAAATGGCACGTCTTCAGTAAACTGAAACGAGCTCGCTTTCGTGATCTTCTTTTGATTTCTACGGTCATTTTTGCGGGATACTGGAAGTGCCACAATAGCATCTGTTATGAACTTACCATTTAGACACAAAAATGGATCAAGAATCAATAATAAAAAAGAAACAAGCATTACCTTCATGCTCTTCAAGATCCACATACCCATCACCTTCATGTTCATCTGAATCTGAGCTATCTAATGAGTAAACAAATTCATAAAAAATAAAGAAAATATGATAGAAAAAAGTCAAGAACTTTGGTCCAACTACTATATTTTGAGTAAGATAACTTTGTTTTCAACTGAATAATAGATTAGAAACAAGTTTAGTTACCTAAAAAAGATAATGGGTTGATTATATGATGGTATGGCCTCTTGTTCAATTGTGATAAAAATCTTTTAATGTTAGGCTTCATGAATTCACTAGAACTAGATGACTCGTCTTCAGTAGACCAAAACGAGTCTGCATTCGTGTTGTTATGATTACCAGACGCTTGAAGATCCTCATCGGTGTCATCAGTCTCTGTTAAGATTTTAACATTTAGAAACATAAATGGGTTGGTTGGACGAGTTGAGTAACGGGTCAGGACTACAAATCTACAACTAGTGAGATTTTATATATGATCTGGTCTCAAACATAAAATACAAATCAAGAATCAAAAGCATCACCTTCTTCATCCGAGACATCTGAGTAATGAACGTAAGTATCTGTCTCGGTTTTAAAAGGACTTGCTGAACCGTAACATTTGATCGTATGATTTGTATCATCTGATCCTGCATTTGGTTCAATAAAATCATCAAAAAAACCATATAGACTAATTCTTGGTTTCACCAACTTTTCTTGTTGATCTACAACTTCCTTTGAATCATAGAAAACATAGTATACAAACTAATAAAACCAAAACAGGTTATTATAAAGATGACAGTAGACATTACCATGTTGAATAGTTGGTTCAAAAGATCTGCAATCATCTTCAACATCAATAACTTCACGATCACGCTTTCGAGATTGACTGCGTGCAGGACCGGAAGACCCTTGAATAGTTTCATTAAACACCAAATAGATGATCATCAAACATATCAGTCATCCAACATTGTAAGAATGTTATTTTAATAATTAATGTGATGGAAAAGAAATAACAAATATTTAACCAGTTTATGATGATATGATCAATGAGCATTCAACAATATAGTAAAAGATGGAAACAAATAATGATGAAGCAAGAACAATGTCTGTTAAGAATTTAACCTTTAAGACCACATGGTGTGGGCATGGAAATCCGGCGTGGAAGCCAATCCACGCCAAGCTAACCACTCCGCGTCCGGCTTGGAGCACGGCGTTGTGGTTGGGGCTTGAGGATCTCCACCGGTGTGGGGGCAAATGTGTGGATGAGGTGGCGGCGTTTCATTGGTTGGGTGGATTTTGGGTTGGTTTGGATTGGTTATTATTATTAATTTTTTTTTTTATAAAAACACCACTTTCCACGCCCCCTTTTCAAGCCCCTCCACACACGTATAGTCTAAAAACATTAACGGGTCGTTTGAACTAGAACTAATTGAAATGTTTTGATCTCAAACATAAATACAGATCAAGAATCAAAAACATTACCTTCTTCATCCGAGACATCTGAGAAACGAACGTAAGTATCTGTCCCGGCTTTAAACGGACTTGCTGAACCGTAAGATTTTATCTTATCATCTGATTCTGCATTTAATTTAAAAAAAAATCACAAAAATCTCTTTAGACTAATTCTTGGTTTCACCAAAATTTTCTTGTTAATCTACAAGTCCTTTTGAATCATACTAAACACAATATACAAACTAACAAAACCAGAACATGTTATTATAAAGCTAATAGCAAATATTACCATGTTGAACACTTGGTTCAGAAGCACTGCAATCATCATGATCATCAACATTATTAACACCACTCTGAGTTAGCCCGGGTTCTCGGTTCCGCTTTCGAGATCGATTGTGTACAGAACTAGAAAACCCTTGAATGGTTACATTAATCAAACATATCAGTCATCCAACAATATAAGAATGTTATGATAAAAATTAAATGTGTTGGAAAAAAAACACATTTATTCAACAAGTTTATGATCAATGAGCATTCAAGAATAAAGTAAAATAATGGAAACAGATAGTGATGAATATTCAAGAACAATAAGAATGAGCAGCTGAATATTACTTTGAGCTGTTTGAAGCCTGGTTCTTTTGGCTACAGGTACAAACAAGTTATAGTTGTAATTGTCCATTAAACTGAGAGTTTTAGTTTAGATTTCTTTGAGCAGATTGGAGTTCATGAAGAAGAAGGTGAAGAATCAATGGAGTCTTATGACAGTGTTTATTACTGGCGGGGAATTGTGATGTGATAGTTTTTTTTTTTTTAATTTGTCATTTAATTCAAGAAAAAGGATAAAGTTCCTTTAAATATAACGTATGTATACATATTTTACTGTTTCACTATTTAACGTAAAAAAATACATAAATGATAAGAAAAAAAAGATTAAATGGTGGCGCAGTTTGTTGCCCGTCTAACTGCTATCCTTGTGTAATTTGCCTTCTTGATTGAAAAAAGATTAAATGGATCCAATAAAAGTATATGTGTTTATACATTTAATTCTTAATAATTTCTTTATTTGTATTAATTTGTTGAATAGCTTCTTTTAGTAATTTGTTGAATAGCTTCTTTCAGTAAAGTATTGTTTCGTAGTATTTCTCCTTTTTTTTATAATTTAATTAGAACATCTACAATCAATTAAAGTATTTTATAGAATTAACTATATATTGTAAGATAAGATAGTGAAAGACTTAATTGATTGTATTCTATTTAATAGAGTTACAATATATAGAGATAAACGGCCCATGGGCTCAATACTAAAACCCTAAATATTATTCACCAATACTCCCCCGCAGTCAAGCGGTAGAGAATCGGACGATCAAGACTGGAAAACAATAATAAACATAAACAAACAATTATAATAATCGAAACTAGCTTCCATCTCGATCCTTGACGTGTAAGTCGAAACTTCTGCCAAAATTCCAGCAAACTTCAATCTACAAACATTCCACAATTTTAAGTGATTCGGTAATCCTACAAGAGGCATCAAATACAGTAGTGCGGCGGCGGGAGGTAGCGGCGCAGCGGCAGATCGTAATCCTGCAGGCGGCGCGGCAGGAGACCGTAGTCTAATGAGCGGCGGTGGCACAATGGCAAGGGCGGCTTGGCGGAGACGCGAAATCAACAAGATGAACCGTAGCATCATCTGTGTGGTAAGAGACCAACAGAGCACTGGTAAATCTAGAACTGAAAACGAAGCTTTATTTGAACATGAGACTGGGAAAAAAGAAAAAGAAACAAACGGAAACGGAAAACAAACAGCGGCTGGACACAGCGGCGGCGGCAGTGACGGCACACCGCCTTATCTAGGGCTGTTCATGAGCCGAGCCGAGCTAGGCCAAGCTCGGGCTCGTCTCGATTATAAACCGAGCTGGCTCGGATTCGAAACCGAGCTGAAAATCAAAGCTCGGGCTTGGCTTGGTTTAAACCAAACTGGCTCGGTTCGGCTTGGTTTGGCTCGATTTTAAAAATAAAAATTAGTATATAGCTCTAAAAATTAAGCAGTCTAAAATATTATTCAATACTTCAAAATAACATATCCAAAATAAGTTCAACTTAATTTATCACAAGCCAAAATCAAGTTAAACAACACAAACTAAGTTTTAAACTTCGACAAAGTACATTATTAGTTCATTAGCATGGTAATCAACATTCCAATGAGTCATAGATATCAAATTAAAAACCTAAATACATGTAAATAATCATTATTTTTTGTAATATATTATAATGTATAGAAAAAAATAAAATATATTATAAGTAAAATGATCCGAGCTAAGCCGAGCCGAGCTAACAAGCAAGCCAAACCGAGCTAATCCGGCTCATTACGAGCTGAGCCGAGCTAGACTCACTTTCTAAAAGAGCCGAGCCGGCTCCGCTCACTTTCAAACCGAGCTATATCGAGCGAGCTTTTTCCGAGCTAAATCCGAGCGAGCTCCGAGCTTTTTGGACAACCCTAGCCCTGTCTAAGGTTTTTCTCAAGTGGTGACGGCTAGGGTTTGGTTATTTGGGTGTGGCGCGACGGAAACAGTATAGAGCCTAGACTGGCTCTGATACCATGTAAGATAAGACGGTGAAAGACTTGATTGATTGTATTCCATTCAATAGAGTTACAATATATAGAGATAAACCGGTCCGTGGGCTTAATACTAAAACCCTAAATATTATTCGCCAATATATATATATACACGTCTATTTTAAACTATAACTAGTAATATTACCTCGCGCGTTATGTTGGGAATTAGGTTGGTTTGTCACGTTAGCACGAAAAAACCACTAAAAGGAATAAAAGCAAAGGGATTAAATATGTATATTACCAAAGATAAAGTAAAGGGATTAAACATGTATATTAGAAAAAACTAAGAGTTTAAAGTAAAAAATAAAATACCTTTTAAAAAAGTAAAAAAATTAAAGGGTGTCACACGGTACACTCTAGTTGACTAAATGAATAGTTGGAGTAACCAATCAACATTATGTTAGAAAAAGTGAAAGTACATAAGAAAGTTTTTTGAAACAAAGCCTATAACTTCTTACAATTAACAACACAAGTTCATATAAATCTCTGTATTTAACATTACAAAACTTCTGATTTAGAGGAATATATATTAACGCATCGAAATCAAAAAACTAAAACGAACATGTAACAACATAACAATAATATACAGAAGAAAGCAAAAAAAATTCTTATTGAAGGATGCAAGCTTATGATCGCCGGTGAAGAAACTGAAGAGTTGAAGCCAGGAGAAAGAGAAATAAAAAAGAAGGGTGTATTGGGATTTTGTTAAAACCTTTTGGTTAAGTAGTTAAGATTTTTTTTATAATAAACAACTGTTACATAAGATTTTTTATTTAATAGTAAATTTATATGTTTTGTTTATAAGGGTGAGGATCAAATAGGAAGTTTGTTTTGGTTAGGAAGAATAGAAAACAATCATAAGAGGACATGTGACAAATAACAAAAAGCACAAGGAAGGGCATTTTAGTCCAAAAGAAATATCAAATACATATTTCCAGATCTAGAAAAAAACCCAGCACGCTACTTTTCAACTCAACTGTGCACCACCACACTATTACCCACCGCCATCGCCACCGCCACCACCACCTTCCCATTTTCCTTACCCCGTCATCGTCCGACTATGACTTAGCAGGTCATCTTCTCTGTTTTCGTCAAAAATCACGGTGAAATCGAGGTAGACATGAAACAACGGAAGTCGATGAGGGTGAGGGAGTTTGTTGGCGGGTGGCAGCGGCCGTAAACCCTAGCAACAGTGCAGAGCAAAACAGAGAGAGAGTTGTATCGTTACCGTACATACCCATGATTTTTGCTCCATTTTTCTTCAGAGAAAGAAAGATGTTGAATTTGGTAAGAGGACAATAAAATGAGCATGGATAAGTTATAAATTTGGGATTTGTTGATTGGATGGTCTTTCTAGTTCACCATCATTCCATGTGCATAGTTCACCATCATTCCATGTGCACACTAACAATTCAGCTGTTAGGCTTTCATTGCGTTTTACATGGAATTTACACTCATTGCTCTTTTTTGTTTTCCAGTTCATTTTTTATTCCATTACTTTTTTTGTTTTCTAATATATTTTTTATTCCATTGCATTTATAACATAATGATAGAACACAACGTTTTTATGTTTTTATCCGTTGCGTTTTAAAAAAACAAATTCTTTTTATTTTTATTCCATTGCATTGTAAAAAAAACACATTTTAATGTGTTCTAGTCCATTGCGTTATAGAAAAAAACACATTTTTTTTGTTTTTATTTCATTGCGTTTTAGAAAAAATACTTTCTTTTGTGTTTTTTGGTCAATTGCGTTTTAGTCTTTTGTATTTTTAGCCCATTGTGTTTTAGAAAAACACTTTATTTTGTGTTTTTGATCGATTGCGTTTTAGAAAAAAACATTTTTTTTGTGTTTTCTGTCTAGTGCGTTTTAGAAAGAACATTTTCTTTTGTGTTTTTGGTCCATTGCGTTTTAGAAAGAACACTTTGTTTTATGTATTTGATCCATTGCGTTTTAGCAAAAATCACTTTCGTTTGTGTTTTTGTCCATTGCGTTTTAGAAAGAACATCTTCTTTTGTGTTTTTAGTTCATTGCGTTTTAGAAAAATATCATTTTTGTGTGTTTTTTGTTCATTGCGTTTTACGCATCTGGATTATCAAAAACTTATTTTCGAAAGTATAGCGATAGTGTGCTCGTTTTAAAGATAAAAAAACGCTCATTTTTATGGTGCAATTTTTATAAAAAAATAATGTCGTATGAAAAAGTTATTAACGTTTTAAAAACGGGGGGATTGGAGGAGAGAGAAACTATTGGCTTGGATGGACTACAATACCCTTAGAATAACCCACGCGCCTCTTTTGTTTTGTTTCAATCTCACTCATTTAATCTTAACCCTTGATTATTTAATAGATTGTCAAGATTATTTCCTATCCTTCCTACATTAAACATATTTTCTATTATATCCTGACCCTTGTTTATAATTAATAAATTACTAGATAAGATTTTTGAACAAATTGTTATAGATTTATAGGTAACATATTTTTACAAAAATGTATAAAAGGTGTACATGAGCAATGTATTTTTACAAGTATATCATATCCTTATACAACATGTATATTCTTCTACTACTTTAAAGTAAACCAATTTAAAAATTATTATTATATTTTTCAAGTTATGAAATGACTAATGTATCAAATTTATTTTAGTTATACACCATGAACCCGACATTAATTTTGGAATATTGTTATCTTAAAAAATAACTAAGCACGGAGGGGAGGAGGTTTTCTATTGTTATTATTATTATTATTATTTATTATTATTATTATTTATTATATGTGAATAAAAAAAAAGTTTAATACTTATTGCCTAAAGTACAGTCTAAAACAAACCCGTGTAACACACAGGTCATAAACTCGTGTGTGTGTATATATATACATAGGTGAAAGATAAAACAAAAACTCACTTGAGTTGAGAAAACTCAAGAAAACACTATGTACATTTTTATTTTTTCTAAAAAAATAAGGAAATGTAAAATTAATGTACTTGAACATTTTTATAAAAAAATGTAAAAAGCGCCTACTTGTTTTTTTTAAATGTTCAAAATTTTTATGTTACATTTTTCTGAACATATATATTAACTAACATGAAATTTTTAATATTTTTTAAAACTACTCGTCGTTTTTGTGTTTCTTTTATAAAAATGTTCAAATATATGTATGTTACATTTCCTATTTTTTTTTAGAAAAAATAAAAATGTTACATGCGGTTTTTAAAAAGGTTTTTTGAGTTTTCTCAGCTCAAGTAGGTTTTCGATTTATCCTTCCTCATATATATATATATATATATATATATATATATATATATATAGGATTATGATCAAGGGAAAACCCTTACGAGTTGTGAGAACTTAGAGAACACGGCCTTCCCGTGCGACTTTCAACCACATTTTTTTTCACACCTTTATATTAAAATGTTAGAAAAAACGGTCGTTAAAAAAATAAAATAAAAAACTTCGAAGTGGTGTTTTTCGGCCCATTACAGCAGCGTAAAAAGTTGATAACATAAGCATGACATCACTTTTTACAACATTTATGGCTGCCGTAAATGAAAAAAATAAGCTTTTTTTTTATTTTTTTACTTTTTTTTGGAAAAGTTGATTTTCATTAGGTTTTTGGTAAAAAAATTGAAAATACCTTTCGTTAGGTCCGAGTTCTCTAAATTCTCACATCTCGTATGTAACGCCCCGTATTTTCAGTATTTTCACATTATAGAGAAAATATGTGCCGTTCCCCATTTTATTGTCCACAGTTGAAATCGGATCGAAAAACGAAGTTAAAACGACAACAACACACTTTTACGCGCTATTAACGCAATCGACAAACGAATGCGCCAGATATCGATATTCGGCACCCTTCTATGTATTTTCAAACTTAAAATAATATTAAACGACGTGCCACGATAATTCGCGTTCGAACACGGAACTCGTAATTTTGACCAGGCCGCTCGTTTTAACACCTCGTGTTTTTACATCCAATTAAAGTCTGACACGTGTCCCAGTAATCCTCGTGTGCCGTGTGCTGTGTGCCGAATCAGGAGGGACCAAAGTCGTTGAAATGCTCAATAATAATATTCGTATGCCTTGGAACAAGTCGAATGGGCCAAAATGCAAAAATGCCAAAATTTCCATTTTTCAGGAAGGCTAAAGCCATACGGTCCGCATGGCATCTGGAAACTGTGGGCGCCAGAGGCCCATACGGACCGCAAAGCGAATGCCATACGGTCCGCTTGGACCTGCCAGCGAGCAGAAAGGTGGCAGCTGCCTGCTCTGCCACCGTTGTCGAGTTTTAACTCTTTCCCTGCATGCTTGCCACGTCCTAGAACCTTAATGCTCGTCCATTAACACCTGGTATCACTCCCAAACACTTCTACAACCATTTATAAAAGCATTCTTGGTGTTGCAACTTGTTCTTCATCACCATTAAAGCTCACCAAGATTAATCAGAGAGTTCCAGGCATCTTTCAAGCATTCCTCATTGATCTTAATAATCTCTGGACCTTGTGTAAGTGTTCCAATCTCATGCTAAGTTATTTCATTAGGTTTCAAGCCTAGATCAAAGTCTCATCGTAATTACGCCTTGACTTTGATCTAAGTCCGTGATTACCTAGCCATTGTGCGTAACGAAAGTTCCTACATGATTGTAATGATGGAGGTGATAATCCCTCAAGAGGGCATCTCCAGATTACCACGAATTCTTGACCAATTGGCGAGTCAAACTAAAAGTCAAAGAAAGTCAAACTGTCCAGTTTTTATAAAAATCATAACTAATGATTTAGATGTTTTAAAATATGTTTTGATTCACTAACAACCTAAAAATAAGTGTTAGAGCATATGTCTCCGGATTCGGCTCGTCAAGTTTTGGTCTAGGGTCGGGTTGCAACCAATAGTCGCTATATTTGACTTTTCATTGACTTTCGATTCTGAACCGATTTATCCACTTTGGCTACTGACTTTTGATCACTATAAGACCATATTTAAGTTTAGGATGACCTCCTAAAGTTTCGTTACTCGATTCATTAGAAATCTGAGTTTACATACAAGTTCCGCTAAAATTACATAAACTTTGCAAAAAGGTCCTTTTTGTGCAAATTATGATTTTAAACACCCGTGCATGTAAATATAAGACATAAACTGATTTGTAAACATAATTTGATTATGTTAATATCAAGAATCTGATTAGAATCTGAGTTTTTAAAAAAAGATGCGTTTATAGCATTTAAATAACCAAATTACCCCTTTCTACGAAAAATGATGTAAAACAAACTTTTTGAAATCAAAACTTAAACCTACTGATGTAATGAGTCAAATGACATATTTTTGGTATATAAACAGGTCCTAACCTCAGTTTATCTCAAACATCGAATATAATGGCATTTACCGACTTTTACGCCTTATCGGCGCATAGTATTGTTTAAAACCATAACTATGAGCCAAGACTTGTTACCTACTGATTTATAAACTTATTTTCAACATCTTAACAGTAAGTACAAGTCCCGAACTCAGAATCCCAATTTTAACTTCAAAGCTATGTGTGAAATTACTAAAATGCCCTTACGGGACATAGATTATTTTGAAATCGTCAAACACACATATATTTGATATCCTACTGTTATAACATCATAAAATAAGTATTTTTACAAAATATTAACAACCTTGACATCAGATTCATTTTTAAACATCTTTTATAAACACTAAAATGACTAAAATACCCTTGTAAGGCACAATTCGAATTTAAAGTTACCTCGGGCCTATCATTTGCAAAGCTACTGATTTTATAACATATTTTAAACATATATTCCTATGGAACTTGTATATGACTCTCTCGGTTACCCGGTTTCACCTATGTGCGTTCGGTTAAGCTTACGTAGCTAATTTACGTACTTAAACCGAAACGGGTTTAACTTTGTCATTTCTCCTATCAAAATCCAGAATGTTGTTGGTTTACCCATATTAGACAAGTTTATATACTTTTCGGGTCCAACTAACATCTTATTCCGGTCACCGCTTAATCTAGCGTATTGTACCGCATTCTTTTAGCGTAAGACTAACTGGTTCAAGTCTAAGACTTAACTAAGGACCCGTTAGCATTCACCATCATTCCCAGACTAAACGCCTTCCGGTAAATTGTGCCTGTACTTGCTTTGGTCTACGGTTGAGTTTTGGACTTCACGAAGACTTAACTTCAGGTAAATACCCTTAACTTATTTTCCCTATATGGGCTTGGGATACGATAAATTATTACCGCTTGGTCGGGTATGGGATCATGTTTTATCCAGTTGTGATAATTAACTAAAATCTTGCATAACCCGGTTTTGATCTGTTTTGTCTGAAACTAAAACATTGGGGGTGGACTTGACCGTGTCCGGGATATCCTTGGCTCACTAAAGTGCTAGTGGCCACGACAATATAGCATGGCGTGTAGGCATACACTGGGTAATTGCTATCTGCTTTCTATGTGAAAGCTCAGAGTGGTGTGTCAGTCGATCAGGTCTCGGTTTCCGTACCGGGCTCTATATGTAAAAGCCTGACATATAAATTTGTATACAAGGTCATTTGTACTATCCCAAGTTATTTATGAAAATGTGCCAAGTGCACCCAAAACCATTTTTGAAAGGATTTTCAAAATGAGTCAGTTGAGTGTATTTACCTGTGTAAACTGACGTATTTTCAAAGATTAAAATACAGGTACAAGTACGAAATAGGCCAGAAGCTGCGGGGCGTTGACATTAAGGAGTTGCGACCTTAGAGTTGAGCCTGTAGAGTCTGTTATCATTTTATGTATGTTTATTTCCGATCCGCATGTGGATCTTATTACAAGCCATGTTGTATAATTGTGTTTCGAACTCTTGGACACTTTTGGTTTGTAATAGTTTATATTTTACTCCAAGCCTTCCGTTGTGTTACTCTGTGTTGTAATTGGTTATGAAGATATCAACTGTACATCATGATACTCCCCACCGGAGTATACGTGGAAATCGGGGTGTGACAGGTTGGTATCAGAGCCAACGTTTGAGGGAATTCAACACTTATCTTTAGTTTTTGATCTCAAACGACACAGTAACACATTCCTTAGACTCTCGAGTCTAGGCTATGACCTAGGATACTCATTACCTTATTGATATTATTATGCCTTGTTTTGTGTTTTGACTTATTTTTTAAGCAGGAATCATGCCACCTAAATTTTCTAGAGGAGCAAAAGGAAAGGGATTAATGAGGAGTGGATCCTCGAAACAAGGGCCTTCTAATGCCCCCGTATACAACCCGTATGAAGGTTCGGACGATTCATCATCACCATGGGAGCCATACCCTAATTTACCCTCATGAGTACTCGCCACCGCCAGACTCCCATCATTCGCAGCATTCGCACCATAGCCATCAATCCTACCATTCTCATTCTCATTCTTCTCATGGGAATTATAATACTGACATACGCCTTCGTTCACTTTCAGAAACTCCACCCGAAGATTCTCCTGAACCTATGGAGGAAGATTCGGAGCCCGAAATGCCAGCAACAGGATCGATGGGTCACCCCATCGACATATCCAGCAGTTCTAACTCGTACAATGGAACCTCTCATCATTACACTGATAGCTACGAGGAGAGGTGGGGACAATACGTTTTCTACAATACTCCCTCAGTACATGGTACCCCATCCCACCACAACACACCTTCATACCACACTCCACCACAAGAACCTCCAGTGGAGCAGCCACTACCACCTCCACCTCCACCTCCAAGAAGACGTGGGACGCGCATGTCGGTGCGCTTAGGACCGAGAGTAGGGTCACTCTCACCTAACCCTTACCCTATTATTCCCGAGGACGCACAAATGGGTGGACCCTCGCATACTTCACCTTTTATGGAGAACCAACCACAACCAACTGTTGAGCCTGAGCCTCAGCCACCATTTCCTATAAGTGAGCCGCCGCCACTACCACCATTAGGTTTTGATAACCTTATCCCTTCATATTCAAACCCATCTGGATATAACCCATTTGAACCTTCTACTTGGCCAGAGCATAGCCACAATCATAATATACCACTTTATGACCCGTATCTAGAAATGGCCATGAATGCACACTATCCTAACCCATATCCCTATCAACCAAGTGGACATCCTTATTATAATTACCAACATCCGGTTGCACCATCTCAACCCCAATCTCAAACGTAACTGCATCAGCCACCGCCAACAATGGAAGTTCTTACTGAAGCAATAGAAAAGGTCAAGGAACTTCAAGAACAAACAGCTAAAGATAATAAGAAGAATAACAAGATGTTGAAAAGGCTAGTAAAGAAGCTATGAGGGAAAAAGGATTAAATTCATAACTATCTTTGTATTTGTGGTGGACAAGTCTTATTTAGTCCCTGCGTGGACATTTTTAATTATTTCAATTATAGTCCATGCAAGGACAATTTTTCCTTTGTTAAAGTCCTATTTATGGACACTATTGTGTCGTGTTATTACTATTAATGGAATTTTGAAATTTTAATTATGTATTCCTTTCATCAAGTTGTTCAAGTGATCGTCTCGATTTTAATCTGAAATTTATGATCTGTGTAATATTTCCAAAAGATCCTCTTGATGATTTACACCCGCCGAGTGATTAGATCACCTGAATTGGCAAAACGGTAGTTATATGGTCTTCTACCATGATAGTTAAGATTGAGAATTTCCCTTCTATCCAGAGGTGGTGAACTACGTTCTAAACCTCCCTAGTCTGCCTGATCTAGACTAGTTATTCAAATCATTTTAAGAGTTTATTCTAAAAGTTAATATATTCAAGATATTAACATCCTAGTAAGTGTGACTTGAGAAATCACACGAGCCATCTAGATAATGGACTACGTCCAAACCTACGCGATCTATTTTGATCATGATCAATCATCAGTGTGATGATTATTTTTCTTAAACACCCATTAGTGGTGTGATGCTTCCGAGCCATATTTATGTCCATTGGTGACAAACGACAGCTGTAGTCTACGACTCCCTGTCTCGAGGTAGTAGAACTACGTTCGAACCTCGAAACTTCGCGATCCTTTAGTGATCTTAGCATTTTGTAATTTAAGTCTTTTTCGACTAAGCCTTTGGCGCTATTCTTCTGTCCTTGGTGACATGCCTTCGTGCCACGCTTAAACACCCCCATAAAATTGACAAGATAGTATGGCTCTGTTATGCTATACCATACATTGCAAGTCATCAAGCATGTATGAATGATTTAAATTATTATTAATATTATAGCTTCATCAAGCAAAATGGCAGATTCTAATGAAGTTAACAGTCAGAAAAAGGACGATAGCGCAAATATAGTTATGAATGAAGACGACTTCCAGGCTCGCATAGACGCAGCCGTGGGGAAGGCAATGGAGAAAGCAATTGAGAGATTTAAAGTGTCGAGCTCTACGCACTCTAGAACCTTATCAAAGACAAATTCGAAGCCTCCTCCCTCTGATAAGGAAGAAAGTTCTGTACATTCCTCAAATGTGAGGAGTGAAGCTAAGAAGAAAGAAATTCGTGACAAAACTAATGCTTCCAAGGATAGTTGCTCATATAAATATTTTGTTTCGTGTAAGCCGCGAGACTTTAATGGAGAAAAAGGGGCTGTTGAAACTCTGAGATGGTTAGATGAGATAGAAACTGTAATGGACATCAGTGGATGCGTCGAAAAAGATGTCGTTAAATTCGCTTCTCAGTCCTTCAAACGCAATGCCCTAATTTGGTGGAAAGCTTTGATGCAATCAACTGGGAAGGTGCATCTATATAATTTAGGATGGTCCAAGTTCGTGGACCTGGTTAAGGACACCTACTGCCCACCTCACGAGGTGGAGAAAATAGAAATGGATTTCATAGCTCTCACCGTGAAAAATCTCGACTGTCGAAAGTATGTCACTGATTTCGATTCTTATTCTCGATTGGTGTCTTATTTGGTTACTCCCGAGCCTAAACGCATTGCGCGTTTCATCAATGGATTGGCTCCGGAAATAAGGAGTTTGGTTAAGGCTGTTCAGCCTAACACCTACAAATCAGCTGTTGAGCTATCTCTTTCTCTCACCCAAGACTATGTGAGGAGAATATCCCTAAAATCATAGAACGATGGGAAGAGGAAAAGAGACGCTGACCGGAATCACCTGTCAAACAAAAATCAAAGGTTTGGGTCGAATCGGTTTCACAAAAGTCGGATGATAGGCCTAGGTGCAGAGGGTGTAACAAACGACACTTTGGTGCATGTCGTAATGAATCTTAAGACAAGCCTCGCGGAATTTGCAAGAAGTCAGGGCACAAGGCCCTAGATTGCAAGGATCCGAAGGAAGCCACTTGTTACAATTGTGGTGGGAAGGGGCACATCAAACCTAACTGCCCTAAATACAAGAAAGATGACGCTGCTAGGGATGATGGGTCGAAGAAAGGAAAAGCTCGTGCTTTCCAGATGAAAGCAAAGAAGGCCGTTAATGATGACAATGTGATAACAGGTACGTTCCTTATAAATGATGTTTATGCAAGAGTTCTTTTTGATTCAGGAGCCGAAAATCTTTTGTAGATCATAAGTTTAGTGCCTTATTAAACTTGCCTATAAGAACTCTAGACATAACCTATGACGTAGAACTCGCTGATGGAACGATTGAGACCGCTTCTACGATTTTAGATGGATGTTCCATATCCATCAAGGATAATTCCATTCCTGTTTCACTTCTGCCAATGAAATTGGCAGGATTCGATTTCGTTCTTGGTATGGATTAGTTGTCTAGTAACCAAGCCCATATAGCTTGTAACAAGAAACTCATCGAGATCAAAACCCCAAATGGAGATTCACTCACTATACAAGGAGATCGTTATTATGGATTATCAGAAAAGGGATCATTACTCAAAGCATCAAAGTGTTTGAAGAAAGGTTGTGTTATTTATATGGCACAAGTCACCATTGACGAGCCAAAGCCAAAGATTGAAGACTTACCTGTTATCTCTGAGTTTACAGATGTTTTCCCCGAAGACTTGCCTGGTCTGCCTCCAGACAAGTGGAGTTTAGAATTGATATCATACCGGGAGCCGCCCCTGTTGCGAAAGCCCCATACCGATTGGCACCCACAGAGATGAAGGAATTACGGACTCAGTTGGATGAATTACTGGAAAAGGGTTTTATTCAGCCTAGTTCCTCGCCTTGGGGAGCTCCAATCTTGTTTGTAAAGAAGAAGGATGGATCGATGCGGATGTGCATCGACTACCGCGAACTAAACAAGTTAACAATCAAGAACCACTACCCATTGCCCAGGATCGATGACTTATTTGATCAAGTTTAGGGAGCAAGCTACTTCTCAAAGATTGATTTGAGATCAGGATATCATCAACTCAAGGTTCGTACAGAAGATGTTCCGAAGACGGCATTTAGAACAAGGTATGGAAACTACGAGTTTTTAGTGATGCCTTTTGGGCTCACGAATGCACCTGCGGCTTTTATGGATTTGATGAATAGGGTTTGTAAACCGTACTTGGATAAGTTTGTCATTGTCTTCATAGACGACATACTTATCTATTCTCGCAAGTAGGCTGACCACGAGAAACATTTGAGGTGTATTTTGGAATGTTAAGACAAGAGAAGCTCTATGTGAAATTCTCAAAGTGCGAGTTTTGGTTGCGTGAAGTTCAATTTTTGGGTCATGTGGTAAGTGAGCGTGGAATTCAAGTCGACCCTGCCAAGGTCGAGGCAATTATGAACTGACAAGCTCCAAAAACCCCTTCAGAGATCCATAGCTTTTTGGGATTGGCATGCTATTACAGAAGGTTTATAGAAAATTTCTCAAGGATAGCTACTCCTTTGACTACTCTAACCCGCAAAGATGTTAAGTTTGTTTGGGGTCTGAAACAGCAGGGAACTTTCGATGTATTGAAGCAGAAACTGAGTAATGCTCCTGTATTGACTCTACCTGAAGGAATTGAAGATTTTGTGGTCTATTGTGATGCTTCACACACTGGCATGGGGTGTGTACTTATGCAACGCGAAAAAGTGATCGCCTACGCTTCGAGGCAATTGAAGACACATGAAAGAAATTACACCACGCATGACCTGGGATTAGGTGTCGTGGTGTTTGCGCTCAAGTTATGGAGGCATTATTGTATGGGACGAAACTGATTATAAAAGCCTCCAACATCTGTTCAATCAGAAAGACTTAAACATGCAACAACGGCGATGGATGGAAACGCTTAACGATTATGATTGTGAGATCCGTTATCACCCAGCCAAGGGAAATGTGGTTACCGATGCCTTAAGTCGCAAGGAAAGGGTTAAACCCATTCGGGTTAACGACAAAAGAATGGAAATAAAGAACAACTTGAATGAAAAGATCTTAGATGCGCAGAAACAAGCCTTATTAGAGGCAAATCTTCCGAATGAAAAATTGGGCAAAGTTGTGGAACAACTCACACCGGGAAATGATGGAATCCTTAGATTTTGTGGACGAATTTGGATTCCAGTATTTGGAGGACTTAGGGATTTAATTCTCCAAGAAGCACATAGTTCAAAATACTCCGTTCACCCGGGTAGTGATAAGATGTATAAAGATTTGAGGCCCAACTATTGGTGGGCAGGGCTGAAGAAATCTATAGCTACTTACGTAGCTAAATGTCTGACGTGTTCACAAGTTAAGGCCGAGCATCAGAAACCGACAGGACTACTACAACCGTTGAAAATTCCTATGTGGAAATGGGAATGTGTAACGATGGATTTCATCACCAAGTTACCAAAGACAAACAGTGGAAATGACGCAATATGGGTAATCGTGGATAGGTTTACTAAATCGGCACACTTTTTGCCCATTAAGGATAATACAGTTCGGATGAACTGGCGAAATTGTATGTGGATGAGATAGTATCCCTACACGGCGTGCCGGTATCCATTGTGTCCGATAGGGACACCAGGTATACTTCTCACTTTTGGAAGAGCTTTCAGCAAGCCTTGGGCCCATGTTTGAACTTTATTACGGTATACCACCCGCAGACAGATGGACAAAGTGAACGTACTATACAAACGTTGGAAGATATGTTGCGCGCATGTGTAATAGATCTAGGAGGAAGTTGGGACAAACACTTGCCTCTAGTTGAGTTCTCCTACAATAACAGCTACCATGCAAGCATTCAAGCTGCCCCGTTTGAGGCTTTATACGGGAGAAAGTGTAGGACGGCCGTTTGTTGGGCAGAAGTTGGAGAAGCCCAACTAACAGGATACGAAATTGTCCAGACGACGGGTAAGATCTTGCAAATTCGGGATCGTCTTAAGGCTGCCAGGGATAGGCAGAAAAACTTATGCGGATAAGAGGCGTAAACCTCTTCAGTTCGAGGTAGGGGACAAGGTTTTACTAAAGGTATCGCCTTGGAAAGGCGTTATGCGCTTTGGAAAGAAAGGCAAGTTAAGCCCAAGATACATCGGACTGTTTGAAATCATTCAATGTATTGGACCTGTGGCATATAAGTTGAAATTGCCGGAGAAGCTCAATGGAATTCATGATGTATTCCACATTTCCAATTTGAAGAAGTGTCTGACAGATGAATCGTAGGCCATGCCACATGAAGACGTGCAAATCGATAAAAACCTGTGTTTCATTGAGAAACCCATAGCGATTGAGGATCCACAGGTTAAAAAGCTTCATAGGAAGCACGTGCCAATTGTAAAGGTTAAATGGGACGCTCGTCGAGGTCCCGAGTACACATGGGAGGTTGAGTCCGTTATGCAACAAAAGTACCCATACTTGTTTAATTGAAATCTCGGGGTCGAGATTTAATTTAAGGTGGTGAGGATGTAACACCTCGTATTTTTACGTCCAATTAAAGTCTGACACGTGTCCCGGTAATCCTCGTGTGCCGTGTGCCGAATCAGGAGGGACCAAAGTCGTTGAAATGCTCAATAATAATCTTCGTATGCCTTGGAACAAGTCGAAGGGGCCAAAATGCAAAAATGCCAAAATTTCCATTTTTCAGGAAGGCCTTGCGGCCGCAAGGCTAAAGCCATACGGTCCGCATGGCATCTGGAAACTGTGGGCGCCAGAGGCCCATACGGACCGCAAAGCGAATGCCATACGGTCCGCATGGACCTGTCAGCGAGCAGAAAGGTGGCAGCAGCCTGCTCTGCCACCTTTGTCGAGTTTTAGCTCTTTCCCTGCATGCTTGCCACGTCCTAGAACCTTAATACTCGTCCATTAACACCTGGTATCACTCTCAAACACTTCTACAACCATTTATAAAAGCATTCTTGGTGTTGCAACTTGTTCTTCATCACCATTAAAGCTCACCAAAATGTATAAAGACTTGAGACCCGACTATTGGTGGTCCGGATTGAAGAATTCGATAGCCACACGTGTATCTAAATGTTTGACGTGCTCATAAGTTAAAGCCGAACATCAAAAGCCGTCAGGTCTATTGCAACCATTGGAAATTCCCATGTGGAAATGGGAATGCGTAACTATGGATTTTATTACCAAGTTGCCAAAGACAAAGCAAGGGAATGATGCGATATGGGTGATTGTAGACAGGCTGACTAAGTCGACTCATTTCTTACCCATCAACGAGTCATATAGCTCGGATAAGCTTGCTAAGCTATATGTAGATGAGATTGTGTCATTGCATGGTGTGCCAGTATCCATTGTATTAGATAGAGACACAAGATATACCTCTCATTTCTAGAAAAGCTTTCAACAAGCCTTGGGCACTCGATTAAATTTTAGCACAGCATATCATCCTCAAACGAATGGGCAAAGCGAGCGCACTATACAGACCTTAGAAGATATGCTACACGTTTGTGTGATTGATCTAGGTGGAAGTTGGGATAGCCACTTGCCAATTGTTGAGTTCTCCTACAACAACAGCTACCATGCAAGTATTCAAGCCTCCTCGTTTGAAGCTTTATACGGGAGAAAGTGTAGGACGCCGTTTGTTGGGCAGAAGTTGGGGAAGCTCAACTGATAGGATCTGCGATAGTCCTGGAGAGACAGATAAGATCTTGCAAATTCGTGATCGTCTCAAGGCTGCCAGGGATAGGCAAAAAAGTTATGCTGATCGAAGACGCAAACCCCTCGAATTCCAAGTAGGGGAAAAGGTCTTATTAAAAGTGTCACCTTGGAAAGGCGTTATGCGCTTCGGGAAAAAGGGCAAGCTAAGTCCAAGGTATGTTGGACTATTCGAGATTATCGAACGAGTTGGAGCTGTTGCATACAAGCTCAAATTGCCCGAGAAGTTTAGTGGAATCGATGATGTATTCCACATCTCCAACTTGAAGAAGTGCTTAGCGGACGAGTCATTGGCTATGCCACACGACGAGGTTCAAATTGATAAGAATCTACGTTTTATTAAGCACCCAGTGGCGATCGAGGATCGTCAGGTCAAGAAGCTTCGTAGGAAGCATGTGCCTATTGTAAAGGTTAAATGGGACGCTCGTCGAGGTCCAGAATACACTTGGGAAGTTGAGTCTGTCATGCGACAGAAGTACCCACAATTGTTTGATTGAAATCTCGGGTCGAGATTTATTTTAAAGGGGTGAGGATGTAACACCTCATGTTTTTACGTCCAATATTTTTCCTACACGTGTCCCGGTAATCCGTGTGTGTATTTTACGCTAAAACGGGAGGGACCAAGTTTGTCGAATCGCTTGTCGTATCCTCGTTATGCCTTGAAATGAAGTCAAGGGTCCAAAATTTCAATTTATGAAAGTATAATGGAGTTGGGAAGTGCAGGGACTAAGTTTGCCAAACTTTCAAACCCACAGGGGGGCGCCGCGCTACGCGTAGCTCAGGGGGGAGATCTCCGCGCTACACCTAGCCCCTATCTGGGCAGAATGTTGTAAGTTGCTGCCAGCTAGCTCTTGGACACTTCTTACACGAACTTGTGCCACCTTGCTCGTAATTTTGCCACCATTTGACACTTCTAGGACACTTGTGGTCACCTGAATTCATACCATAACACCTGGCACCTCTTCTATACTCCATAAATGACTCAGTTGTGAGTGCACTCTTATGTTGCAACAAGTTCTTCACACTTAGAGTTTATCAACATACCTTGGAGAAGTTCTAGACGAATTTGGAATATTCCCTTCTGTTCTTAGCATCATTTGGACCATATGTAAGTGTTCAATCTCATGCTAAGTCAATACCTCATAGTTCTTAGCCTAGAACAAAATCTCGTTGTAATTACGCCTTGACTTTGCTCTAAATCCGTGTATACTCCGTCATTGTGCGTAACGAAAGCTCCTACGTGCTCATAATGATGGAGGTAATAAACCCTCAAAAGGGCATTCTCATATTTTCACGGATTCATGACCAATTGACGAGTCAACCAAAAAGTCAATAAAAGTCAAACTGAGCAGTTTTTGTAAAATTCCAATATTTTTCCTACACGTGTCCCGGTAATCCGTATGTGTATTTTACGCCAAAACAGGAGGGACCAAGTTTGTCGAATCGTTTGTCGTATCCTCGTTATGCCTTGAAATGAAGTCAAGGGGCCAAAATTTCAATTTATAAAAGTATAATGGAGTTGGGAAGTGCAGGACTAAGTATTTGAACATATGTCAATAGGTTCGGTTCGTCAATTTTTGGTCTAGGCTCGGTTCATAACCGAAAGTCTCAAACAGTTGACTTTCTGTTGACTTTCAGTTCTGACCCGTTTTGAGCCATTCTTGATACTAAGTTTTGGTCATTTTATGACCATGATTATGTCTATAATATTGTCCTAAAGTTTCGTGACTCGATTCCTAAGAAATCCGAGTTATTACATAAGTTCCGTAAAATCCTTAAAATTTTGCAAATAGGTCATTTTTGTGCAAAATGAGATTTTTTAGCGCATATGAGCGTATGGATGATATACTTACTGATATGTTATGATAAGTAGGACCATTTGGGATGTTTTTTCGGTTTATGACTTGAATGCATGCTTAAAAATCGCTAATCGCCGCTAAATGGCTAAACTACCTTTTTACGAAAAAATAGCGAAAATCAAATTTTTATAATTAAAACTTTAACTTACTGATGTTATAAGTTAAATGACATATTTTTGGTCATTTAAAACAGGTCCTAACTTCAGTTTATATTAAATATCAATTTAACGGCATTTTAACGACTTTTACGCCTTTCGGCGCATAAGTATGGTTTAAAAACCATAACCAGGAGCTGAGACTTGTTACCTACTGATTTATAAACTTATTTTTAATATAACAACAGTAAGTACAAGTCCCGAACTCAGAATCCCAAATTCGGCTTCAAAGCTATGTGTGAAATTATTAAAATGCCCTTGCGGGACATAGTATGTTTCAAAATCATCAAACACACATATATTTGATATCCTACTGATATAACATGATAATATACATATTTTTACAGAATATTTAAGGTCATAACATCATATTCACTTTAAACATCTTTTATAAGCCTAAAAATGAACAAAATGCCCTTGTAAGGCAGTCTAGGACTTAACTAAGGACCCGTTAGCATTCTAATATTGGTTACTAATTACCATCACTCCAGACTGAACGCCTCCCGGTAGATTGCCCCTGTACTTGCTCAGGAATACGGCTGAATTTGGATTACTTGCGAACTTCAATTCAGGTAAATACTCTTAACTTATTTTCCCTATACGGGCTTGGGATACGGTAGATTACTACCGCTTGGTCGGGTATGGGATAATGTTTTATCCAGTTGTGATAATTAACTGAAATCTTACATAACCCGGTTTTGATCTGTTTTAACTTAAACTAAAACATTGAGGGTGGGCTTGACCGTGTCTGGGATATCCTTGGCTCACTAAATTGGTAGTGGCCATGACAATATAGAATGGTGTGTAGGCATACACTGGGAAATTGCTATCCTGCTTTCTTTGTGAAAGTTCAGAGTGGTGTGTCAGTCGATCATGTCTCGGTTTCTGTACCGGGCCTCATATGTAAATGCCATCATGAAAATCTGTATAGAAGGTCTTTTGTACTGTCCCAAGTTATTTATGAAAATGTGTTTTGTGCACCTAAAACCATTCTCGAAAAAGGTTTTCAAAATGAGTTGGTTGAGTGTATTTACCAGTGTAAACTAACGTATTTTTAAAAGCTTAAGTTACAGGTTGCAAGTACGGAATAGGCCGGGAGCTGCGGGGCGAATAACCAAGGAGTTGCGACCTTAGGGAATTGCCTATTTATAGTCTGTTATCATTTTGTATGTATTTCGATCCGCCTGTGGATCTTGTTACAACCAGTTTTTATAAAAATTATAACTAATGATTTAGATGTTTTAAAATATGTTTTGATGCACTAACAACCTAAAAATAAGTGTTAGAGCATATGTCTCCGGATTCGGCTCGTCAAGTTTTGGTCTAGGGTCGGGTTGCAACCAATAGTCGCTATATTTGACTTTTCATTGACTTTCGATTCTGAACCGATTTATCCACTTTGGCTACTGAGTTTTGGTCACTATAAGACCATATTTAAGTGTAGGATGACCTCCTAAAGTTTCGTTACTCGATTCATTAGAAATCTGAGTTTACATACAAGTTCCACTAAAATTACATAAACTTTGCAAAAAGGTCCTTTTATGCAAATTATGATTTTAAACACCATACATGTAAATATAAGACATAAACTGATTTGTAAACATAATTTGATTATGTTAATGTCAAGAATCTGATTAGAATCTGAGTTTTTAAAAAAAGATGCGTTCATAGCATTTAAATGACCAAATTACCCCTTTCTATGAAAAATGATGTAAAAAAACTTTTTGTGATCAAAACTTAAACCTACTGATGTAATGAGTCAAATGACATATTTTTGGTATATAAAACAGGTTCTAACCTTAGTTTATCTCAAACATCGAATATAATGGCATTTACCGACTTTTACGCCTTATCGGCGCATAGTATGGTTTAAAACCATAACTATGAGCCAAGACTTATTACCTACTGATTTATAAACTTATATTCAACATCTTAACAGTAAGTACAAGTCCCGAACTCAGAATCCCAATTTTAACTTCAAAGCTATGTGTGAAATTACTAAAATGCCCTTACGGGACAGATTATTTCGAAATCGTCAAACACACATATATTTGATATCCTACTGTATAACATCATAAAATAAGTATTTTTACAAAATATTAACAACCTTGACATCAGATTCATTTTTAAACATCTTTTATAAACACTAAAATGACCAAAATACCCTTGTAAGGCACAATTCGAATTTAAATATACCTCGGGCCTATCATTTGCAAAGCTACTGATTTTATAATACATTTTAAACATATATTCCTATGGAACTTGTATATGACTCTCTCGGTTACCCGGTTTCGCCTATGTGCGTTCGGTTAAGCTTACGTAGCTAATTTACGTACTTAAATCGAAACGGGTTTTACTTTGTCATTTCTCTATCAAAATCCAGAATGTTGTTGGTTTACCCATATTAGACAAGTATATACTTGTCGGGTCCAACTAACATCCTATTCCGGTCACTGCTTAATCTAGCGTATCATACCGCATTGTTTTAGCGTAAGACTAACCGGTTCAAGTCTAAGACTTAACTAAGGACCCGCTAGCATTCTAATATTGGTTAATAATTACCATCATTCCCAGACTAAACGCCTTCCGGTAAATTGTGTCTGTACTTGCTTTGGTCTACGGCTGAGTTTTGGACTTCACGAAGACTTAACTTCAGGTAAATACCCTAACTTATTTTCCCTATATGGGCTTGGGATACGGTAAATTATTACCGCTTGGTCGGGTATGGGATCATGTTTTATCCAGTTGTGATAATTAACTAAAATCTTGCATAACCCGGTTTTGATCTGTTTTGTCTGAAACTAAAACATTGGGGGTGGACTTGACCGTGTCCGGGATATCCTTGGCTCACTAAAGTGCTAGTGGCCATGACAATATAGCATAGCATGTAGGCATACACTGGGTAATTGCTATCTGCTTTCTATGTGAAAGCTCAGAGTGGTGTGTCAGTCGATCAGGTCTCGGTTTCTGTACCGGGCTCCATATGTAAAAGCCTGACATATAAATCTGTATACAAGGTCATTTGTATTATCCCAAGTAATTTATGAAAATGTGCCAAGTGCACCCAAAACCATTTTTGAAAGGATTTTCAAAATGAGTCGGTTGAGTGTATTTACCAGTGTAAACTGACTTATATTAAAATACAGGTACAAGTACGAAATAGGCCGGAAGCTAAGGGGCGTTGACATTAAGGAGTTGCGACCTTAGAGTTGAGCCTGTAGAGTCTGTTATCATTTTGTGTATGTTTATTTCCGATCCGCCTGTGGATCTTATTACAAGCCGCTTTTGGTTTGTAATAGTATATATTTTACTCCAAGCCTTCCGCTGTGTTGCTCTGTGTTGTAATTGGTTATGAAGATATCAACTGTACGTCACGATACTCCCCATCGGGCCCACCGGAATATACGTGGAAATCGGGGTGTGACACTCGTGTATCCTAGAAACTAGCTAACGGTCCTTAGCGCAACACAAACCAACTCACACCCTAAACCTAACCCTAATATATTGAACACACTACACACACACTAACTCACACACAACACTAGCCGCTCACGCACACCCCTATACTCTCTCTGATCTCCGGTCACCGGAGGGATTTCCGGCCGGTCTCCGGCGAGCCACACCACACCCCACGACACTCCTTCCCCTTCCCCTTCGCTCTCTCCTCACTGTCACACCCCGACCCGCCGCGGAAAAGGTGACCGGGGCATGATTGGGTTTTCATCAAAGCTCATGACATTTATTATAAGGTTTCATATTTATTATTTCAATTTAAAAGAGATCATACAATCATATCAAACAAATACAACATGTTCTATTCATCCTTCTAAACTTGATTATTTTTCTTCTAAGGCAAATTCCTATGTTTTCCTGGCTTCATCCTGTTCACCTGTATCATATGTAAAAATGGTTTTTGGATCAACAAAAAGTTGGCGAGTGAACCTTGTTAGAAAACATTTATTAATTTATTTCTGGTTGTATTTAATATGGAAAAATTGTGCAAAATTCATATATGAACAAACATAAATAAACATACAATAACAACAATTAGCATATGATATCAAACAACAACAAACAATAACATACATTAACAAGCCAACAGCATACAATAACATATCAACTTGCATAAATATATAACATAAATGAAACTGTGCAATCAAGGCTCAATCAAACGGAGCCGATCGTATTGCATGTACTGAAAATGAAAAATGTCTGTGCGATCAAGGCTCAATCAAACGGAGCCGATCGTATTGCATGTACTGAAAATGAAAAATGTCTGTGCGATCAAGGCTCAATAAAACGGAGCCGATCGTATGTTGGCACGCCAGGTTCACGCTCATAATGTAATGGGGAACATGCTCAACGCTCATAATGTAATGGGGAGCGGCGGCCTATGAAATTGCATGTACTGAAAATAATAAATTAAATCTAAACAATAACACTCAAACAGTTTATACAGACTGAATACACATTTATTCATGATATGATGTATGCACAATGATTTAAATATAATAAATAATAAGACACATGATACACCCCAAAAACGTGATTTAAACGGGGAATTTGTAGAGATTCACTCACCTTCGGTGCGTTTGGTGAATGATGATGAATGCGCACGAGTTTAGAGGATTGATCGACGAGGAATAACTAACCTAATTAATAATGAAAAGTAAGGTAAATACATGGATTTTATTAACAACTTTAATAGAATTTTTGGATATATTTTTGTGAGTTTTAGGCTATTTTCTAACTTTAAAAATGTTATTTTTAAGTATTTTTAATTGATTTTTAAATAAAATAAATAAATAAAAATAATAAAAAAATATTGACTTTTTGACCGTTGACTTGTTGACCGTTGACCGTTTGACCGGTTTATTGTGTGACTGAAATGCGCTGGGTGAGGCTCGAACCCGAGACCTCCCGTTCGCGTGCACGCAGCTCTACCAACTGAGCTACGTGTCTAACCTGAAATAATTCTGTTTTTAATTATACTTATATACTAATTTAGTTTATTCAAAATTCTTTTATTTTCAAAACCATTTTAAATCCTCGAACCGGTGACACTAACAGGTCTCGAACCCGGGACCTGTGCTTTAACGTGACACACAGTCCACCGCTGGACTGTGTGTCTAACTTGGTTAATATACAACTTTTTATTATACTTAACAACTAACTTGAATTAACCCGGTTCAGTTTTAAACAAAAAGACATTTTATTACTGCGAAGGTGCGTGTGTCAAGAATCGAACTCGGGACGTATGCGTGTTTTTGTTCGCACACAGTCCACCGCTGGACTGTGTGTCTAACCCGTTCAAAATACCAATTTTAATTATTCTTATAATGTTATCGCAGTTCATCTTCTTCGTTAGTTTTTACAGGCAGTAGATTACACCATTATATCTTGTTTAATTCGATTGATAAACATTGTACAGACTAATATGAAATGGCAGAGACGATAATTAGAAGTAAACATACCGGTGAATGATTTATTTCAGAATCCCGGCAAGGTGTCGGTCTCTGTTTTTATGAACTTCAACTGAACAAGACAATTAACCGTTTTGATTAGCTAATCGTGGAATTGAAGTGATAAACAAACGTTAACAGAGTGTTTGAATGTCCTTTCCGATTCACAGATGAAAATAAAGATTTCCAGAAATTCTCCGGCGAACTGGAATTATCCGATAGCAGCGTCTGAATTTGATTTCAATTGAAAGGTTTGAGTTAGAAATAGCTTAACAATTGTTAGACTACGACGGTATTGAAGACTTACCATTTTGATGAAGAATACGGTTTTCCGGCGAACTTGCAGAATTTTCCGGCGAGTAAAATAAACCTTTCTGATGAACTGAAAGTATAACGAAAGTGAAATGGCAGGTTTGTGGAATGTTTCTGAGTCGCGAGAAGATCTTTGATTGCAGTAATTCAGATTATGGAATATCTTCGGTTATAAAACCGATCATCATCAGAATTTAAGTCAATTCAAGTCTGAATTGATTAGAATCGTCGGTGCATCGGTTATAAACCTGAATTCGCGATTATTCAAACGTTTTAGACGGTTGAATAGCCGATTTCGGTTTTCAGTTGGCGCAACCGGTTAATCTGTGTTTGTTTATAAGATTCATTTGTTTCCTAGAGTTGACAGAAAACAAACAAGTGGCAGAGTGGTTATGCGTGTGAGTGTTAAGTCTTTGGAGTTACAACCTGGCTGACTCGGGTTCGAAACCCGGCAGCAGTATTTTATTTTTATTTCATTATTTTTAACAGATTTTCAATAATAAATTTTATATTCTAATATACTTATTAATTATGTATCGTTTAAAATTAATTTGGGCATTAAATACGCAACGAAATTTTTAACTGGTTGTTTGGTTAATAAACGAAGCGGGTTTGGTAAATCCGGTTTTTGGCGGATGTTACACTCACCTCCTTCTCCGGCCACAACCCGCAACCACCACAAATACCCCCACCTTTTGCCCCTCAAATAAATGGCCGGCCACCACCCTGTGGTGGGGGCACACGACGGCACGTACTCAGACAGGAGAAGAGAGAGAGAGAGAGACCGATGTCTCGTGGTAGCGGCGGCAGTGGCCGCGTTTAGCGACAACAGCGGCGGCAGAGGCCACGTTTAGCGACGGCAGCGGCGGCGGCCACGTCTCGTGGCAGCGGCGGAGGCTGAGGCCGCGTTTAGCGGCGGCTAAACTCGCAGGTCGACACCGACGGCGGCAGGGGTGCAGATGGCTCAGGTTCGAGCCTCAATCTAAACGGTTCAGGTTTCATCTCGGTTCAGCTTTAGTTCGACAGTGTAGGGTTCGGGGCAGCAGGTTCGGGTCTTGTGACAGGGTCCTGGTTCAGTTATGGGTCAGCCTTGGTTCGACATTGGTCAAACACATATATATGTTCGCTATGTTTCGTTAAACTAAATATATAATTATGTATATATATCTATTCTTCAAATATCATTTCGACAACTTCTGATATTTAATCACTTTCATTTATTCATATTGACGGCCTCGACATATCATTCTCAAACTCTTCAACGCGTCACGAGCATACCATCGGAAGCTTTGTAAATGTGAGCATACTCGACCGCTTTTTACATTTTAACGCGTTTTGGGGTGTAACATGTAACTATTAACAAAATTCATATTACTCGAAAATAAACGTATCCAACTTGTACATACATGCTATTGGCCGTGTTTATGTTAGTTATACGTGCCAGTTTCAAATTGAATGTCCATGCTATTTCATTATGCCTAGGTTATTATGCATGCTAGTTGAAGATTTAAATTATATACTATTTGTTATGCACAATTTGTTTATGTATGCTTGTTTTATTTGATTCTTAAATGCCATGTGATTTGAGACAACTTTATACATATACATAAATTCAAACTTGTATGCTCGCCGTTGCTTTTGTACTGATCCATGCTTTTATTACATATTGCAGGTTTGCGATTGACGAATCTAGTAGGATTTGCCTAGAAACGCACTTAAATTTTAATATTCGTTGTATTGTAATATTTTCTATCATGTTGTATTTCGTTTCAATACTTTGTACTAAAGTGTTATCAATGAAATGAATTTATATTCCTTTTATACGTGTCATAAATTAAATTGTATTATCTGATTTAAACAAGGTAATTATTAACACTTGATACAAATAGTGTTATGAAGCCTCTAGTAATCTCGTTTTCGTCTCACCCTGATGTTTCCGCCATCGGTTGGGGTGTGACAGATTGGTATCAGAGCCATAACTATAGGGAATTAGGTAGAATTGCTATGTTTGACCTTGTCTATAGTTTAAGTACCATAGTCTTGACCAATTGTGATACTTGTCTAAATTGTTATTCTCCCTACCTTGCTTCTCTCTCCCCTTTGGTCTTAAAACTTACAATATGTCTTGCCTAAGACACAAGACAATACAAGTTCTTGAGAATATTCTTGTTCCACAATCGAAGTAACTCATCAAAACAGGGGTGATTCCCGCCATTGGTGACGAATTTCAATCCACTCTACATGTTATTTTGTGCGAAATTCACCATCAAGTCAAGAGTAATATCCATATCTTGATGCGAGTTTCTATTTCATAATCTAGTGGATCTTTATTAACGATTCGAGATTATATCTTGATACGTTCAATAAACCACAATTTGGGGACGAAATTGTCAAGCCAGGATTGACATCCACACCTTGATGACTGGTCCCGCTCTCCACTTTTCAATCTCGCCAAAGTTTAGTATTTTTGATCAAATTAGGGACATGTACTAACTGGAAGGGTAAAATACCGTTAATCGCTTGGCGACGAGAGTATTATACCTATTAGGCTAAATCATGTCTCCCTAATTCGAAAGAACTTACGAGTCACTTTGGAATAGTCGAAGTTTCTAAAACCCGAAACGCTCCAAGATTTTTATCAAGCCTCTCTTTTACTATCTTAAATTTTATGCAAGTAATACTTATTCCTTCATTTCAAAGTCAACATTATACTAAAATCGAATTTATGCACAATAAACCTCTCATTCATTCGAAATCTATTACACAACGATTCAATAGGTGCATACTAAACACTATATTTGATTTGGATTACTGGGACATTCTTATGTGATAAACTCGTTATAAAACCACACCTTAACATGTTACCCCTTGTGTAGCGCTATAGGAGTAGCGCCCGCCCGTATTCTTGAGGTCATGTTAAGTAAACTATTTTACACACTCTATGTTTCAACAATACTGACTAGTCAACATTTGCGTACAAGATGGTTTGACTTGTTTATTCACATGTTTATGTGGTAGACTCGTCATTAACTTTGATCAAGCCACACCTTAACATGTATAGCGCTTGTGTAGCGCTATAGGAGTGACGTCCGTCCGTATTCTTGAGGTCATGTTAAGTAAACTATTTTACACCCTCTTTGTTTTGACGACGATGGGTAGTCTACATTGCGGTACACGATGGTTTGACCTGTTTATTCACATGCCAGTAATCTGTTAATCTTGGTTAACTAAAATATATCATGTGTATTGTACAAGAATGTGCATATACACACACATATACTCATATACTCATATTGTATACACTCCCATACTTAAATACAATCATACTTACATACTTAAAGTGTTATACGCTACCATTCTCACTCGTAATACGCTAATAAACCCCGCTTGTGACACGGAATGTAACATAGCATCGATTAGCGAAACGAACGTAATATGGTATGAACATGGTGGATAAGCCGCTGGTACTTCCTATATATAAGTGTTCCTACCATACTACCGAACTTTCGTGAAAACGTGCCATGAGAAATTCGGTGGTTCCCAGCTATTAAATACAAACTTTAATCACTCGCAATCTATCCGCGGTTATACACACCCATACTACAAGATGCTATCTTCTTCTGAAGTCTTTCCTTTGAATAAATTTCGGGACGAAATTTCCTAAAGTATGGGAGACTGTAACGCCCCGTATTTTTAGTATTTTCACATTTTTAGAGAAAATACGTGTCGTTCCCCATTTTATTGTCCACAGTTGAAATCGTATCGAAAAACGAAGTTAAAACGACAATAACACACTTTTACGCGCTATTAACGCAATCGACAAACGAATGCGCCAGATATCGATATCCGACACCCTTCTATGTATTTTCAAACTTAAAATAATATTAAACGATGTGCCACGATAATTCGGGTTCGAACACAGGACTCGTAAATTTGACCGGGCCGCTCGTGTATCCTAGAAACTAGCTAACGGGCCTTAGCCCAACACAAACCAACTCACACCCTAAACCTAACCCTAATATATTGAACACACTACATGCACACTAACTCACACACAACACTAGCCGCTCACATACACCCCTGTCCTCCCTCTGATCTCCGGTCACCGGAGGGATTTCCGGCCGGTCTCCGGCGAGCCACACCACACCACCACGGCACTCCTTCCCCTTCCCCTTCGCTCACCCCTCACCTCCTTCTCCGGCCACAACCCGCAACCACCTTAAACCACCACAAACACCCCCACCTTCTGCCCCTCAAATAAACGGCCGGCCACCACCCTATGATGGTGGCAAACGGCGGCACGTACTCAGACAGGAGAGAGAGAGAGACCGATGTCTCGTGGTAGCGGCGGCAGTGGCCGCGTTTACCGACAGCAGCGGCGGAGGCGATGGTCGCGTTTAGCGGCGACGCTAAACTCGCAGGTCGACACCGACGGCGGCAAGGGTGCAGATGGCTCAGGTTCGAGCCTCAATCTAAACGGTTCAGGTTTCATCTCGGTTCAGCTTTAGTTCGACAGTGTAGGGTTCAGGGCAGCAGGTTCGGGTTTTGTGACAGGGTCCTGGTTCAGTTATGGGTCAGCCTTGGTTCGAGATTGGTTCGGTCTGTCGGGCCACATCAGGAATGGTTTTGTTCGAGTTCAGTCAACACGAGTCAAAGCTGGTCAAATGTCGGGTCCAACCTGGTCAAACCGTTTGGCGAGCGAGTTGGTAAAACTCTTCCTTATTGTTTCTCATATTTTGTTATTTTTGTTATTTACTATATAATTTACGCAACCCGAACCTGCTTAATTCGTTAGAATATTTAGCAAGTAAATATATACTTATGTTGTATCACCTATTGATGAGTTTTTGAAGACTTTATATCGACACTTGGATTGTTGGGTTAGTCCTAAAACAGGGGAAACTCTGCCCGTTTTTCGTCAGAAATCTATATAAATACATACGTCTAATATACATATACATACATAGAATTATTATACTTTCCATCAAAATAAATATATATACATATCGATATTTCAGTCCATCGTCGGAATATTTGTGTATATGTATATGTATTATGACAATGGTCAAACACATATATATGTTCGCTATGTTTCGTTAAACTAAATATATAATTATGTATATATACCTATTAATTCAAATATCATTTTGACAACTTCTGATATTTAATCACTTTCATTTATTCATATTGACGGCCTCGACATATCATTCTCAAACTCTTCAACGCGTCACGAGCATACCATCGGAAGCTTTGTTTAAATGCGAGCATAATCGACCGCTTTTTACATTTTAACGCGTTTTGGGGTGTAACATGTAACAATTAACAAAATTCATATTACTCGAAATAAACGTATCCAACTTGTACATACATGCTATTGGCCGTGTTTATGTTAGTTATACGTGCCAGTTTCAAATTGAATGTCCATGCTATTTCATTATGCCTAGGTTATTATGCATGCTAGTTGAAGATTTAAATTATATACTATTTGCTATGCACAATTTGTTTATGTATGCTTGTTTTATTTGATTCTTAAATGCCATGTGATTTGAGACAACTTTATACATATACATAAATTCAAACTTGTATGCTCGCCGTTGCTTTTGTACTGATCCATGCTTTTATTACATATTGCAGGTTTGCGATCGACGAATCTAGTAGGATTTGCCTAGAAACGCACTTAAATTTTAATATTCGTTGTATTGTAATATTTTCTATCATGTTGTATTTCGTTTCAATACTTTGTACTAAAGTGTTATCAATGAAATGAATTTATATTCCTTTTATACGTGTCATAAATTAAATTGTATTATCTGATTTAAACAAGGTAATTATTAACACTTGATACAAATAGTGTTATGAAGCCTCTAGTAATCTCGTTTTCGTCTCATCCCGATGTTTCCGCCATCGGTTTGGGTATGACATCGTATGAGTTTTTATTTTACCCTAACCCTATATATATAATACCTAGAGAAAGATGGTTATAATAAAAATAATTTTAAAAGTTCAACTTTTGTGTGAAAAAAAATTGAAGAAGAAAGTGATGATTGGGCTGAATTTTGATTTAGCTTGTGTTCAGACTTCAAAAGATAATTGTATTTACTTATTTACCCCTACAAACTTTTTCTTACATCTACAAACTTTTAATTTTGGATTTCAAGATTAAAAGCTATAAAACCGCACATGGTATTATAGTCTAGTGGTTTTTTTATGTTAGGTTCTGGGTTCAATTTCTATAATGGGGTTTTTTTTTCAGATTTATTAGGTTTCTTTCTGAATTGGTGTATAAGCATTTTTACTTAGTGTAGATGGATATGATTAGGTTGTTCTGCTGATGGCACGATGATACTCCAATGATCTGTTGAGGATTCTAATTTATCGTTCAAAGAAAAAACTAGAAAACCATTTATATTATAACATTCACCTTCTTTCACCAATGTATTTGTGAGTGAATTTTGTATGTTATAAAAAAAGTGATTATGAGTGTAGTAGAGATAAAATATTATTGTTCATATGTATATTTGAGATAAAATGGTAGTGATTTTTAGATTAACTATAGGAATTAGGATAAGGAATGGGATGTAAATGCTCTTAGAGCCTTTAAATTCTATTTTCTATATAAATAAATACAGAGAGAAAAAAATTAAAGAAAACAACTAAAACTCACTACATTTGAGCCACCACGATAAAGAACTTTCATAGAAGGTAGTGATCAACTATATTTAGAGGCTTACTATTCATGAATCTATACGTTATTGGAAATTTATAAAATCGAGAAAGAACAATAAAGTAAGTGTTTGTGCGTAAGATAGAGATATTGAATGGGTGTGGTCCTAAATGTTGTTGAATGTTGCTCCCTCGAGCCTGAGCTGCCTCTGCTCTTTCTACCACCGGCACTACAAACTTTGAACTTGCCACCTAATAAGTTAAGTTCCTCGAGTGAGTTAGCTACTTAAACGTAATCGTCTAGACAACTTTGACGGGAGCGAGGTATAGGTTTATGCGAAACAGCATCAAAGACTGTTGTAACATGCTCAACCTTTTTTGTCTTCGATCCTCCAACGGTCAAAGCAATCCTCTTCTTTGAGACCTTAGATTTTTTTACCTTCAGGGCCGGCACCTCGCAACACACCTGCATAATCACACCCGCTCAAAGTTAGCCCACATTCAGACGATATCGTTGACTCCGCGCTGGAGAGTATCATGACCTCTTCTCCAGCAGGAGTTATGGCCCCGTAAGGTCTATGGTTCCGAAATTGCGCATCTTCAACTTCGGTTGTGGGCGCAGCAAACAATTCGGCGCATGGATGCATGAAATTCGTCTGAATACGATCATACCAGGTCTGTTCACCTGGGCGCAACTATCTCACTCCCACTGCTCCCGAACAAGCCTCAAAGGTCCTGTGAAAAAGCTCTCTCTCTCTGTGCAAAAAGAATATATGAGTCAAATGTTCATGCTACATATAAACGAGTAAAGGGTTCAGTAAGCCTGCCAACGTCTTCTCGAATGAAGATGGGCACCTCCAACGGCAACGAGCATTAGCTCCCCAAACGATCTATTGGGCAGGCCAGTAACTTTTGGTACCACTCCTCCTTCTTGGGTATCGCTAAGGTCTTTTTCTCAATTTCTCTAGGCGCGCGGAAGACCATGGCTATAAGGATAATTTCCTCTCGAATGTAGAAAAAATTGTTCTTCTAATCGTGAAAGCTTTTTGGGGGGGGGGGGACAGCAAGGTCTTCTTTGCAACACCACGCAACGAGAAAGAGAAGAAACCCAACTTACATTGCAACTAGTAGAACATCCTTAATAGTTCGACAGTTGGTTCCAAACCCTGTGACCGGAGCAAAACTCGAAGTGACGGATCCTCACCATGCCCAACGGGCTCTGTTGTGAGATGTGGAACTGATAATATGAGAGTATCTCTCCAAAGAAGCTCGTCGTCGGGAGCCGGAAATTGCCCTCTTGAAAGAAGTCGGTATACAACGTAATATATCTAGCTCGAGCGTTAGATGCAGTCTGCCCAAGAGACAGATACATCGCACCCTATATTTTGGGGAAATGGAACCGATGGACGATCTGCTCAAACGCCGGCCCATCCCTCTTTAGCGGAGGCATTCCTCCGGCTACTTCTTCTATGTCGACTATGTTTTCAGGTAGGCAGCCATGAACAACCTCTGGATCTTCTAAAATCTGGGAAACTAGTTGAAGACTTCATGGAACTTGAAGGAAGTTTGATGGTTATAGATAAAAAATGAAGAAGATTTGAAGATAAGTGATTTCTCCTTCACCTTTTTCTCCTATTTATACGATGGGTAAACGTGCCCTTCATTAGACAAGGCAGGTCCAATAAGGCAGCGACACGTCAGGTGGGAAACCCGAACGATAATTACCACGCGCGCGTGGTCCTTACTCGCCTGACACCATAAGAAACGGCGTGACTGACACTGTGACGACATGCTTGTCACAGTATGAGAAGTCATATCCGCCGTACCTTTTTCACCAACCCTTCAAAAGATTCGTTTTTTTAAATCTCAAGCATGAAATGTGCGCTACCTGAGCTCTTTTACAAAGATCTCTAATAGGCGCGCCACATAGCACAATGAACAAGCCGAGATGCGCGCTTATGACTGATGTCAAGCCTTAACAACAGCACATCGATATACAACGCATACATGTAAGTTTTTTTTCTAGTCCAGAGCTCCAACCACTTGCATTTGCGCATGGAAGAAGCAATGGACTGGGGGGACTTGGAAGGGTATGTTAAGAAATCCTGCGTCGACATGCGCAACTACAAGCATGGGTCGCGCATAGAGAGCCATATCCAGCTCAAAGGTCGTGCGTAGAGAGTCATACCCAGCTCAAACTCATGTGACACTTAGTCATTTTCAATAGATTAACGCAAGCCATAGGGCGCAAGCCTCGTCAGCGCGAGCCTATGTATAACAGGAAGGCATAGTACAACCAATACAAAGATCATAGAAGGCAACCAATAGGTGCACGCCATGTTGTGTCCAGTAGAGTTACATGATGAACGATTGTGTATGAGACAAGAAGTACAAAAGGTGACGTGTCATCAATCACCGTGCGCCAACCACTGCTCCATGGTCTCCATTAACCGCTGATGACAAACCCGCCAACAAGGATAACTGCCAGGCCACGTGGATCCATTCAACGTGCGCCATCTTCCCATTACCTGCAAACACTTACGGTTATGTCTAGGGGGACAAATAAGATATCCTTGATGTTGACGTTGAGCCTAAGGCCCATCTCCTTTGTTACTGTTTTCGGCTATAAGTAGATGACTTCACCTATAGGTTTAGGGATCGTTCTCTTGCTCTCTCACTTAATACTCACACTTATTATCCTCAAAACAAGTTCTTATTCTCACGTCAGATGGTGGTTACAAGGAGAACCCCCCAATCCTCTTCCTTGTAACGAGCTTCATGATGGCGTGTTGTTTTGCAGGATCAAGCAGTAATCAATCGAGAAAGAAAGAAGGTTAACCTTATTTGAACGAGACTAATCCTACAAGTTAATCTACGGATTAACTTGGTCTTTCTTCAGATATAGATGGAGAGTTGGATATGAAATGTTTTTAAAAAATAAACAAAATTTAAGGAAATTATGTTTTTTAGTTAAAATAAACAACAGAGTTGGTATAATGTACCTACCATATCCTTAAATAATAAGAGAAAACATAAAATTTTTGTCAATAGAATTCCTATCCATAAGTTATATGGATATGAAGAGTATAATCTCAAATATAGCAATTCTTTAACTATTTTCTAAAAAGAATAAATTACTATTTTAGTTCCTGAAGTTTATCCTAAATTATCATTTTAGTTCAAATAGTTTTTTTTTCTCCTCTGGATCCCTGAGTTTTCCATTTTCTTGCCATTTTGATCAGATTGCCTAACTCCGTTAAAAAACCTCAATTTTAACCAGGTGTATTATTGGCATTTTTGTAATAATTATAACACAAATAATATAAAACACAAAAAAAACTAACTTTAATTTTTTGTTTCAATAAAAATCTGATTAACACCCCCCACCCCCACCCCATTCTTTCTCATTCTTCATCCCTTTACTTTCTTTCTCTCCACAACCATCGGTGCCAGTGCCATCGCCACCGATCCACAGTCGTCACTAACCCCCAGCACTCAACTCCGCCAACCACCGTCACTGACCTCTGCCACCAAAATGTCCACCACAACGTCAGTTAACCTATGGGCACAAACCACCGTCACCGACCTCCGCCCCATCACAACGTTAGTTTTTTGTGTTTTATATTATAAACATTATTAGTATTATAAGTATTACAAAAATGCCAAGAATCCCTGGTTAAATCTGAGGTTTTTTTCTAACGGAATTAGGCAATGTGATCAAAATGGCAATAAAATGGAAAACTTAAGGACACAGTGGAGAAAAAATATTATTTGGACTAAAATTACAATTTGGAACAAACCTCAGAGACTAAAATGACAATCTACTCTTCTTTAAAATTATATGGATAAGGAATGCAATCTGAGAGGTTTTTATTAAATGAACAATTTTTATAGAATAATGAATTTTCGTAAAGTTATAAGGATAAAAAAAACCTGATGTCAAATGCTATAAGACGTGGGGGTATGGGTTCGGGAAGAGATCGGGAAGGCTGAGGTGGAGCCTCTTGCCGACGGGGAACACCACCCCTCCCGATGTATCTTCGGTGCCCACGGGACATTCTCCCCGATCTCCCCGAGCATGTGTGAGTATTTTATTGATTTTCTTTTTTGTCTTTAATTTGTTTTTCCTTGCTAATATGGTTTACTCTGTTTTTTGTCGCAGGTTTAACATGGAAGAAGGGTAAGGTAATAGAAAGTAGGTATTTTTTTTTTTGGTTTTTGAAGGTTTTAACCTTCAAGTTTGTTTTTTACCTTATTACCAATCCCTCAAGTTTGTTTTAGTTACAATTTTAAAAATAACTCTAAAATTTGTTTTTAGTTATATATTTTAATGTTTTAATGTTTAATTTTTTTAGTTATATATTTTAATGTTTTAAAGTTTAATTTAAATTAGAAAATATTATTTATAAATAAAATACATTAAATAAAAAATATAAAAAAATAAAAGAGGAAAAGAGAAAGAAGAGGAACCACATCCACACTTAGGAAAAAATGATAAGTTAAAAGAGAAGATGATGTCACGCTTATGTGGATATAGGGAAAGAGGAACCACACCCATATTCTAAGAGTGCACAACACTCAATCACTCAACAATATGGTAGTTTTTTGAAATTTTCGTACTCCATTTCTTAAACTTTCACTTTTTTTCTTCAAAATATGGTTTAGCATTTCACTTTTTTTTCTTCAAAATATTGTTTAGCAAATTAATAAAAATTTCAAGAAACTATATATATACAATATATTTTATTTAAATGACTTGCTTACGCATAAATCATCCTTTAGCAAATATATAAAAATTTCAAGAAACCATATACATATAACATATTTTATTTAAATGAGTTGCTTACGCATAAATCATATTTATATACACTACAAATCACATAAATGACATGCTTACGCATAAATCATATTTATATATACTACAAATTTATATTTATATTTATATATATACTACAAATCATATGGAGGGGAATAGTGTCAGGTAGTTGTCTAACTTTCCTATTGGTTCAACCAAATTAAGAATTTGTCCTGTTTAAAATTACAGTTTTGTCAATGGTTTTGTTTTTTTTTTCCTCCCAGTCAAATTACACTTGTGCCCTCAGTTCAAATTTACAGTTTTTTCATCGTTTTTGTTTTTTTCATTTTAAATTGCGATTTTGCCCCCAGTGTAAAATTACAGTTATGCAATCGTTTTAATTTTTTTGACAAAACTATGGTAGTGTTTTGTTTTAATTGGTTGACTCGGTGTCATTTTTATTCGTGTCAGGTGGCTGCCTGACACACGCTCATTTGTCCTGAAAAATTACAATTTTGCCCACAGTTTAAAATTATAGTCTTTCTATCGTTTTAGTTTTTTTTTTTTGCAAAAGTATGGTAATATTTTGTTTTAATTGGTTGACTTGGTGTATTTTTTTAGACCGTGTTACGAGTAGTATGTACGAGTAACCAAAACATAAATGTACATGTTATAACACGAGAGAGAATTATTCGGTTTAGTGTTCTGCAACGCGGACGGGAGGAAAACTAGTTTTTCTATAAATAATACAAATAATATAAAAAAACTATGATTTGAGTTTATGCATTTGGAATAGATTTGTCAATCATAATACTACATTGTTGTAATATAACGGGAAGAAGATATTTTGATATAGTAATTAATAAGTCATTTACTATTATCAATAGTATATTCACCTATAGACTTTTCTAGACAATAATAATCATGACTGCAAGTTGACTTAGGAGTATAACGTCATCGATGTATGAAGACATGATAAAGAACTTAACAAGTAACGAAATTTGTAACTATTGAAGTTTGATTTGAGCTAACTTTATACTGTTTAAATGCCAACCATCACTAGTGCTCTAATGATAGTCACGGGTATTTAAGTTCCATCTATGGTGAGTCCGGGTGAGTTTCCTCTCAAGGTCTCAAGTTCGAGTTTTGGTGATAGAGGTTTCTTATTGAGGGGTTTAAATTAGGGATCTATTATGCGAGGGGGCTCTCTAGCATGGACCCGGTTAAGACAACGTATGCTAGACCTCCTGACATTCGCGAATAATTCACACCTTTCAAAAAAATAAAAAATACCAAGAGGCATTAGACTTTAACAAATAATCATATTGATTTAATTGGTTAAAAATTAAAATGGGAAGACTTATATGAACAACTTATTTGATTATTTTTTGTCGAAACTAAGCACTGCTCAGTCTTATTTATCTGACTATTTTTGTTCTGCTCGATTAACTATATAAAGAGATTCTAAATCTGTAACTAATTCCAACGTGCATCAGAGCCTTCACAATCCTTTTATCAAATTCATTCACAATCCTTCTATCAAATTCTCTTAGGGAGACTTTAAAGTTGTTATAGATGATTGTAAGTAAATAAGAGAGATAATGCAACTGTTTATGTGTATATTAATTTGAGGGACAATGTTCATTCATTATAATTTATTAATATATTTTAAAAATAATTGTTAGTAGAGGAGAGAAAAAAGATAATGATAAATATATAAAAAATATTATTTAATTAAAAAAGATAGAAAATATTATTATTTTTAATGTAATTATAGTGTAGATTTGATGAAAGAATTGTAAATGCTTAACACCTCACTTCTAATTCCCTCAAAATTGGAATAAGCAGTGGTGGATCCAGAATTTTTTTTGTGGGAGGCGAAAATTTTTAAAGTTTGATTGTCTATGCTAAACATAAAAAATAGTCAGATTTGGGTTGGGTCGAATCGGGTCATATAACAAAAAGATAACACAAAATTCAATTTTAAATAAATTATAAAAATACGTCAATCATTGTTCTAAATCCATAAGAAATACACTATTTTTACAATTGAATCTACGTTTTCTATTTTTTTTAAAACCCATCAATTATGTAATATCTGTGTTTCTATCAAGCATTAATCAAATAAAATTTAAACAATTGAGAAGTGATAATAAGCTAGGTAAAATAAAAGGTTATTTTATCACTATTATTAACTATTTCAAATTAACTAGAAAAATTCATACGGTGCTTTCTTTCCCTGTGATAAATCCTTTATGATTTTGTTTTTCTTTTCCACATTTTAAAAAGTAGAACAATTTACAATTGCATCTACGTTTTCTATTTTTTTTTAAAACCCATCAATTATGTAATATCTGTGTTTCTATCAAGCATTAATCAAATAAAATTTAAACAATTGAGAAGTGATAAGCTAGGTAAAATAAAAGATTATTTTATCATTATTATTAACTATTTCAAATTAACTAGAAAAATTCATACGGTGCTTTCTTTCCCTGTGATAAATCCTTTGTGATTTTGTTTTTCTTTTCCACATTTTAAAAAGTAGAACAATATTGAAACTTGTTCATTAAATCATGTTCTTATCTCTTTAAAATACTTGGTATAAAATTATTTATATGAATTAATTTATAACATCAAAATAAATGAACAAAACATTAAAATTGTATTTTATATCTTTTTTTTGTATATTATGCTATTAAAATTAAAAATTTGTGTATATTTATGCTATTAAAACTAAATTTTTCTGTATATTTATGCTATAAAAGGATTATGATAATAAGTTTACATGATGAGCCAAAGAGACATATAACTCATATATATATGAGACAAAATCAAACTATTAAAGATTTGAATAGTGTCCTACTATTTACACAAAACTTTTTGCTAACAAGTGATATGACATTAATAAATTTCAATTTGTGTTTTTCTTTTATAACTTTCGATATATATTTTTTTTATAAAAACGACTATGGTTTTGCGATGTGCGTATTTTTATCTACGTTTTTATATAAATTTCACAAAAAACGGAGCCGTATCTAATATAACGTTTTATAAGTCGTTATAAAATTTTCTATTCCGTTTTTTATAAAATTTATATCAAAACGTAGATAAAAATAAGCATATCACAAAACCGTATTCGTTTTTTACTAAAACATTATATATCGAAAGTTATAAAAGAAAAACACAATTTTGAATTTATTAATGTCATATCAATTGATGTAAATAGAAAAAAAAAAGTTACATGAAAATAGAATCACTTTTAGAAACAGTTAAATAAGCTAGCAAACCGTCATTCAACATGACTAAGATAAATTATCTATATGCTAAAAATTGCCTTAAAAAAAATAGTGAATTTTGAAAAGAAAAAGGTGCACCTGTCACCACATGACTTGGAACAAACATTTTAGTGGGTATGGGAAATTACACAACACCCCTACTTAAATACTTAAAATAAACATAGAAGATCATCTTCTCCAAAAGGTAAAAAAATACGTCAGTATTTGTATGTCGGAAACTTTTTCCGGTAAGCCCCAATTTATGGTTTTTTCTTTTATTTTAATTAAAATTTGCTACGACTATTCTTTCATTAGCAATTTTATGAGGTATGGAGTCAAAATTTCATGGGGGCGTTTGAGATTTTCACGTACGCTTAACATTAAAAAGAAAAAATACAAGGGGGACGGCCGCCCACCAACCTTAAGCCGTAGGCCCGCCCCTGAGAATAAGGTCTCGATGAAATCATAGGTTGGAAAGTTACTTGGTAACTGGCAAGCCATGTTTGAAACTTACACAAAATTAGTATATGTTTGAAACTTACTTCTGATTTGATTTGCTAGGTTTTTATAACAATCTTAACGTGTTAGAATCAACTAAAACAAGCTTTTATGAAGAGTTTTTTTTTTTTTTGCTAGGTTTTTATAACAATCTTAACATGTTAGAATCAATTAAAACAAGCTTTTATGAAGAGTTTTTTTTTTCATGATTACCCAGCTCATGAGTAATTTTTTGTGCTTAAGTTTGACTCAGATTCAACTTGTTTATTATTTAATATTTATTAAATAAACATGTTGCTTATTTATAATTTTATAATATGTAGATATAGAAAATTGAATTGAAACTAGTATTTAGTCAACAAATAAGAAAAAAACCTTGAAATTGAATAGATATGCTAATCATGGATCAAAAGTTGTTAGACGCTTCCTAGGCGGAGAGTACTTACGGATTACTCGGCCTAGGCGATGAGTACTCGTGGCTCGGCAGCCTACCTTGTAGTGAGTACTCGGAGAGTACTCGACCTTCGAAACCTTGTTTTACAACCATGATGCTAATACACCAAGACATTAAGGGGTTGTTTATTTAGTTCTTAATGGGGCTCTTAATGGTTCAGACATCTTATTGGTTTAGTAATATATTTAGACTTTTCGCGAGCAGATGTCTGAATGAATCAGACATTTGCTTCTGAATGGTTAAGCAGTATACTGGGTCTGTTTCACACCCTGGTATTTCATACGTCACCCGGTGGGCCTGGATGGGGGATACGTGACAAAATTATATCAATACACAATATACTACAATGGAAGTCTTGGATTTAAATTATTACAATATAAAATGTCCAAATGTTCAAAATATTATACAGACGGATGGTATCTAAAAAGATCCACAGGCGGGTCGGAAACATCAAATGATTAGACTATAGACTACTAGGCTTCATGCATGGAGTTGCAAATTCCACTTATGCATTTATCGGGCAGGTTCCAGCCTATTTACGTAGTTGCAACCTGCACTTAGTCTTTTGAAGATACGCCAGTTTTCACTGGTAAATACAAATACCGACACATTTTGAAAAATTTTAAAATTATTTCATGTACTCAATGGCACATATATTTTTATAAATAACTTGGGATAAACTATTTCTCATGTTATCAGTTTTACATGCTTGTCAATACATTCGGGGCCCGGAGACTATGCCGAGATCATGATTAATCAACACACCACTTTGATACCCTTATTGGGTTATAAAAACATTTTATCATAGCATTAGCATCTGTCAGGTGTATGCCTACACCCCATGCTTAGGCCGTGGCCAGTTGCAATTAACTGAGCCGAAGATATCAGGACACGGTCGCATTAACCCCCAATGTTTAAGTTATCAGGCAATACGAAATAAACGGGTTATTTGAATTCCCGACACATAGGTCATTGATCCCATACCCGACCATGCGGTAATAATTTACCGTATCCCAAGCCCGTATATAAAAAATATGTTAAGAGTATTTACCTGGCTTAAATCTTTACAATCCAAAGATAAATATAAGCACAACCGTTCAACAAAACAACTAACAAGGTTGCAATTTACTGGACGCCCTTAGTTTGGAATGAATGGCATAATAGCTCATTAGAACATTAACGGGTCTTGTTCAAGTCATAAGACTTAAACTGATTAACTATAATATAAAGAAAACGATACGATACGCTTGATCAAGCAATGACCGTAATAGAAGGTGGTTTAACCCAACAAGTACTAAGACTTGTATAGTATGGGCAAACAATATACATTCTGGAATTTGGAGTAAAGATGATAAGGTTCGACCCGTCTCGGTAGACTTACGTAGATTAGCCACATAAGCTTAATCACACGCATAGAAGCGATACCGGGTAACCGGACGAGTTATAAACAAGTTCTATGTGCCATTATAATTTAAATAAGTTGTAACATCAGTTGGTTAGCAACTTACATTCCCATTAAGGTTTTAAAATCAAAATGTGCACCATAAGGGCATTTTAGTCATTATGTGAGATAATATATGAACTTGCATAAAATCTGTGTTATGATCAAGTATCCTTTGTGAAAATACTCTAATTATGTTTTAATATCAGTAGAGAATATGTTTTGGTTGATAGTTATGGTGAAAAACCATACTATGCGCCAAAAGGGCGTTTTAGTCATATTCTAACATAATTTATGAAACTTGATCAAAACTCATGCTATGAACAGATTCATAGCACCAAAATATGTTAATTATATTGACATATCAGTAGATAAAACATTTGGACATTCATTGTTGATTAAAACCAAGTTTTTGTGTAAAAAGAGCATTTTGGTCAAAGTTAGGCATACTATAGAGACTTGCCTATAAACTCATAATCTGATTATGATCATGTAGTATAACCTTAGAGGGTTATTCTACATTATGATCATGATACAACTTAAATTTGGTAGCTAACTATGCTAAATCGGGTCAGAATCGAAAGTCAAAGTAGAAGTCGAACTGCTTGACTTTCGGTTGCGAACCGACACATAAGCTGGAAATGACGGGCTGAATATGCTCATACATGTTCTAATATTAATTACCAACTGATTTAGTGTCAAAACATGAGTAAAAACAATTACAAGTTCATTTTATACGTTTTTATGAAAATCTGCCTTTTGACTTCTATTTTAACATAACTTTGACCCGTCGTTTGACCAAGCTATCGTGATCTTCAGGGGGTGCCCTCATAGGGGATTAAAACTACCTTATTATGATCACGTAGCCATGTTCGATTCGAACAATGGCTGGACCATAATGGTCTAAACCGAAAGTCAAAGCAAAAGTGAATTTGCTTGACTTTCGGATTATAAAAGCCTAGGGAATGAAAAGAGCTGGAAAGGAACACTTACTTGTGATCCTTAGAATTTTATAACTCATAGGGATGCTCTTTTATAATTAGGAACTTCCAAGAGTGATAGAGAGAAGAAAGATTGAAGTGAGCAAGGAACAATGCTCACCATGGGTTGCTATTTATAGTTGAGGAGATGTCATAGGGTTGACACATGTGTTAGGGACTGATCTAAGATGTCTCCAAGTGGTTTTTGAGGTGTCAAATAAAGAAAGAGAGTGGCATTTTGCGTGCAACATGGCAACACAGCAGGCTGCCTTGGCCTCCAAACAAAACTGCCACTGGCAGTCCCTTATGGACCATATGGCAAAATGCTCACAGTCCATATGCCTCTTTAGGAGCCCCTGGTTTTGAACCCCATACGGATCGTAAGGACTAAGCCTTGCGGTCCGTAACCGCTACTAAAAAACAATGTTATTAGATGTTTGCGGTCCATAAGCACAAGGCTTTACAGTCCGCAAGGGGTCACTCAGAGGCCAATAAATGGCATGTTGACACCTTTAGTCCCTCTATGACCATAGTTTCTTAAATTGGCAGTTTAAGTCCCTTTCGTCCAAATTATTAGGCATATTTGAGAGTGGACCGGACACGTGTTGCCATATGATTTGATATAGATTTCCGAGGTGTTACAGTCTGAATGGTTAAGATCTCTTATATGAATTGGTCAAAGATTTGCCTCCGAATGGTTAAGCAGCATACTGAGTCTGAATGGTTAAGCAGTATAGTGAGTCTGAATGGTTAAGATCTCTTATCTGAATTTGTCAGAGATTTGTCTCTGAATGGTTAAGCATTAATCTGACTCTTAATGATCCAGACCTCTTACTGGTTTAGCACTTAGTGTAACATCCGTAAAAAACGGATTTTACCAAACCCGCTCCGTTTATTAACCGAACAATCAGTTTAAAATTTCGTGGCGTATTTAATGCCCAAATTAATTTTAAACGATACATAATTAATTATTATATTGGAATATATAATTTGTTTTTGAAAAATTGTTAAAAATAATGAAATAAAAATTAAATGTTTCTGCCGGGTTTCGAACCCGGGTCAGTCAGCCGGGTCAACGACTTAACACTCAACTCTCCAACCACTGCGCCACTAGTGTTTCTTGTTAATTATTAGAATCATTTAATTCATAACATGTTTTTCCGAATTCAAAACCGGCGCCCAAATTTCAGTCGTCGGAAATCCCGGCGATCTCGCGAGATTGGACGGTTTCTTCAAGACTTAAAGTAAACATTTAAACCCACATCGGTTATAACCGACGCCTGAACCCGCGACACAAGCTATAACCGCCGGAAAACGTAATGAATTTGAATCAAGTCGGGAATCGGACCAAATTCATCGACGACTTGCCTTATAAATACCCCCTCAAACCTCTGCAAGCTTTTTCGCTCAAAACCGCACCTTTACCCGACGTAATTCCACTCGCCGGAAAATTTCTGCACATCGCCGGAAAACCGAACCCTCCACTTCTGAGCCTTACTAAACCCCCTGAGCTTATACCGAAGTCACCCACATCCTTTTCAAGCTTGCTGAAGACTCTCTGCTACAAGACACACGACGTCGAAATCTTTTGCTGTCGCCGGAGTTCTGCCGGAGAAACAGAGGAGTCCAGTCGGTATACCTTACGCTTAAATCTTTCATTCTTTTTATATAATCTCACATGTAATTAACCATCAGACACTAACGAACATGATTTAATTATCGAACCAGTCGGACTTCCGATTCTGGTTAAAATCAACGAAGAAGACGAAGTTTCTGTAGTGTATAAGTATAATTAAAATCAAGTTATTACTCGGGTTAGACACACAGTCCAGCGGTGGACTGTGTGCACATTAATCACGTAAACGTCTCGAGTTCGAATCTTGTCCCACGCATGCTTGCCTTAATAAAAATGTTTTTTTTGTTAACCGAACCGGAGTCACCGCTGTACATGTTAAGTTTAATAATAACCGGAATAATAACCAAGTTAGACGCACAGTCCAGTGGTGGACTGTGTGTATGTTTAATCACAGGACACGAGTTCGAGTCTGGACTACCGCACCGGTCCGAACAATTATCAAACTTTTTATTTAAGTCAGAAATGAAAATACTTAGTTTGTATTTAAGTATAATAAAAATAAGTTTAGTTAACAAGTTGGACACACAGTCCAGCGGTGGACTGTGTGTTAGCATAAACCACAGGTCCCGGGTTCGAGACCTGTGGAGCGCACCGAGTCTTTGGATTAAAATCGTTTTTAAAAATAAAGGATTTTCTGTTTAATCTAATAATATATAAATATAATTAAAAACAGAAATATTTCGGGTTAGACACGTAGCTCAGTTGGTAGAGCTGCGTGCACGCGTACGGGAGGTCTCGGGTTCGAGCCTCACCCAGTGCACACATACACGCATACGAACCGGTCAAACAGTCAAGGTCAACGGTCAACGGTCAACGGTCAAAAAAGTCAACTTTTTTATTATTTTTATTTATTTATTTTAATTAAAAATCAATTAAAAATACTTAAAAATAACATTTTAAGGTTAGAAAATAGCCTTAAACTCACAAAAATACACCCAACAATCCTACTAAAATGGATTAATAAAATCCGTTTACTTACCGAACCATAATGCTATTTATCTAGGTTAATTTCACTCGTGGGTAAAACCACTTCGCGTGCATTCAACATCATCAACCGAACGCACCCACTGTGAGTGAATCTTACAACTCCCCCTTTTTAATTACACGTTTTGGGGTGTGTCATGTGTCACAAAATAATTAACTCGTTTACTTAAACTTGTGCCATACCATATCGTGATCTAAACTTAGATTGTTTATATTGTTGTAATTATATTTCATTTTGTCAACTTATATGAAATTCATTCATTAAGCCCATCAGTTCCTCGTGGTAGACGAGTTGAGCAACGCGTGCCTCAAAACCAATCCATTATTGTTCATGTGTGTATTATTGAGTTTATATTGTTTGTAGTTATGTCCTTCATATTATCATGTTTATGAATTCATTCATTAGGCCCATCAGTTCCTCGTGGTAGACGAGTTGAGCAACGCGTGCCTCAAAACCAATCCATTATTGTTCATGTGTGTATTATTGAGTTTATATTGTTTGTAGTTATGTCCTTCATATTATCATGTTTATGCAATTCATTCATTAGGCCCATCAGTTCCTCGTGAGAGACGAGTTGAGAAACGCGTGCCTCTAAACGATCCATTATTGTTCATGTGTGTATTGTTTAATATTAAATTGATTTACGAATAAGTTTACATCTATTTTTACTCATGTGTGGTTGTGCACTTTATTTCATAATCAATTAAATAAACTTGTTCAAATGTTTTCCATAGGATTCACTCGCCAACTTTTTGTTGATCCAAAAACCCTTTTTACACATGATACAGGTGAACAGGATGAAGCAAGGAAAACATAGGAAATGCCTTAGAAGAAAACAAATGAGCTTAGATTGATGTTTAGGTCATGATGTATTTATGATTGTAAATTTCCATTAAATTGTATTAATGAATATGAAACGTTAAAATAAATGTCATGAGCTTTGATGATAACCCAATCATGCCCCGATCACCTTTTCCGCTGCGGGTCGGGGTGTGACAGATTGGTATCAGAGCCATGACTATAGGGATATAGGATAGGTTATTAGACCCTTAGAGCCTATACTATAGTCTGCCTAAATTTTAATTGATTAGGTTGTTACATACAAACTTGTGATATTTATTTGTTTCATATTTGTTTATACTTACAGTCAAACATACATACTTATATACATATTCATTATACATATATCAATGTTCATATATTCAATTCATTTTCATACTCTCATTATTCAAAGATTTTGGTTGCAATTTTCAAATCTCATCAAAGTAAGTTCTGCGACGGGCATGTAGTAACTGGAAGGGTACAAGTACCGGTAGTCGGAACGTCCTGTCTAGGTTGGCATTCGTATAAATCCAATATAACGGACCAGTTTGCCTACCTGGGGACTAACGATGAGAGTACGAAGGACCTATTAGGCCAAAGCATGCCACACCAAACGTCGTTCGAACTAACCACTTTGAAGTGCCACCGTGTCTACACCTGGACACATTCCGAATACCATACGTTGTATACATATTTCTCGATTTTCTCCGGGTTTTAGTGTACGCAACCAGGCCAACACATCCGAACCATATGAAAAACCCGGTATTCATGGGGGCCCACATGATTACGAAGGTGAAGTATGGCGGCATGTAGGGCCTAATGGCGAGCAAAGCCCAAGACATCCTATGGATGTAGTAGATTTATTTTTCTATAATTATTTTATGAATGTTCATTCCTGAATGCGACCCATGATCCCAAAAGCATCCAACTCATACTCTTGACATGTATTCCTTGTAGATGTCTTCTAACCACGCCCGTAGGAAGATGAGAGCAGGAAAAGCCCGCGAACGCATGGCTGCCCTAATCGCACAACAAATGGCTGTCGTAATACCCAACATTGTAATCCAAGTCCAACAAGCACTTACCGCTAATCCTGTAAATCAAGAAAACGAAAACATTATCAACTCTCCCCCAACTACCACTAAATGCACCTACAAGCATTTCAAATCATGCGACCCTCCAAAATACAAAGGGACTGAAGGCGTCACCGCTCTCCTCCATTGGTTTGAAGAGATGGAGAACACTTTTCTAAATTGCGATTGCCCCGATAATCGCAAAGTGCGATATGTTACCGGTCGTTTATATGGAATAGCACTTACTTGGTGGAATACAGAAAAGGCCAAACGAGGTGTTGAAGACGTTATGACTTTAACTTGGAATGAATTGAAGGAAATCATGACCAGACGATTTTGCCCAAGGAGCAAAATCAAGAAATTAGAAGATGAATTTTATTCGTTGAAGCAAAAGGAAGGAGACCACACCACGTACAACAAAAGATTCCTCGAGTTACATCAAATGGTTCCCAACATGTTCACTCCCCTCTACCGTTTGATCGAGCACTACATTCGTGGTCTTCCGTCAAAGATTCAAGACTCTGTAATAAGTACCACGCCTGCAACTTTGGAAGCAGCAATGGAGCTAGCAACAGAGCTCACCGAGAACCGAATCCGGAACAAAGACTTCAAGGAGGAGAAGAAGAAGGATAAAGCATCGACTGAAACCTCCGACTACACCCAAACCGAATCCCCTTCCCAACCCAATTCTAAGAGAAAGAGAGACGGGCAACTTTTCGCTGCTATCCAACGAAATCAACCAATTTCACACGCCATACCCATCCAAGCTATCCCAATCACTCAAGTGGCACCCAACTCAACTTACCCAAATAAGAAACCATATCTTGGACCTCACCCTCGATGCAACAACTGTTTTTACCACCATCCCCTTACCTTACCTTGTCGACTATGTGCAACTTGTGGACGCTATGGTCATTTGAGCAAGGTTTGCCGCACCTTTCAAAACCAAATCTCTCCCCCTACTCAACACATGATCCAAACCTATCAACAACCCCAATACCCCATCTTCCCATATGTTCGAGCTTGTTTCAATTGTGGCGACCCTACCCACTTTAGAAACACATGCCCTCGATTGGTTAACATCATAAACGCTCAAGCCCAATCAAACCCAGTTAACCAAGTAAACCAAGAAAACCCAACCGCTAGGCCACCAGCAAGAGGAAGAGTCTTCAATATCAACGCCAATCCTGTCGAAGATAATGACGGCCCAAACGAAGATACCCAACTAGTCCTCTTCACCGAAGATCCAGATTCGACTCCAATCGTTTAGTTTTATGTTTTTCTTTATGTTTTAGAATCACATAGAACCAATCATAACTTAAGGATAAAGCCAATGAAACTTTGACAACAATATGGTGGATACGCCGCTGGTACTTCCTATATATAAGTATTCTTGTCAAAGGATCAGAAGCATTATCTGGCGGTTATGAGAGGTTCCATGTGTAAACTGTTTGAGTAATTATTGTTTATTATTTTCAGTACATGCAATTTCATAGGCCGCCGCTCCCCATTACATTATGAGCGTTGAGCATGTTCCCCATTTCATTATGAGGTTGAACCCGGTGTGCCCACATACGATCGGCTCCGTTTGATTGAGCCTTGATCGCACAGACATTTTTCATTTTCAGTACATGCAATACGATCGGCTCCGTTTGATTGAGCCTTGATCGCACAGACATTTTCATTATCAGTATCTTGTGGTTGTTGTGTTTGTTGTAGAGTCGCATAGAACTAATCATAACTTGCGGATAAAGTCAATGAGAATTTGACGAGAATATGGTGGATACGCCGCTGGTACTTCCTATATATAAGTATTCTTGTCAAAGGATCGGAGGCATTATCAGGCGGTTATGAGAGGTTCCATGTATAGGCTGTTTGTGTGATTATTGTTTAGATTAAATTTATTATTTTCAGTACATGCAATACGATCGGATCCGTTTGATTAAGCCTTGATCGCACAGACATTTTCATTTTCAGTACATGCAATACGATCGGCTCCGTTTGATTGAGCCATGATCGCACAGACATTTTCATTATCAGTATCTTGTGATTGTTGTGTTTGTTGTAGAGTCACATAGAACTAATCATAACTTGCAAGTAAAGTCAATGAGAATTTGATGAGAATATGGTGGATACGCCGCTGATACTTCCTATATATAAGTATTCTTGTCAAAGATCGGAGGCATTATCAGGCGGTTATGAGAGGTTCCATGTATAGGCTGTTTGTGTGATTGTTGTTTAGATTAAATTTATTATTTTCAGTACATGCAATACGATCGGCTCCGCTTGATTGAGCCTTGATCGCACAGACATTTTTATTTTTCAGTACATGCAATACGATCGGCTCCGTTTGATTGAGCCTTGATCGCACAGACATTTTTCATTTTCAGTATTTATGAGTTTGTTGTATTGGTTGTAGAGTCACATAGGACTAATCATAATTCACTGATAAAACCAATGAAAATTTGACGAGAATATGGTGGATATGCCGCTGGTACTTCCTATATATAAGTATTCTTGTCAAAGGATCAGAGGCATTGTCAGACGGTTATGAGAAGTTCTATGTAGGGTTTAGTAGTTTCTTGGTAACTAATCATAACTTGTGGATAAAACCAATGAAAATTTGGCAAGAATATGGTGGATACGCCGCTGGTACTTCCTATATATAAGTATTCTTGCCAAAGGATCAGAGGCATTATCGGGCAGTTATGAGAAGTTCCATGTAGGATTTAGTATTGCCCTGGGTTAAAATTTGTGTTACATTTATATCATCTCGCTATTTAAAGAAATTGGACTGTGTTCCATTTCTACATAAACTAACCTCTCCATCATGACAAACGAGAGAGGAACTGTCACCATTCAAACATATATGCTATCAGAATGTGGATTCAAATATTAGCTGTTGTGTTTATTTATGTTCTATAGTCATAGAACCAATCATAACTTACTGATAAAACCAATGAAAATTTGACAAGAATATGGTGGATACGCCGCTGGTACTTCCTATATATAAGTATTCTTGTCAAAGGATCAGAGGTATTGTTAGATGGTTATGAGAAGTTCCATGTAGGTTGTAGTATTAGAAGTTTTGCCTTAGGATATAACCATATCCTTCCAAACATATCCAAACTCTTATGCATGATATCATATTTAGCGAATCAATTCTGCTTATCAATACTTTTACAGTAGGCAACAAAAAGCGATTCCTGTAATAGGGTACTTAACCCTTACAAGGAACGTTACCGCCTCAAACAAAAACTTAAAACCTTACTTTTTCTAAGCATGTAACTGTCAAACTAAACACCATCATTCTTTTAGTCAAATATATCACTATTTAAAATTTCGGGACGAAATTTCTAAAAAGCAGGGGATACTGTAACATCCGTCAAAAACGGATTTTACCAAACCCGCTCCGTTTATTAACCGAACAATCAGTTTAAAATTTCGTGGCGTATTTAATGCCCAAATTAATTTTAAACGATACATAATTAATTATTATATTGGAATATATAATTTGTTTTTGAAAAATTGTTAAAAATAATGAAATAAAAATTAAATGTTTCTGCCGGGTTTCAAACCCGGGTCAGTCAGCCGGGTCAACGACTTACCACTCAACTCTCCAACCACTGCGCCACTAGTGTTTCTTGTTAATTATTAGAATCATTTAATTCATAACATGTTTTTCCGAATTCAAAACCGGCGCCCAAATTTCAGTCGTCGGAAATCCGGCAATCTCGCGAGATTGGACGGTTTCTTCAAGACTTAAAGTAAACATTTAAACCCACATCGGTTAAAACCGACACCTGAACCCGCGACACAAGCTATAACCGCCGGAAAACGTAATGACTTTGAATCAAGCCGGGAATCGGACCAAATTCATCGACGACTTGCCTTATAAATACCCCCTCAAACCTCTGCAAGCTTTTTCGCTCAAAACCGCACCTTTACCCGACGTAATTCCACTCGCCGGAAAATTTCTGCACATCGCCAGAAAACCGAACCCTCCACTTCTGAGCCTTACTAAACCTCCTGAGCTTATACCGAAGTCACCCACATCCTTTTCAAGCTTGCTGAAGACTCTCTGCTACAAGACACACGACGCCGAAATCTTTTGCTGTCGCCGGAGTTCTGCCGGAGAAACAGAGGAGTCCAGTCGGTATACCTTACGCTTAAATCTTTCATTCTTTTTATATAATCTCACATGTAATTAACCATCAGACACTAACGAACATGATTTAATCATCGAACCAGTCGGACTTCCGATTCTGGTTAAAATCAACGAAGAAGACGAAGTTTCTGTAGTGTATAAGTATAATTAAAATCAAGTTATTACTCGGGTTAGACACACAGTCCAGCGGTGGACTGTGTGCACATTAATCACGTAAACGTCTCGAGTTCGAATCTTGTCCCACGCATGCTTGCCTTAATAAAAATGTTTTTTTTGTTAACCGAACCGGAGTCACCGCTGTACATGTTAAGTTTAATAATAACCGGAATAATAACCAAGTTAGACACACAGTCCAGTGGTGGGCTGTGTGTATGTTTAATCACAGGACACGAGTTCGAGTCCGGACTACCGCACCGGTCCGAACAATTATCAAACTTTTTATTTAAGTCAGAAATGAAAATACTTAGTTTGTATTTAAGTATAATAAAAATTAGTTTAGTTAACAAGTTGGACACACAGTCCAGCGGTGGACTGTGTGTTAGCATAAACCACAGGTCCCGGGTTCGAGACCTGTGGAGCGCACCGAGTCTTTGGATTAAAATCGTTTTTAAAAATAAATGATTTTCTGTTTAATCTAATTAATATATAAATATAATTAAAAACAGAAATATTTCGGGTTAGACACGTAGCTCAGTTGGTAGAGCTGCGTGCACGCGTACGGGAGGTCTCGGGTTCGAGCCTCACCCAGTGCACACATACACGCATACAAACCGGTCAAACAGTCAAGGTCAACGGTCAACGGTCAACGGTAAAAAAAGTCAACTTTTTTATTATTTTTATTTATTTATTTTAATTAAAAATCAATTAAAAATAACATTTTTAAGGTTAAAAAATAGCCTTAAACTCACAAAAATACACCCAACAATCCTACTAAAATGGATTAATAAAATCCGTTTACTTACCGAACCATAATGCTATTTATCTAGGTTAATTTCACTCGTGGTTAAAACCACTTCGTGTGCATTCAACATCATCAACCGAACGCACCCACTGTGAGTGAATCTTACAACTCCCCCTTTTTAATTACACGTTTTGGGGTGTGTCATGTGTCACAAAATAATTAACTCGTTTATTTAAACTTGTGCCATACCATATCGTGATCTAAACTTAGATTGTTTATATTGTTGTAATTATGTATTTCATTTTGTCAACTTATATGAAATTCCTTCATTAAGCCCATCAGTTCCTCGTGGTAGACGAGTTGAGCAACGCGTGCCTCAAAACCAATCCATTATTGTTCATGTGTGTATTATTGAGTTTATATTGTTTGTAGTTATGTCCTTCATATTATCATGTTTATGCAATTCATTCATTAGGCCCATCAGTTCCTCGTGGTAGACGAGTTGAGCAACGTGCCTCAAAACCAATCCATTATTGTTCATGTGTGTATTATTGAGTTTATATTGTTTGTAGTTATGTCCTTCATATTATCATGTTTATGCAATTCATTCATTAGGCCCATCAGTTCCTAGTGAGAGACGAGTTGAGAAACGCGTGCCTCTAAACGATCCATTATTGCTCATGTGTGTATTGTTTAATATTAAATTGATTTACGAATAAGTTTACATCTATTTTTACTCATGTGTGGTTGTGCACTTTATTTCATAATCAATTAAATAAACTTGTTCAAATGTTTTCCATAGGATTCACTCGCCAACTTTTTGTTGATCCAAAAACCCTTTTTACACATGATACAGGTGAACATGATGAAGCAAGGAAAACATAGGAAATGCCTTAGAAGAAAACAAAGGAGCTTAGATTGATGTTTAGGTCATGATGTATTTATGATTGTAAATTTCCATTAAATTGTATTAATGAATATGAAACGTTGAAATAAATGTCATGAGCTTTGATGATAACCCAATCATGCCCCGATCACCTTTTCCGCTGCGGGTCGGGGTATGACACTTAGTGGTTCAGAGTTCTTACTAATTCAGCATTTACCATTCAGAAATTTTTAAACAACCCTAAGTATTAACCATTTACAGTGATGAGTTATTCTATCAAATTTCAGGTTAAATGAAACAGTCGGTTAAGTCATAACTGCAGGTTATAAACTAAAAAGTAGACCTTAAATTAAATGAGAAATTTATGAATTTGGTATAAATAAATAGATAAAAAATATTATGATAAATTTATTATTGGTTTTCTAATAAACCGAACTTTAATTTTATGTTGTAAAGACATCCTTAGAAGACTTCAAATATACTATAAACAGAAACCCCTTTTAAATAAGATATTTTATTATATGTTACTATTATTCGTCAAAATTGAAAAGAATATAAAAAATATATGTAGATTGACGAGCTACATATATATATACCTTATATGTGTACCTTCGCAAGCTATATACATGTAGCTCGTCAATCTATCTATCTATATATATATATATATATATATATATATATTATTTCTATAACATTAACCTTATAATTAAAGAAATAGAAAATAAAAACAAAATTATTTCTGTTATATTCACACAATTTTATGTTGTTACATGTCTAGCACACACTTATGTAACACATGTTACATAAAAAATTACAAGTTAAAAAAAAACTACTCAGTGCTTTTTTTAAGGGGGTGCTCAAAACGTTTAAAAATATGTATATTACATGTCTTACTTTTTTAGAAAAGAAACTTGTTACATAACTTTTACAAATGGTTTTCATAGTTTTCGTAAGTTTTACAAAGGGTTTTTATAGTTTTCGTAAGTTTTACAAAGGCTTTTCATATTTTTCGTAACTTAAATGGGTTTTAATTTAGACTTCCCCATATAGAATGTATATAGCTAACCATATGTGTATATATGATTATATACATACTTAAATAGTGAAAGGTAGTATCAACCAACATCGAATATTAATAAATTATTAAGAAACATATAACAATATATACTTTTAGCTATATAGTAACTAGGTTATAACCCCGTGTATTACACGGGTTAAGTAAATAAAAAATCAAATAGTTAATAATGGAGATTTAACAATTATAAAACGATACTTTTAAGACGCTATTCTGATATCCAAACAAATTTTTGTGTCATGGATGATCAAAACTTATGATGTTTGTCAAGTTTATAAATATGAAAACATTTGAACCATTAAATTATATAACTTTAAAATTTAAATATCTGGACGTGAGTTGCATTTTAAAAGGATGGTTGCTCGTTATGAAAATGCTCGATATTTGTTTTAGTTATTAAGATATAATTTCTAACCTAGTAATTAATATAAATAAATAATAAGATATTTTATGAAAATGTATCCGTAATTTCTTAAATGTTTGAAACATATATTAAATTTAATAATAATTATCTACAATAAAGGAATTAAGATATAATTTATAACCTAGTAATTAATATAAATAAATAATAAGATATTTTATAGAACTTTATCCGTAATTTCTTAAATGTTTGAAACATATATTAAATTTAATAATTTAAATAAAATAATAATTATCTATAATTAAGGATGGTCTAGAATAATAACAAGTGTCAATTCATTGATTTTTTATTATATAGTATAGATATCGATTTTTCTATCATGGGATGATGCTCTTCATTTTTTTAATAAGGAGTTGTTTATCTATAATTAAGGTACCAATGTTACAATATGTTTATCTTTATTAACTGTATAACATATTATATATAAAGATCATAAGACCTATATTCCAATATGTTTATTTTTAATCATATAAGAAAATATATAATAACTTTAATATGTTTTTAATACTTGATCTTGGGAAGTGATTCTTCATATCACAATCACATTCTAAGGCTATTTGTTATGGTTATTTTATTCCCTTTCATCATTCATTGTTCACTGTCTTCTCAATGCCATATCACCGTCACCTCCATCCCTAAATATATGTTATGGTTATCCTCCATCCACAAAACTGCTACCTTTGATTTTTACCATTTCTCCTTTTCATAGGTAATTAATTAATGAGTCTTGCCATTACCAATTACACAAATATTCATTGGGATATATTATGTTTTGTGCTGTTTGTTATAACTTATAAACGTGAACTATTTCAGTTGGGCCCTAAGCCGTTAAAGGTTTTATCAGCCTGGTGGTGGTAAAGGGCTCTTTTGATATTTGGATACGGAGTTCCATTTTGTTTTTCTTTCTTGTACTCATTGTATGGGCTTCGTTTATTGGAATAATTTGAACAAAATTGGGCCTTAAAGATTTTAACAGCCTACTGCTATATAAATGTTCATACTGGCAAGAAAAATAAGGCATTAGTGCCTGACACCAATCAATCATAACTTGCTGATTACACAAGTTAATAATTGTTATAGTACATATAGACTATCTACATGAATAAGCCTAAGCAACAGTCACATAATATTTTTGGGCATCCAAAAATAGTGGACGGATCACGTACTAGAAGCTTTATTTGTACGAAGTCTACGCGATAACATCAGCCGTCCATTTGCAAGATCTACGGACTAAAAAGGCACATGTCAATTTGTTAAATTTAAGTTTCAAACAATTGAAATAACAAATGCTAAAAAGGTATGTTGGTCTTTTCTCAATTAATTAGTTTCCACCTTGATTTTCAAACGACTATAACTTTTTCATGTGTTAATATTTTAAAAAAAAATTACACCGTATTAACTAGCATTTCGTTCTCTTTAATTCGACCAGCCTATTGCTATAGTTTCTTTAAAAAAAATTACTGGATTTTGAATACCCATTATGTGATTACGTGATTTTGAATACCAGTAAGTGATTACGTGATTACGTGATTTTGAATACCAGTAAGTGACTACGTGATTACGTGATTGTGAATACAGGATTTTGAATACCCATTACGTGATTACATGATTTCATCATAGTATTGAAACCCTACTAAGTGATTACGTAACAATAGTTGAATATCCATTATACATGACTACATAATTTTGAATACTTATTTCGTGATTACGTGATTTCATTTATAGTATTTTATGTGAAACCAGACTGAGTGATTACGTAATTACGTAAAAATATAACATGTAACACATAATATTTCATATGGAATACCTAATATTTCAAGTTAAATCATGTATTAATAAGAAATTATATACAAAACATTAGCCAAATCAACCTATAATAACCACATAATGTCTATTAGATATTTAATCACGAAATAAAGTATAAATAATCAAGTTTTTATTATTAATGTGTGTAATTACGTAATAAGTATAATTGTAATATCATCAGTTATAACAAATCATATTAAATATGTAATCACGTAATGGTTTATGTTGAATGTTTAATCACGTAATGAATATTCAAAATTACGTAGTTGTGTGACGGGGTATTCAAAATCAGTAATCATGTAATGAAATAACATGTATTCAAAATCCTGTAATTTATTTTTAAGAAAACTATAGCAATATGCTGCTCGAATTAAAGAGAATGAAATGCTCATTAATACGGTGTAATTTAAAAAAAAATATTAATATATGAAAAAGTTATAGCCGTTTAAAAATCAAAGAGGAAATTGTTCACTTAGAAAATGTCCAGAATACCCTTCTTGCCAATTACACGTGTCTACCTCCCCTTCTCACGTAGATCTCGAACGAAAATTTTGTCTTGTACAATATCCATCCCCTCCAAAAATATTTGAATTTACCTGGAATATTTTATTGTATTTTGGCTCATTAGAACTCGTAACAGTTATATATGAAGTGAATTAGTTTTCTTCTAATTAATTAATTATCATGCCTGTATTTTTTATTACAAAATGTCACAGTACTTAATAATCTACAAGACAAACTGACAAAGCATAAGCATTAAACTATGTTATAATGACTCTATATTTAATGACTTCACTCATTTTTGTTACACATTGAATAATATTTATTTACAATTTAAAAAGTAACGATTGAACGACCAAGTGCTTGCAAGAAAGACATTAACAAGTAGCTTTGGGCTTTGATCCAATGACTAATGCTCTAAAAACATGTAACTAATCGCGGATAGTTTATTGGTTTAACTGGTTCGATTGGTTTCAATGATTGGTCAAAGAAGATGGGAGGTAAGCATCGACAGTTTTCTATCACTATAATTAGTTTTCAACCGATCTTTTTTCTTATTTACTCAAAACCAATAAATTTATTTGTGTTTGTTTTATTAGCTCGTAACCAACAGTTTCAAATATCACCAACAATGGTTGTTCATTAATCCTTACAACCCACGGGTTCAAATCTCATGATAAACATTAATATTATAATCTAACAGTTTGATTAATAAATAAACAAATTCATAAAAAATCGAATGTTACATCACAATAGAAGAAAACTCAACTTTATGTAGCCCTTGATCCTAAGTCCTTTGAACAATGCGAATACTAGGTTCATTTACTTCGATGGGCATAAAAAGAAGAAAAACCAATTACCAACAAATGACTTCTTTAACAGGTGATATAAACAATATATATTTCAAAACATGAAAATGTTAAGTAAATTAATGTGTGATATAACTATTTAAATAAACATCATAGTTAAGAAGAACGGTTATTTCATTGAAAAAAATAAATGTGACATAAAAACATCAATTGATGGCTCACCAAACTTAATTTTTTTTTTTATCAAATGAAATTCATATATAAGCCAGAAAACTTACCAAGTTACATCAAAACAGAAGGTAGCCGGGCAACAAGCTGCGCCGCCAATCCTTTCTGAATTGCAAACCCTAACCTTCCAAATATAAACCCTTGCCCCCTTGGGGTTGAACAATTGCTGTAGACGACCCGTTGAACCCTCGTCAAGAAGTGGATAGCTTCTGGCGCTAGGGAGCCAAAAGTATCAAAGGCAAAAGGGACAAAGACATACTGGTTCTTTGCGCAAGCTTTAGCGTGCTTATCCACTTTTTTTGATTCTGCCTTTCTTGCCGCTTGTCCAGCTACAAACCCGTTTTCCCTTAAACCAACCAAAGGGGAAACCCCTGTGAGGTCTACACAAGCATGTTTCCCCCCAGCCCAGCCAAAGACGAGCAGATCCGCTGGTCGCAGAGTAGATCTCCCTTCCATAGGGTCCGTGAGGAAATTCACAGGGGCCTCTTTCTTAGCCGAAATCACAGCTCTTCTTAAGATGTCTCACAAAGCATCACGCACCCAGTCGTGCTGATATTTGAACACAGGGAGCTCTTTACAGTGAACTGCATGCTCCCCATATTTATCCATACAAGCTTTACGACATATCGGGCAAGTTTCATCTTCCGGGTACATAGGGATCATCAACTGGTATTTGAGAATGGCTCTATATTCTATTGCAGACATACATTGTCCCAACCCCTCAATTAGTATAACGGTCAAAAATTCCTGAGCATGGGACCTTTCAGGCACTCAAACACCGCTTTCTGGCGGGATGACAAATCAAAAGCTTCTCCCAGGCTTTGAGCGATTTTGCTAAATAGAGCATTCGCCAAAGTTTTTTGTGGCTTTGAGGGGGCGTGTCCTTATTAGAGAAACCGCCAATATCCAAGTCTGGAGAGAGACATTTAAGCGTTCAAGCACCTGCTGATAGTTCGGGTCAAGCCCGACGACCTCACAGTTTCGAAGGATATGATCCTGTAGTTCCCAAGACTGGGCTCTAGACGCCACAAAGGCATAAGCCCCAACATCTCGAGCTGAGAAGAGGCCCAAACCACCTAGACGCATTGGCAAAGATGCCAGACGCCACTGGAGGTCACCAAAGAAGGGGCCGCCACCCACTACTATGTCTTCTATGGCCTCTCTAAGGCCATCGTCGAACCGAGATACCGCATCCTCCATAAAATGCGGTTGACAAGTCCGCAACCCAAAAAGTAACTTAGCAACCCCCATGCACGACCTTAGCAGAAGGAGTTCACATTGGGGATCTCTCAGGCAGGATAAGAGTTTCATGAGGTCAACCGCCCCGGAGGCTTGCCGCCCTGCCAATTCCTCAATAAAGCTAGGATCCCGACTAACAGCTCCACCAAGGAGCTTAATCCCCTTCTCTGGTCTACCCATCCCTCTCGGGAAAAGTCCATCTTGAACTTTCCGCTCGTCGCATGTCGGCCAAAAAACCTCTGTTTTCTTAATGTTGAGATAAAGCCCTAGAGATGGCCCCTCCTCGTTGATGATGTCTAAGGCCTTAGCAACCTCAGAGATGTTGCCGATAATCGTCCCATCATCCAAGGACCAAGCATGAAACGGGAGTTTACAGCGGTCCTGAACCCGGAGAATAAAATATAGTTTGATGACTTCACAAGTCAAATATATATATACTTTTTTCTATATATTAGCATGATCTAGTTTTTAATTAATATATTCAATGTTCAAATAATTGAATTGATTGGTTAGCCGAACGTGTTCCTCTTTGACCCTGTGACATTTATTCAACTATTATTAGTAAGCAATAACCGAATAGTTCTATTATAGAGATGAGACAAAATTCATATGGATATAGGAAGTCTCGTTTTGAAGTTTGAACTTATCATCTATACATATAAATATAATAAAATATAATAGAGAAGATGAGTAATAAAATTATATAATTGGAACTTTTGTTATTCAGTTACCATATTATATCTGCCTCTCACTTAAATAGTTTTGTTAAATAAAATCTCGAGTACTATTGCTAATAGCAGAACATAAGATAAGATAGTTGGTGGTTAGAAATAAATCATTCAATTATAATAATCAAATAATGAAATGAGATATTATGGTTTTCATCTTGTTCAAAATGATCTATAGTTACGCTTCAAGCTATAGGCCTTAGTTCTTAAACATTTTTTTAACGGCCAACTAAATCACTGGATAAGTATTCTAGGATGCCCTCAATCGAGCAAATACATCATCTCCTCCATAATAGTCAGAGTTGGATGCATACCCGAGCCACCAAGCCACTAGTTCCGGGAAAGCCCGCCGCCCGAAGGCCCAATGCTGTAAAACCCAGTTCGGCTCGCTTTCGAACTGCCAACCTCCAGAGAGACCTAGTTCTAAACTTCATTGCCACCACCAGTGTCCTTCAAAGTGATGCTAGTGGAAGTTGAACTTGAGACCTCAATGAAATAAACCAAGTGACTAACCATTAGACAAAACTTGTCAGGACAATTGTTAAACATTTAAATCTAAATAAATAAAATCGAAAAAAATGTCCTTTTAAAATAGCACACTTGATTTGTATTGGAAAGAGGTTTAATCCTTGATTTGATCAAAAATTAGTTCTTAGTTAAGCATTTAAGGTTCTTAATTAAAGCAAAGATTCCTACGTATCAAATCTCAACAACATAGCCAGCTGCAAAATAATAATAAAAAGAAAAGAGTTATAAAAGTTACAAGTTGTATTTGGTATTTATTTTTTACGTCCTCACACTCTCAAATCTACTTTTAACTTACAAATTTTTTACACCACATATGACAAATTCCTTTTTTTAACGAAAAATTTCTTGTATTCTCTACTGTGTTTGATATCTTAACACCGCTAAGCGAAAGACAATCTAAGATTGTATCATCATAAAGAGCCATTTATTGTGTGGACTCGATCTTCAAAGGATAGTGTTTCTAAATTCCTTTCAATTGTTGTGTATTGTTAAAATTAGTAATTATGTAAGATGTTAATCTTCTTATATTAAAAAAAAAACTCTAGCAATACTTCTTGTAGTCGTTACTCTTCAGTTTTCACAGAGGTATATCTTGTAGAGGTACTCAAATTAGACCAATTATCAATATCTAGCTTTAGTTGTAAACCTCACTAATTGACTAATTTATGTAAATCAATAGTTCAAACAATATTCAATGGTTAAAGATAATAAAATACTCGTTGTTTTTATGATTTAATTTTTTTTAAAGCTTTAGCATATGAAAAGGGTATGGCCATTAAAAACCATGAAGGAAAGTTGGTTTAAAAGTCAACAATATGTTTTAAAGGATTATATATTATATGTTTTAAAAACTGTTATTACTTAAATTATTCAAATTATGTAAAATTACATTTTATCATTCTTATATTCATTATAATATACGAGTTGGGTTCCCGCGTGATGTGCGAGGCAACACTTTGCATTGTGGTGCTCGTTTCTGATGGTTTTCTAGTATAATATCAATTTCGGTTAATCAATTATGTTTATTTGGTTAGATTGATGGTTTTTGTTCGGCTCGTTTAGTTTCAGTTAATAGTCAAAACCAAACTTAGGCCAAAACATTTGGTTAGAAATGATTGAAATTGAGGTGTAAATTTATGAAATGTAAATATAAATGCATGAAATGGATGTATAAAAACATTTGTTGATTTCGATTCGGTTTCGTCTGGTTTTGATTAACGATTCAGTTATTACTCACCTCTAGACACTGTTAGTCACGTAATACATCATTTTTTTAATTAAAACAATTATAGCAATACTATACTCAAATTAAAGAGAAAAAATGCTTGTTTTATAATGTAATAAAAAATTAACGTACATAAAAGTTATGATTGTTTAAAAAATGTAGGAGTAATTAGCTTTTTATTAGGGGGTTAAAGTGTTCTACTTATAAATTATCCATAATTTGGTTAAAAATGAGAGAATTAAAGTATAATTAGTGTTTAAGACACTACTTTACCCTCAGTTAAGATTGTACCTTATGCATTAAACTAAAATAAGTTTTTTCGAGTAATTTAAAATGTCACTCACTCATTATAGTATAGTATCGATATATAAATATTTTCTTTCTCAATTCTTGAAACTAACCTTATAAGTTTACACATGAACAAATAAAGAATACTACTTTAGTACTTTATGCTACTAATTATATTTGTATGAATTTCATATTGCTTTTAACTACTTACTATTAAATAGTTTGTTACTTCTTAGACTAGTCAATACCTAGTGACCCAAGGTTGGGTTACGCTTTTTTATAAGAGTAATTCTTACTATTATTCTACTTTATACTAATTATTCTAAATTATTTTTTTTACTCATATATGAATATGAGATCTCTTCTTAAAAGGCATATACCTAGCATGTGAATTATACCCATAATGACAATTCAATTGTTACCTTATAAGACCTAAAAAAAATAGTATTTTAAAAAGCTTAAATAATTTGACAAGGCTGCAAGGCACCAAGTTGCCATTTTTTTATTATTATTTTAAACGGTGTGTGACATGCGTTATCATGGGTTATATCTTTTTATATAAACTTACTAATTGGTTTATGTTAGATTATTAATGGGTGTGAAAGATTGGGTACGTGAAGGAGAAGAAAGATAATTTTTTTCTATTAAAAAATTGGATTGGGTGAAGTTTTAAATAATAAGTAGTCTAATATTCTTAACACAAAATGATATAAATACAGCATGATCTTAGGTTCTTGAGATTATAAAAGTTCAGTACTCTCAACATTTCATTGGCTCTTGGCATGGATCTTAAATGATAAGTGATATATGTGTACAAACATAAACCTAAAAACATGTCTAATCCACTCACTACTAGTACTTGCAACATGCCTTATTATTTATTATTTATTATTATTTATATATTATTTATTTATTTATTTATTTTGTTGTGTGTGTTATAAACCATAACATATTTATTTATTTATTTATTTTGTGTGTGTTATAAACCATAACATATAGTGGTAAGTCAAAGTGGTATATAGCTCCTAGATATATCCAAATCCATATATGATTCTTATGTCTGTATTTGTATCAACTTTATCTCTCTACACTTATGTTTGTGTGAATGGTGGTGCCCATTATTATAATCCATGTGATTGCTACACCACCACAAACTTCCAAATAAATTGGGATCTTGCATGAAAAAATGCATCGAATAATGTATAACACAAAACTTTCTAGAACAAAAAAAAAAATTGAAAATGTTTTAAGCATGCTAATATGGGCTTCTTGCACACATTAATTACATATTCAAGATGTTCAACCAACCACCAAAACAAAAGCAAAGATGGAAGCCTCATGTGGGTATTTCAATAGTTTTGTTCATAGTATAGCACACCTTTGTTGAATCTTTATCCATTTTAGTTTCTTCTCTTTCAAGGTACTCTCTTATCTCTCTCATCTTTTATGGGGTGTTCTTGTTTTTTTTTTACTACTTAGGTCAACATCTGAAGTTTGATTTGAAATATCTGTTAATATGTTGTTTCTTGATCATTAGTTGGTTAAAATATTTATAATCTCTTGTGGGTTTTGCTTAGGTTTCTTGTTCTTCCCAAATCTTGAAACTTTTGCCACTTTGAACTTGATGTTTTCTTGTTCTTCCCAAATTTGTTTTGTGGAGATTGATAAAGTTTCTGAACTTTGATGAAATAGGACCACCCCCCCCCCCCTCCCCTTTTCAGTTTAGCTTGTGTTCTTTCTCTTTCTTAACCATGGAGGTTTGTACTTGGTGTTTGCTCTGTTGGTTATCACCAAACTTTGACTTGATGAAAAATTTTCAACTTTGACTGTAACTTTGTAAAAGTCAACTTACTTTTATAAAAGTCAACTTACTTTTATAAAGTCACAAGAAAACATAATATTTAGAAAGTCACAAGAAAACTAATATTTTTTTACTTACTTGTGAGGATTGATTTCAAAACATGTAACTATCATAAGAAAGCTACTTGCATTAGACAAACAACATAGAGAAAAAAGAAAAATTACCAACTTTCTAAAACATTCATGCATATCTTGTGACTTGTGAATCCCACCAATTTAACTATTTTTCCATCTTAAATTTGCAGATTGCTGATATGGGTATCTTGATCCCAACATAGATAACAGTTCTTAGAAAACCTGATTTCCAAAACTATATGCAGTACATGTACAAAGCTTTTAAGAACAAGATGAAGTGTTTTTATTATTTCAAAGATAAAACCAGAAGCAGAGGTCAAAGATCAGAACCAATACTAAAAGACGAAACCAATTCCAAAGTATCAGAGGATGTTTCAAGTAAAGATCGAGTGACCAAGTCGTCCGGATCAGCTCGTGGAATCTTAGAATTGTATGAGGAAAAGGCTGGGAAATTGAGGGTTTTTACGTATGCGGAACTTAGACAAGCGACTAATGATTTCACGAGGTTGAGAAAGATCGGGGAAGGTGGTTTTGGATGTGTTTATAAAGGTTCGGTTAAGCCTGTTGATGGCAATGGTGATCCCATTGCAGTTGCTGTTAAGAAACTAAACAGAGATGGTTTTCAGGTATGACTTGTGAGTTTATTATAATTACTTATTGTTATTATTTACTCGACTTTGAGGTTAACCGAAAACTGATGGTCCGGTTATAAACTTTTTGTTAGCCGATGTTTCGGTTCAGTTTTGTTTACAAGCATCCACAAAATCGAATCTAACCCTAAACCGAGCCGCTTTCACTTGACTACATTAGTTATTGGGTTATTTCACCCGTTTGAGCCTGTGGTGATTGACAAATAAATTGGTTGAAATGATCACCATAGTTCGTCAACTTTTATGTATCAATGTCCTTGAATGTACATAAGTGTATTGAAGCAATCACTATTTGTTCGGTACGCTAAATGCTTGAATGTACAACAAAAAAGTAATTGTGCTTTGCAAGTTATACATTGTGCATGATCCTTTTCTTCTATTTTTGTTCAATCTTGATATGAAATGCAGGGTCACAAACAGTGGGTAGCTGAAGTACAATTTCTGGGTGTAGTTGACCACCCGAATTTGGTCAAACTAATTGGATACTGCGCGATAGATGGCGAACGAGGGATCCAACGGCTGTTAGTTTACGAGTTAATGCCAAATAAAAGCTTAGAAGATCATCTCTTCAGGAACTCTAATATAGCTCTTCCATGGCAAAGAAGACTGCAAATCATGCTTGGAGCAGCACAAGGACTCGCATATCTGCATGAAGAATTAGAAGCTCAGGTGTAATCCTCATAAACAGTTAAATTTAAAAAAAAAAATTGAGTAAAAGCCTATTTTCGTCCCTGAGGTTTGATCAGTTTGGTGACTTTCATCGAAAGCTTTGTTTTTTTTTGCATCTGGATCCAAAAGGTTTGAAATGTTGCCATTTTCATCTGGTTCGTTTAACACCATCTATTTTTCTCCGTTAAGTCAGGGGTATTTTCGTCTTTTTTGTTAACTTGAAGGAAAATTCGGTCTTTTAAAAACTTGTAAATTATGCTAAATGCTTGTACTTAAGTGAAAATACCGAATTGCCCTTAAAGCTAACAAAAAAGACAGAAATATCCATGACCTAACTGAGAAAAGTGGATGGAGTTATCGAGCCGGATGAAAATGGTAAGATTTGAAACCTTTTGAATCTAGATGTGAAAAAACAAACCTTTGGACGAAAATCGCAAAACTGGCCAAACCTCAAGGACGAAAATGACATTTTACTCAAAAAGATATCAACAATAAACCTCTGATGTACATATCTTAAAAGTAACCCTTTTGTGATTGTAAATGGTTTCAGGTCATATTTCGAGATTTTAAGACATCAAATATTCTTTTGGATGAAGATTTTAACCCAAAACTCTCGGATTTCGGGCTTGCTAGAGAGGGGCCCACAGAGGGTAACACACATGTCTCAACTGCGGTAAGTACTTGTATTAATTTTAAGATCATTATAATACCTAACCTTGTTGAATTTGCATCATATTGATATTAACATTATGTTTCTAGGTTATGGGTACACATGGTTATGCGGCTCCAGACTACATCGAGACAGGTCATCTAACAGCAAAAAGCGACGTGTGGAGTTTTGGTATTGTTTTATACGAGATCCTAACGGGTCGAAAGTCATTAGAAAGAAACCGACCTAAAGAAGAACAAAGGTTACTAGATTGGGTAAGACGGTATCCAATCGACAGTAAAAAGTTCGGGCTTATTATAGACCCGAGACTAGAAGGCCGATACTCGCTCACTGCTGCAAGGAAGATTGCCAAGCTGGCAGACAGTTGTTTGCTAAAGAGTGCAAAAGACCGACCAAAAATGAGTCAAGTTGTGGAGTCGCTGAAGCAAATTTAGAAGCATCAACACAAGGAAGCCCATTGAGTAAGAGTTTTGAAAGAGATGAAGACGAATCAGAGGTGTTGACCAAAAAGTCAAAGTCAAAGGAAGTATCGGAGTCGTCAAAGAGGAGGTTGGCTCAGTTGGCTAAGCTAAGTGAACATGTCGGGGGAGTTAGTAAGAAAGGTTCATGATAATGCATAGAGCTAAAGTGTCTTAAAAGACGTTATCCATTTGATTAAAAAACAAAATAATAATAATAACAGGATGTGGAGAAGATCGATGGCAGTAGGAGGGAAAACGGATCAAATATCGATTGTTGCCCCAAATTTTGTATAATCAAATATCTATTTACATTCTAAATAGTGTCAGGATGACGATATATATGAGATGTAGATTTCATAATTCAATTACATGTTTAGATTGCAAGTATGGAAAATGTGTATTAGCTAGTAATTGGAGTGAATAAAATTATAATACCTGGATTGTTCATTGACACGACGTTTCCATCTTCTTTTCTTGAGATCAATATATGATCCATATGCATAAATCTAGTTTTGACCTGCAACTCTCGCTCATATCCTTGACCACCCTGCAAATTTTACATAAATATCACAAAATGCAAACTAGATGACAACACTATAGAAGCAGAATCTAGAATTTATCAAACAACACGCATTTTACTTAGAGATGCTAAATGGGTCGTGTTTACGGGTTGGCGGGTCCAACCCGAACCAGAAATTCGTGTCATACATATGAACCCGAACACGACCTGAATACTCACGGATTGACCCTAACACGACCCATTCAACCCACATTTTTTATTCTTTTTGCAAATTAGTATATTAAAAAAATTACTATAAAAACACAAATGTATTTAATACAATTACATTTTAATTATAAAATAAAATATTATGTCAATTTCTCTTTTTAAGTTATAGTTATGGCATAAAATACCCACCCAATTTATTTTGACATAAAACATATTGTAAAAAATAAAATATAATATAAATGGGGTTAAACGGGTCAAACCGCCAACCCGACCAGGTTGACATGAACCCGGCCCGTTTAGCTAAACAGTTCGCAGGTTCAACCTGAAACAGACCCAAACCCGTTTAGACTAAACCCAAACCCGCGAATTTCGTGTTGGGTTCATGTCGTGTCAGAAATTCACACCCTTAATTTTACTCCTAAATAGCCAAAGACGTTTCAAGACACGTACAAATATTGAACTAATAGCCATTATGTACTTTACAATGACAACGAAATTCTTTTTTACATCAGAATAGGGATGGCAGAGCTTGAATACTAATTCAATACAGATCATGGCATGTAATGTAGGCATATGAACAGGTTGATATCACCAAACAAAAGATAAATTACCAAAAAATAAACCAAATCTTAAACAAGATTAGGGATGACAGATACCGATATGACGTTTCATATACTCAGCATCAACGGAGCCTTTTGTTCATAACTTCCATGGACAACTGAATCTTTCTCTTTGATGTCAACTCACTTGTTGACTTCTAACATTGACTGTTGATAAACATGAGCCTCTAAAGACTTACTAGATCCATCATCGAGCATTCTTATAGCAGAAATATCAGTTTCACCATAAACCCTATTTCTGTATAAATAATCATAAGTAAGGTACATAAGGAAGTCTAGAAAAAGACTTTTTCCCGATGTCCCTCTTAAATATACAACATCTTCTTTTACGTCACGCTCAGCTCGTTCCAAAATCTTATAAGTTATTTCATCAAATTCGTGAGATATTTGTTTCAAATGATGGCCCCACATCAACGTCCTTTCCGGCAATCCTTGCTTACGCAGATGCGACAATAACAGATTGGTCGTCACAATATTAGGAACAAAAGCCATTTTAAGCAGTTTTGCAGTCATAATCATAGCACGGTCTAGTATATCATTACAAATGGCATTCAACATTGTGTTATAAGTTACAGTATTCGGAATAACTCCAGACGAAAGAAGCTCGTTAAACACCAATACAGCTCGATTTACCCGTTGACTGCCACAAAAACCATGAATCCGAATGTTATACGTAGTAATATCCGGGTCCCACCCGCTATTATACATCTTGTAAACAAGATTATCAGCGTTGACCATGTCAAATCCCTTGCAGTATCCACTAATTAACGTGTTGTAAGTAACAATGTCTGGTACCAACCCGATATTATGCATGTCCATGAACGTATTAATCGCAGCCTTCATCCTACCTTGTTTACAATGCCCGTTAATGATTATGTTATTAGTGAACAAATCAGGAAGAAGACCCCTTTGTCTCATCTCCTTCTCCAATTTCAACGCCTCGTTTAATTTCCAACCGTTACAAAATCCTGCAATTAAAGAATTGTAAGTGAAATTATTCGGCACGAGACCTTTATTTTTCATTTCTAAAAACACATTATACGCCTCCTCGACAAGACCGGCTTTAGATAATCCGTCGATAAATGCAGAAAACGCGATAGCATCTGGGGCCGTATTGTTATTATTCATATAATGCCATAATCTTTGAGCACCCGTTACATCCCCAATTTTGAAATACCCGTCTATAAGCACAGTAAGAGCAACTCTATTAACTGAAAACTCCGCTCTCTCATATACCACATTAGCTCCTCGGCTTCTTGCAACTTGCCGTTTCTTGACAAACACATAAGCAAAGAATTGCATGTGGAAAATGAAGGGGTTACGCCGAATTTAATCATCGTATGATACGTGTCAAAAGCTTTTCTTTTCTAATCCTTTTTTACTGTAAGCAGAAATTATAGAATTGAAAGCGATTACTGTAAGGGGTAAACCCTTTTTCAGTATGTCTTCTACAAGCTCCATGGCTTCATCGGGTCGGCCCGCCCAGCACAATCTTGCTATGGATACATCAGGTAAAAAATAATCCGGAAGCAAATCAGGCATGGATAAATTTCTTAACAAATGGTCGACATTCTCGTCTTTCTCGTACTTATAAAACCCTGCAACCAATATATTAAACGTCACGCCATCGGCTTTAATATTATTGTTTCTCATTTCTTCAAAAAGCATTGTCGCCTGATCAATCTCTCTAGCTTTAACATAACCATCCATTAATGCGTTGTAAACGGTTGTATTCGGAGAGACACCCATATCTTGCATTCGATCAAAAACACTTCTTGCTTCTAGCACATTTCCCTCTTTGCTTAAGGCGTTAATAATCGTGCTAAACGTGGCAGTACTGGGAGTACAACCACTTTCAACCATCAAATGAACCCAACTTAAAGCATCCAACGTTTGTCCACGGTTGCAATATGCATTAATCAAGATGTTATACGTATAAACATCTGCCTCACAAAAAAACTTACTCATCAGATATAACAAACTCTCCCCGGTTTGAATTTCTCCTTTCTTACAGAACCCATGAATCAACACGTTAAACGTGATACTCGAAGGGCGAGGCCCTTTCTTAACCATATCTCTAAACAACTTCCAAACACTTCCGTAATCACCTATTCTAATCAACAACCTAAAAAGCCCCGAAAGCGCAGACAAACAAGGCTGCACTCCTACCCTTCTCATCCTCCCCAAAACCTCCAACGCCTGCGAATGCATCTCAACCTTCACAAACGCACGCATAACCGAATCAAGAACCGAAAACTCCGACTCATACCCAAAATGCCCTCGCCACATAACCTCCACAAGTTCTTCACCTCTACACACTCCGATCCTCCACATCATCCATGCCAACACATCTTGAGCCACAATCCTAAACCCCTGCATAGCCAAAACATGACACGCAACGCAACACGCCTTAACTATGTTCTCCGACTCATCCTGAAACACTAACTTAAAAAATGCAAATGCACATTCTCTATTTCCAAACAATTTCATGATCTTCACTAACAAAAAAGGGCAAAACTCATGAGAAAACTTGTTCAACACGAAACAACCTTGGTAAGTTTTAACTAGTTTACCTAACCCTAGCACGAGTAACCGCCGCTCAATCGGATTAATAACGGTTTCTTCGTTGTGTGAGTGTTTGAACGGTGTGAAATCGTTAAGAAGATCAGAGTATTTAGATGAAGATGAGGTGTTATGGAAGCGTGAGCATTGAATAATATTTGGGGGTTTTGGGAGTAGAGTGAAAGGAGTGGTGGAAATTAGAGAGTTACAGACCTGAATGAGAGTGGTTCGCGAGCGGTGGCTCGCGGCAGCAGACATCCGGCGATTGGCCGGAAAGTTGGGTTCCGGCGTGGTGTGACGTCACCGGAGCCGATGTGTAGAGTGGCGGAATGATAGAGAGCTCAAATGAAGGTGAAAGGGACCCTATGTTTTGAAGTTTGAGCATGTACAAGTTTATAGTTTGAGTAACATGTTCGGATGGTCAGTTTGCAATTTGTTTATCTTCGTCCTTAACTTTATAAAATTAAATGTTTGTCTCTTGGGGTTTGATTATGTTACTCAAATAGTCCTTAGAGTGGAATGACAACTAGATTTTTCTTTAAATATATATGAAATTACTTATTTACCCTTACCAGTATGGAAATATAACTAAAACATTAAAAGAAATATATTACTCATTATTCAGTTAAATTCAAATGGGCCACCTCAACATCCAACAACACCACCTTCAACGATCTGCAGTTAGCCAACTTCTGCCTTGAAACTTTGGAGGCATCAACTCCAACGATCTGTAACTTCCAGCGGTTGGTAGCGAAGCTGGTGAGTGGTGGTCCAACTCATGCAAATCAACGATGTAAAAGTGGGGCGGGTTGGTTGCCAAAAAGACGAGTTTCCAACCATCCATTGATGCGAACCAGAAAAACTACTTCCGGCAAAGATGATTGAGAACCTTTTTAGGTGGTTTTGGTAGATACAAATTTTGGCCGATGCAAACAAGAAAAACAACTTCCAGCGAGTTTCGGTCTGAAAAATAATGGAGACGACAAAGGTTTTGGATTCTAAACAACCAACCTAATAATACATTTATTAACATAAGGTAGTTACCCTGAAGAAAGTTCACACTTGAAAAATACAACAGAGCACAACAGAGAGTAACAGAGCACGACAGAGAGTCTCAAATTAGGATAATATGTATTACCCTGCTTCCACCGCTCAAATTAGGTTGTTCATTTATAATAGTTACATGAGTTGGACTTACATTGTTGTAACGATCCGTATTTTATACTTTCTATTTTTAGCAAGCTCGTATTCATACTTTGTTTCAATCTTTGTAATCTTGAGACTTTGATCATAATGGAAATTGCATTTTATTCATACATGCACGGTACACAAACAATCACGAAAATACGCAAAAACCGAGCCATAATTGAGTTTTATTATTTTAAATGTTTTAAAACCGGTAAATATCGGCCAGTTATACCGTTTTTAGATGTAAATCCGGTACGAAACACCCGGTAAATAAGTGAAACGGCATAAGATTTGTGCCGGCTGTGAAATCCGGTATACCGGTTCGAAACGTAATAGCGGTACCGGCCCAAGTTTATTTTAGTTTGGGTTGTTACTTATTTTTATTATATATGTTACATATCTTACGTGATTTTATATATTATGGCTTATTCGTAACTAAAAAAACTTCTTATTCAATATTGTATGAAATGAAAATAGTGATCCTTTAGTTGACGAGGATGAGATAATAGTGAATTTCATCTTTTATGCGATCATAAACTTGATGTATTTAACACTCGAATGGCTTAAACATATCGTACGTTTTCATTTAAAAGAGCTTGTTGGAAAATTAATGATTTTCGATTATCTTTTGGATTTTTTTTATTATGGATTAACTTTTGGATTACCTTTTAATATGTAATCTTGTATTTTTGGATTAACTTTTGAGTTGATGTTGTAATTTATGAAATTATGAGTATAGACTGTTAAACTAGGGTCAACCTGGTTAAACCGCTCGGTACAACTGGTTCAACCGGTTGAACCATTTTTAACCTAATCCGCTTTGATTTAAAAACCGGTTTTTAAAACATTGTTATTTTGGAATGTTAGTCACACTTGTTATAATAATTCCTACTCTTGCATACACTTAATAGCCAAAAACATGCTTAATTATGAGTTTCTAGCATAAAATAATGGAATTATCAACTCTAGGGGTCAAACTGCAGATTCTAGAAAGTTTGGTAAATTCTATAGGTAGCGCACGACCATGCAACTGCTGTGCATGACCATGCATCTGTGATCTGCATAAGCACGCACCTGATGTGCACCACCCTGCATTCTGTGATCCGCACGGCCGTGCAAAAGCACCAGGTCTGGCAGAACGTTTTCAAACTCGAGAATTTTGACTCCTTTTCCCTCCTTTCAACCCCTAATCCACTCATTTAACGCCCAAACTCTAATCTCTACTATAAGTACAACCCCTTACCACTTTCTAAACACTTTCCACACTCTAAACATTGTCAAATCTTTACATTTCTCAACTTTAGGCAGATTCATCTAAGTTCAAAACATTGAGTTTTGAGCTTGTTTCTTCACTTTGTTTTTTTTTCCTCCTTCTTTGGAACATCTTTAGGAATGTTACCACAAGTTTAACATGGTAAATAAGATAGAACATCACCATATTAGATGTCCAAAATAGGATACATTTTCTGTTTTTTATAACTTTAGAAACAAAGTTCATACTTACTTGTTTCTTAGATTTATATGTACCAAACCAAGTTGCCAACAGATCCATTGTTGGGAGACTTTAGTTGAGGTATGAAATCAGAAACTTAAAGGTTCATAACCTCAATTTACTTTATGTTCCAAAGGTTCCAAGTAACCTACAAGTATTGAAACCATCCAAGCCCACAACCTTCAATGTTGTAAGACTTGTGTTTTGGTAAGGTTGAAAAATGGAGCCTTGGTTTCTGTCACAACCCCGACCCCTACCCAGGGAGCGGGAGCCGCGAGAACAACAGTCAGGTGGTACTGGTGTTTATTGATTTGGCAGCGGAATTAAAACATCAGGATCGTAGTTAGGAAAGTTTTAGAGTTTCAAAACACCAAACTTTTATATTACACAAATGGGATGAAACCCATGTTTTATTCATAACATCTTTATAGGAATAAACCCTCGTTGTGGAAAATATAAACTTTTATTTAGGTAACTTTATAGCCACTTTCTTTAAGCCTTCAGTGCTCCTTAGCTGGCTTCTTATAGCTTCACATTAAGTTACCTGAAACGCGATTTAAAAATATTTTATCAGCAAAAAATACTAGCGAGTTCATTCGAGTTTATAAAATGACACATCATTATACTTTACAATACTAAGAGAGACTACAATGTTTATATCTACCCAATTACTCATTCAGTATTTGTCACGTTGGCAGTTCATGATTTATCTATACTTTGGTTAACCCGTTGTCCAATAATAACGCTTGATAAGTAGTGTATACAAAACCCCACATATCGGCAATAATCGTAGAATACAAAGACTTAATCATTGTAAGTATAACTGAAAAACATTTAGGGTTTTACAAAAGTATTTGAGAATAAAGAGAATGACTCACATTGAAAACTTAGGTATTTCTACGGACTTCCTGGTGACAATTCTTGATTACTTTCTTGGGTGTCTATTAAAACATACAATGCACGCGTGTTAGTAAGATAGCTCAAATCACTTTAGCCATACAACACAGACAGAACCCCAACGAACTTAGTCGGACAGAGCCTTGACATGCGTTGGTGGGTCCTAAATTAATCGGGTAGGGTAACGAATTAGTGATCGGGGGTTAAAATACTTACAGCGGGCAACGTCTCGCAGTTTAGGGGTTTAAGAGGGTGTTGTTTAGAGAAACGGAGATAGAGAGAGTTCTGATCGGAGAAATTCGATCGAACAGGTGAGGAGATTCTGTCCCACGCTGCTCCATTTATAGGCCAGTTTGGCTTCTCCCGCGCGTCGCGCCTGAATCCGGGGAATCCCCGCATGGCGCCTGAGACACCTAGCTAGGATTAGGTCAGCCCCGTAACGAGTATAGGCTTGCCACTTGTCGCGAAACGACGACACCTGGTGTCGACCTCCCCCGGCGTCGGACAGAGACTAGTGTCTCTGGCGCGTGGCGCCTGGGCTACCCAGGTGGGTCTGCTTCGTTTTGCATGCCGTGTCCCGATTTGCTTGTCCGGTTCTTTGTTTCGGTTCGGTTTGGGGTGTTTTGGAGAGTTGTTACATCCTCCCCACCTTGTTTTAAATCTCGTCCTCAAGATTCACTGGTATAGGTGTGGATACTTCCTTTGCATTTCTGACTCTAGCTCCCTTGTGTATTCTGGTCCTCTCTTTGAATCCCATTTTACTTTGACCAGAACGAATCTCTTGCGTTTGAGATTCTTGATCTCTATATCTTCAATCTGAATGGGTTTCCTTACAAACTTAAGCTTCTCATTTACCTCTATATCTTGAAGAGGTATCACCAATGATTCATCTGCTAAACAGTTATTGAGATCACATACATGAAATACATCATGTATTCCTACCATTTCCTCTGGAAATTGTAGCTGATAAGCTACTGGCCCTATCCTTTTGATAATTTTAAAAGGTCCAACATACCTTGGGCTTAGTTTTCCTTTCTTACCGAATCTTACAACTCCTTTCCACAGTGAGACTTTTAATAGCACTTTATCTCCAACTTGAAATTTCCAAGGGTTTTCGTCTGTTATCTGCATAACTCTTTTGACGATCTTGGGTTGCTATCAGTCTTTCCTTGACTTGAATGATTTTGTCAATTGTTTCTTGCACAATTTCAGGACCTGATAGTTGCTTTTCTCCAATTTCCACCCAACATAGTGGTGTTCGACATTTTTGTCCGTAGAGTGCTTCAAAGGGTGCAACATTAATGCTGGTATGATAATTGTTGTTGTAGGAAGACTTTATCAAAGGTAGATGTTCATCCTAATTTCCTCCAAAGTCAATTCGCAGGCTCTAAGCATATCTTCCATTATTTGGATTGTCCTTTCACTTTGACCGTCTGTTTGAGGATGATATGTTGTACTTAGATTTAGTCTAGTTCCCATTGCTTTTGGGAAACTTGTCAAAAAATGAGAAGTAAAACGGTTGTCTCTGTTAGACACAATAGTTAAAGGAATTCCATGCAATGAAACTATTTCATTTACATATAACTTGGCTTACTGTTCCATACTAAAAGTTTCCTTCATTTGTAAGAAATGAGCAGATTTGGTTAATCTGTCTACAATCACCCAGATTGTATCATTACCTTTTCATGTCTTGGGTAGTTTGGTAAAAAATCCATCGTAATTAAGTCCCATTTCAAAATTGGCATTTCCAATTGTTGCAATAATCTTGAAGGTTTCTGATGTTCAGCTTTAACTTGTGAACAGTTAGACATTTGGCAACGTAATTTTCTACATTCTTTTTCATTCCTATCCACCAGAAATTCTTTCATAAGTCTTTATATATCTTAACACTTCCAGGATGCATTGTATACTTAGTCTTATGGGCTTCCTCTAAAATTCGATTTCGTAGATCTCCTTGGATAGGTATCGAAATCCTTTTCTTATGGAATCTCCAAATTCCATTTGTTCATTTTTCTAATTCCTTAATCATTCCTTTTAATCCTTCAGTATTGTCCTTGATTGTCGTTTCCTATATCTGTTTAATTTGCTCATTTAAATTTATTTGCAGGTTTAGTCTAAGAGAGCGTACTCTTTTCAGCTTCTCATGATACTTTCGACTTAAAGCATCAGCTACTACGTTAGCTTTTCCTGCATGATACTGGATATCACAATCATAATCATTAAGGATTTCCATCATTCGTCTCTGTCTAATGTTTAATTCCTTTTGTCCAAAGACATATCTTAAACTCTTATGATCTGTGAATACAACGAACTTACTACCGTAAAGATAGTGTCTCCAAATCTTAAGGGCAAAATTACTGTTCCTAACTCTAAATCATGGGCTGAATAATTTTCTTCATGCTTCTTAAGTTGTCTAGAGGCATAAGCAATTACTTTTCGACGTTGCATCAACACAAATCCATATCCTAACTTAGACGCATCACCATAAACTACGAAGTCTTCAGTTCCTTCTGGCAAAGCGAGTATTGGTGCGTTGGTTAACTTTTGCTTCAAAATCCTGAATGCTTCTTTTGCTTTGGCCCCCATTCAAACTTAACTGATTTGCAAGTTAGCTTGGTTAACGGGATGGCTATTTAGAAAAATCTTGATTAAAACGTCTATAATATCCTGCCAATCCCAGAAAACTTCTTATTTCCGTTGGTGATCTGGACCTTCCATTTGGTAATTGCTTCGATCTTTATGGGTCCACATGAATTCCTTCGTGGTTACCAGATGTCCAAGGAATTGTACTTCTTGTAACCAGAATTCACATTTTGAGAATTGCGCATAAAGCTTTTCCTTTCTCAGCAATGTCAGGAGTAGATGCAAATGCTCTGCATGATCTTCCTTACTCTTAGAGTAAATTAGAATGTCATCTATGAAGACAATTATGAATTTATCCATGTATGGTTTACATATCCTGTTCATCATGTCCATAAATGCAGTTGGGGCATTGGTTAAACCAAATTGCATGACTGTAAATTATAATGACCGTACTTCGTTCTGAAAGCAGTTTTAGGAATGTTCTCTTCCTGTACTTTCAACTGATGATATCCTGAGCTAAGTCGATCTTAGAAAAGAATCGAGCTCCTTGGAGTTGATCGAACAAATCATCAATTCTCGGTAACGGTATCGATTTTTGATTGTCACTTTATTCAATTCTCGGTAATCAATGCACATACACATTGATCCGTCTTTCTTCTTGACAAATAACACCGGTGCTCCCCATGGCGATGAGCTAGGTTGTATGAAACCTTTCTCTAGTAATTCATCCAGTTTTTTCTTCAATTCCTGCATCTCCGTCGGTGCTAGGCGATAGGGTGCTTTGGCAATCAGTGTCGTTCCTTGCATTAGGTGAATTCTAAATTCAGTCTCTCGATCTGGCGGTAATCTAGGCCATTCTTCTGGGAAAACATCGGAGAATCTAGATATTACGGGAATATCTTTTAATTCTTTTCCTTTAGTGGTAATGATTATGGAAATCATATATACCATTCCTATTTTCCGTGTATAACTTGCAGCTTTCTTTACATAGATGAACTTTGTTGGCTTTGTCGACTTATCTCCTTTAGTTGTGATCTTTTCGCCAGTTGGTGCATTTACTTCTACAGACTTTTGATCACATAATATTCGTGCCTGATTGGTTACCAACCAATCCATTCCTAGCACGATATCGAATCCGGATAGATCCATTGGAAAAAGGTTAGCAGCAAAGTTATGACTTAAAATTTCTATCTTTGCTCCTTGCAGGATTTCGCTTATTTTGATAAAAGTTCCATTTGCCGTTTCCACTAGACAATCTTGGTGAAGTTTAGTTAATGGTTGATTGAGAAGTTTATAGAAAAAAGTATTTATGAAACTTTGGTTTGCATCAGAGTCAAATAATACTTTAGCATAAACATCATTAACTAAAAACGTACCGGTAATCACATCTGGGATCATCTTGGCTTCTTCGGTGGTCAGCACGAATGCTCTGGCATTTCTCTTGGTCCTTCCATCGTCTTTGCTTTGTTGTTTGCCACTAGAGCTAGTTTCGGACAGTTCGGCTTAATATGACCAGCTTCACAGTTATAGCATGTTCTACTAAGGTTAGCTTTCTTTCTACAATCTTCTTCCTTATGCCCTGATATTTTGCAGAAGTTGCAGTATATAGAGCATTTTCCTGAATGTTTCCTTTTGCAGTACTTGCATGGGGGTGAAGACGAACTTGCTCCTTTCCCGCGATAGGAATTACCATAACGTAGTTCCTGGGTGATCTTTTGAGCTAGGTTCCTTTTCTGATTTTCTTCTTACGTATGTACCAATTCATCTGTCAAGGTGTTTGCTAGTTCTACTGCTTCTTCTATGGTTTGGGGTCTAGCTGCCTTAACTACATATCTGATTTCACTGATTAGTCCCAAGATGTAACAGGAGATTAATATTGGTTCTAGTGAAGCCAGGGTGGGTACAATTCTTGCATATTCAAAGAATGTGATAGTATATTCTCTGCAATCTACCCTGATCATTCTATGATTTAGGAATTTATTAGCAATCTGTTCCTTTTCATTAGGATGACACAATTTCTTTTCAACTATTTCCTTAAAGTTGTTCCATTCCATACTGTAAACTATGTCACCTCCTTTAGACTGAAGAATGGTATTCCACCATTCTAAGGCTGCATCTTTAAAAAGATTAGAAGCATACATGACTTTATCTTCATTTGCACATTTACTTATCTTTAAGATTGTTTCTGTCTTTTCTATCCAGCGCACGACTGAATAGCTCATTCATTGCCTGAGAATTCTATCGGTTTGTATGATAAGAATTCTTTATAAGAACAACCATATGAGATGGTTCTTCTTCTTTTTGGAATTGTAGCTTGGACTAACAATTCGTGGTTTCCATTCACGCTGCGCTTTGATTCAGTGGGTACTACACGTTTATTCCCATTTCTGGAATCATTATTTTCTACCTTTTTAATAGTATTGATAATATAGGACATAGTATCTATGATTCCTTGGGCTACTATGTGTTCGATAACATTTTTATTCATTTGATTCTCGTTATTATCGTTATTCTGGATTTCCTGATTTACTTCGTCTGACATCTGAATTGTAAACATTTATCTACAAGCACGGCATCGGTCTCCCCAAGCCCCATTGCCTATAATCAAGCCCGGTGCCTTGTAAATGCCCCACACGATGCCTACAAACGACGACGATGTTTGCTAGTTAATCGATCGATGCCCCACACCTTGTAGCACGTTGCTGGCAAACAAGCCATGCTGCCTTGGAAGCGCCCCACATCATGGCATGTTGCCCAGCACGCTGCCTGGAAAACAAGCCATGCTGCCTGGAAAGCGCCCCACATCATGGCATGGTGCCCAGCACCCTGCCCTTGTTTCCCGCACGACGAGCTGAAAGCGTGGCCTGACGACGTGCTTGCCTTCAAAAATTATGATTCCTCAAAAATTTAATGTCTATTCCTGTCACTTTAGTTTTTGTGCAGAATGTATATATAGGGGGGTGGTAGTACTCTTGGGGTAGACAAGCATGTGCTAATATTACAGAATAAATTAAATATCATCAAACACAGTGAACCAAGATCGTCAAGCATTGCGACTTTTACTCTTTCCATATATATATGCATCTATTACAAGTATAGCTGGAATTCAAACATTAGTAACCATGCATCTCTCTCTCTCTCTCTCTCTATATATATATATATATATATATATATATATATGTAGGTGATATAGAGTGGGGATCCTGCGCAAAGTTTGTTTTTCCTAGAAAGTCTAAGAAGCGATCTGGGCCATCCGATGGGTGTGTTTATTGGTTGAGATCATCTTGGTGGCATTTTGGTAATATGTGTGTCTTAAAAATAGGATTATTTAATTAATTAGGGGTAGATGTGTCATTTAGCTTGTTTTAAATATGGAAATAATTAATTGCGATTTTCTCTCTCTCTCTCCCTCTCTCTCTTTCTCTCTCTTCCTTCTATCCTTCATGAAGAAACACAACATCAAGAAAACACATCGTGACAAATATCACACAACGTGAAGAAATCCAAGAAAACACATCATTCCTAAAACATAAACTGCTACAACACACTGTGAATTAAGTTGTAACTGGTAAAACACAGCGTCAAGAAATTATTCATGAAGGATTGCAGCTGGTAAAACACATCGTCAAGAAATTGTGCATGAGGGATTGCAGCTGGTAAAACACAATGTCAAGAAATCCTCCAGCATTACCAACATGAATGGTAAAACACAGCGGTATCAATCTGCTTGCTGTTAAAACACAATGGTAAAACACAACGTCAAGAAATCCTCCAGCATTACCAGCATGAATGCTAAAACACAACGGCATTAATCTGCTTGCGGTTAAAACACAATGTCAAGAAATCCTATAGCATTACCAGCATGAATGGTAAACACAGCATCAAGAAATCCTCCAGCATTACCAGCATGATAAAACACAGCGTCAAGAAATCCGCCAGCATTACCAGCATGATAAAACACAACGTTATTAAGAAATCCTCCAGCATTAACAACATGAATGCTAAAATACAACGGTATTAATTTGCTTGCTGTTAAAACACAATGTCAAGAAATCCTCCAGCATTACCAGCATGAATGGTAAAACACAGCGTCAAGAAATCCTCCAGCATTACCAGCATGATAAAACACAGTGTCAAGAAATCCATCATCATACCAGCATGATAAAACACAACGGTATTAGTATGCAAAAAATTTGAACAAAAATCGTCTGGATGTTTAAAGAAACAACCCTAGAAGTTTTTTGTAACTGAAAAAATTTTAAAATATGTGATATAGGGTTTCCTTAAAAATCTCATTTTATTGTTTTATTTAATGAATTACCATTGTGCCCTTTTGTTAAAATTGTCTAGATGACACTTGTCATCACATAGTTGCTTCCTACACTTTGTAGGAAAAATGACTTTGTAGCCAACTCCCACTCAGGTGATATGTATTACTTTATATCTATTTTAGTTGATTATATATATATATATATATATGTTTTTTTCAAAGTAACAACACACACACACGCGCACACACACACATTATATATATAATATGACGAGCGGGAGATGCAGTTTTAAGAATACAGTCACCTAATATATATATATATATATATATATATATATTTGGTGACTGTATTCTTAAAACTGCATCTCCCGCTCGTCATATTTCCAGACGAGCTTTTCCCCGGTTTGGCGAATTCGGTTTCCTTCCTCAACCAACGCTTCACCATACTGGCGGTGTTCCTCCACATGACTCATCGGTAGCATTGGGCTGGTACTGGTTCAGGGTAAGGTGGAATTGATTCTTTGTAGGGATGTGGGTTTTCTAGTAGGTTCTGAATTGCCCAGTTGTTAGCCCACCACTGATCTAAAGGGTTTGATGCTGAATCCTAGGCATCTCATTGGGATCAAAGGCTGGGATTGGAAATTGGTTTCCCTGATTCTGTTCTAGGTTTATGGGTTGGTCAGGAAATAAAGGAAGTAACGGTGGTTCTGGATTTGCTACTTGGTTGAAAATTTGGTTCTCCTCCTATATTTCCAAACACATGAAAATTAGCAAATTGTCTATCCAACTCTTCTTCCCATAAAGGTCTGGCTTCTGGGTTTTAGGTATTTCTAATTGCTATGGCTCGCTGTTGGGCGTGGTTCATTCTTTCCTCCTTTCTCCTTTGGCTCTACTAAACCAACCTCTCTTTTTAGGGGGAAAAGGTTCTTCGGATTTGACTTTGAAAACAAAGATATCTTTGGAATCAGTGGTGTATTCGAGCGATTGGCTGGGATGTTCCTTCTTCCATGAGAGAATGAGGTAGATGACGAAAGCGTCAGAAGTACCCTGATCACTCATACTGTAAACTAAAGAAATTGTCAAAATAACACAAAATAATAATATACATATTTACACAAAAAACATAGAAGTCGCGATATTTCATAACACAATTGGTTAAAGTTTAGGTAATTTAAAAGAACACCTAAATGGCTTATACGAGTAGCTCTGATACCATCTTCTATCACAACCCCGACCCTTACCCCGGGAGCGGAGCCGCGAGAAGAACAGTTAGGTGGTACCAGTGTTTATTAATTTGGCAACGGAATTAAAACATCAGGATCGTAGTTAGAAAAATTTCAGAGTTTCAAAACTCCAAACTTTTATATTACACAAATGGGATGAAACCCATGTTTTATGTCATCTTTATAGGAATAAACCCTGTTGTGAAAATATAAACTTTTATTTAGGTAACTTTATAGCCACTTTCTTTAAGCCTTCAGTGCTCCTTAGCTGGCTTCTTATAGCTTCACATTAAGTTACCTGAAACGCTTTTTAAAAATATTTTATCAGCAAAAAATACTGGCGAGTTCATTCCGGTTTATAAAATGACACATCATTACACTTTATGTCACATCCCAACCGATGGCGAAACATCAGGATGAGACGAAAACGAGATTGCAAGAGACTTCATAACACTAATTGTGACAAGTATTTAATAATTGTTTTTTACGTTGCCTGAACTAGGAACACCACAAGTTTAAAATGAAGAATGTATAATAAGTATTCAAATAAATAATTTCATTTCATTAAAATGATTTTTGTACAAGAACTGGAATCGAGATACAACATGATTGAAAATAAATTACAATACAATACAACGAACATTAAAATTTAAATGTGTTTCTAGGCAATCCTACTAGATTCATCTGTCACAATCCTGCAACATGTAATAAAAGCATAGATCAGTACAAAAGCACTGAGCGAGCATACAAGTTTGTATATAAGTATAAGTATAAAAGTTTGTCTCAAATCCACATGGCATTTTATATTCAAGATGAACGAGCATACATAAACAACTTACGCATAGCAAATAGTATACAATTAAAATCCTTAACTAGCATGCATAACAATCTAAGTATAACAATATCATGAGATTACAAGTTGAAACTAACAAGCATAAACAACCTAAGCATAACAATGGACGTATTCGATGGTTTGAGTATTTAATTATAATCGATTGCGTAACGTGGATTTTGTATACATGTTGCACCCAAAAATGCGTTAAAGCATAAAAAGGGTCGAGTATCCTCACAGTTTTGCAAAGTTTCCTTTGGTGATTCCGTGAAGAGTTGGAGGTTGGAGCTTTAAAGCTTCCTTTAAAACACTTAGTGTTTTTTTAGAACTCTTAGAGTTCTGTTCCTTGCTTGGAAGATTTGAGAGAAGTAGAGAGGTTGAGAGAAGAATGATTGGAACACTTAGTGTCCTTTTAGAATTCTTGATTTAGAGAGATTGAGAGAATTAGAGAGATGGAGAGAAGAATGGTGTGAAGAAAATAGTAGAAGAAAGTTGGTATTTATAGGTAGAGAAAATGGAAAATGGTGAAATATGATTGGCTAAAAAATGGGGAAGAGGATTGAAAAGATGATTGGTGGAGAAAGGAGGTGGAAAATGGTGAAATATGATTGGTTAAAAAAGGTGGAAGAGGATTGATGAGGTGGAAAGATGATTGGTATATTTCTTGGTATTTCTTGAGTATATATTATGTAGTTGAGTATATAAAAACTATAAAAGTATAATTCAAGTATTGAGGATGTGCGTATAAGTATTTATACGTATCATTGTGTCGGTTTGCGTATAAATACGTATTTAAATGATCGGTTGTGTGAATAAAAAATATGTATAAAATATGAATTTTATTATGATTAACGCCTCGATTGTGAGATTGAAATTAAAATACCAATGTAACGTTTCTAAAGTTAGAATACGAATACGAACATTTTTAAAATAGAAATACGAAGATACGAGGCGTTACAAGAATAACGATTAATATATATATATATATATATACATATATTTTTATTATGTTTTAATGCCTCGAATTATGATACAAATATTTATTTTCTAAAATAAGGATGCAAAAAAGCGAGGCGTTACACTTTACAGTACTAACAGCGATTACAATGTTTATATCTACCCAATTACTCATTAAGTATTTGTCACGTTGGCAGTTACAATGACCGTGGTCATATTACTATTGGCTAACCCGTTGTCCAATAGTAACGCTGGATAAGTAGTGTATACAAAACCCCACATACCGGCAGTAATCGTAGAATACAAAGACTTAATCACTGTAAGTATAGCTGAAAAACATTTAGGTTTTACAAAAGTACTTGAAAAAAAGAGAATGACTCACATTGAAAACTTAGGTATTTATACGGACTTCCTCGTGATAGTTCTTGATTACTTTCTTGGGTGTCTATTAAAACATACAATGCACGCGTTTTAATAAGATAACCCAAATCACTTTAGCCATACAACACGAGACAGAACCCCAACGAACTTAGTCGGGCAGAGCCTTGACATGCATTGGTGGGTCCTAAATCAATCCGGTAGGGTAACAAATTAGTGATCGGGGGTTAAAATACTTACAGCGGGCAGTGTTTCGCAGGTTTAGGCGTTTGGGGGTGTTGTTTAGAGAAACAGAGATAAAGAGAGTGCTGATCGGAGAAATTCGATCGAACAGGTGCAGGAGATTCTGTCCCACGCTGCTCCATTTATAGGCCAGTTTGGCTTCTCCCACGCGTCACGCTAGGATCCGGGGAATCCCCAGCATGGCGCCTGAGACACCTAGCTAGGGCTAGGTCAGCCCCGTAACGAGTATAGGCATGCCACTTGTCGCGAAACGACGACACATGGTGTCGACCTCCCCACGTGTCGCGACAGAGACGGGTGTCTATGGCGTGTGGCGCCTGGGCTACCCAGGTGGGTCTACTTCGTTTTGCATGCCGTGTCCCGATTTGTGTGTCCGGTTCTTCGTATCAGCTTGGTTTGGGGTGTTTTGGAGAGTTGTTACAGTTTCCAACTATGATTCCACCTTCTCACTTAATTAGTTAATCCATTTCTACATAACCTAAGTCACCAAGTATAATTTCTAGTAGCAAAGTGTCCAAACTACACTAAGTCTCAAAACATTTGCCATGTATGGAATGCACTCGTCTAGTTTGATCTCACTTGGTTACATGGTGGATTTATGAGTTGTTACATTTCAATCTTCTTCATGACCAACTGGAATCATCACCTAAGTTGATAATTTTGTGCTTCGGTGAATCATATAACGAGGTTTAATGGATGAAAATCATCCTTCCTCCTTGCTTGACCTTTACATGATATTACTTGACCATAGGATTATAATACATAATATATGTCTTTATATAATCCAAAAAACCAAACCCTAAACACTAACCATTCATGGATTGATGTTAAGAGTTGTGCTTATATTATCTAAGATTAAATTTTCCCCGTATTTGAACTTCCAATGGGTGAACTTGTGCCTATGAAAAGCACAGAACATGGTTTCCAACTTGATTGTCTTAACAAGATAACTTTTTATGTAATTTTTTTACTAAGTTAATCATTCTTCATACACATTCTTAATCTGAATCCCTCGAACTTATACGCCTCGTTTATCCTTGTAGGATAAATCGGTGTTCCCAAACACAAATCGCATCAACTCACTGTCGTGGAACTTTCTATGCAAACCGTGAGACATGTGTGACATTCGTGTTTGTTCTATCGTACAATTCCGAACAATTTCATAATCAATGAAACCTTGTGTTTAAATTCCAAGATTTGTATAAATTTATGACATTCATGCATTTTCAATCTTTGTTCAATTTCGATCTTTCAAACCTTTTCTGGAAGTGAAATCGTAAACCGATACACAAACGTAATCAGTTTAATGCGACATAAGCTAAAAATACCCTAAATACCCTTTACATAACTTGGAAATAAGCTTTGAGGGGTTCGGTAGGACAAAAACATGCTTATTCACGTACAGGGACTATTTTCAGCAACTTTGAAAGTATGCCGATTCACGTACTTTTTAATACGAACCTTGTGTGGACATCCAAAAATTCATGTATTCAATAAAATCTTGTATTTTATTGATAAGAATGCAAAATTTCAATCGTTGCGCAATTTCGGTCGTTTTCGTGCTCGTTAAAGCGTTTTACGTGTTTAAGCGAAACGCATAATCGTACAACCGAACGAACCGACTTCCATGACATTTATGGGAAAAATCCAAGTTACATATGCCTTAACACCTTTATAGAGCCTAAAAATAGGTTAAAAAGGGGTTAAAAGTGACAAAACGTGACGAAACAAGTCCAGGGGCCAAATCTGCCAATTTTTGAAACTTCTACCCCTGCTAGGGCCTTACGAACCGTAAGACCATAGTCCATACGGTCCGTATGGGGTCCCCAGCTCAGCAGAATTTGGTTGCACTTTGGCAGCTTCCCAACTCGTTCCTTGGCCACCAAGCTCGCGATTTTTACCATTTCTCACCTGCATTTGACACCTGGAAGGACACTAATCAATCCCCTAACACCTGGATGGGCACTCACCATGATTTGGGAGCTCCAAGATCACTATAAATAGGTGATCAAAGGCCTCGTTTCAACTTGCTCATTTCAATAATTATTTCTCCCTCTCTTGGAGTAGTTTCCTGTAGGTTGGAAGCCTCCTACTAAGCTCTTAAGTGTTTTTCAACACAAGTGCTCACTCCTAGTCTTGTTCATTTATTTTGGCTATTTTGAGCCAAAAGTCAAACAGTTTGACTTTCGGTTCTGAACATATTTGGTCAAGTCAAAGTTCAATTGAAATTTACTTCGTGATCGTAATCACGAATGTTATAATCCCTAGCGATTTTACCTTCTAATTACCACGTTTACTAGTCGAAGTGACGAGTCAAAGTTTCGGTAAAAAATGCGCATAATGTGTATTTTACGATGAAACTATTTTAGGGTATCAAAACTCCAAGTTTTGATACCAAATCAGTTTTATAAACTTACTTAAACATGTTTTGACATGTCTAACTCGTCACTTTAGTTTAGTGCTTATTTAGGGTCGTAGGTCGAGCGGTCTTGACCACCGCTTTGACTTTCGAATCCGGCCCGTTTGGTCTTAGGATCCCACCAAACACATATTTGTGACCATATTTGTATAGGGAATAACCCTCTGAGGTTATACCTTATGGTCACGTCGTTTGGTTAGTATTATGATAAGTCGTTCTTATGTTCTTAAAAATGACCAAAATGCCCTTTTTGCGTATAAATTCATTTTAACCATATGTAATCAAATTTTTGACATATAAACTGATGTTATAACATTTTCAAATATGTTTGGGAATTTAAGACTTATCGTAGGACATGTTTAACCATCCAAACACGCGTTTACGCAAATGACACGTTAAAGTAGCGGAAACTACCTTAACGAGTCATAACGGGTCAAAAGCACTTAGGATCACTTTCAAATCAGAATGTTAAGTTTATTAAATCATGCCATAGGTGTTCCAACACTCATTTGATTTGTAATACTTCATTCTATCCGATTTGCCGATTAAAGACCCGACTTATCAACATAGTTATCCAATATTAGGAGCCACTTGAATCCTTGATCCTCCAAGCTTTGTTTGAACTTTTATACAAGTCTTATACGCAATCCCAAGTGAGTACATAGTCCCCTCTTTTACGTTTTTCAAATGTTTTGAGGTGATTCATATGTGCCTATCACTACTTTCTTGTTTTCATGACATTATACATGCTTTGATTACATAGTACATATAGTACATGATTTCAATTGCATCTTTGCTTCGTATGTTTACCTAGCATGCCTAGCACATTGATTTCAAATACATTTTTGCTTTGTATGTTTACCTAGCATACCAAGCACATTATTTCAAGACATCTTGCTTCATATGTTTACTTAGCATACCTAGTGCATGGTTTCAAAACATTTTTCATAACACGCTTACATTGTTCATGACATATTGGTGCATTGAATATACAATGATGCATTCATTAACATTAATCACACCGATCGGTAGAATGTAATGGTACCATAGAATTGACAATCCCGTTGCCGCTTCCTAGGTTTTTTTGAAGTGATCTTAGGGAATGACAGAATCTTATGATATTGATAAACCTTTGTCCGTATAAGGGTTTATCCGTCAGTCAACAAGGCTTGAATGTATTTGCCAACAATCCATATTTATATGTTTACACAATGAAAACAATGATTTTATAAAACAAAACCTTTGATTAAATAAGACTTTTGCTCAATCAAAAACATTGTTTTATACATGACATTTTGGTTATACAAGACATTTGTTTATATATGACAACAGTTTACACCTGACATTGGTTTATACAAGACATCACATTGGTTTAGACAAGATATTTCATTTGTTGGTTTATGGTAAGTGATTTAAATAACGAGACGTGTGTAATATGATAAAAGCATGGTAGATACGCCGTTGGTACATCCTATATATAAGTGCTTTTATTATATTACATATCGTAGCGTTATCTAAACTACTTCAAATAAAATACAAGTCACCACAGACTTTATACAAGACATGACATATTTTGGTTATTAAGTTAATCTTGCATCATTTCTTTTAAATCAATTGATTTTCACACGATTTCATAAAAGAAACATTTTATGATGGTTCATGGCTACTTGTATAGTTAACATTTCTTTTTAAACATTCAAAGCCATGAATCATCATCAAAGCCAGACTTTATACAAGACTTATATCAAAGCCAGACTTTACATATCGTAGCGTTATCTAAACTACTTCAATAAAATACAAGTCACCACAACTTTATACAAGACATGACATATTTTGGTTATTAAGTTAATCTTGCATCATTTCTTAAATCAATTGATTTCACACGATTTCATAAAAGAAACATTTATGATGGTTCATGCTAACTTGTATAGTTAACATTTCTTTTAAACATTCAAAGCCATGAATCATCATCACAAACCTATGTTACTCACAGCATTTTATGCTGACGTTTATTTCACAATGTTTCAGCGCTAATGTGTGATGATTTTGAGCTTGCTACACATAGGACGGACTCGGTCCTTAGTTAACTTAAAACTTGAAAGACAAATGTTGTTTTTAGTTTGTTTTTATTCCAAGACAATGTAATTTAACAATTCAATAATACAAAACTTTATGTACCATGTGTTGTGAAACGATAGTTCTGTTAGATGACTCCCCGACGTTTCCGCCACAGTTTGTTGTTTTACGCGGTCGGGGTGTGACAACATGACCCCTTTTTACTGTAAGTACACTTTTGGGGTGCAATATATATATACAAATCAAACTTACACATACACAAACATTCACATGATTCAAACAAACAAATACGTACATACATGTTTAATACGTTATACACTAGGATACTTGCATGCTAGAAGCCTTTCTTGCACAAGTACTTGTCATTAATTTCATGAGCCAACCTTAACATGTATAGCGATATAGGAGTAGCATATCGCTCATTTGATGGGTCATTGTTAAGATTCAATCGTTAACAGTCTTATCGTTTTGATGGTGAGATTACGCTAGTGGAATCTTTGGGTTGACACGTATGTCATGCATACTAGTTCATGTTAAGATATGCCTAAATATACATCTTTTGCCATGGGGATTTTGTTAAACTTTTATACATATACTAGTACATCAAACTTGTATGCTCACCATTGCTTTATTGTTATTTTAAATTTCCGTTTTGTCATTTATATGTTATGTTTCAATTGTTGTGTTTGCTTCCAAAACATAGTATCTGTGACTTAGAAATGAAAAGAAATGAAATTTACTTTTAAATTATTATCACAATTAGCGGTTGTGATGTCTCTTGCAATCTCGTTTCGTCTCACTCCGATGTTTCCGCCATGGTTGGGGTGTGACAATTTTATGTTTAGTTGCATTGCATAGACAAGACTATGCAAATGGTGTCTTATGCAACTATAAATATAGAAGATCAAATGGGTAATCTTCCAAACAATTGGTCACTCCTCTGTTTAAATTAATTTGAATTGTTCTACTTTATTAATGTCTATCATCTAGGATTATAGTTTAGCAATTGTTGTATAAGATATGTTTTAATATGTACGTTTTGTAGTAATTTGATTTATCAAGGAAATACCATGGAGAATTTGGATTATAGTTTAGCAATTATTGTATGTAATATGTTGTAATTGGTATGTTTAGAATTATGAAAGAAATATCATTGAGAATTAATAGAGAGAACATAGGTCGTCTCCAACAACACTAAACTTGTAGACTAGAGCCCACCGAAGTTTTGTTCTCCTGCATCTCATGTTTGTTCTCCGATCGATAACACCCAAGAGACTAAACGGGACCGAGTGAGAGCTTTGATTCCCTGCTTTGGTGGTTGGAATCGGTGGCCAACGGTAGTTACTGAAATTCTTCGTCGGTGATGGTCGAGGAGGTTGAAAGGGATGGGGTGGTGGCGGAGGTGTTGATGGTTATGTTTTTGTTTTCATACACGTGTGGGTCCCACAATTTATATGTTTATTTAATATGTTTTAAATACTTATTTAAAATAAAGGGCATTTGGGTCATTTCACATGAACTTAACTGAAGAAATTCTATCCAGTCCGGGACTATCCCTGTAACTAGTGATCACACAAGGAATAAACATGTAATTTTAAAAATTTTAGGACTAAAGGGAAAAAAATGACAAACCACATATACCATATGGGCAATTTACTCTTTATAGTTTCATAGTTTGGCTGTAATTACGATTTTTTGGGTTTTTTTCCATCACATCTTGTTCATTGCAAGTTATATTGATTTGAATTGGTTGTGTTCATCGGTTGGTGGTAGGCATGTAAATGAATAACGTTTAATGCATCAGAGAAGTTTGTTTATTTAATAAACAAACAAGCATGATACATGTTACGTTCGTGAATGTTCGTTTATGTTCGTTTGAATTTTAATACAAACCATAAACAAGACTCGTGCGCGTTGCGGCGTAGGTACATTGGAAACCTTGAATGGATTAATCCAAGCGTTATGTGATGTGTTAACCATATGAAAATGTGTGTTTCGACGCAACCACTTAAACTCAATAGCAATGTGATTTGATCAAAACGTAAAGTATATCGAATTTATATTGTACAATCATAACATATCATATGTGACCCAACTCGTACATCGTAAATGTAATAAGCTACTTAATTAATGCATTTAAAAAAGAAACAAAATCAAAATTTGACTCCACTCGGTTCGGAACAAAATTTACTTAACATACATAAAATAAGCACGAAAACGTATTATATTTGACCTGGCTAGTTTCCCAACCAATTTGAATTTATAAGGACATACACATAAAATTGGTTTTTAAACGAAAAATATATTATATTTGATATTACCTGGCTCGTTTCCCAACCAATTCGAATTTATACAAACACGCTCATAAAAATGGTTTTTTAAATGAAAATGTATTATATTTGACTTGACCTGTTTCCAGAAAATTTTTTGTCGAAACGTAAGTTAACTCGAATTTATACCAACACGTAGATAAAAATATGAATGTAAAAAAATAACCTTTTTAAAGTAAAGGAACGATAGAAATATGTAAAAGATTTTAACGAACAGAAGTTACCGAAGAAAATTTAAATTAGTAAAAAGCTTAATAGGAAAAAACATATATTATATATTTAATAAAATCCCCCTTATATCTTTCCTTAAGTCTAGCCGACTTTTCTCTTTAGCCCAATAACAAGGAATATGATTGTGATCCAGCCCAAATTTTTAGATTGAAGGAGCTTACCATTATTAATTTAGTATTTTAGGCCCAATTATTTAGATTGAAGGAGCTTACCATTATTAATTTAGTATTTTAGGGAAATTTCACACATAATCATGCAAGCTTGTAAAATATTATATATACCTCTATAAAATTACAAATATTATACATACCCTTACAAAGTAGTTGAAATATCATATATATCCAATTCATTAAAAACAATTTAATAAAAGACAATTTTACCTTTATTTTTCTATAACTTTGAAATCTCATATACGACCTTTAACTTCGAATATTAGATTTACAATTTTCTAGCTTAATTTATTTAGCTTAATATTATATACATGGAGAATACTATTGTTTATGGAAAAAAAATCAAAACACAAATGGGTAAAAATAAATTTAACCTTATAATGTGTTATATAAAAATACGAATTTAAAAAATGAGTGTATATGAAAACTTAGAAGTTAAAAAATAAGTGTAAACTGATTATTTATTAGATTGTTTTTAATAAATTGGGTATATTTGATATATTAACTATTTTGTAAGGACATATATGATATTTTTAGTTTTTTTGTAAGGGTATATATATGATATTTTTCCTTTTTGTTGGGCATACATAAAATTTTTAAAGTTTGTAAGGGTATATATAAAATTAATTCTAGTATTTTTCAAGTATATGTCTCTTCATTTAGATTGAAGGAGCTTACCATTATTAATTTAGTATTTTCAAGTATATGTCTCTACATAATATATAAAATTTATAACTTTAAAAGGAGAAAAAGAAAATATCCGACCAAACAAGACAATTGTCAACGCATATTGTAGTTAATGAGCCGGTGGTTTCGATGGTGAAACTTTGACATTTAGACCAGAGGGTATGGGGTCGGCATAGTGCCGGCCAGGAGCGACGCCGCATCCCCACACCGCCCCCTAGCCCCGGCGCGATCACTTTCGGCGCCTAAATGCCGCCCTTGCCGCTTCATCTTTGCACAATTTTCAAAATAATGCCGTTGGGAAACGGCTCTTTATTAAAAATGTTTTTTTACTTTCAATACCAAAAAACCTCCCATTTTTATACCACATTCACTCAAAATGCACCCACTCTTCTCATCAACTTTAAAAATCTTTTCTCTTTTTTATAAAAAAAACATGAATCCTTTCAACCCGAACAACCCGAACCCATTCAACCCGAACCCGAACCCGTTCAACCCGAATAACCCAAACAACCCGTTAGAATCCCAACCACCGTTCGAATCTCAACCTCCATCATCTCCGGTTCGACTAGGCGATGACGACGAAGTCGTCCCCGAATCCCCACCGCAAAGGAAAGGTCACAAAAAAAACAAGGGGAAAGCGGCTCAAGACGATTCTAGCTCCAAACCAAAGCAAAGACCTTGGTCTAAAAAGGAGGAGGAAACGCTAGCAATGGCGTATATCAAGTCGTCTACTTGCCCGGTTGTCGGTATGAACCTAATACTCTATTTTTAATTTAAAATTTAAAAAGATAATATTTTTCATTATACTAATGTTAATTATTTTTTTAAATTTAGGGAACAACCAAACGGGTAAAAGCTTTTGGAAGAAAATAACGGATGCTTTTAACAATATCATGGAGCACCCCGACCCACGCGATCACGAGTCCGTCTCTTCCAAGTGGCGGAAAATGAGCATAAAATCAACCGCTTTAGCGAAATTTGCAACCGCCACTACACTAATCCGCCTAGCGGTGCAAACGAAGTCACCCTCCTCAACCTTGCTTTGGAACAATGGGATCTGAAGGGTAGAACCACATTCCCACATCTTCAAGCTTGGGAAGTTTTGAGGAAAGAAAACAAATGGAAACCGATTCCGAACAAAGTGGCGTCCGCCAAACGGAGTAAAACTTCCGAGTCTGGAAGTTATAGCGCGGGAGGCTCCACCGCTCGTTGTCAAATAGACATTAACGACGAGTCGGTGGAGTTTGACGAGGAGGAGTTGGAGGTGCAAGAGGTAGAACGTCCCGAAGGCGAAAAAAGCAGCGTCCGAAAAGAAAAAAACGGCGTCTTCCGGGAGCGACTCGAAAATGAACGAGTTGATAAACGAGATGCGTTCATTCTGAGAGATCACGGAGAAAAAAATGAATATAAGAAAAAGATTTGTCGGCCGACTTCGCTCGAGCGAGTGATTTTAAAATTCTACAGTTGGATCTCGATACCGTACCGGAGGATGAACGAGAGGTTTACCGGAGGATGAAGGGGGACATTAAAAGAAAGTGGACCTCGTAGTTTTATTTTTAGGAATCGTAATTTTTATTTTTAGGCGTCGTTTTTTTTTTATTTTTAGGAATCGTATTTTTTATTTTTAGGATTCGTAGTTTTTTTTATTTTATGTAATTTTTTAAAATTTATGTAGGGATTTAATTATCTTGTTTCATGTTTTATTTTTATTTTATATATGTAGTGTTTTTATAAAACTAAATTAATAAAAACTAAAAATTAATTTAATATTAAAGTGAGGTAGACCCATCCCTCCACCCTCTCATTTTGCTAGAAGGGCCATCCTTCAAAGGATGGAAATGTGGCATCCTACGTGACAGCCCATCCTCTTGGAAATGACCCTCTCATACCATCTAGTCTTTGATCAAAAGGTAACATGTGTTCTAGTGGTGGTGGTGTTGTATGGATCGGCATATGAAATGATATTCAGGTAATAAAAAATATAAGAAATAACATGTCAAATACTTTACAACTTCTAATCACTTTCCACAATAACATGTCAAATACTTTACAGCTTCTAATCAGTTTCCATAATATGTTGCTATTTCAAACAAAATTAAAGTGATAGGCCCCATCTAGGATACAAGTTGTTGCTCACGGCGTTCCAGGAAATTTAACCATTATTTAATTATCTGTATTTTAAAATTTTAAAAATATCTTATTTACAACACTAGAAAATATTAAAATTAGAATTTATTATTCAGTTAGATCTTATGTAGGTTTCATGTGTGGAGGGGAATATATATACCATATATTATCTCTTCGGAAGTGTGCGTGATGGATCCTTGGCGATGAAGTGGCATTGGCACAACGGGACTTCAGCGTCGCTAGACAGTGGCGGATTTAGAAAATCATTATAGGACAACGTTTCATATAAAAAGGGGTAACGGAATCGAAAAAACGTCAAATTTTTTCAAAGTTTACACTACCATCGGAGCGTCAAGGGGTTGTAACATGCTAGGTTCGCCCCTGTGGCTAGATGGTGACGATGTGGAACTGGCATAGCGGATGGCTAGATGGCGATGATGTGGCACTGGCATAGTGGAACATTGGCACCGCGTAGGACCATCAACAAAGAAGAAAATGAGGATTACAACTTGCAAGGATGGAGTGGGTAACAAAGCTGATTTGAATGGAGAATGGTGAGGGAATCCTACGAGGTGCTGCATGGTAAATGAAACCAACAACTAAAATCAAATGTCTATAGATCCGAATTACATGAATTATTATGATATTGCAGATATGAATATAAACATTTCAAAAGTGAGCTAGGCAAAATTATATTCATATGGTAAAATATTATGATGATTTTGTTTACGTAAGGTAAAAGTTTGTAAATAACACATTATATATGGGCAGACAATACATTGACTTTTTATCAGGTCTCCTCCTTATCTTTTGGTGTTTGGTTCACATTTCGCCTCCTATCTTAATATACATTCTGCATCTTAAACATTCATTTTATCTATACTCATTTTACAACCATCTCGTTGAAAAATCTTCAAAAAAGATTTGATTCCATTGGATTTGTGAATAGCAAACCGTCAATGGCTTCTTCTTCTTCTTCTTCTTCTGCAACTTCCAGCGATCACAACAAGAAGAGGTGTTATCAGTATGATGTATTCTTAAGCTTCAGCGGTGAAGACACCCGTAGAAGCTTCGTGGATCATCTAAACAATGCTCTGCAGGGGTACGGTATTCGCACTTTCAAAGACGACGAGAGACTGCAAAAGGGCAAAGAGATCAAAGACGAGCTCTTGAAGTCTATTGAAGACTCCAGGATCTGTATCATTGTTTTCACTAAGAAGTATGCATCTTCTTCTTGGTGTTTGGATGAGCTCGTAAAGATTATGGAATGCCACAAGTCAGCCTATCAAACTGCGTTTCCTGTGTTCTATGATGTAGAACCCACTGAAGTCCGCAAACAAAGCGGGTCGGTTGGAGAAGCATTTGCCAAACATACGAATAAGGTGGCTGTCTGGAAACCCCTTACCAAGAACATCTTAAAAAAAGCACTTGACAGACATACCAATAAAAAGCTGGGAAAATGGAGAAAGGCTTTGAAAGATGCAGCCAATTTGTCTGGATGGGAGATGAAGAACACTGCTCATGGGTATATATCATCTCTCTCTCATATTCTTCGGTTTTCTTTCTTTAATTGTAACATATGTAATATGTTTGTATGAAATGGAAATCAAAGCTAACTGTTTGTATTATAGTATTATTTATTTAGTTTTTGAGCAAGCTAATTGTATATTCTTCTTTGATCCACAGACATGAAGCAAAAGTCATCAAAAAAGTTGTTGAGCGCGTTTCACTCGAGTTGCGATCCGCTAATATGGGTGTTGATGAGAACTTAGTAGGCATGGAAGAGAGGATGCAAGATCTGGATTCATATTTAGAGATCAGTTTGGATGATGTTCGCATGGTAGGGATCAAGGGCATGGGAGGTGTTGGGAAGACAACTTTGGCGCGAGCTATTTTTGATAAAATATCCGTTCATTTTGAAGCTAAAAGCTTTGTTGAGGATGTGAGGGAAAATTCGAAGGCTCCTTTGTTAGGCATGAAGAAGTTGCAAGAACAAGTCCTTAGAGATGTATTAGGGGACAAAGGCATTACCATTAGTAGTGTTCATGAAGGGAAAAAGTCGTTAAGAACAAGGTTGTGTGGTAAAAAAATTCTTGTTGTTCTTGATGATGTGGATCATAAGGACCAGCTTGAGGCGTTAGCTGGTGAACCTAATTGGTTTAAGCCAGGAAGTAGAATCATTGTTACAACGAGAGATGAGCATGTGCTTATATCACACGGGGTAAAAATGATCCGAAATGTTGATATGTTATCGGATGAGGAAGCAATTCGCCTCTTCCGTAAGTATGCATTTCAAGAAGATATTCCAACCGAAAAGTATGAAATGCAATCACTTGAAGTTGTACATTATGCTGCTGGTCTTCCCTTAACAATCAAAGTTTTGGGTTCCTTTCTCTGTGGTAAAAGCAAGCCTGAGTGGATCGAAGCACTAGCAAAACTCAAAATAATTCCCTTACTGGAAACTCTTACAAAAATTGGAACTAAGCTATGATAACCTAGAGGATGATTACAAGGAAATAATTAGATGTGGCGTGCTTCTATAGGCATCTGCGAATGAGTTGGCCAGTGTGGAACCAGGTAATAAAAATGCTTGAAAGTTGTGGATTTAAAGCTAGAAATGGTTTAAGAGTTCTTCACCAAAAATGTCTCATAACAGTTGACAAAAGATGGAATCTAATATGCATGACCATATTGAAGAAATGGGCAAGAATATTGTACACCGTGTGCATCAAAATGATCCCACTAAACATAGCCGACTATGGGTTCAAGAGGAAATTGAATATGTCTTGGCAAATGACTTGGTAAGAATCCATTTTACTTGTAAGGTGGAAATGAAATTGACATACTTTTCATTAGTTATGACAAACTAATGGTTGCGTTCTTGAATTATAGGGTACTGAAGCAACAAGATGTATAGAACTTGAAATCACTCCTGAGATTGTTTTGGAAAGTCTTCGAAACATGAAGAAACTTGAATGCCTTATTGTGCGTGACAGAGAGGTTGAGAATAATTTTTCTGATGATGGTGTGAAGATTAATGAAGCTCGCGAATACTTTCCAAATTCGTTACGGTACCTATATTGGTCCATTTACCCTCATTGGTGTTTACCTAAAACATTTAAAGCAAATAATCTTGTTGCACTTGAAGTGTCTCACAGCAAAATCAAACAACTTTGGGAAGGGGGAAAGGTAATATGGTTGATTGGTTGTTCTTTAGTTTTCTAATGTATATATATGTCTATTTATCTATTAGCTAGTTATCATAACAACATATTTTTACTCTTTTTTTGTTAACTTTTCATCTTATTATAGGTCATGAAGAAGCTCAAATTCCTTAATTTAATGTCTGCAACTGAGTTAAGGAGCCTTGACCTGGGGCTGACACCCAATCTTGAGTGGTTAAATCTTTGTTTTTGTAATAAATTGGTAAAACTTGAAGTACACGGCGGGTGTCTAAAAAGCCTTGTCTATTTAAACATAAGTTTCTGCCCGGTTTTAAAGTCTGTATCTTTTATCGAGCAGTTTGAATCACTTGAAGTTCTTGATCTAAGTTTGTTAAATTTGAGGGAATTCCCTAATTATATAATCACAGGGCACTCCAGCAATAGTTTGCTAGAGCTTCATCTTTCACACAATTACTTTATAGAAGTACCCTCATCAATTGGAAATCTTCATAAGCTTGTCTCTCTAAATATACTTGGTTCCTTTAGGCTCAAGAGTCTTCCAGGAAAGGAAGCATTTGTAGTTTACAACATTTGACAACTTTTAACCTTTCTTTCTCTGGTATAGAAGAATTGCCAGAGGACCTTGGCCAGCTGGAATGTTTAGAAGAGCTAGATTTACGTGAAACAAAACTTAAACATCTTCCTGAAAGCATTTGTATGTTGAAACATCTCAAAACCTTATCTCTTGAATATTGTGATGGTCTTGAGAAGTTACCTGAGGATGTTGGCCAATTAGAATCTTTGGAGATATTACATCTAACAGATTTCCCTAATTTAAGAGAAATTCCCAACACCATTTGTAAGTTGAAATGTCTCAAAGAGTTGGATCTTAGAGGATGTGAGAGGCTTGAAAAACTGCCTGCCAGACGAACTTGGAAACTTAAAATGTTTACAAAAATTATATGTTGGGGTACTGGCATAACTCACCTTCCACAGACCCCAAAGCATTTAAAGATTTGAAAATCTACAAATTTGATTCTTCTTTGTGATGAGGTCCACACAGAGTGAAAGTAGGAGGTAGGGTTTTTAGAAGAAATGTCAGAGGCCAAGATTTACATAGTGGTCAACAAAAATGTTTTTCCCACAAAACCTAATTTCCCAACGATCCGCTTCATCAAGTTCTTTCCCAATTATCAGGTATGTTCTTCACTAATTTGGGTGTGATTTTCAGGGTTTCATCTTTCTGTAAGCCAAGTCATGGGAGATGATATTTGATTAGATGAGCGTTTGGACCTCTGAATTCCCAATTATTATGTTGTTTTATTAGTTTAGATGCTTATTTTGTATGATTTCAGTCCCAGTTTTAGGGTTTCATCATGTATCAATTTTGAATTTAGACATCAAGATGTTTGGCTTTATAAGTCTAAGAATATTCCTGTTCTTTCATTGTAGCAATTATGAAATTACTAAATGTGATACCAAAATTAATTTTAGCACTGAATTTCTATGTTTTATAACTTGATTCATGTAAAGGCCTAACTGGATTCACCCTAATATCGCTCGCTACTGGCAAAAGGTATTGCATTTAACTCTGTGATTTATTTCTGTTTTCTTGCAAATTGGGCACCTTAGTGTATGCATATACTCTTTTTTATTTAAAAAAAAATATACATAGTTCCATGTTTGGAAATCAATGCATCTGACCTTCAAGTCAACCTTTTGTTCTTTACTAGAAAATGTGATTTATTCATGCATATATTGATGTAATTCTTTGTGAATCAGATCCTCTCCATTACTACGCCTTATGCCCTTATCTTACTTTGTGTTTGATACCTGAATGATATGATTGCAAATAAATAACTACACCAGAAAATGAAATACGTTATGAATACAAATAAAGCTGGTATAAACATTATTTAATAATAAATAGAATTTTGACTTTCAGAGTCCACATATTGCAATTAGCACATTGGATATCAGATCTGAAAGTTTAACATGTTACTTGTGCTTCTGGTGTATTCCGATCTGATTTTGCTTGACGGATCACTGATCAACTGCTGGTAGATGATGCCGATCTGATCTATGGATTGATCTGATAAACTGGTGATGTATTGCTGTTAAGTTGCTCAAATATATGAAGGATGCATTGACGGTTACTACACCTGAGCTCTGATATCATAGTTTGACCAAAGGTCAACTGTCGATACATGAACATTTAAACCTTAGATTAAACCATATTAATGTGTTTACAAAGCGTGTGCATATACTCCCTAAAATCTCCAGGGACTAATGAAATCGGAATCACCTCCTTTTATACATATAATTATTATTCAATCTAGCTACAACATTATATTTAATGGAAGTTTTATCGCGCACACACACTCTCTGTCTATAAAACACGATTTTCATTTTCTTTTTGAACATAAATGTTCGATCAAATTAAGTCAATTTTAGTTATAAGTAATGACATTATTAAAAATAATAATATTAATAATAAGCATAGAATCAACGAAAGGTCAGTTAATATAGCCCGTTTAGCTAAATCTGCCCGTGGGTTCTAGTTCTACCCAAAACTCAACTGAACAAATATAGACTAAACCAAAATTGCAAAAAAAAAAAAAAATATATTAGAGTAAACTTCAATTTTCGTCCCTGTGGTTTGCTGATTTTAACACTTTTAATCCAGTAGTTTAAAGATTGCATTTATCATCCATTATTTTGCTGATTTTAACAGTTTCAGTCCATTAGTTTGCTGATTTTAACAGTTTCAGTCCACACCACTAACACCGGTGTGGACTGAAACTTTTAAAATTAAATACTAGTGTGGACTGAAACTGTTAAAATCAGCAAACTAATGGATGATAAATTCAATCATTAAACTATTGGACTGAAAGTGTTAAAATCAGCAAATTACAGGGACGAAAATTGAAGTTTACTCAATATATTATGTTTATGTCATACAAAATTTTTTACGCATTTTTCATTTTTACTAATACCTAAATGTTTTGATTAATCATAAATACCCACTCAATGTTCATATTTCATTATACAGTCGTTTAATCATCTCAACCCATCATCAAATTAACTCGAAAAAAACAACACGACCATTCGAAATACAATCGAATACTTTACACCTCTTGAATGACATGATACGAAAAGTTAGGGTCTTACATCAGTGTAAAACTAGACACCTCTATTGTGTAACATTTCACCACGCCTATTCAACAATCCTACAAGCCACCGTATGGGTTTGACCGTCTTAAGCATATACCGGTTTGACCAGTGTTGACTCTTATCCAAAACCATGATAACGATCTTAATAATCCAACATATCTTTTACTATTCCGTCATGGTTTTCAGTTCAGACTTCAGCTTCAAAAAACTAAACACCCCCGAAAATGGTGGATATATGCAATCACTCTGTAACTAGCCAGTCGGGTTTGAAAAGAGGGTCGTTAGTAAAGTCTCGACCTGTTACGGACGTGGACTCCCCCTGGCGTCGGAAACACTGAAACATAATAAATAATAAAAAGGTTGAAGGACCAAAGTTGTCACCAATCTTTAAAAATGCTTTTATTTGCAACCAAATATATAAGACGTACCTTGTAGCAAACTATGGTGTCACCAGGATACATTGCAAATAATTTTGTTCCAAGTCTCGCGTGACAAGAGTCACATAGACTCTCATCATTAATTTGTACAAGTCGAGACCTTTCCTCTAATCTTGCTAATTTTGCATCAAGGTTAACAGCCCGAGATAAATTATGAACCACCTAAAAAATTTACAACCTTCAAATAAGTGATTCTGAGCAAAATTGTACTAATTTCGATTCTAAACATAAATTGCTTGAAGGATTTATATAACATGTGAGGAAACCATACGAAGAACTCAAGAACATGTAGGAACTAGGTTCACTTTTAATAAAATATAATAATTACAAAATATATAATAACGAGACTCTCGTTATTTATAGGAAATATCATAGTACAATACCGGTTGCAATAACTAAATAAAAGAGTATAAAATATAATTATATATACCAATCTTGATTCAAGTCGCATTTCTGCTGGGTCCTTCACGCGCACTTGATAGCATCCTAGACTCGAGTATTCGTCATCTTGAGTCTTGAAAATACTCCTTGACTGCAACAAAGAGCAAACTAAAACGTTGATGATTTTGGTTGAGGCACGTGTTCAACACGCTTCCTTAAAACATATTTCGCACCTCTACCAATGACGACGCGTCTGTCTCCCAGGGTACAACAGCCAAAGCAGTCTGTACTGCCGAAGATGGCCACGCGCTCGATGTTACACCAGATAATTGTAGTGTTTGAACTTATGGAATAAATAAGGATGTGATGATGGTGAAATCAAATAGAGAAGACATATCTCTCTAAGTACCCAACACATGGGTCTTCAAGTATTTCTTCTTTACAATAACTCTCTATATATTCATGTAATTTTCTTGTATCTTCTCTTGTATTTTTCTAATATCTTCATTTTCTCAAATGAGGCACATAGCCACTATTATACAAGATTTGAGGATTAGTGAAAAGTCTCACTTAATTATACACTTAATTAGATACTTAATTTGAGACATAAAGACTCAAATTAAAAGATATTAAAACTCTACTTAAGAGTTTAGTCTTTAATTCACCATATGAAGACTTAATGAATAATTATAATTTCATTAAATTATAATCTACTAAATATCCATTCACTAATATCCAACAATCCCCCACATGAATGGAGATCGTTCTAAACAAATAAAATTTCCAATGGAACCTCGACAGTTGAGTTTTGCATACGATAGGTAGGTGTTACCCTTTGAACCTTCGCTCATGAAATGCACTTAGCCCACTAGCTCTGAATAGAACTCGATGTCTTTGAACTCATCTGCCGTTTGTGTAGATGACAATACACTTCACACAAGACTCTCCTAAGCCGGGTCATCTCCTCATAGTCGTGTCCAATAATGGTCGTGGAACACTTTCCTAGTTCTGCGATAGCTCTAGGAATTGTGCCCTCAATTCCATTTGAAGCGACCCCACTTATCTCTAACATAGGTGATTCTCCTTAAATCATTAAAAACATTGTGGTTATCGTGTTTTATCCAAATCATTTACCACATATTAAGCTTAGCCTCACTCTTTGTCACTGAATATCATAGGAATAGACTAGGACGTATTTAAACACCCTTTTATACTTTGGGGTATGTTTAACCATATATACTAGCTTATGCATATCAGCTATGCCCCCACAGTAACCACCCTTAGGCATATGAATTCGTTGTCCTATTGAGCTTAGATCTTGGGATCTCTAGTCAAATAAGTTAGGTTTCCTCCACACACCCTTTTTCCATGGGCTTTAGTCTCATTCCACAACTTGATCTCTAATAAACCTTCAGGTTGTTGGATCCATAACATTAACAAATAGCTTTGCGTATTTGAGATCAATTGTCATGATGTGTTCTTAACTCGTAAGTTAATTTTGCCTATTGTCAACTTCTAAGACTATAACCTCAATGGCCATCTGAATCTGGTTATAACATATGTCTTTGTAAGATACGCGCATCATTTAAGGCAAACACATTTCCATTATACACTATGACCTTTGTGTCCTCCACTTAGTGGTCTGTTTGCAATGTTAGATTGGATTACAAAATCCTTATTGCCAAACTTTTATGATACATATGTAAGACACCCCCACATTTAAGTGTTATAGGATATCATCCAGATGGAGTAATGAAAACCATTTCTATATACCCTTATAGGGTTGTTTCTAAATGGATCCTCTCCCATATTTCTTGCCATTTGATCAACATTTTCGTAACTTCACTTATGACGACATTTATACACATATGATTGAACAAGATCAACCTCATTGTATCAGTGAATTCAACTCATATTTCATTAGCTTACATAAGCTTCCGAGCTGACCAAAGCAACAGATGCCATTGTCATAAGTTTATCACCAACTTAGAATAATTTTAATTTAACATCTAGAATAAGCCTAGACAATGAGTTCTTGAAGAAACCCTAGATCAACTAGACCGGAGTCAAAGTAGATCTATGGAATGGGCTCTGCATAAAAGGGTTAACCCTCCATTTGGTTCCACGATGGATGATGACTAGAACAGTATTCCGGATGATCATGCAAAACAGAACACCATTAGCTCGCCACGGTGAGAAGGGGAGTTCTCTCCGTGACCACCCTCCGGCGTAAGAATAAGTACAGGTAGTCGGAAGTAAGTATTGTAAGAGAGAGAGAGAGAGTATAACCTCAGTGGCCATCTGAACTGGTTATAACATATGTCTTTGTAAGATACGCACATCATTTAACGCAAACACATTTCCATTATACACTATGACCTTTGTGTCCTCCACTTAGTCGTCTGTTTGCAATGTTAGATTGGATTACAAAATCCTTATTGCCAAAGTTTTATGATACAAATGCAAGACACCCCCACATTTAAGTGTTATAGGATATCATCCAGATGGGGTAATGAAAACCATTTCTATATACCCTTATAGGGTTGTTTCTAAATGGATCCTCTCCCACATTTCTTGCCATTTGATCAACATTTCCGTAACTTCACTTATGACGACATTTATACGCATATGATTGAACAAGATCAACCTCATTGTATCAGTGAATTCAACTCATATTTCATTAGCTTACATAAGCTTCTGAGCTGACCAAAGCAACACATGCCATTGTCATAAGTTTATCACCAACTTAGAATAATTTTAATTTAACATCTAGAATAAGGCTAGACAATGAGTTCTTGAAGAAATCCTAGATCAACTAGACCGGAGTCAAGGTAGATCTATGGAATGGGCTCTGCATAAAAGGGTTAACCCTCCGTTTGGTTTCACGATGGATGATGACTACAACAGTATTCCGACTGATCCTGCAAAACAGAACACCGTTAGCTCGCCACGGGGAGAATGGGAGTTCTCTCCGTGACCACCCTCCGACGTGAGAATAAGTACAGGTAGTCGGTAGTAAGTATTGTAAGAGAGAGAGTATAAACCTCAGTGGCCATCTGAATCTGGTTATAACATATGTCTTTGTAAGATACGCGCATCATTAAAGGCAAACACATTTCCATTATACACTATGACCTTTGTGTCCTCCACTTAGTCGTCTGTTTGCAATGTTAGATTGGATTACAAAATCCTTATTGCAAAACTTTTATGATACAAATGCAAGACACCCCCACATTTAAGTGTTATAGGATATCATCCAGATGGGGTAATGAAAACCATTTCTATATACCCTTATAGGGTTGTTTCTAAATGGATCCTCTCCCACATTTCTTGCCATTTGATCAACATTTCCGTAACTTCACTTATGACGGCATTTATACGCATATGATTGAACAAGATCAACCTCATTGTATCAGTGAATTCAACTCATATTTCATTAGCTAACATACGCTTCCGAGCTGACCAAAGCAACACATGCCATTGTCATAAGTTTATCACCAACTTAGAATAATTTTAATTTAACATCTAGAGTAAGCATAGACAATGAGTTCTTGAAGAAACCCTAGATCAACTAGACCAGAGTCAAGGTAGATCTATGGAATGGGCTCTGCATAAAAGGGTTAACCCTCCGTTTGGTTTCATGATGGATGATGACTACAACAGTATTCCGGCTGATCCTGCAAAACAGAACACCGTTAGCTCGCCACGGGGAGAAGGGGAGTTCTCTCCGTGACCACCCTCCGGCGTGAGAATAAGTACAGGTAGTCGAAGTAAGTATTGTAAGAGAGAGAGTATAACCTCAGTGGCCATCTGAATCTGGTTATAACATATGTCTTTGTAAGATACGCGCATCATTTAAGGCAAACACATTTCCATTATACACTATGACCTTTGTGTCCACCACTTAGTCGTCTGTTTGCAATGTTTGATTGGATTACAAAATCCTTATTGCCAAACTTTTATGATACAAATGCAAGACACCCCCACATTTAAGTGTTATAGGATATCATCCAGATGGGGTAATGAAAACCATTTCTATATACCCTTATAGGGTTGTTTCTAAATGGATCCTCTACCACATTTCTTGCCATTGATCAACATTTCCGTAACTTCACTTATACGACATTTATACACATATGATTGAACAAGATCAACCTCATTGTATCAGTGAATTCAACTCATATTGCATTAGCTTACATAAGCTTCCGAGCTGACCAAAGCAACACATGCCATTGTTATAAGTTTATCACCAACTTAGAATAATTTTAATTTAACATCTAGAATAAGCCTAGACAATGAGTTCTTGAAGAAACCCAAGATCAACTAGACCGGAGTCAAGGTAGATCTATGGAATGGGCTCTGCATAAAAGGGTTAACCCTCCGTTTGGTTTCACGATGGATGATGACTAGAATAGTATTCCGGTTGATCCTGCAAAACAAAACACCGTTAGCTCGCCATGGGGAGAAGGGGAGTTCTCTCCGTGACCACCCTCCGGCGTGAGAATAAGTACAGGTAGTCAGAAGTAAGTATTGTAAGAGAGAGAGTAGTTGAGTGTGAATACATTTCCTTGAACTCCAAGTTACTTATGTATAGCCGGTGTTTGGCGCCAAAAAGAGAGATTGTTGACGTTAACGGAATCTTTTGTTATTCCGTTAACGTTTGTTGGCAATCTGTTAGTGCACACGGATCGTGAGCTCATCAGCGGTTAGGGAGGCGCCACGTGTCAAAATGAGATCACTACATCTTATGAATGTGAGCATGCCATCACCGTGATCCTCCTCAGCCGTCCAGATGCTGCCATGTGGCAATTGGTTATAGCCGAAAAGATGCTTGCACGATTGGGTGTTAATGGCTTCTAGAAGGTTTCACAGCTGTTATCCATCTATCATTCGCCACGTGTACATTCTGTTATAACAGAAAAGATTCCCCTTGCTTCTGCACCAAGTTAAGGATTTTGCTAAGGGAAAGTTTCAGGATTTACTGTATCCTTGCGCAAGAAGCGCAAGTTAGTTAACTGATCTTCCTTCTTTTCCTTGCTGCTTGGCGCAACATTTGGTGGATGCTTGCTTTGATATAAATATCTGCGCAAGGTTTGTGCATGGAGCATTATCAAACAAGAATGTTCAAGGTTAACTTTGAACCTTGCGCGAGCCCGCGCAAGGTAGTTAAATGAAGCATTATCAAACAAGAATGTTCAAGGTTAACTTTGAACCTTGCGCGAGCCCACGCAAGGTAGTTAAATGAAGCATTATCAGACAAGAATGTTCAAGATTAACTTTGAACCTTGCGTGAGCCCGCGCAAGGTAGTTAAATGAAGCATTATCAGACAAGAATGTTTCCAGATTAACTTTGAACCTTGCGCGAGCCTGCGCAAGGTAGTTAAATGAAGCATTATCAGACAAGAATGTTCAAGATTAACTTTGAACCTTGCGCGAGCCCATGCAAAGGTAGTTAAATGAAGCATTATCAGACAAGAATGTTCAAGATTAACTTTGAACCTTGCGCGATCCTGCGCAAGGTAGTTAAATGAAGCATTATCAGACAAGAATGTTCAAGATTAGCTTTAAACCTTGCGCGAGCCCGCGCAAGGTAGTTAAATGAAGCATTTATCTAAAGAGAGTGTTCAAGGTTAACTTTGAACCTTGCGCGAGCGCGCGCAAGGTAGTTAAATGACGCTTTCCTCTCTTGGATACTTGGCGTAAAGTTCTTTAATAAATCTTATTTTGGCAAAGAAATCTGCGCGCAGTTTCCTTAGAAGTTATTAATGGGTATGGTTTCCTTGATTGGAGCAAGGTTTTTGGGACCATTATGTAAGAATAAAAAGTAGGTGGAGCACTGGACTTAAGATAAATGTGCTGCGCTAGGTAAGGACTATCTTTTTGTTGCCTTATGTATCTTGATCACGTGTCGTAAGTGAATTCTGAAAAAGTATTTGAATTTCTAATATGCTTAGACACGTGTCATTTATCTGAATGGTGTAGTTGGTGACGACGCACGTTCTTGAGACATGGTGGTACTGTTGACAGGCTGTCAAGAGTACTTGTCTTACCGTATTTAATGCTCTTTAGCGACACTCGCGCGCGTGGAGCGGTTACTGTTCCCCACTCGCCCTTGCTCGGTTACTTGGGGAAACGTGACGGCCGTAAAAGTCGCTGCAGTCAAATCGTACATTAATTGCGGTTAGTATATAAAGGGATCAACGATCCATTTGCTTCCTCACCCAATCTTGAGAGAAATTTGCGTTCAAAAAATTCCGGCGACCCTCAAAGCTTTCTAAGTTTTCTTCAAAGTTCGAGTTATGGCCACCGGTGCAAGATCTGCTGAGATGTCGTCGTCAAGTTTGCCACCGCTAAAGTGGTCGAAGAAAGATTTTGATAATCTTGCCACCAACTTCCTTTTCGCTCCGTCCTGGAAGGCGTTTTTTCCGGAGGCGAATGCCACGGCGGCTGATGCGTTGGCCGGTTACATTACATTATTCTACGACTATTTTGCCGAAGGGAACTTCCGGCTGCCGGTGAGCCATTTCTTGCTGGAAATTCTTGGTTTTTAAAAGATTCATATTTCTCAGTTGAGCCCGATGGGAATGGTGAGGATCCGGCATTTTGAGTTCGTTTGCCGATCGATGCAGATCTTGCCGTCGGTCGAGAAGTTTAGAGTTTTCTACCAGCTGCACTGCTCGTTGGGTTTTTATTCGTTCCAATAGCGTGTGCAAGCCAAACGTTTGTTGCTGGTGCCGCCGAAGTCCTACCATGACTGGAAGCAGGAACTTTTCTTTATCAAGACGGCGGTGATTCCGATGAAGATGACATTCCGGGGTAGTGATGAGATTGAGCTGGAGACCGTTCCCATACCTGCCGACGAGGTATGGTATCAAGATATTAAGGATGTGCCCAATATTGTTTTACCGGAGAGGGCCCTCATCGCTGCCGGGATGAGCATTTTCTGGAAGAAGGAACACCGAGAAAAACCAGTATGTAACCCTTTAACTTCTTAGCAATATCTTTCAATAGATGTGTACTGATGCAAAAATGTTTGCTATGTAGCTGCGCCTCTCTACCTGGTCTCTTTCAAGAAAGAGAAGGGAAAAATGGCCGCCGTGCCTATTGCTGATGGTGAGGACACTTGGTTCTCACAAATCTTGGGGAACTTTGAGTTGCCCAAGCAGGAGGATCTTGAGGCGTAACCATGTTCGAAGACTGGTAAATAAGTTCATACAAAGCCTAAGTTGATATTGCGACATAACTTAATGGCGCAAACTTTACTCAAAATGATTGATTCTGTAAGTGTTTTGCTGAACTTGGGCATAGGCCCTGATTCGAAGAAGAAAAAGAAATCAACTGCTGCTGCAGCTGTTGCGCCTCCCCCTTCCAACCCAGAGCAAAAACCCAAACCCGTCAGCTGCTGCGAAAGCTGAGGGCAAGAAAGGTACACTTCCCGTATCTGACTCTTGGTGCAATTATGTGGTGGTGTCGGACTCACTAGAGGGTCTTGCGCCTGTAGGTTTGAAGAAACCGAAGCCCGAACCCATTGACACCTCCTCTCTTCCAGCTGCGAACCCAGATGATCCTTTGGAAATACCTTCTAGCCCGGAAGAGGCGTTGAAGCGTACTTCTAAGAAGAGGAAGGAGGCGGAGACTAAAACCCCTGCGCCAATAAAAGTTGCGCGCCTGCGCATTGGCAAGAAGGGCAATCTGGATGCCTTTGCAAAGAAATTCTCACATGGTACGTTTAGTTTGTTGCGCATTTCTGTCATAAAAGTTGCGCAGAATATGATACTTGGTATTTGTTGATATTCTTTGCAGAGAAAATGGTGAAGGCTACGCCGGCCACCTCATCTGTTATATCATCGTCGCGCAGACCTGATAATGTTGAGGGAGATGCGGGGCAAGAAACTCCTGTTCCTGAATCCGACCCCATCATCCCGGAACATATTGAGAAGGTGGCTCCAAAAGAAAAGCCCAAAAATTTTGATACTAAGAATCCTGCTGGCGAGCAGGTTAAAGATACAACTACAGATGTTAGGGAACCGTCAAGGTTGATATCTAAGGGAGCCGGACCTTCAACACAAGGCGAAGGCTTTGTGTTTGTTGAGAATTCGGAGGGGGAATCGCCCATTCGCCCAGAGGAGACGCCTGGGGACTATTATTATCGCTCTTATTCTGAGAGGCGGGCCTCTGCGATTCATCAGCCCGTGTGGAAGATTAAGCAGGGCGATGTTTTTACCGATTGGCACTCCTGTAGGGAGTGGTATAAGGGCATCTTTCCGCCGGCGGAGGTGAAGTGCCAGGAGGAAAAGGACCATGAAGCTACTTACGAGTCATATCTGCAAGAGTCTGCCCTTGGCTCGTCCACCATAAATAGAATTGTGCGCGAATGGCGCAATATGAACAAGGAGTGGGACGAGGTTGAGCTTGAGAAAGTGAGGGTGAAGCTTGAGAAGGAGAAGACGCTGAAGATGCTTGTTGATTTTGAGGCGGAAAAGGCCCTATTTGAGAAGCAGAAGAAGACTGAAGAATGGGCTGCGCTATCTTGGAAGAGCAAGTGTGAGGCTTTTGCTGCGCAATATGTGGACGAGCGCAAGCGCTTTGTGGAGGCTTGCAAGTGTGACAACAAAGAAAAAGCTTCTCTGCGCAATGAAATTGAGAAACTCAAAAAAGAGAAAGCTGAAGCAGTTGCGGCAGCAGAAGAGGCGCGCTCACATAGAGAAAGGAGCGAGCAAAATAAGGTATCAACCAAAATGACTCTCCTTCTTAAGAATAAAGAAATTGATGATCTAACTGCAATGCTTTTTAACCAGGAGTGGCTGCAAGCTGAGGTTGATAGTTTGAAAAAAGATATCAACCTGCACCGAACAGACAAAGCCGAGTTGATCCGCCGTTTGAGTGAAGGCGAACAAAAACTTAACGACACGGAGGTCGCTCGCGTTACTGCAGAAAGCTTGACCAAATCCCTCATGAACCAGCTTATCTGGTTGCGGGAGTACGGGATTGTGGAGGTAATATTCACGTTTCTTTATACGTCTGGTTTGATTGTCGCAACATATACTGATTGTATTTGTGTACAGATCGCAAATACCATCCTTAACTCTACGGAGTTGGATGAGAGAGTGGCAGAATTAATGATGGCGGCGCGCAATGATGGGCATGCCGAGGGCTATAGAGAATGTACTTTGCACGTGGCCCATGCGCTGAAGACTGAATGGGATACCAGCCGTGCTGCCAAGCATGGGCTAAATACTGCCGCCATTTATTATGCTGCCAAGGAAAAATATGATCAATTGCAAATTCTGATTATGGATCTTGTGGACGCCGCGCTGCATCAAGACGACTTTGTTGATAAGCTAAAGGAGATTTTTTCTTAAGCAGAGAAGCAGGCGGGAACCAAGTCCATAGAATAGTGAATTTGTAATTTTTGCTGTATAATAACTTGTAACGTTGCGCTTCTGCGCAAGTATTGTGAATATAATATATTTCATTTTTATAATTTTTGCATGGAACCAATTACTTGTGTAGGATAGACAAATGAACAATTTCTGTTCTCATGTGTGAGCGTAAGTATTAAATTAGCTTGTGGCTCACGAGTTTGTGTTTTTGTTTATCCAAAGGAATTGCATGCATTTGTAAATGAACATATATAAGACTGTAAGTAGTGGCAAAGTATTTTATTCATACTGACAAAGCGCAAGGCTATGGTTGCCACTAAGATTACATAACAAAATAAAGTAAGCAGCCTCGTTACGCAACTCTCAGAAGTTGCTTAGAGGGCTGAGATTACATATAACATCGGCGCAGTTGCTGGGCGTTCCAGGTTCGAGGAACGTTGGATCCGTCCATACGCTTCAGAGTGTACGCGCCTTTTCCCAATACTTCATTTATCACGTATGGACCTTCCCATCGTGGGGCTAACTTCCCCGGTTTTTCAGCATTCGATGCTTCATTATCACGAAGAACAAAGTCACCAGGCAAAAAGGAACAGATGCGCACCCTTTTGTTGTAATACTTTTCAAGCTGGGACTTGTATTTAGCTTCGCGAATCGCTGCATTTTCTCGGCGCTCTTCCAATAAGTCTAGGTCGATGCGCCATTGTTCTTCGTTATCTTGTTTTTCCAAAGCTAGCATTCTTGGAGATGGTAATCCAATTTCGGCAGGAATCACAGCTTCCGTGCCGTATACAAGGCTAAAAAGAGTTTCTCTGGTGCTAGTCTTGGGCATAGTTCGGTGTGCCCACAAGATGCTAGGCAATTCGTCAACCCACCCCCGCCGTGCCGTGCCAAGGCGGGCCTTGATACCGTCGACCAACTGTTTGTTTATGCTTTCAACTTGACCATTTGCTTGTGGATGCGCAACAGAAGGGAAAACATGCTGGATTCCCATTTCGGTCATCCATGTTTGCAGCTCTTGAGCCGTTAAATTTAGACCGTTGTCTGTAATAATGCGCATGGGCAGACCAAAACGGCAAATAATATATTCCCAGATGAATTTGCGAATTACCATCACTGTAGAGGAAGCTAAAGGTTTGGCTTCAACCCATTTGGTGAAGTAATCGACCGCAACGATGATAAACTTTACTGCGCCAGGCACATCTGGAAATGGTCCCACTAAATCAATGGCCCATTGTTGAAATGGCCAAGCTGTTGTGACTGGTACCAAAGGATTCTTTGGGCAACGTTTTAGGGGCATGCCTTTGGCAGGACATGCACTTGCGCAAGATCTCTACCGCGTCAACATACATTCCAGGCCAATAATACTCTGCGCTTTTTACTTTGGCTACGACCATGCGCGGCCCAGAATGTATGCCACATAGTCCCTCATGAATCTCCCTGATCAGGTATTGTACGTCATGTTAGTCAACACAGCTGAACGAAGGACCCATGTAAGAACGTCGGTACAGGATACCGTCAATTATTTCATAATTGAGGGCTTTGCATCGTAACGTTCGTGCTTGCGCTCTATCTTCTGGTAAGGAACCATGCAACAGATACATCATTATTGGAGACATCCATGATGGATCTCCCACTTCGATCATTGTCACTTGCCTGAGAGGGACTGATGGATTACTTAAAACCTCGATGCGAACCTCTTTTGCTAAATGCTTGAAGCTAGTTGCAGCAAGTTTACTTAGAGCGTCAGCATGTTTGTTTTCGCTTCGCTTGATGTGTGTGATTTTAAATTGTTGGAACTGTGCTATAAGAGCCTTGGCTTGCGCCAAGTATAGAGCCATGATATCTCCCTTTGCATCATATGTTCCAACTACTTGCTCAGCAACTAATAATGAATCAACATGGGCTTCTAAATTTGTTACGCCCATTTTGATAGCGAGGCGTAAGCTTCATATTCTGCCTCGTTGTTGGTGCTTTTAAAATCCAACCGAATTGCATATGTGAATTCTGCTCCCTCTGGACTCATTAATCGAAGACCTGCTCCAGCCCCATCACTGTTTGATGCGCCATATGTAAACAATGTCCAGGCTCTGTTGTCGATGACTGGGACTGGGTTTTGGATTGCTTGGCATTCTTCAAGTTTATCAACAGGAATTTCAGCGATGAAATCTGCCAAAACTTGGCCTTTGATAGCTGGTCTAGGTTTATAACAGATGTTAAAACCTCCCAATTCTATTGCCCATTTCGCAAGTCGTCCAGAAACGTCTGGTTTGGCCAGGACTTGGCCGATGTGAAAGTTTGTTAAAACTGTAATAACATGTCCAGAAAAGTATCTTCGCAGCCTGCGCGAAGCATGGACCAATGCTAAAACTAATTTTTCCATGATTGAATACCTTGTCTCTGGATCGTTCAACATCTATTGGAGACTGGACCCCTTTGCGTTCTACCAGCAAGACAGCACCTACTGCTACCTCAGATGCAGCAAGATACAAGACCATGGGTTCTTTTTCTCGAGGAGCAATAAGTGTGGGAAGTTGAACTAAACAATCTTTCATCTGCTGGAAAGCTTGATCAGCTTCAGGAGTCCATGTGAACTCTTTGCTCTTTGTACAATTGCGCAAGGTTCGAATGAATGGGTAAGATTTTGCAGCATGATTGGCAAGGAAGCGGTTTAGCGCAGCTAACCTTCCAGCCAAACGTTGCATCTCTTTTATGGTAGTAGGAGAAGACATTTTTTGTATTGCATCGACCTTTTCGGGATTAACTTTGAAACAGTCTTTGGTGACGATGAAACCCAAAAATTTGCCCTCCTCCATGCCGAATGACCATTTTTTGGGATTAAGCTTTAGATTTACCTCGCGTAGAGAATCAAAAGTTCTTTGGATGTTGTCTAGCATAGTGTCTTCTGAATTACTCATAATGACCAAATCATCCATGTAGACTTCCACAGTTTTCCCAATGTCATCTCCAAACACTGTATCCATCAATCTCCCGCATTGCGGAGACCAAAAGGCATCTTGGTATAACAAAAAATGCCCTTCTCCGTGCGAAAAACGGTTTTATCTTCGTCTTCTTTTTTCATCAAGACTTGATGATAACCTTTATAACAATCTAGGAAACATTTCCAGCGAAAGGAAGCTAATGAGTCAACCTTTTTGTCAATCTCAGGCAGAGAATAACAATCTTTTGGACACGCCTTGTTTAGATCTTTAAAATCTACACACATCCGTCATCCGCCGTTATGTTTCTTTACCATGACTGGGTTTGCCACCCAGGTCTGGTATTAGAATACCAGCATTTAATAACTCCGTGACTTGTTCGTTCATTGCCGTTGTCTTTTCTGTCCCGAGGCTGCGCTTTTTCTGCACAACTGGCTCTGCTGATGGAAATACATTCAGGCAATGTTCCGTAACGTCGCGAGGGACACCAACCATGTCGGCAGGTGTCCAGGCGAAAATGTATTTGTTGCGGAACAACAGTAATTTAAGCTTTGCACGAATTTCAATACTGACTGCAGGTCCTAATAGGATTGTCTGCTCAGGGTACTTATTGTTGAGTACCCACTTTTCTGGTTCATTGTTTGGCAATGTCTTGCCAGCCTTCATAACTGGTTCCCAATTGACATGATTTCTTTCCGTGCATCAAGTATAGCTACGCCATTTGGTGTCGGAAAACCACAAGCAACATGCGGAGCGAAAGTAATCATACTAAAGTCACGTTGCGCGCGGCGTCCCAATATTACATCGTGATGGGAATTTGCCGGCATCACCATGAAATTGACGTTACTCGTTCGAGAGCACCTCCCATCACATAAAGTAACAGGAAAGAGGATTTGTCCTAGAGGAAAGACAGCCTCATTGCAGAACCCAGTTAATGGAAAATCAACTGGTTCCAAGCGTGCCTTATCCTCAGGATCTAGTTGTTTGAAGCACTGCTCATACATGATATCCATGGAACTACCCGGATCTATAAACATATAGTCTGTTTGGTAGTGCCAAAAGATACCGGTGATAACTACTGGCCGATCTTCTTGAGGACCTCCTGGAATGATAGGAAAAATGACTTGCTGTTCGTGCCAAGTGTTGTTTTGAAAATGTTGATGGCTACGCTTGCGCGATGATCCACCCTGAATCATGGAAACGTGCTGTTTCATTTTCTTGTTACT